>CM046067.1:20337953-20970875 GCA_025215515.1 Schistosoma japonicum | reverse complement strand
CATTGTCAATAATGACAAATTGTAAGTGTTGTAAATAACAATTTATGTCGACTACCATGACGAATGGTTACTACACTTTCATATTCTAACAGAAATGAATTCGGATATCTCTATATTGATGTGCATTGCACAGAGAGTATATGATTGATTGTCACAGATGATGAAGACACTTGAGTTACTTTCTACCAGTGACCTAACGAAGAGTAGGGAATTACGTAGCGTGTATATGTCACCCCAGTCAGTTCCACTAATAAACAATTTTACACCTTGTCAAGATAACCAAACATTTCTTCAATGTATCATGAAAATGTGTACTGAACACATCAATGTCAATGATAATAAATTGCAAATAATTTGAACAATAATTTACATTTGGTATTAGGTCCATTGTTTATTTTACTTTCATAATTTAACAGAGCTGTTAAAGCATAACGGATTGCTGTATTGCCGTAACCTTGTAAAAGGATCGCCGTCAAGTAATATATATACACTTTTATTGTATTATAAATGTTCATTGTATCCAGTATTCATTCACATATCACAACAACCTCGTTTATGTTTCAATAGGGTTCAGTTTTAGGCACAAGTTATTCGTCATCCAAGTTCAATTTCCAGCAATATGACATTTTTGTAAACTTCTGTGGATAGAACTGTGGCGACAGTTTCACACTTACGATGTGGCAGACAACAGTTAATTACTGATGGTTTCAGTAATAACACGTGAACTGATAACGATATGACAGAAACACCTAAGATGATGACTAATTAATCAATCACACTAATTTTATTTCATTGAACAATTTAAGCAAAAGTAATGTATTCAAACAAAGTGGTTGGTTATTCATGCATCATCTACATAATCAATTGTAAATGTTATCGATATGATCTACTATCATTTGTCTAGTTGACTAGTACAAATATCAGTGAAATTCTTCTATACACAACTACACTCCATAATGAGAATATGGTAAACGAAAATGTTGATTTTGTTTAATGAATCTATTTTTCAGATATCAACGGTATAGGCACGATAGCTCGGAAATTAGAAACAGAGATTCTGAGCTTCAATGGTTACCATAGTAAGTAACAACTGAAATAATTTCATTTAGTGAAATCTGAAATGATATTTTACAGTGTATTATTAATGAAATAAATAAGCATATCATCATCGACATCATTGTCTCACCTTTATTAGTAACAGTTGTCAGTATATTTCAGAAGTAGAACTAATACCATATACCGATATATCAAATAGGTAATTAACTTGACAACAACTTGTAGGCATTCGATTAAATTCCACTGAAATTGTATATTCCCTACTGAATATGAAGTCAATTATTTTCATCCTCCCTCTCCTTTATCTGCTTAAAGTGATGGTTAATGTACTAAAAGAAATCCTGGAAGAAATGGAATACAGTGGTGAGTTTAAACACATTATGGCGGCCAACATTGCACATAAAAATTAGCACGTATTACGCTTTATATTATCTTCATAATGTGAACAAACTAAATGACACCCTTAACAATCGGATTATTTAAGAGTTGCAGAATACTGAAAAGTGTTTTGGAGTAGTCGTTGTACAAGAAAGCAGATCGATCTGATAAGTAACTCTGATAATATAAAATTCAGTGTATTAATGACGAGGTAGTATAAACTACTTGATTTCTGTCATTTACTTCTCGGTATTTTGGCATCGGTTCTTGGTTGTTTTGAAATAAGCGAAAAATGAAGTTTGCTTGTCGTCGGCTGCATCAGCTCTAAGTGTTATTATTATACAATTTTACTTTGGTTAATTATTTTGATAGTAAAAGTTGATGTGATTAACAGTGGTAGAACACCAATCAGCAATCACCTCATAACTGAGAGGTAATCTATACGTATGCTCGGTAGATAGGAAAAAGTAGGAAGATAGTAATTGAGTATGGTAAAAAATGATATAAAGGTGTAGATGTGTTAGGGTTAGTTTTTTTTCTCCTATTCCAGGTAGCTGATAGTAGTCCATAATGTGTGACATTGGCATCTGTCCACTACTTGAAGCTACCGAAATAGAGGCTAGAAATGCATTTCTGATAGATCAGACAATTAATGTGCAAAAATGAGTCTGCATTTGTGAGGCCACCATTTGACACACAAACAGCAATGTAGTGTTTACTTTAATCGTATAGCTCTTATGAATTACCTCTGTCGCCAGGGTTATTGTGAATATCAGACCTAGGCAGCACTTTATTAATGTGTTAGAAGCAAGGTACCTTATCGAGCGTACGTTTTCAAGTATCTTCTAGACGCTTCTTAATGCCAGAATGTAATGTGTCCTTGAGAATTCAGTTTTCCACCTTCTCAATGAGTATTGTGTGCAGCACAATGTTGAAAGTCTTAACAAAGTCTTAAAATGTAAATTGTACTGGATCTGTCTTTTCCAAATGGATGCACAATTATTCCACACTATAAGAAGGGTATAATTGCGGTAATTATTGGTTAAACAACATACTTGATGCAACATTCAATAATGATGCTGACTTCTATGACTTAAATTTTAACAACTCGTTTCATCTCACTAGATAACTTTCGTTGTTCAGCTAAGTTGTTCTTTTATCTTTACATTGAATCTTTTGTTCATCTCGAATTCACTCAAATGAGCATATGCCAATTCACTTGCCACTATCATGTAATCGGATTTCATCAGTTAAATTATTAATCACTATGCTATTTATTTTATTACAGGTACCACTGTAAAGTAATGATTATCGAAATTCGGAGATGTAGATGAATGTCCGACCCACTTTCTTCTACCCACTCCACCAACCCACACACGACCCCCAGTAGCTAACACTTCTCTCAAATAATTTGTAGCCAGTACATTGAATCACGCTAACAACTAACAAGCTAATGTTTCATCTTTTAACAAATATTTATTAATAATATTTTTTCTTTCTTAATTAATTGATTATTAAATGCAGTAATTTAAACAAAATGCTTTACGTTATGCTATTTGATTGAAACGATAGTGTCGTAGACAACTACGATAATGGTGGGAGGTGAAATATAGTATGTAGAACAATTTTATGGTGACTCCTTTTGTAATCATTGTTAACTCGAAATGACATAGGATTAACATTGTGACATGAGTCCAGATTGATGCATTAATTACGTTGCAATGTTAGAGTGTAGGTCTTAAACATATCTCAAACAAAGTAAGTTTGGCCTCCGTCGTATACAAGTATTTAAGAAGGAAACCCGTTATATTTCTAGTTTTGGGAATTATAGAGAAGGCGTATTTCGTGAACTTCAATATTGAATATCCACGTCGTTTGTTGATCGAAGTATTTGTGCTTTGGACCCATTTAGATAAAACGTGGTCAATTGTGCTGCATATAATAGATTGCTCGTTGAATCGTTTTGTCTCTTCTTGTGAATTCAGCAACTTGCTGTGTGATAATAGGAAGTGCTCTCACAGCATGAATGAACTTTCTTTAGCGTAATCTCTCGTATCGATGGCGGCAATCACCGACTCTTCACTCGTCGTAGGATAGGTGCTTATGAGTAGAGATTGGGCATCTGCCTGACTGAAATCCTCACTCTTCTTGTATTGTATATCAAAATCATATCCGAGCAGCGTCAATGCCCAACGTTGTAACCGATTTGCGGAATGCACTGGTACTCCAGCCTTCGACCCAAAGACTGCCAGCAGTGGTTTGTGATCAGTTAATTTGTGAAGTGTCGTCCATCACCATCTTATGGAATCGCCGTACCGCAAAACGATAGCCAAAGCTTCCTTCTCAATTTGACTATAGCGCTTTTCAGTAGGTGTCAGCGTTCTTGAAGCGTGCATTATGGCTTTCTCATTTCCATTCGGAAATTTATGCAAGATAACTGCACCGACTCCATATGCAGATGCGTCCGCTGCAACAATAATCGGCACTTTCGGATCATAATGCGTCAATAAAAGATTAGATGTAAGGAGCGTTTTCAAGCCATCGAACGCTGTTTGGCACTACGTGTCCAGTTCCACTTAACATTTTACTCCAGCAGATGGTTCAGCGGTGCTCGCTTCTCATGTAAGGACGGTAAAAATGCTGAGTAGTAACTTATTAGTCCGAGAAAAGATCGCAGAGTAGGTACATCGTAGGGTGCAGACATTCTTTGAATGGCTTCAATGTTTTCTGGATCTGGACGACGACCTGATTTGTCGAATATAAATCCCAAATATTTCACAGACGTAAGGTAAAATTGACATTTCTCTGACGTAGGTGGAACCCATGGTTTGGATTCGTTTCAGTACAGTCGCAAGTCGATCGTAAAGTTCGTTTGGTGATTCTGCGACAACGAGTATGTCGTCTAAATACACAGCCACTCCGGTGAGGCCGGTTAAAATCGTATCCAATAATTGTTGGGAAATAGCTGTTGCAGTTTCGACTTCAAACGGTAGTCTTGTGTACTGAAAAAGTCCCCGATGCGTATTTATTGTGAGTAATTCAGGGCATGCTGGTTCAACCTCGACTTGCAAATAAGCATCTGCCAGGTCTAGTTTGGCAAAACAACTACCGCCGTTTAGAATAGTGAACAAATCGTCTGGAGCCGGTAAGGATAGTGGTGTTCATTCTGGGGCAGCATACAGACCAGTCGAAAAATTGGCGCAGATGCGTAGTGTACCGTAAGGTTTCTTTACAACGACTATTGGGGCTGTCCAGACCGAGAATGATACTGGTATAAGAACACCTGCATCTCTAAGCGTTAAGTTCTGCGTCGACTTCTGGTAGCGAAGTATGAGACTGGTCTTTTGTGACGAAGACTGGAGAGCATTAGGTGTCAAGCAAAGAGAAGCTTTCTTGTGGTACAACATCCTAACCCTTTTGTAAATACTTTGTCGAATTCCTTTAGAAGCTTCATGAAATCTTTCTAGTCTTTCATTCTTACGATGCGGTGGCATACGGTGCTTAGTGGAACAGCATCTAGTTTAAGGTCTGTAATCCAATCTAGACCCAACAAGTTAAGATTGTTGTTACCACATAACATACTCCATCCGTGGTTATTTCGTTGAATGACACTGAGCATACAGTTTTGCCAATGATACCAAACGATCGCCTGATGCACTTATGGCGAGTTGTTCTGTAGCGCATAGACAGGTTTCCCAATTTAATCCATGTTTTTTAGAAATAATAGTAATATAGATGCTGTATCAAGTTGGAGGCTTACCGTATGACCATTTATCCGAACAGAAACGTACTTTCTGGCTGGTCTCTGGAGGTGTGATTCAGGGTGGATACTGAAAGTGACTCAGCCGGCTTACTCGGTGAATGGAATCTTCTTCTGGAACGTGATCGAGTGCGTATGTCTTTCTGCCTGCACAAAGTTTCTTTGCGACCCAGCCTGTTACACTTTCTGCAGCGATAGTTCTTAAATGAACACTTAGCAAAATGCCATGCATCACAGTTCCAGCATCTGGATGGGGGAGTAATATTCTTCTTTTCGGCTGGTTTATCACGATAAGTTGAGGTGATTGCTGGAGTGATTTGATGAGAAATAGGTTTTCGACGAGCAGCATGAACTTCAGTCACCATTACCACCAGACTGGACAAGTGCAGTATCATGCTTTAAATTGGTCAGTCGTTGATATTCTGCGGCAATGTCATTTAGAGACAATGTTGGTTCTTGGTCAAGACGGTGAAGCAATCGCGTTCGAATATCAGCGAATTTTTCTGACTGTAGGCTGCAGACGAGTATTAACGATTTAAATTGGTTCTCCGATAGGTCTTTTAATTTAAACCGTTCACATTCTCTGTTTACAACTCCAACATGAGTTAAGAAATCATCTGATTCATTCATTTTTAACTTTAGCAACGGTATCTAATATTGAATAGAGAAAATTATCACCAAATGTTGGCTGAGAGTTGAGCAGGTTTCAGAGAATGTTCTATCTCGAGGATTTTGAGGTAAAATTAGGTTGCAGTACTTGTCAAGTTCTGCTGCACCAAGCTTCCTGAGAAGTAGGCGAACTTTCCATGCATCGTCCTGTGAAGCTAAATATACGTAAACAAATCTTCATATCTCCGGAACCAAGTATCAAAAGTAACATTAGCTCTGGATCATAATTAAATTCAGCAATACTATTAATAATTCCATCAACTGAAAGTGCAGAGTTGGGGACAGGAACGTTCGAGGATGATTCAAGATTAGATTTCAGGTTTGTGAAAAACTTCATTAATTTGAGTTGTTCATCCAACAGAATCCATTTTAGTAGGATCCACAGTCACCATCACCCGTCGCCAATTGTTATATCGGAATATTATATAATAAATAACGCCTACTGCTATGCACGAACTAACCGCAACTCTAATCGGGAACTTATCTGCGCCAACTGATACTTGCAACCGTGACCAACGACTCGATACTGATTACTCACCCCAAGACAAAATCAAGAAGACACCAACGCAGCACTAGGAAGATTCGATTCTCTTATAATTCAAGTCTGTATATATAGTTACAAGCGAAGTGGAAAAGGCGGCAAACGTTCGGTAACAGTGGTTATTCTAAACTTAGCGTCACGCTTTCACTCGTGCTAACACATTTTAACTTAAATAACTATAACCCTTGGTTCATACTTACCAATACCTAATAAAATAGAACCTCACACTAAAGTCTAACTTTTCTCTTCAAATCACGACTATAAAATCACAGTATACACACACCACCTAACTATTTAATAATCCTATTTGAACATGGCTCGAATCAAGGCTAAAAGCCAAGTTTGATAGCCGTTCTTTTAAAAACCCTAATCTACTGCACATGACCTATTTTTCACTAAACCGCAGATGAGAGACTATCTTACCCACTTGTCAATACCATCAATCTGACTGATCTAAACAGTGACATTGCTGACTATAAAAGCGAAGTCAGAGATGTTCAATTAGCATTTACCAAAATACAATCTATCTATCTAGTTCCGTTAACTTCTGGCATGTTCTTCAATGATACATGATAGTACTTCACAAACACTTGTAAACAGATAAAGAAGTAGAGGGAAGGAGAATATTTGACTTTGTATTATTTAGCGAAAATATAATTTTAATGGAATTTAATTGAATGCCTACAAGTTGTTTTCAAGTTAATTACCTATTTGATATATCGGTATATGGTATTAGTTCTACTTCTGAAAATATACTGACAACTGTTACTATTAAAGGTGAGACAATGATGTCGATGACGATATGCTTATTTATTTCATTAATAATACACTGTAAAATACCATTTTAGATTTCACTAAATGAAATTAACTCATTTATTACTTACTTTAGAAACCATTGCAGTTTAGAATCTCTGTTTCTAATTTCCGAGCTATCGTGTCTATACCGTTGATATCTGAAAAATCGATTCATTAAACAAAATCAACATTTTCGTTTACAATGTATCATATTGAGTGAAGGGGTATACTGAAGAGTTCACTGGCATTTGTGCAAGTCAACTAGACAAATGATAGTTGATCGTATCGATAACATTTACAAGTGATTATGTAGATGATGCATGAATAACCAACCAGTTTGTTGAAATACATTACTTTTGCTTAAATTGTCTGATTAAATAAAATTACAATGATTGATTGATTAATCATCATCTTAGGTGTTTCTGTGATATCGTAATCAGTTAACGTAATATTACTGAAACCATCGGGATCAAACTGATTGTCTGTCACATCAACAAAAACACGTCAATTTGAAACTGTCGCTACAGTTTCTACATCCACTGAAGTGTACAAAAAGATCATACTGCTGGAGATTGGAAACTTGGATGACGATTAACTTGTGCAAAATAAAAACCCTATTAAAACATAAATAATGCTATTTAGATGTGTGAATAAATACTAGATGTATTATACATATCTAGCCTTAATTACGGTAGCTACATTCATGTAGAATTTCAGTCAATGTTATGTCGCAATATAACGCCTACTGCCATACAAAAACTAACCGCAACTCTAATCTGGGACTTGTCTGCGCCAACTAATACTCGCAACCGTGACCAACAACTCGATAAACTGATTACTCACCCCAAGACAAAATCAAGAAGACACGAAGGCAGCACCAGGAATATTCGATTCTATTATATCCAACTCTGTATATATAGTTATAAAAGCAACCTTGTAGAAATTAGAGTAATTAGCATACTAAAATGATATTACAACCAATAACAATAAACAAGGTGCAAGCGGAGGAAATGAAGAGTAGTACCGGTTACCGCTTATTATACAATTAAATAAAAAAATAGTGAAATTGAGGATAATTACATGTAAAGAAACTAGTTTCTCCTCTTCTTAGCAATCAAATGCATTATGATAATGTCAAACATCATGGATTACTATCATCTACCTGAAACAACAGAAAAATATGCTGAATTTACAACATGAACAATTTTACATCACGTTTTGCCAAGTAAATTAATCATTTGCTTCCTTTTTTAAATATATAGAGTATATTTCTCAGTAATGAGGCAGTCGCAAACAGTTTTTCGAATAAGATACTCCAGATTAGTTGGTCAGGCACTATCAGCAATAACGTACTGTAATAGTGAACAAACCAACTAAAATACAGGCAAGAAACAAAAACGATTTGTGAATGAAAGATCAAATTGATTATGAATATCCAATTGTATACAGGGTATGAAATTGTCATGTGAGTCATTATAAGTGAACTAATTTTGGAATTGTTGTGGATGAAGAAAGGTGTACACTTCGTGTGTAGTTTCATGTTACAACAACTTGTACACACATACTGTTCTAAGTTATGCTCACGGTGAGCGATAGACAATCTGATGATAAGCTTGCTATCAAATCATAGTTGAAGTAAATCAATGTAATGATGATTGCGGATCAACGGAAGGGTGTATATTTGCAAATGGCTTAATTGGCATTTAGATATTCTTAACGTATTGTCGATTCGCCCTGATACTCTTAGCAATCAGCTGAAGAAAGAAGCACATTTTGAATTAGCGAAAGATTATTCCCTCGTTCGATACATTAGTTCGTGTAGGACAGTAGGAAAAGGACAAACCGAATCATCAGTATCAATCCATGGAGTCACTGACTACTGGTTTAAGTTGCGTCAAGAGATGCAGATTATCTGGTTGAGATCCGCGTAAGTACCGTAACCAGTGGTTGGAAATTGTGGGCGAGCTGACTGAAAGTCGGTTATAGTGGTGCAGGTGGATTCACACTTAATCTTTCCATCAATAGTGGTCTCGGAATTATTTCAAGACTTACTACTGTCTATTTATTTTCAATTTAACCATATTACATATGTCCACAATTTGTCAAAGTTATTTTCACTGAAGTAATTTCCGCTAATATGGTGTTAATCATGCTGCACCTCTAGGGAAAGATGACTTGAATCGATGTACGTATGTGCCAAATTTTATGTTGATAATGCATACATGCATCCAAGCCCAGATTGAATAGTAAACCAATTAGAATATTAGCATCAATACAAAACAACGACAACTACTTCCATGCTTCAAGAATGATAATAACAGATAATAGGTAAAACAGAAAGATGGTATCTGACACAATATACAATCAACACAAACACAATATTCAACTGATTATTTAATCATGATGTATGAAATAATATTTCGAAATTCATTTCTAATAAGTTACTCATTCTTTTTGATTCACTTAATGAAGTGGTCTTTCAATAATGTGGAGACTACAATTCTTAGTGACCTTTTGTTACTTTATTAATTTGTTTACCATGCAATGTCTCATTCTTGTAAGAAAGTATGTTTTCTTCTTATTTTGATGCTATCAACTACATTAATTTCGATTGATTCGAAATGTGAACACACATATTGGACGGACGGCAGCGAATCATAAAAGCAGGCGTACAAAATCAGTCAGTCAGTCAATAGGAATGTCGAACTTTCGTGAGTACATCTGTTCAAGTTAACATGACTTAATTATCAGATGGAGTCTTTATTGTCGTACGAAATTTCAAAATAGTAGAGGTAGTAACAAAGTCATTATTGATGGCAAGAATTAGAGATTGAAGATAAGATTTAGGAAAATATAATTCAGTAAACATACTTACGATGAATTCAATATATTAGAATTTGGAAAACGACACCTATTAACCACACCTGCCCCATTGCCAACGATTTTGAGTTATATCACCCAACGTCTGTAACGAGTAGTTACGATCATCAGGCAGACCCCAACCAGGTAGTCAGCATCTATTAACATGGCTCAGCCCGATTGTCAATGACTTCATGGACTGGTGTCATGCTTTAATATGGCCGCCCCTAGATTTCTATCAGACTATTCCTACACCAAACAGCATTGTTTCTCAAAGTACGCGGTGTTTAGATAAATGTAAGACATGCCCTAATCACCTGAGATGATAAAGATTCACTACTTCATCAATCGATTAACCACACTTACCGAGCACTCTATTCCGAACACACGTATTGCCAACTAAATAGTCCTAGAAAACACAACCAATGTTCCGAAAATATCTGTGATTAAAAACTCCAAGCTTAAAAATATCGTCTATGCCTAATAACCACGTTTCACATCCAAACGTATAATTCATCGTAATGCTGCTCAAAATATGCAAACTTAAGTTGCTAGACGAATGTTTCGCCTAAGCCAAAGGTGATGCAAATTAGTAAAATCCAATATTAAGTTCTGTACACTAACCAAGATTTCATCCGAATAGTGAAATATAAAATATCTAGATTTAATTATCTGTGTTGATGGTTTTAATGTGATGAAGAAGATGAGAGAATGCAAATTCTAAAAATCTTATATAAAAGCGATCCAATTGTAGTTTAATGTCTACTTTTATAAATAACTTCAAATCTATACTTCTATTGTACATTCAAACTGCTTCTTATTAGTGTACACTACGTGGTTATTTCAATCCACACCAAATGGTCAATCTCATAAACCATCCCTTTCATTTGATTGTCTATTGGAATAGGAATAATGTGATATACAGTGTGTAGGCTCAATTGTATATTGGTAATTAGATATCAGTATTTCATAGTTATACAACCTAAAGAAAACTGCTATGATTTCACTATTCAATTAGACAATATAATAATATGAGTGAATTAATCTACAAAAGGCTAACAATATGAGCACATACTCATAGTTGAATGCATTTTTGTAGTAGTCATGTGTTAACATTGAAAAATTAATTAGATGTAGATAGACTATGATAAAGTTATCTGGTTATTATTTTGTAATTTCAAAAAACAACAACAACAACAATCTATAAGGTAAGTATTTCTTATTTAGATGGACTTAAATAAGCATTTTGGAGTTATTTTTACTCTCGTTATATTCATAATTACACCATAAAATTATAATGTAGGTCAACTATAGTTTGTTTTATCATAATTTAACTAAGAAAAAATAACACAAAATATTGTTGATAAGAAAACTCACTAAAATTATCTCTATTTTTATTCTTCTTATTAAACTTCTTATTTCTTCATTATTATCATTATCATGGTTATTATGGTTATTTAAATAAAACTTACACAAATGAAACTGAATGTACCACGTTGATTGTAAACTGTTTAAGCATCGCTATTAAGCCGGATAGAATGAGTGGACCGTTCTGGTGCACTACATTCATTCAAAGCGCACTTCTAGTGTTAAGCGATTGTATGAATAAAGCAACTAGATCAATCAACAAACGCTCATCTATCTAACCATGTAATTATTATGATTACTAAAGCATAAGCTAAGGCACTATCTTCCTTTACATCTGAAGATGCACTGGTTAAATTTGCTTACTAATTATTGTCTCATGCCACTGTATTGTGTAATGATTAAGTAAGGAGTTATCACAAAGATAAGTAGATTGTAAAACTTGAAGTTTAAATACACATTATGTCGGCCAACGTTTCACAAAGAAATTACCACGTACTACGATTTCTATTATCTTCATAATGTAAAGAAGCTAAATGACACCCTTAACAATTAGATTATTTAAGAGTTGCCAAAAATTGAAGTGTTTTCCAGTAGTCGGTATACAATTAAGCAGATAGACCTGATAAGTAACTCTGATAATATAAAATTCAATGTGTTAATGACGAGTTAGTATAAACTACTTGATTTCTGTCATTTACTTCTTGATATTTTGGCATCAGTTTGCTTGTCATTGTCTGCATCAGTTTCAGTTCCTGTTATTCATATCGTCATATTCTATTTTGGTTAATAATTTTGAAAGCCACTTCGATGTGATTAATGGTTGTACAACATCAGACAACGATTGCCTCATTACTGAGAGTTAGTATATACGTATAGTGGGTAGATAGAAGAAAAGCAGGAAGATAATAGTTCAGTATGGTAAAAATGGATGTATGGGTGATGAGGTAGTAACGTGCACAAAAGTGCCAAATACTATGTTAATCGTGCATACATGCATCCAAGCCCAGATTGAATAGTAAACCAATTAGAATATTAGCATCAATACAAAACAACGACAACTACTTCCATGCTTCAAGAATGATAATAACAGATAATAGGTAAAACAGAAAGATGGTATCTGACACAATATACAATCAACACAAACACAAAATTCAACTGATTATTTAATCATGATGTATGAAATAATATTTCGAAATTCATTTCTAATAAGTTACTCATTCTTTTTGATTCACTTAATGAAGTGGTCTTTCAATAATGTGGAGACTACAATACATAGTAACCCATATGTACTTCATTATCAGTTTATCATGCAATGTCTCATTCTTGATAGAAAGTTTTCTCCCTCTGTTAATGATATCAACTTCATGGATTTTTAATTGAGTTGAATTTTGTTTGACAAGTTGGATTCAGGATACGCCTTTCTGCTCTATTTACGACTTATCACCTGGATGTATCCACACCCTTTGTTTTGTTGTTCAAATCAGGACTCGAATTTAGTTCACTTTGAACCAAATGCCACCACGAGCACCACTAGACTACTGAGTCCAGATGAAGTAGTGTCTGACGCGGAACAAACAGAGTAATAAATACATAGTTAAACAGATGAGCGTTTGTTGATTGATCTAGTTGCTTTATTCATACAATCGCTTAACACTAGAAGTGCGCTTTGAATGAATGTAGTGCACCAGAACGGTCCACTCATTCTATCCGGCTTAATAGCGATGCTTAAACAGTTTACAATCAACGTGGTACATTCAGTTTCATTTGTGTAAGTTTTATTTAAATAACCATAATAACCATGATAATGATAATAATGAAGAAATAAGAAGTTTAATAAGAAGAATAAAAATAGAGATAATTTTAGTGAGTTTTCTTATCAACAATATTTTGTGTTATTTTTTCTTAGTTAAATTATGATAAAACAAACTATAGTTGACCTACATTATAATTTTATGGTGTAATTATGAATATAACGAGAGTAAAAATAACTCCAAAATGCTTATTTAAGTCCATCTAAATAAGAAATACTTACCTTATAGATTGTTGTTGTTGTTGTTTTTTGAAATTACAAAATAATAACCAGATAACTTTATCATAGTCTATCTACATCTAATTAATTTTTCAATGTTAACACATGACTACTACAAAAATGCATTCAACTATGAGTATGTGCTCATATTGTTAGCCTTTTGTAGATTAATTCACTCATATTATTATATTGTCTAATTGAATAGTGAAATCATAGCAGTTTTCTTTAGGTTGTATAACTATGAAATACTGATATCTAATTACCAATATACAATTGAGCCTACACACTGTATATCACATTATTCCTATTCCAATAGACAATCAAATGAAAGGGATGGTTTATGAGATTGACCATTTGGTGTGGATTGAAATAACCACGTAGTGTACACTAATAAGAAGCAGTTTGAATGTTCAATAGAAGTATAGATTTGAAGTTATTTATAAAAGTTGATATGAAACTACAATCTGAAGGCTTTAATATATGATTAATAGAATCAGCATTTCTTCTTATCCACTAATACATTACGACTATCAGCAGTCGGATAATTAGTTTTAGATGTTTATCATCAATATTTTCATAAGTGGTCACTAAACATTTTCAATTTATTATTAGTTCATAATACTTGGTTAAATTCATTAATCGCTTTATAATGTAGTGCTCGGTTTGTGACGCAATTCATGATTTCCTTAATGTGTCCTTTACTAATTTCTACCACGGCTAAATTTCGGTTGGTTTGTTCTCTGCCACAGAAGGTGGCAGATGACGTTATCTGGTCTGTAAATCCTTAGTATCATTCTCGGACAGTTGTTTATATTTACTTGTTCCTTTGAATGATACTTTTCATGCTTCTTTGGTAGTCAATTATTATTTAAATCACAGCAATAACAATCAATCGTTATTTTGTTCAACCGAAGTTGATTTTCACTGTATTGAATAACTTTATAATTGTATTCCTCTATTTATGTCAATGTATTAGAGTTTAGAAATCGCCACTAAAAATAAATTACTAATAACGAGATAATCAATATTATTACAGAGTGACATAAAGATCGTTTGAGTTGGATTGTAACTGGCAGACGGAATCCATATCCGACTACATTCTAATGATATAAAGATTGTATTTTACTTTGCTTTAATTAGATACAGAGGAAATTTGAACACTATCGACTTAACATTGAATTAACTATTCGACATGATGCTAGACTGTTCAAATGTAGTGAATTACAAGTATCTAATTCTAGTTTAAGTATGTTCGTATTAAGATCACTTAGCATCACTTGGCATTGTGTAGGATCAAACACTTAGTCACTCACTCACTAAATCAAGCAATCGCTCACTTAATCACTCAATCAGTGCCTGTTACCCCATGTGAAGCATAAGCTACTGACCAGCAATCACCAACTAGAAAATATACAGGATAACCGAGGTTAAAATGTGTCTATACTTTTGTTATTTAACTATTATTGATTACATAATAAACTATCAAGTAATTGAAGCTGTTATTATTATTAACATACAGTGTTATGTATGATTTCTAAATAGTTATATTCTTGAGGAATCGAATACCTTAACACCAACCAATTAACTAGAAAGAAGAATACCTCATCAAGATATCAAGAAAAGAAGATCGCATTAAGTTTGAGAGCTACAAAGATATCAATTTCAGTATGAGAAAAAGTCGTCTGTAAACCAAATGAAATTTCCAGTAGTCAACCAACTTTGAGATCGAAATTGCGATATCTATAAAGAATGACCAATTCGCGACACTACGAATCATTGTTGAACACTAAGTGAAGTGGAACTCAGCTATTCACGTCAATTTTCTTGACTATGAGAATGCATTCAACATAGTCGACACGCAAACATAATGAAGCCTTCTATAACACTATGCTATATCTGAGACGATAGTCAACTTCATTAAAAATTCTGCGATGCAGCCTACAGAATAATTTCAATTGAAAATTCGTGTCAGATGGTTTCGCTTACTACCTCCTTCTCTCTTTATTTTTCTGGTGGCTTACTGGTTTATGAAAACTGTAATGTCTTGGAAGAAGCACGGAATACATTTAACAGCTTGGATGGAGCTGGATAAATTGAACTTTGTGAATGACCTAGCCCTTCTCTCCAATACACTCAGCAACAAATGCAGATGGTGGTCAATGTATCAGTGGCCTCTGCAAGTAGAATTAAGCCTCAATATAGACAAGAGATAACGCAAAACACTTAAATATGAGAGCGTGCACCACACGTAATTGGTGAGACAGGAAGTTGGCATCTGACACAATATACAATTAACAGTAACAAAATATTCAACTGGCTATTTAATCATGATATCTAAAATAATACTTCGTAATTCATTTCTAATAAGTTACTCATTCTTCTTGACTGACTTAATAAGGTGGTCTTTCAATAATGTGGAGACTACAATACATAGTAACCCATATGTACTTTATTATCAGTTTATCATGCAATGTCTCATTTTTGAAAGAAAGTAAGTTTTCTCCCTCTGTTGATGCTATCAACTTCATGGAATTTCGATTGAGTTGGATTGTGACTGATTACGCCTATTTGCTCAGACATTGTTACCTAATTTGTCTGGTTTCGGAACTTTATTTTCATGATAAATTTGTAAGACTATACTATCGTTCTTCACAGTCATTTCGTTCTAGAAAGCACGGTGGATAGTGGCAAGCTCTGAATACGAAATCCGTATTTGAATGTATTATCAATATGATGTTTCTCCAGGACAATTCTACGACAATTATACTAAATAAAACCCAAAGACTTAGAGCCCGACGATAATCTGATTTGTAGTTTCATAAAATTTACCAGATGAAAGTTTAAACCCTATAGAAAGATACTTAGAGCCGACCATTCTGTAAGAAGTAATAATTGTAGTGAGTTCATTGGATACTGTCTACAGCAATTTGCAAATATGCATCATAAGAATGAATTTTAGACAGATTCTTTACTGGCATAGATTTACTGTAGTGAACCGTGTATTTGTCATCAGGCGACAGTTACTACAAATGCCAGACGTCAGACTTCATCAGTGTTATAATACTAGTCAAAAATGTTCTTATTTATTTCTCAATATGTTTGCCTACCCCTGTCTTTACTACGTTTATTAAACCGCATGGCAAACCAGGATTCACCCTTTTTCCTCAAAAACTACAGTGGTTGGATTTTCTAACGACTTGCCCTATGCCACCGTATTGTTAAATCTCTAAGTAAAGGCTTATCAGTCTAAATGTCTTAGTAACCTCATATTCATTAACACGACAAAGAAAATTAATAAAATTGCTGTCTTCTTTCCTTAAAGCAATTTCAATTATGACAGTGATTGAAAGCTTGTGGTTTGTAACGGCAGTGATGCAACTACCAATCAGCCCTTTCTAAGCATCATTACGAGTCATCCATTATTTTTTCACTCAGTAACGGATCATTAGGGTTCTAAAACTGTGAACACTATAATCATGTCAGTTGTAACAGAAAAAGAACAGAAAGGTGAAGATTGTAGTTTAAAATGGATTATTTTACTACTATTTATTTATTTATTATCTATTAAACATATTCTATATCAGCTTCACTCAGATTTTTTGTGAGCTTCTCTCAGATTTTTTGTGAGCTCCTCTCATAAAAAATTGGTTTTCTTCAAGTAACATACTCCTAACGATGGTTGGCAACTTAATTAATGCAGCAATAACTCATCTCTCAAAATCAATCAACGGAACTCGCTTTTATTCGAATTTCGAATACTCTCAGCCTTATCCTGTATCTGGATATTCTCTATGGTCTTTTGAATTTACTCCCAGCCATTTCCCGGAATCTCGGTGAGCCACAAACGAAAAACACCAGCTTTTTTATCATAAGTGCACTACTAAACAATATATACCTCTAGTACCGTAGTACTGCAAACTGTAAACTTTATTATCGTTGGCCTTGTTTCTAATTAATATCTTCATACAGTGTGAAATGCCTAACAATGATTCTTTATCAAAACCCTTAAACAAGCCATATTATTGCAATCATGCTTGTAAACTGATGTGCTCTCATGTACAAAATGCTACTTAAGAATAAGGCTATTAGTAATATTACTATTATTATTATCATAAAAGAGTGAATTCTATCAGTATTGACAGTAAACAATAGAGACTTACCTGATCTCATAGTCAGTTGATGCATTAGATAAATAGATTTGTTTCAAAGGACAACAAATTCATTGTTCCGTTCAAATCAGCAAATGAATTTCTTGTCTCCTTCATTAACTTTCCATGTATTCAGTTTGTACGTGACGGATAGTAAATTTGAGAATATTCTGATCAGATTCAGTTGAACAGTAGATTAGTTAGTTGATCAAAGTGAATTCACTGAAACTCATGACAACCACTAATGAGATGAGTTGGATTGGTTTGTATTCAGATCAATAATCAGTTATTAGCAAATCATATTCATTTAGTTAATATTATTCTTCAGAATGACCAATTACTTGCGTTTCTCATAGTATAAAACTGGAAGAGTAAAGACAAAGAGAGTGGAGTGATCAGTGAAAATGATGCTGTTATTGTTACTATACATCAATGTGTCTCTTATGCTGATTCATGAATCTACACAATTAAGTAAGTCGCAAATAGTTTTATACTTGCACTTTTGTAAATTATCATATCATTTAGTACTTGTTTAATGTATGTAGACATGAGTGACATAGAGATTATGGAATATTTGAGAGTATGGCTCACTTACATCTCAGTTTCAAATGGTGTGTTGATAATAGTGTTCCGTTCGGTTCTCTCACAGAAATGTCCCAGTTAGATGTAACCAAGACCTGCACTGACACATAAATAAGTAGCATTAAGCTATGTATGTTGTTTTAAAACAGATTAGTACAGCAATGTGATGCATTACAGTAAGCAATTGTTATAAAATCTCTCTGGGTTGATTACATGCTCGCTTATTTTTGTATCTAAAAATTGACTGTTTTATTTGATCAATAAGGCCTTAAGTAATTCTTATATAGATTATCTCCACCACTACCACTACAAATCACCATTACTGATTTAAGTACCATTTGTGTGGGGACACTAACCCATGTTCTGATCATTACAAATATACCCAGAGAGCATCCAAATTCTCGTGCACCCAATTACTCCGTACACATGTTCAGCAGACATCACTAATAATTAATAATCAACAATGATGATTAAGAGAAACATATATTTGGAGCAGATTAGTATGCACAAATAACTGGCAAACAAGCAAGCCACCGAAAAATTCAAAAATACATTCAATCTCATGGTAAACATACATACCGACATATAACTGTACAATATGAACGTTGGTATACTCAGAGATAATGACCGCTTCCACAGTCAGTTACTGAATAGCATTTCTTTGAAGGCAACATCATCTGGACATCTTATGTCATCAGCCATTGTCTCTCTCCCATGTCAATCGTTATTACATTTCTGTCACCAAGATACATATTCTAGTTTAGAACTATGCAATAATGCCAACTGACATATCGTTCTGGAATTCAAACACAATCAAATGGATAGAATGAAATTCTTCACATCACGTGGTAAAAATTTCTGGTGTTTCTTTCATCGAAACATTCAAATCAAAAATTTCAATTTATTACTGAATTATCTACTTATCACATTGAAAACATTTGCGTTAATACTTTGTTCATTTATTTCAGAACATCCAAGGGAAGAGATCATTAGGATAAAAGATAACATACTAAACATAGAAGGTGAATAAATTGTAGATTTTTATACTATTGACAATTCACATACAAACAGAGTGGTGTTTTCTGTTCATAAATGTGTTTTCTATTTCTTCATAAATTACTTCGACTTAATTCATTGCAAGTTTATAGTGTTAGTAAAATTTCCAGTTTTGTAGAATCACCTAAATAGAGATTGTACTGTTATCATCACTAAGCAATTTGAATGTTAGTCGCTAACAAAATACTACATCACCAACATGATGTCTACAACATTAAAATTGTATTGAATCAACTTACGATGTAGATCTATGCAATCCACATGGTTTAGCTATAAGTAGTACGCTCATGTATGTGTGAATATGATTATTAAACTTGATGAATCCAACGGTGGTCTCTACTAACATATCACATTCTATCACAAAGAGCAGTTCAGTATCAGTCTCTGCTTTTTATTTATAACTTATTGAGGTTATTTAGTGACGAACACAAACAACAAACCAAAAGAGAACCAATCTCCACCGAATTATTTCAACCTAACACAGGCATCCAAACATGAGATATATGAATGACAGTGTGCAATAGTCGTATAAACGAAAGCTCCAATCAAATTAAACAACATTTAATTCATACGTTAGTCAGAGATTGTTACAGTCACTCACAAAAGAATCTACATATAATTGGCAGTGACTTCAATCTGTAAACGGTTAGCATGATTATTGATGCATATGAAATGGGTACTTCATTCTTCACAATCCATTGACATTCCTATTGTCTATTCATATTTGTCAACATTTTATTCTCATTAAAATCTAGAAGGATTACAAAGAAGGTTACGACGTACTAGAACAGCTAAACTGAATATCCAAGAAAAGGAAGGTAATGTCAACATTGAATATTGTACCCTTCTTCATTTAAATGAAATGCCATTTTAATACAAAGTGAATAGTAGTACACATAAACACTAATAAATACAAATAATTAATAATTTCACTAATTCGACTGAAAAACTGTTACTCCTTAAAGAATTCTAGGCAAAGACTCAATGAAAATTTGTATGAGTTGGAGTTGGTTGTGGTTGGGGAGAGGAGGGTAGGGATGTGAAGGGAAGGGAAGCGTGACATACTCTAATAAGGTTTACATCGCTGACTATACAAACACCTATTCCAAAGTAACAATACAACTAGTCGTAGATACTGTTTACCGTTTCGATTGAATTGCAACCTCAATTGTAAATCTAAATGCTAACTGCATAACATATTCACAACGCAAAATGTTAGTGTCTGGTCATTGCAGTGCTACTTAACTAAAGGTTTAATAAAGCGCTGTGATGCAACAAACTTTCGACACTACTGCAGCGCAGAGTATTTCAGGCACTTTCCTTGATGTTTTGCATAGTTATTTCTCAAAAGTCACTTGACTTGTTACCAACCTTTTTGGTTCGTTGAATTGATTCCAGTTTCAATGCAATTATGACACATGGCTTCATTACTTATATCATCCCTGATTATACGAGTCTCTTAATACATCCAACTTCTTCTTGAGTACGTTGACAGGTTGAGTAGTAACTACGTTTTAAGGTGGTGACTTTCATTTATCATCCATGCTTATCGTATGATTTATTTGGTCCTCTGTAACCTGACATAGAATTTTCTTTTGAATATGTTGAAAAGATCAATTCTAACCTAAATTCCAAATCATTAGCATAAATACTAATTCTAGCTAATGTCATAATGCTTAGGATATACACAACTGTGATTCGTATTCACATAATATCCATATTAATAACACATTACTCATTGAGAACAATTTACACTTATCGTCTTATCAAAATCGTACTGTAATCGGATAAATATTTTCATCGGAGTATATCAATAGTATTTCATCTTTCACTAAAGACCATTTGTTATGCATGTTTTCTTCTTAGTTGCATTGAAAAGTTACCTGAAGAATCAAAACAGATCAGTTGATGAATGTAAGTAAAACTATAACAATGTAATCGGAATCAACTAAACTAATGATAAATTTCAGTTATAAGTTGTGTACAAATAAACCTTAGAAGTAATCGTGGAAAAAATTTTACAGAAGGTTTGTCAATGTTTTGTTACTTTGTTTGTTTCTTCATTCAAAACTCACTTAAATTATGAAACGAAGTTTGATTCAGTGTGTTATAAACAAAACATTTGACACTTCACTAGAACTTTGTTGTTGTGAGGTGCTAATTTTACGTGAACTTACTTCTACTCATAAACAGTAGGAAAAGTCTTTGACTGGCAATTCGCTAATGTATACTTCTAATGTCATTTAAATGCAAAACGTAAAATCATTGATTGTTCGAGAACATGATGAAGAACATGACGGTTTCAACATCATTTCCAACGACGATTAACTAGTAACATAACGGAGATATTACTATCTAACAGATTCAAACTTACATGATTCAATCTACAATTGACTATCTGTATGATTGATCAATATGATGTTTCTGTTGTTGTTTATAGCATCGATGGCAATCTATGCACCAGACTGTGTTATAATCTCAAATATAATCACAGTAATTTCATCTTATTAATAACATTTGTATTTGATTCATCATCAATTGTCTTCTGACACCTTCATTTATGTTTTAGCGATATCCCAATTTATGAAAATTAAAACTGTCCTTGGAACCAGTACGTAATTATGTTGATATTTTTAATAATCAAGGTGTAATGTCATATAGAATTGACTTACTATACGATTTATGCATATAGTACATTATGTGAAGAATTTAAAGATGATATTCAAATGAGATCAGTCTAATTTCATGTTGTACATAATATGTTACCTCTTTGTTCATCTTGATCCAATGTCACGTTATCTTTGTTGTATTTTTTACATACGTTACACAGAGTATTACAATGATACAATCGAAACATGGAATAATTGTTTTAGTAAAATGAATGCCAAGTTTGAAGGTATAATTTAACAGTTGCTTATGCACATAAGAAACACTTTTTTCCCATATTCTAAATAATGATAAATTAAACTAATAAAGACTACGTGAAATGTCTCACTTAAAATTGACCACAAAGGCATCCGAATGTTGATTGTGTATGAATGGTACTTAAATGCTTCTCTGTTACAATCACCATCTAATTAAAGGTTGTAAATGACCAAGACAAACTAATCATTTTCTACTAGTGATTGACTTAGCGCAGAATTACTTTGTATATGTATGAATTGTTATCTGCCAGAGTACTAACAACGCTACATTTTGTCGAGACCATCAACGATTTCATCAATGCATCTGTGTGACATGTATTCTGAACAATCATTGTCAATAATGACAAATTGTAAGTGTTGTACATAACAATTTATGTCGACTACGATGACGAATGTTTACTACAGTTTCATATTCTAACAGAAATGAATTTGGATATCTCTCTTTTGATGTGCATTGCAGGGAGAGTATATGATTTATTGTCATAGATGATGAAGACACTTGAGTTACTTTCTACCAGTGACCAAACGATGAGTAGGGAATAATGTAGCGTACAAATGTCACCCCAGTCAGTTCCACTAATAAACAATTTTACACCTTGTCAAGATAATCGAAACATTTACACAAGGTACCGTGGAAATGTGTATTGAACACATCAGAGTCAATTATAATAAATTGCAAATAATTTGAACAATAATTTACATTTGGTATTAGGTCAAATGTTTGTTTTATTTTCGTATTTTAACAGAAGACATTGTCAACCACCGTATTGACAAGTGCAATAAGCTAATAACGCAAACGATACCTGGTAATATGCAACATTCTATAGCATTAAAATTTGATATTCCATCAAGTATTCATTCAAAGGTCTCGATAGCATTATTTATGTTTTAAAAAGGTTTAATTTTGATCTTTTACTTACCCTGTTAGCTTCAAAATTCCAAGCTAGAAATTGTGTTGTGATGTAGCTTGTTGACTTTCCCTATAAGTGTTGTATCCATCCCGTGTTTCTTTCTTGCTTAAATTTTGTTTGTTCACTATTACATTGCTTTATTGGTCATAATCCCTGGTCAACAGATCTGAAGGATCTTACTAGGTAGAGTGTTTACTAATGCCTCATTACTAAGAAGTATGTCTGTAAATTGAAAAAAAGTAAGAAAATAAAAAATTTATTTGGTTAAACGTGATGTAACGTTGTTGATGAAGTACTGTCAGAATAATTTCTGCGATATTATTTAGCATTTCGTTGAAATACTACATTTGTGTACCTAATGTAAATAAAGCTATAAACGTATAATACACACAGTAATTATTCACACAACCTAAAAATTATTGATGATTTATAAGTGTTTTAATTTGCACAGGTTATTCGTCATCCGAATTCCATTTCCTGCAGTATGACATTTTTGTAAGCTTCAGTAGATAGAACCGTGGCGACAATTTCACATTTATGATGTGGCAGACAACAGTTGATTACTGATGGTTTCAGTAATAACACGTTAACTGATTACGATATCACGGAAACACCTAAGATGATGACTAATCAATCAATCACTCTAATTTTGGTTAATTGGACAATTTAAGGAAAAGTAATGTATTTGAACAAACTGGTTGGTTATTTATGCATCATCTACATGATCAATTGTAAATGTTATTGATATGATCAACTATCATTCATCTATTTAACTACTACAAATATCAATGAAACTCCTCTATACACAACTATATTCCATAATGAGAACATGGAAAACAAAAATGTTAATTTTCTTTTATTAATCTATCTCTCAGGTCTCGGTTTGCTAAGAAAATTCATTATAGATTACTACGACAATAATTTCGAATACAACAAATGGTTATGTAAGTAATAATCAAGTAATAAATAAGAAAATTTCATTTAGTGAAATCTAAAATGATTTTTAACAGTGTTTCATTATTGAAATGAATAAGCATATCGCCATCGACATCATTGCATCATTCGTAATAGTAACAGTTATCAGTGTATTTCACAAGTCAAACAAATACCACATACTGATGTCAAATAGGCAATTAACTAGACCACAACTTGTAGGCATTCAATTAAATTCCATTGAAATTGTATATTCCCTATTGAATATGAAGTCAATGATTCACCTTCCCCTCTCTTCTTTATCCATTTACAGTTATTCATGAAGCACTAAAAAATATTGTTGAAGAACATGAAAATAGTGGTGAGTTCAGATGCACATTACGATGGCCAACTTTTCACATAGAAATTACCACGTACTACGCTTTTTATCATCTTCATAATGTGAATAAACTAAATGACACCTATAACAATCGGATTATTTAAGAGTTGCAAAATACTGAAAAGTGTTTTCGAGTAGTCAGTATACAATGAAGCAGATAGACTCGATAAGTAACTCTGATAATATAAAATCCAGTGTATTAATGACTATCTAGTATAAACTCCTTGATTTCTGTCACTCACATCTTGGTATTTTGGCATCGGTTCGCTTGTCGTTGGCTGCATCAGTTCCAGTTCCTGTTATTATTATTATTATTATATTATTTTATTTTGATTAATTATTTTGATATCAAAAGTTGGTGTGATTAACGGTGATACAACACCAGGCAGCAATCGCCTCATTGCTAAGAGGTAATATATATATATGTATAATGAGTATATAGAAGAAAAAAGGGAAGATAATAACTGAGTATGGTAAAAATATGATGTATGGGTGTTGACGTAGTAGTGTTAATATGTTTTACTCCTATTCCAGGTAGCACATAGTAGTCCATGATGTGTGACATAGGCATCTGACCTCTACTCAAATCTCTCCATTGTGGTGGCTACCGCAATGGAGGCTAAACTCGCATCTTAGATAGAGCACATTACTGTGCAAAAATGAGTCTGCGTTTGTGAGGTCGCCACTTGATACGAACATTTCCAAGGATTGTTTATAAAACACGGAACAGTAAATGCCTTATTATCGAACATTGTATAAACTTACTTGATACTTTGTTCAATAATGAATGACTTCTACGTTTTTTAATCGGATTTCATCAGTTTAATAATAAATCACTATTTTATCCATTTCATTACAGGTGTACTGTAAAGTAATGATTATCGACATACGGAGATGAGGGCGAATGCTCAATCCACCTAACTCTACCCACTCCATTAACCCGAACATACAACCCTCAGTAGCTAACACTTTTCTCAACTAATTTGTAACCAATGCAAAAAATCATGCTGACAACTAACAAGCTAACTATGTTTCATCTGTTTAACAAATATTTATTATTATTATCTATTCTTTCTTAATTAGTTGATTATTAAATGCAGTAATTTAAACAAAATGCTTCACGTTATGCTGTTTGGGAAAAACAAGAGGGTCGTAGACAACTATGACAGTGGTAGGATGTAAGATATAGAGTATGTAGAACAATTTTGTGGTGACTGCTTATGAAATCATTGTCAACTCGAAACGACATAGGATTAACATTGTGACATGAGACTAGATTGATGCATTAATTACGTTGCAATAATAGAATGCAGATCTTACACATATCCCAAACAAAGTAAGTTCAGCTTCCGTCATATATAGTTTCAAATAAAGAAGTCAATTAATCTTCTAGTTTTGGAGACTATAGAGGAGGTGTGCTCTGTGAACTTTAAGATACCTGGATATTAAATACCCACGTTGCTTGTTGATCGGAGTATTTGTACTTTGGACCCATTTAGATAAAATGTGAACTGGGAGTTATGGTTGCTCATGTGTGTGATTCCAAATTCACAGTAGTTAAGTGGTAGTTGCCATTATGTCTCTAGGCAGTTAGGCTATCGAGATCCTTGTGACTTAGAGTCATACATTGCTCTGAAGCATCCAGTACAACTTCACTGAAGTCTTGAATTAGATCAAATACTAGTATCGTTTTGTTCTAATGTGTAGTCATGTCATCTAGATAGTCTAACAAGCATGTTTCACACGACTTATCTTTAAGAATCCATGTTAAGAAGGGGAGAGAGGTTCGTTATTAGTGAATAATGGAGTTATTTCTCCTGAATTATTATTTGCATTATTCTTGGAGTAACATATATTAGGTTGATAATGCGGATTTACCACATATAAACAATCAAAATGTCTACGAAATGATCGTGAGCAGTGGTGATAACGAAGGCAAACGAAATGTAAAAGCAGCCATCGTTAGGTAATGTATGATTCCATATTCACAGTAGTTAAGTGATAAGTGAAGATAGGGTGCTATCTGATTGGTCTCTTGGTGGTGGCAAAGCTGAAGTTTAGCTGTATTTATGCACGTCATCAGTTGTTGAATTAGCAATGGCTGAGTGGGCAATCAGTGAAGGTGAGAATGGTTGTGAATTGTTGTACGAGAATACCGTAGAAAATGGCTAAAGTGTGCATACGTGACATCAGGATCATAGTAATTTGGTAATGAGTTTTGGGATGCAGCCACTTAGTTGTAGTTAAAGCCATTCACTGTAGGAAAGTATTTAGGTCGTAAGTTTTATGTCTAAGAGAGCTCTTATAGTGGAAAAACGGGTAGTCTTCAGTGTTAGAATTATTCTTCCCAGTATCTGGTTGGGATGGAAACAGTATGGGTAGAGGAAGGAGGCTTCTCCGCTTAGATTCGGCCTTCGGAGTCATTGACACGTGGTGCTCTGACGCAGCTGTATGTGTCATTTTATTGTTTATAAAGTAGTTGTGAGAGGGAACAGACTTGAGGTGAGAGGAGTAAAATCGTTTGTTGTTAATCTTAGCATTGCCATGGTATGACTTCGGTTTTTATTCTAATGGTAGGATGGTAAATTAAAATGTATGATTGTACCCTGTTCATTTCTCCAGTTTTAGAGAATATAGTAATTGTTTAAGTTGATTAAGTCGCTGCCATTTTCGTCGGTTGTAAGAGATATTGTGATATGTGTGTCTATACTAGGTGGAATTGTGGGTATGGATTGTCTGGGTGGCTCATCAGTTATCACTTTACTGTGTGGCGTGGATATTCTTGGTGGTGTTGCATTACCAGTAGAGCGCGTTGTAGGATTTGCATACGAAAATTTATTTGGAGTGGTAAATTCTAACTTGGAATCTTGCATGTTGGGAGCAACAGCATTGTAATGGTTGAGGGATCTTCGTTGCAGGGGCGTTTTATTAGCAACTATTAGTATATTTTAGAAGTCACTATCAGATCTTATATAGTTTACTGATCTAATAAAGCGCTTGCAATCAACGGTGGATGCAAAGTGAAATAGATTTCAGCACCTAATCTGCCAGTCATTTTTTCGCAGTCTATTACATTTGCATGGGATATGAGATATACCACTAGCCTTTAATAGGATTTCTTTGACCTATCTAAGTGGGAACAATAGTGATAATGAATTCATTATTAAGTGGCTTCTTGTACATGAGAGCATACTAGTTTGCAGGCATGATCACAATGATATAGATCTTTTTTGCATACAAGGATTTTGATAGATTCATTGATGCGGGAAATACACTATATGATGATATTAATTAAAAGCATGGTCAACAGCATAATAGTTCACAGTACTAGGGTGCCAGAGTTACGTGTTGTAGTATAGTTCACTTCTGACAAATAGCCGCGCGCTTTTTCATCTCTGGCGCTACGATTCAAAGAGCCGGCTAGCAGCGAACAGAATGGACCAGAAAGCATATCAAGATACGGGATAAGGCTAATAGTATTTGGAGCCTGGATAAGGGCTTCAACCAAGCAATTCCATGATGTATTCTTCCGTAGTGGTGGAATCTATGTGGGTTAATTTGAACGGTGCTTTATTGATGCATTAAGTACGTCGTGAACCAGCATTAGAAGTAAGCTGCTGTGAGGGAGGCCCATTCCTTATGAGAGCAATTCATAAGCTCGTGCAGAAAATGATAGAGAGGAAAATATAAAATGCGCAAAAATAAAATTAGCTAGAAGTTAGTAACCAAATAGTTTTAAGCCAGTATATTCTTCTTCTTCTGTTATTTTTCTAACTACCATATCCATGCTTGCAGTGTTTAAATGTTTAGAACCCTAATGAACCATTACTGATTATGTCGAGATGAAGGGATATGTCATGGAGTATTCGGTACAGATCTTTAGATATATTGTTCCAAGCACTTCTCGGTAGTATATAGTTTATACACTCGTGTTACACATTGAGCGGGCCAAGTATATCGTATGTCATGCTAGAGTAGGAATACATTCACAGACTATTCAGTGCCATGTAATCACTAATTATTAAGTTAATCGCTCGTATAGAGTGATCCTTGCATAACCTCACTGGTCACTCTCTTATGAGATGACTGTGTCGAGTTCGCTTTTGTTATCTGTTATCTATTAGTTTAGAATGATTTTGGTCAGCTCAGCTCAGGGTTTTGAATCCCTATAGAGTATAATTTCTCATAGAGTATGCTGTTTGATACTTTGTCAAAGGTTTTAGATATATCGAAGTACAGGACGAGGACTATTTTGAGTAAGTCGCGGCAAGATGTAATGCAATTAAAGAAGTCAAAGTGACATGTTGTGCACGATCGACTACTAATAAAACCACGTTGGAATTTAGATATTTGGGTTTGTGTTAACAAGTATTCTGAGCAGTCATTTCGCAATGTCCTCTACATAATTGGTGAAGGAACGGTAGTAATAATTATAGGCCTATAATCGCTTGCGTATGTCCCATCTTCGGCCTCGAACATAAGAATGATGTAGCTAATTTTCCAAATGTTCGGGTATTCTACTGTATCAATGCTAAGAAGAGAAGAAACTAGTTAATTTTTATGGGATTTTGCTATTTTTTTATTTAATTGTAAAGTGAGCGAAAACCGGTACTGCTCTTCATTTCCTCCGCTGGACCTTGTTAGCTGTGATTGGTTGTTATGTCATTTTAGTATGCTAATTACTCTGTTTTTCCGAAGGTCGTTTTTGTAACTATATATACAGACTTGAATTATAATAGAATCGAATCTTCCTAGTGCTGCGTTGGTGTCTTCTTGGTTTTGTTTCGGGGTGAGTAATCAGTGTTGAGTCGTTGGTCATGGTTGCGAGATCAGTTGGCGCAGATTAGTTTCCGATTAGAGTTGAGGTTAGTTAGTGCATAGCAGCAAGGCTTTATTTATTATTATAATTCCGACATATCAATTGGCGACGGGTGATGGTGACTGTGGATCCTACTAAAATGGATTTGTTGTTGGATTAACAACTCAAACTAATGAGGCTTTTTACGAGCCTGAATTCTAAGCTTGAATCATCCTCGAACGTTCCTGTCCCCAACTCTGCACTTTCAATTGATGGAATTATTAATAGTATTGCTGAATTTAATTATGATCCAGAAGCTAATGCTACTTTTGATACCTGGTTCCGGAGATATGAAGATTTGTTAACGTATTATTTAGCTTCACAGGATGATGCATGGAAAGTTCGCCTACTTCTCAGAAAGCTTGGTGCAGCAGAACTTGACAAGTACTCCAACCTAATTTTACCTCAATATCCTCAAGATAGAACATTCTATGAAACCTGCTCAACTCTCAGCCAACACTTTGGTGACAATTCTTCTCTATTCAATATTAGATACCGTTGCTTAAAGTTAAAAATGAATGAATCAGATGATTTCTTAACTCATGTTGGAGTTGTAAACAGAGAATGTGAACGGTTTAAATTAAAAGACCTATCGGAGAACCAATTTAAATCGTTAACAGTCATCTGCAGCCTACAGTCAGAAAAATTCGCTGATATTCGAACGCGATTGCTACACCATCTTGACCAAGAACCAACATTGTCTCTAAATGACATTGCCGCAGAATATCAACGCCTGACTAATTTAAAGCATGATACTGCACTTGTCCAGTCTGGTGGTAATGGTGACACTGAAGTTCATGCTGCTCGTCGAAAACCTATTTCTCATCAAATCACTCCAGCAATCACCTCAACTTATCGTGATAAACCAGCCGAAAAGAAGAATATTACTCACCCACCCAGATGCTGGAACTGTGATGCATGGCATTTTGGTAAGTTCTGTTCATTTAAGAACTATCGCTGCAGAAAGTGTAACAGGCTGGGACACAAAGAAACTTTGTGCAGGCAGAAAGATATACGCACTCGATCACGTTCCAGAAGAAGATTCCATTCCCTGAGTAAGCCGGCTGAGTCACTTTCAGTATCCACCCTGAATCACACTCCCCAGAGACCAGCCAGAAAGTATGTTTCTGTTCGGATAAATGGTCATACGGTAAGCCTCCAACTTGACACAGCATCTGATATTACTATTATTTCTGGAAAAACATGAATTAAGATTTGGAAACCTGTACTATGCGCTACAGAACAACTGGCCATAAGTGCATCAGGCGATCGTTTGGTAATTATCAGCAAAATCTTATGCTTAGTGACATTCAACGAAATAACCACGGATGGAGTATGTTATGTGGTTAAAAACAATCTTAACTTGTTGTGTCTAGATTGAATTACAGACCTTAAACTAGATGCTGTTCCACTAAGCACTGTATGCCACCGCATCGTAAGAATGAAAGACTAGAAAGATTTCATGAAGCTTCTAAAGGAATTTGACAAAGTATTTACAAAAGGGTTAGGATGTTGTACCACAATGAAAGCTTCTCTTTGCTTGACACCAAATGCTTCCCCAGTCTTCCGTCCCAAAAGACCAGTCTCATATGCTTCGCTACCAGAAGTCGATGCAGAACTTCAACGCTTAGAGAAGCAAGGTGTTCTTACACCAGTATCATTCTCGGCCTGGACAGCCCCAATAGTCATTGTAAAGAAACCTTACGGTACACTACGCATCTGCGCCAATTTTTCGACTGGTCTGTATGCTGCCCCAGAATAAACACCACTATCCTTTACCGGCTCCAGACGATTTGTTCACTATTCTAAACGGCGGTAGTTGTTTTGCCAAACTAGACCTGGCAGATGTTTATTTGCAAGTCGAGGTTGAACCAGCGTGCCGTGAATTACTCACAATAAATACGCATCGGGGACTTTTCCAGTATACGAGACTGCCGTTTGGAGTCAAAACTGCACCAGCTATTTTCCAACAATTAATGGATACGATCTTAACCGGCCTCACCGGAGTGGCCGTGTATTTAGACGACATACTCGTTGTCGCAGAATCACCAAACGAACTGTACAATCGACTTGCGACTGTACTGAAACGAATCCAAAACCATGGGTTCCACCTACGTCCAGAGAAATGTAAATTTTACCTTACGTCTGTGAAATATTTGGGATTTATATTCGACAAATCACGTCGTCGTCCAGATCCAGAAAACATTGAAGCCATTCAAAAAATGCCTGCACCCTACGATGTACCTACTCTGCGATCTTTTCTCGGACTCATAAGTTACTACTCAGCATTTTTACCGTCCTTACATGAGAAGCGAGCACCGCTGAACCATCTGCTGCGGAAAAATGTTAAGTGGAACTGGACACAGCAATGCCAAACAGCGTTCGATGGCTTGAAAACGCTCCTTACATCCGATCTTCTATTGACGCATTATGATCCGAAAGTGCCGATTATTGTTGCAGCGGACGCATCTGCATATGGAGTCGGTGCAGTTATCTTGCATAAATTTCCGAATGGAAATGAGAAAGCCATAATGCACGCTTCAAGAACGCTGACACCTACTGAAAAGCGCTATAGTCAAATTGAGAAGGAAGCTTTGATTATCGTCTTTGCAGTACGGCGGTTCCATAAGATGGTGTATGGACGACACTTCACAATACTAACTGATCACAAACCACTGCTGGCAGTCTTTGGGTCGAAAGCTGGAGTACCAGTGCATTCCGCAAATCGGTTACAACGTTGGGCATTGACGCTGCTCGGATATGATTTTGATATACAATACAAGAAGAGTGAGGATTTCGGTCAGGCAGATGCCCTATCTCTACTCATAAGCACCTATCCTACGACGAGTGAAGAGTCGGTGATTACCACCATCGATACGAGAGATTACGCTAAAGAAAGTCTCATTCATGCTGTGAGAGCACTTCCTATTATCACACAGCAAGTTGCTGAATTCACAAGAAGAGACAAAACGATTCAACGAGCAATCTATTATATGCAGCACAATTGACCACGTTCTCTAGATGAAGAACTGAGACAGCTATATCAACGTTGACAAGCTCTGTGCCTAGTAGATGGGTGCCTTATGTTTGGGGATCGAGTGGTGATACCATGTGAATTACGTCGAGTAGTACTCAAGCAGTTTCACGCAGGACACCCTGGAACAGCTCGAATGAATTCAGTGGCACGGAGCTATGCATACTGGCCAAAGATAGACGCCTAGATTAAAGACGTGATGAGGAAGTGTGACCGCTGTCAGCGAGCATTGAAAAATCCACCGAAGGCGAAACCAGTAAGCTGGCCAGATCCTGCAAGACCATGGAGCAGAGTGCATTTAAATTTTGCCGGACCCATGTCAAGAGTCTACTACTTGGTGTTAGTAGACGCATATTCAAAATGGCCAGAGATCCATCCGGTAGTTCCCTTGACTACGCAGAAAACCCTGCAAATATTGAGGAAGATATTCGCGTGTCATGGGTTTCCAGAGACACTAGTTACCGATAACGGGTCCCGATTTCGTCACAAATTTTCAGTGATTTCTGTCGAGAAAACGCCATCACACATATTCGCTCCCCACCGTACCATCCACAATCAAATGGACAAGCGGAGAGGTTTGTGGATACCTTCAAAAGAGCTGTACTGAAGGCAAAGGGGGAGGGAAGCCTAGCAGAAATTATTCAGCGTTTTCTACTTGTATATAGAAGTACCCCAAACAACAGTGCTCCAGAACAGAAATCACCAGCAGAAGCACTTATGGGACGGAAACTGAGAACGATGAATGAGGTAATGAGGCCGGCAAAAGTGAAAAGCAAAAATGATGACATCTATAGAAACGGGACGCAGGTGTACGTGAGGAACTACAGACCGGGAAACGAGAAATGGAAAAACGGAGTAATTAAAGGTAAAAGAGGAAAGGTGATATATGAAGTAGCAGTGGGAGGGCAAATATGAATTCGACATCGCAACCAGCTGCAAAGAAGGTTTGGTGAACGAAATGCAGATGAACCGAATCTAGCGCTTGAACTTCTTCTTGACACTTTCAAGCTCCCCACGGACAAACCAACATTGATTGCAGCAAACAACGAGAAAGAAACATCCGAAGAAAAACAGACAATAAGACGCAGTGAAAGAAAACGAAGAGCCACAGTGAAGTTCCAAGAAAGTGAACTTTTGAAGCATACCCCGGATATATGACCAAGTTGCGCTTGTCGTATAACCAAAGACACTTCTATCGAATTGACCCACAATTACGAATGAGAAATCAGAAGCCACTGTAGGATCAAAGAGAGATTATATCTGATCGTAAACAGAATTTCAATGGGATAGCATTGTCTAGGCTGGTAAACTAGAGAGAGATGCTACCCACGGTGGTTCGAGTCGGGATCTAGTGAAGATGCGTGACCGCATGCCTTCAACTAGTAGTGTCCGCTAAAACAAACATGGTCAGCATCAATGTCGAGAGCCTATGCAACTATTTATTTTGGGGATTATCTACCGCTACAGCTCATTACCCCTCCCTAATGGGTTCGTGAGGACCCTAAGACGTACCAGCCAAAGGATAAAACCCAATGCGTCAGACATTGGTAAACGTTCCTTCGATAGCTTGCGATGTTGTGCAGCTTCTGGACGTCAGTCCTTACACTATGGTGTCGTTGCATGAAATAATTGTACATAAAATAATATTCTTGTTTCTTCCACGTTCTTCTGTTTGTTTTCAGATGGCCTGGAAGTCGAAAAGAAAAAAGAAAATTTAAATCTGTGCGTTTTGTGTACGAAAAAAAATAATTGTTAACTCGATGCGTCTATAAAAAAAACGTGTTGAATACCGACAACAAATAATAAAAAGCTTTTTTGACACAAAATTTTATAAAGTGCACACAGTAAAATTATTATTATTACATCTTTTAGAAAAAAAATACATAAATAATAATAATGGGTTTATCGATTTTTATTATTATTATTTTTTTTTATTTAAGACAACAAGAAAATTGTAATACGTACGTAGGTAGTGGGAGGAAATTAGTAGACATAGTATTCGTTCAGGTGTTCTGGAAATCGAACTTTTCTACCAGAACGCGTAGCTTTCGGCGTTACAGGGCTCTTTGATGCTTCTACTTGAGTGTTAGTAATTGCTTGCGGCGTAATGGCTTAGTTCGTGCTACGTTACGCAGATGTTGCAGAAAATTCGACACTACAAGGTGTACCCTCTAGGTAGGCTGCTTTGAGGCGGTCAATGCTGACGTTATCCTCGTGGCCATTCTTGTCAATCGTATAGTACTTTGTTTCACGTTTAAGAACCTTATGGCCCTTCGTAAGTTGCGTCGAGAGGTCGGCGTACGGCATCACGACGTACGAAAACGTGTGTACTATATTTTAAGACAGGTTGGATAAAGGTGTCTGTCGATTATTATCAAATTGTCGAACTGGCTTAACTGAACGCATAGCATTTGTAAGCCGGTTTACGTAAGAATTCATATCCAGGTTCGCCTAAGTGGAAGGGGTTTCCACAAACTCACCTTTCTTGTCGAAGAGTCGTTCCGTAGACTAATTCGGCGACACTACATCCAACATCTTCCTTCACTGTGCTGCGAATCCCAAGTAAAACTAGTGGTAAGGCGTCGATCCACTGATAGATGTTCGTAGCTGAAAGTGATGCTTTCAGTTGTCAATGGAATCTTCCTATCAAACCGTTACATTGTGGGTGGTAGACGGTCGTCCTGAAACGCGTAGTTCCAAGAAGTTTAGTCAGAGCGTGGAACAATCAAGATTCAAACTGACGTCCACGGTCTGTCGTTATTATAGATGGACAACCAATGTTGGCTACCCATCGTTCGACGAAAGCGCGAGCAATCGTTTCACTAGTGATGTCATTGAGTGGAATTGCTTCTGGCCAGCGAGTAAATCGGTCCACGAATGTCAGAAGATAAGAAAATCCAATTGATTCTGGTAAAGATTCTACCAAATCAAGGTGAACGTGATCGAATCGAGCGTTAGGGGTTGAGAAAGTGCCTAGGGGGCATTTATTATGTTGAATTACTTTGTTCTTCTGTCAGGCTATGCAAGTGATCGCCCATTCTTTGATATCCTTACTCATCTTCGACCAGCATAATCTCTCAGTAATCAGTTTACTCGTAGCATGAACTCCAGCATGAGAGAGGTTGTGCAATGTGTCGAAGGTGATTCGTCGATAACTCCTGGGGACGACTGGATGGGCTACGCCTGTAGAAGAATCACAAATAAAAGTCTTCTTACCTTTCCCAATCGTTTTAGTTTTCAGTTGGAGCGTTGTTGCTGCCGATTCGTAATGAAAATCGATGTCTTCACTATGAAGTTGAGCTAGTTTCACAAGGTCGATTCCTTGGATACGATTCAAGGAATGTATTCTCGATAAGGCGTCGGCAACTACATTGTTAGCTCTCGATATATGTCGTATGTCAGTAGAGGATTGGGAGATATAGTCAAGATGACGCGACTCTCGTGGAGAGTACTTATCCGAAGATGACTTTATTGAAAATGTCAGTGGTTTATGGTCGGTGAATATTGCGAATTCCCGGCCTTTGATGGAATGTTGAAAATGATGTACAGCACAGGACATGGCTAGTAGTTCACGTCCAAAAGTGCTGTATCTCGACTTAGTGTCGTTTAATAATCTAGAAAAAATGCTAAAGGCTGCCAAGCTTGGTCGGTCCATTGTTGCAAAACTGCGCCAACGGCTGAGTCAGAAGCGTCTATTGCATTGCTGACGGGAGCTTCAGTATTGTAGTGTGCCAGCATAGTTACATTGGCTATTGCCTTTTTAGTTGCAACGAAGGCTTTCTTTAATTCTGAATTCATTGTGACAATTTATTCATTCCCACGAAGCTGATTCGTTAGTGATTTCACATTAGATGCACAGCTGGGGATAAATCGTCTGTAGAAACTTACCAACCCGTTGAAAGCTCGTAACTGTTTAATGTTTGTTGGTTCCGGATACTCCAGAATTGCCTCCACCTTGTGTTTTTGAGGCTGTATACAATTAGCATCAATGGTATGCCCCAGGAAGTCTAACGACGTTGTTCCGATTAGACATTTTCGTATATTAATAGTAATTCCGTATTGCTGCAGTCTTTTGAAAGCTGTGTCCAAATGTTTTATGTGTGTTTCCTCGTCTGGGCTTGCTATTAAGCAGTCGTCGACATATGCATGGACATAGTCGAGCCCGCAAAACACGTCGTCAATGACACGTTGAAACGTTTGTGCTGCATTCCTCAAGCCGAATGGCATTCGAAGGAATTCGTAAAGACCAAACGGGGTTACAATAGCCGTTTTTGGGATGTTATTTTCGGCCATCGGTATTTGATTGTAGGCAGGAAGGACGCTGACTTCTGTGCCAGTATCGACGAGGTGGCAAACCTTCGTTATCACATCAGAGATGAATAACAGGCGGCTGTTTCCACCGGCTACGGTTGCCGCTAACGCGTGCCGGCGGGATAGTTTCCCGACGCAGTGGGTTTGAGGCTTGGGAAACAACAGTGGTTTCTTCATTTCTTTGATTCCTTGCCATAAGTGTTGTGGTACCAACAATAATGTGAATTTTGCGTTCGTCGAGGTCAAGATAAGGATCTTTTACGCGATGAACTTCGTCGTCGAGGATTGTTTGATCGGCGTTGCTCGTGTAGGTCGAGGAAACGAGAAATAGTATGGCACAATTTAGTAATTTCGTTTTCGGTTTCTAGAGGCTTCTCTGTAACAGAATAAACCTCATTGTGGCGAGTTCTGGTGATCTTCAGAATTCCATCAGCAGATGAAGCTAGTTCATCTACAAAGTTGTTGTTAAAAGTTACCAATACTGCTTGCACTTGTTGTGGCAGTTTTGATAAAAAAAAGTTGACGGAAGAGACCTTCGTCAAAAGTACGTTGACCTATTACCTCTTTCATGCGCAATAACATTTCGGTCGCAGAACTGTTACTAAGATCAATGGTGTGAAACAACTCATCAAGACGTTGTCAGTTGGACAAATCTCCTCGTTTAACAATCGATCTTTTGAGTTATTCGTACGGTTCTAGGCAGTCATGACTTAAAAAGGAAGGGGTGACGTACCTGTTCAACTCACGCGGGAGTGACCTTACAACCGCCAGAAATTGAACACGTGGATCAGTCACACATTGGTTTTAGAATTCCGCTTCTGCGTAGCAGAACCAGGCTTCTACATTATCTGCCCAGAAAGAGATAAGCTGAAAGTTTGGAGGCGTAGGGGTCTTAATCCTAATTAGCTTAGGAGTCTGGTCTGACATCATAAAATTAGTAATGAATGCAAATAGAAAATTACTATGGAAAATATGCGTTAAGAAAAAAAAGTTAAACCACCAATAATACTCTGTTTAAAACTATAAAAAGGAACGGACTCACAGTAAATTATCGTGTCCAGATCACGTTGAGCTCACCAAATGAAGCGTACCCCGGATATATGACCAAGTTGCGCTTGTCGTATAACCAAAGACACTTCTATCGAGTGGACCACACTCTTACGAATGAGAAATCAGAAGGCAATAAAGGATGGAAGCAAAATTATATTTGAGTGTGAAGAGAGCTTTAATGGGATAGCAACGTCTAGGCTGGTAAACTAGAGAGAGATGCTACCCACGGTGGTTCGAGTCGGGATCTAGTGAAGATGCGTGACCGCATGCCTTCAACTAGTAGTGTCCGCTAAAACAAACATGGTCAGTATCAATGTCGAGAGCTTATGCAAATATTTATTTTGGGGATTATTTACCGCTACACTTTTCTCAAAAAGGGGAGGTGCTAAGAATAGAAGAAACTAGTTAATTTTTATGTGATTTTGCTATTTTTTTATTTAATTGTAAAGTGAGCGAAAACCGGTACTGCTCTTCATTTCCTCCGCTGGACCTTGTTAGCTGTGATTGGTTGTTATGTCATTTTAGTATGCTAATTACTCTGTTTTTCCGAAGGTCGTTTTTGTAACTATATATACAGACTTGAATTATAATAGAATCGAATCTTCCTAGTGCTGCGTTGGTGTCTTCTTGGTTTTGTTTCGGGGTGAGTAATCAGTGTTGAGTCGTTGGTCATGGTTGCGAGATCAGTTGGCGCAGATTAGTTTCCGATTAGAGTTGAGGTTAGTTAGTGCATGAAAGTAATATGTCACAATGCCTAGGCAAAACTTATACAAATCGAAATAGAAAAACAGGCAACTGTTTATAATAACTCTAGATGCCTATTCAACATATTCCGAAACAGTATCAATAGCTCTAAGATAAAGGGTGAAAACCTTCCCCTCTGTAGCCGTGCAGCTAATTTATTCAGTGAGCACTATGCCACCACACTCATACCTCTTTGTACTGGATGCTTCAGAAGTAGATATGACTCTAAATCAAAATGATCTCGATAGTTTAACTGCCTAGAGACATAATGGCAACTACCACTTAACTACTGTGAATTTGAAATCATACGCATGAGCAACCAAAACTCCCAGTTCACGTTTTATCTAAATGGGTCCAAAGTACAAATACTCCGATCAACAAGCAACGTGGGTATTTAATATCCAGGTATCTTAAAGTTCACGGAGCACATCTCCTCTATAGTCTCCAAAACTAGAAGATTAATTGACTTCTTTATTTGAAACTATATATGACGGAAGCTGAACTTACTTTGTTTGGGATATGTGTAAGATCTGCATTCTATTATTGCAACGTAATTAATGCATCAATCTAGTCTCATGTCACAATGTTAATCCTATGTCGTTTCGAGTTGACAATGATTTCATAAGCAGTCACCACAAAATTGTTCTACATACTCTATATCTTACATCCTACCACTGTCATAGTTGTCTACGACCCTCTTGTTTTTCCCAAACAGCATAACGTGAAGCATTTTGTTTAAATTACTGCATTTAATAATCAACTAATTAAGAAAGAATAGATAATAATAATAAATATTTGTTAAACAGATGAAACATAGTTAGCTTGTTAGTTGTCAGCATGATTTTTTGCATTGGTTACAAATTAGTTGAGAAAAGTGTTAGCTACTGAGGGTTGTATGTTCGGGTTAATGGAGTGGGTAGAGTTAGGTGGATTGGGCATTCGCTCTCATCTCCGTATGTCGATAATCATTACTTTACAGTACACCTGTAATGAAATGGATAAAATAGTGATTTATTATTAAACTGATGAAATCCGATTAAAAAACGTAGAAGTCATTCATTATTGAACAAAGTATCAAGTAAGTTTATACAATGTTCGATAATAAGGCATTTACTGTTCCGTGTTTTATAAACAATCCTTGGAAATGTTCGTATCAAGTGGCGACCTCACAAACGCAGACTCATTTTTGCACAGTAATGTGCTCTATCTAAGATGCGAGTTTAGCCTCCATTGTGGTAGCCACCACAATGGAGAGATTTGAGTAGAGGTCAGATGCCTATGTCACACATCATGGACTACTATGTGCTACCTGGAATAGGAGTAAAACATATTAACACTACTACGTCAACACCCATACATCATATTTTTACCATACTCAGTTATTATCTTCCCTTTTTTCTTCTATATACTCATTATACATATATATATATTACCTCTTAGCAATGAGGCGATTGCTGCCTGGTGTTGGACTACCAATAATCACATCAACTTTGGCTATCAAAATAATTAATCAAAATAAAATAATATAACAATAGTAATAATAATAATAACAGGAACTGGAACTGATGCAGCCGACGACAAGCGAACCGATGCCAAAATACCAAGATGTGAGTGACAGAAATCAAGGAGTTTATACTAGCTTATCATTAATACACTGAATTTTATATTATCAGAGTTACTTATCAGGTTTATCTGCTTCATTGTATACTGACTACTCGAAAACACTTTTCAGTATTTTGCAACTCTTAAATAATCCGATTGTTATAGGTGTCATTTAGTTTATTCACATTATGAAGATGATAAAAAGCGTAGTACGTGGTAATTTCTATGTGAAAAGTTGGCCATCGTAATGTGCATCTGAACTCACCACTATTTTCATGTTCTTCAACAATATTTTTTAGTGCTTCATGAATAACTGTAAATGGATAAAGAAGAGAGGGGAAGGTGAATCATTGACTTCATATTCAATAGGGAATATACAATTTCAATGGAATTTAATTGAATGCCTACAAGTTGTGGTCTAGTTAATTGCCTATTTGACATCAGTATGTGGTATTTGTTTGACTTGTGAAATACACTGATAACTGTTACTATTACGAATGATGCAATGATGTCGATGGCGATATGCTTATTCATTTCAATAATGAAACACTGTTAAAAATCATTTTAGATTTCACTAAATAAAATAAACAATGGACCTAATACCAAATGTAAATTATGGTTCAAATTATTTGCATTTTATTATCATTGACATTGATGTGTTCAGTACACATTTTCATGATACATTGAGGAAATGTTCGATTATCTTGACAAGGTGTAAAATTGTTTATTAGTGGAACTGACTGGGGTGACATATACACGCTACGTAATTCACAACTCTTCGTTAGGTCACTGGTAGAAAGTAACTCAAGTGTCTTCATCATCTATGACAATAAATCATATACTCTCTGTGCAATGCACATCAAAAGAGAGATATCCGAATTCATTTCTGTTAAAATATGGAAGTGAAGTAACCATTCGTCATGGTAATCGACATAAATTGTTATTTACAACACTTACAATTTGTCATTATTGACAATGATTGTTCAGAATACATGTCACAGAGATGCATTGATGAAATCGTTGATGGTCTCGACAAAATGTAGCGTTGTTAGCACTCTGGCAGATTACAATTTATACATATACAAAGTAATTCTGCACTAAGTCAATCACTAGTAGAAAATGGATTGTTTGTCTTGGTCACTTACAACCTGACGAATAACCTGTGCGAATTAAAACCCTAATATATCATAAATAATTTTTAGGATGTGTGAATAAATACTGTGTGTATTATACATTTCTAGCCTGATTTACATTAGCTACATAAATGTAGTATGTCAACCAAATGCTAAATAATATCGCAGAAATTATACTAACATTACTTCATCCACAACGCTGCACCACGTTTAACCAAATAAATTTATTATTTTCTTATTTTTTTAAATTTACAGACATACTTTTTAGGAATGGGGCATTAGTAAACACTGTTCGTAGTAAGATCCTTCAGATCTGTTGACCAGGGATTATTACTAATAACGCAATCCAATAGTGAACAAACAAAATTTAGGCAAGAAAGAAACACGGGGTGGATACAATACATATTGGGAACGTCACCAAACTACATCAAAACACAATTTCTAGCCTCCAATTCTCAAGCTAACAGGGAAAGTAAAAGATCAAAAAACACATCGTGCCAAAAATTGAAGTCAGACATGTAATAAATGAATAGGAATTAAGAAGAAATGTAAATGTAAAGAAAGAAAATAACCACCTCAAAGAACCTAATATTAATAAAATTAAAGCATGGTGATGTAAACTCTTCGAAAGTGATGTTTGAACATCGATAAGTGATTCCTCGATTCACACCGATCTTAGCATTCATTATTATGTCGAACAACCTCTGTTGATACATTGTAGTCTACTGAATACAAAATTTGAATATCATATCTACTGAGTAGGATTGCATCTATTGCGACTTATTAGGTAATTGGATATTCATCAGACGTTGGCATTTAATGAACACCTCGTTCGAGCCTGAATGTGAACACGAAATGATGATTTCTAGGTTTTTCATTTCTAATCTCTTTCTTAAACATATTCCTATTAACTAATCAATGAAAACCCATATATTGTTAGAATGTGTTTGGATCTTCTCGTTGATTTATCATGGACTGAAATTGGTCAGTCTCTGTTGCCATATGTGCATTCTGAGTGAATTACCTCAATATAACGACAGTACACAAGTATTTATTGAGTTGGCTTGTGAATGGTGAACGGAATTCAGTACACGCGTTTTGTTTCATATAGGATTCGTCAACTGGATGTACTCGCATTCCAGTGTTGATAATCACATTAACTTGTACACAGTTCGTTACTCGTTAAACACCATCTCATCTGAACTCAGTGGTCTAGTGGTTGACGCGGTGGCGTTTGGTACAAAATGAACTGAATTCGAGTCCTGATGTGAACAACAACACAGAGGTGTGAATACATCTGGGCGGTGAGTCGTAAATATGGCAAAAAGCACATTCTGAATTTTGCTTGTCAGTCACAATCCAACTCAGTTAAATATCCATGCAGTTGATGGCATCAACAGAGTGAGAAAACTTACTTTCTATCAAAAATGAGACATTGCATGCAGAACAAATAATAAAGTAACAATGGGACACTAAGAATTGTCGACTTTACACTATTGAAAGATCACTTTATCAAGCGAGTCGAGAAGATTGAACGAATTTTGAATTATTATTCCATACATCATGATTAAATAATCAGTTGAATATTTTGTTCCTATTAATTGCACATTCTGTCAGATGCCATATTTCTATCTCACCTATTATCTGTTATTATCATTTTCAAGCATGGAAGTGGTTGTCGTTGTTCTGTATTGATGCTAATATTCTATTTGGTTTACTATGCGATCTGAGCTTGAATGCATGTATTCATGATCAACATAGAATTTGGCACATACGTGCATCGATTCAAGTCGTCTTTCGCTAAAGATGCAGCGAGGTTGACACTATATTAACGAAAACTTCTTCAGTGAGAATAATAACTAAAACAAAGTGTCGACATATGTAATATGGTTCAACTGGAAAGAAGTAGAGAGTAGAAAGCCATGAAATAATTCCGAGACCACTATTGATGGAAAGATGAATTGTGAATCCACCTGCACCACTATAACCGACTTTCAGTCAGCTCGCCCACAATTTCCAACCACTGGTTACGGTAATAACGCGGATCTCAACCAGATAATCTGCATCTCTTGACGCAACTCAAACTAGTAGTCAGTGACTCCATGGATTGATATTGATGATTCAGTTTGTCCTTTTCCTACTGTCCTACACGAACTAATGTATCAAACGAGGGAATAATCTTTCGCTAATTCAAAAATGTGCTTCTTACTTCAATTGATTGCTAAGAGTATCAGGGTGAATTGACAATACGTTAAGAATATCTAAATGCCAATTAAGCCATTTGCAAATATACACCCTTCCGTTGATCCGCAATCATCATTACATTGATTTGCTTCAACTATGATTTGATAGCAAGCTTATCATCAGATTGTCTATCGCTCACCGTGAGCATAACTTAGAACAGTATGTGTGTACAAGTTGTTGTAACATGAAACGACACACGAGGTGCATACCTTCCTTCATCCACAACAATTCCAAAATTAGTTCACTTACAATGACTCACATGACAATTTCACACCCTGTATACAATTGGGTATTCATAATCGATTTGATCTCTTATTCACATTTAGCTGAAGACTGCGTTGTTGGTGTCCACTCATAACTGTAACCAGTGGTCAGAAACAACGAGTGACATGGTTTAGAAACAGTCATAGTGGCATATGTCATTCACTCATTATCCTCATATGAATCGTCAGCCTCAAATCATTCCACACTTTTCTCTCCACGCTCCCTCAAGCATACTCTATATGTCCACACTCCTTATTATTATTATCATCATTATTAAAGTAACTTCTACTAATTTAGTGTTAATCTTGCTGTGCCATAGAGGTATGGCAACTTATACCTTTGTACACACATGACAGGTTCTATATTGATTTTACATACACACACAATTGTAATACACCAGATATGTCTTTATGTGAATTTTGTTTAGTTGAATACATCATATTAAATGTTTATAATATTTGTCAATGAGAAACAATTACAATAGTCATATATCTATAATTATCCAAAACAAACTAATTAATCAGTCAGTCATAAACAATGCTGTATTTGAAACATAAATTTACATGAACTAAAGTCGACCTACAGGAGTGTAACGGTAGCTGAACTCCATCGTAGACTTTAACACAATAACTTACTCCTTTAATTGCTTAATTCTTCTACAGAAATATGAGTGGAAGCCGGATTTTGTAAAGTGTATGTGGCAGTTATGCTGTCATGCAATGCATCATGAAGTGACAAAAATCAACTCTTTCAATTCTCATAAATATGACTTAATGTATCATTCTCTTAATTCCCTAGAAGTTAAGCTTTAGAAAAGATGTATTGAGCAACCACGGTTTCACGACAATATCCTTCAGCAATATCAACAGTTGATGTAGCTAATCAGGACTCTTCAGCTTACCTGGTTTTAAACTAATAAAAACATCTTAAAATACTCATCCAATTAACAAACAATGGTAACATGGTTGTTGACTCCACAAAGTGATTACATTAAATGTCAAAATAGATATCCATTCTAATTGACTCAGCTAACGTTAGTCTAGAAATATTTCAGCTTTAGCCGAGCCTAACTCAGCTATGGTATCAGAATCATCACGTAAACAAGGCGCAGAAATCCTGTCGCCCCCTTTGATATGAAACTAGCAAATTTGGCAAGAATTAAATACATTACTTTCCACAGGTATTGTAAGACTAATCTATATCTGTCTAACATTAGTTCCTAATCTTACGTACTGACTAGAATGCATCAATATCTGTTGAGGAGAATAAGTCCTAAAGGTGCTTCTTACTTCATCGTACCTTCAGAATGCTCGTATTATACCAGGGAGGACAATGAAATTGGTTACGAAATGAAATATGCTTTCCAAAACAAACATCCTCATATTTCTAATACAATAAAGCTTAAGTACGTCCCATCAAACTCAAACAATCAGATTACATTATGAACTGCTACCTAAACAACAAGATGTGAGCAGTAAAGAATCAAAGAAATCATTATCAAAATAATGGAAGAAGTAGCTCGCAAGCAACTGGTTTCTTACAACTAGCTTGATTACTTTAAGTGCTTTTTCTAAAATTTATAGTCAACTAGAAAATATCAATTTTCTAAAAACTATGTGACTAGATAGTAACTCATACATATCACATACTGCAACTAAACTAACATTGATATCTGATTAAAAATGTGTGGTAGTTATAGTTGGAAAATTATATCTTTATTGAGAAACGAACAGACAGAACTAGGATGAAGTTACAAGAATGCCAAAAAAAAGGTGGAAGTAATTTAACGAATAAAAGTGTGGTGTCAAAATGCGGATGGCGATTAAATAGATGATTTTGAATAGGTGGTATCACGGCAAGCAGGCTGAGGATCTTTCTTCAGCGTTACTTCCGCGTATTCCTGTCATTTTGTATTATTAACTGAACTGACATTGACATTATCACATTGTAACTTATCGTCAATCTAGTATTTAGTTTAAACATTATCCTGTCTCTATAAACAAGGTTGTCTTGGTGCTTATTGCTGTCGAAAATTCCTGCATCTTTTCAAAGTCTTTGCCAAATAGGACTATGTTATCAGTACATTCTAGACAAATTAGTGGATTTACTGGTGGAAGATCAACTCCTGAAAGGTTAGACGATGCGAATGTTATTTCCAACACTAGATCTATTATAAAATTAAACAAAAATTGACATAATAAGCAGCCTTGACAAATACCACTTAATGTACACTTGCATTATAGACGATAAATTAGCCAAACTAATCTCTCCATGACTACCACAGGACGAATATAACTTTTCATTTAATACTTGGATAATTAACGATTGACACCAGTCAGATGGAATTATGTCAAGTTTCCAAACTTTAGTCAAAATAACAGTCAGCTTAATTGTTAAAGTGGGACCACCATCTTTAAAGACCTCCGGAGTTAATCCATCCGTTCCACTAACGCATGATTTTTTAACTCCAGCTTCTTTAATCAACCTGGAAGGTTGTATACTACTAATAATAAACGATTATTCTTAAGTAGCATTTTGTACATGGGACCATACTAGTTTACAAGAGTGATCAAAATGCTATGGTTTGTTTTTAGTAAGGTTTTGATAGAGTCACTGTTACAGAAATCACGCTATTTCTGTTGGGGATGTTAGATCCCTAAAACTCACTTGGCAAACCGGTTATTTTTGTGATTTTATTGTGTAAATTTGAATTTCCTGTTTTCGCGCCAAAATTTCCCCTTCTCAGCTTCAGTTCGTGTTTCCCACTTGGTAAGACGCTAAATCTTATTGGTTCGTTGTTTATTTTAGTACGCTATTTGTAACATTCCAAGGACGCTCTCTATTTTTGTATATATACGCATGAGTTGTGTGTGATGATGTCGTCTGACAGGCTGCCTGTGGAATAAACGCTTCTTGCCGTCTTTGGACTTCTTACTCTAGTTAGCTGGGCTGGGGCGCTGCGCAATAGCTTAGCTTCCTGTTACTGTGTCGCTGGTCTTACGTTCGTTAGCGGTTATCTCGGTGTCACCATAAACTCGCGAAACCTTAGCAATTTCAAAATATCAATCAATGACAAAGTCAACAGTAACAAGGTTCACAGTTTACAGTATTAGGATGTTATGTATTATGAAACACTTCCAACAAACCACCGCGCGCTTTTGTGTTTGTGGCGCTGTAATCTCAGGAATTGGCAGTGAGTAAGCAGAATGAACCATAGAGACTATCCAGAAGCGGAATAAGGCTGAGTATTTGAAATTTGGTTGACAGGGTGAAACTAAACATTGCTGGCAAACTTGGAAGAGCCAATTGAAATCAAGGTTTATTTGCTTCAAGGTCGTCTGCTTAATCTAGTTCAAAATGTGTATACTGGATCGGTAAATCGGCATATTCTATTATGGCGTTATTATTATTAATCTTCAAGCTGTCACATTACCTCGTAGAAAGTTGACTTGTGATTGTGTACTTAATATGGCACAAACACTATCCACAGATACGCGAGATGGAGTTGTCCTTCGTTGTACTGGTTGGTGGTAAAAGAAATTAACAGGAACAGGCAGCTTTATAAGCCAGTCTAAACTGACGCTTTATGAAACCTGCATGTTAGTCGTGTTGTGGGTTATGCAGTTACCTGTTTCTTTGGTATCGTTCCTTATAAATGTAAGCAAAGTGTCGACAGCACAATGGTATAAGCACTGTAGAGACATACTCAGAAATCCTGTTGCGTTTAAATCTGTCTGTAGGAAGCGTTGGAAAAATTGTCGTAATAGACGCAACAACTATAAGGAAGAGAACATATAGTACAGAAAGATCTGTATAAACTGAACGGGTAAGTACTAACTACTTTAATCTTACTGATAGGTACTTGGTATTTACGACCGAACATTAGGAAAGGGACACTTCCAGTATGTCCTAGATTGAACTGCAAGGACTCTGATACCAGTAATCCGGTTATTTGTTTTACCAGGATCAACAATTTATACTGACGACAGGAGAGCATATCAGCCTATTCGTAAACTTGGATATGTTCACCATGTTATAGTTCACGAAAGACATATTGTGGATCCAATTACGAATATGTTATGACTCAGGAAATTGGGTGATGATTGGATGGCCGAGTGCCAATGACTGGTGCCTAGTTGGTTATAGCGCGTCTGCCCTGTTCCCACTTAGTCCCAATCCGAAATAAAAAGAATGCGAGCCAATAGGTCAGCCAGACAGAAGCATATTATATTCCAAGCATTCTTTTATATATATACAAATTCAGACCACACAACAAACCAATTAGAAAATTAACATGATTACAGAACGAGAGAAATAGTGGTAGTGAATAGGAGCAACTTGTACACAACTAATTAACTGTAGTCCATAATAAGAAACAGTTTAATGACAGCGATTATGCTAAACGGGAGGACAGGGCAAGCGGAGCGTAACAATAATAGAAACAAAATGTTTACAGTATAGAAAGTTCAAATAAATGAAATATTGTTCGCGAACACAATTCTGAAAGTTTGTTACGCTTCTTTCTATTCCAGCATAACAGAATATATACACAAAACATCGAAGGATATTGGTCACGCCTAAAGAAGATTCTCAGACCGTATAAAGATTCTAGAAACAACATGATATGGAGCCATATGGATGGGCTTTAATATCGATCATATTATGGGTTCAAATTCAATGAGCTCGTCTCCAACCTTCAAAAAGTCATCTGTAAACATTATATCTTGTTAAATCTTTTAGAGAATTCATCGTTTTTCATAATGAATTTATCTACCGGCGCATTTTTATTGATTAAAAGATGTTGTAAGGTCATTGATATTTGTGCAAGTTTGGTTTTACCATAAAAAGAGCAAATCTACGCAGATCGGTCTTGGGAGGTGAGTTGTTGATGCGATAGTTACTCTCCTATCCAGCATTTGGGTTAAGTTGATTGAATGAGACTAATTCCTTACGAAAGCAGATCACAAACTCGGAGAGAAAGTGATATAGAATGATATATAAAATACGAAGAAAACGAATTTACTTAGTGCTAGCAAGCTGAACGGTTTTAAACCAAAGTTTTTTTTTCTGTTTTTTTCGTTGTTTACTACAACGTTCGTGATTGCAGTATTTGCAGTTGTAGAACCCTAATAAGCCATCGCTGATTGATTCAAGGTTACGTGATAAGTCCTCAAAGATTTGGTACAAGTCTTTAAATTCTAGATATAATAATAAAATTTTATTCTGATATCTCATATTGTACATGAGAGCATGTCAGTTTACAGGCATGATTACAATGATAAAGGTTTACATGCATACAAATATCATTACGAATTTTCAATGTCAGGACATTCATAACATATAAAGGTAGAAATTAAGAACCGAACCAACTGCAACAAAGTCTATACTATTAGGGCACTAAATATTTGTATTGTATCATGGTGCTTATATGACTAGGAACCGCGCGCTCCTTGACCACTGCGTGCGTTACGATTCCAAAAGACAGCTATGAGTTTGGAGAGTGGATCATTTAGCGTGTTCAGATGCAGGATAAGATCAAGAGTACTTGGAACTTGGGTGTAGAAGACAAGTCGATATTGTTGTGCTAGTAGGTTCCATAATTGCCTTGTATATAATCATCCACAACTATGCCCGGCCGTTGCTGCTACCTTGACGTGGTGGTCGGGCTTGCCTATCGTGATGAACCAATCGAGCTATACTGGCTGGAACAATAGTTCCTCAAGGTCCTACCATGCCAGGCAGGTCGGTTGAAGAGCGGTAAGACTTAAAGCAGCATATCCAAGGTCTGAGGGCGAAGTCGTACTGCCGACTGTACAGAGGTGTGACGGCAGTAAGGTGTTTTCCTCGGACAACCAGCATAACAGCGATGCTGCCTTCACACAAGGAGGGGTGGGGTTAGAAAAGGTTGACCCCAAAAATGCACACCTCGCCTTATCCTACGGATTTCCGTCTCCGGCGATAAGGTCTTCAACAAGTATGGAGCTAACACTAAAACTACTCACCAAAAGGTCGTGTGTGACCGGCTCCAAGCAGTTGTCCCTTGGGCACTGCAGTCACGCTCTAATCCAATTTCCTTTTAAGGTACCTCCAGAAAAACCATTTCATGGTGTGGGCAACCGGGAAGTGATAACTGCCCTCATACCTCTGACAGCACTCAAGACCACCGTATTCAAAATCATTTACTCTCTTCAATCCCTATCATTGCTCCTACCTTGACTAGCAACTTTGAACTTCCTCTTCTAACTTTCTCTTCAAGTGTCACCACGTCCGACGATTCTAGCACTCGAAGTTATGTCCCAGGTCTACTGAAACCCCGCACCAAACTACACATTGGAGCTTTCAACGTACGCACCCTATGTCAAATCAGTCAGCAGGCCTCCTTAGCTAAACACCCTGAAATCTCGTATGATTGATGTGTGCTGTGTCTCCGAAACACGCATACAAGATCCTAGCGTGGTCATTCACTTGACCTCACCTCGCCAAAACGGCGAGTCGACAAGATACACTCTCCGTTTATCTGGCGACTCGATAGTCAGCTCTCGTGGACTGGCGGGTGTCGGCATAGCGCTAAGCATGAGAGCAGAACAAGCACTATTAGAAAGGATCCCTGTCAATAGTCGCCTATGTGCTGTTCGACTAAACGGCTCTGTAAGGACTCGGAGGAATAGGGACACTCGTCGTTGTCTTTTCGTCGTTTCCGCCTACGCTCCCACTGACTGCAGCCCAGACGAAGTGAAGGATGAATTTTACAGAAACCTTTGTGAACTTCTTCAAAAAGCCAAGCACTCAGACATAGTAGTCGTCGCAGGTGACTTTAATGCCCAAGTAGGTAGTTTAGACCAAACAGAAAGACATTTAGGCGGGTATTTTAGTGTTCCAGCTCAGAGAACAGATAATGGTGACCGTCTGCTGCAACTTTGCTCAGACAATCGTCTATTCTTAGCGAATACTAATTTTAGGCATAAGGAGAGACATCGCCTAACGTGGCGACCCCCTTCACCAAGACAACGATGGACCCAAATAGACCATATTGCCATCAGCCATCGTTGGAGAGGCTCGATAGAAGATTGCCGCTCGTTCTGGAGTACATGTTTAGACTCTGATCATGCTCTAGTACGAGCACGCATTTGCTTGCACCTCACTGGACGTAGAAAGGCCACATTAGGAAAACCCATTAGAATTGATCTGAGCGACGAGAAGGTCAAAAGTAAATTTCAAGAACAGTTAGAGTCACAATTAGGTAACTCTGGAAACCAGGCTGATCCTGATGTTGCCTGGAATGATCTAAAAACAGCTGTAGAAACAGCAGCGTCATCTACTAGTAATTTGAACAGAAGGAGCACGAAAAACCAGTGGATTTCTGCGACATCTATGGCACTGATGAGCTCTCGCCAACTAATCCCGTCAGGCTCTGAACACGATGAAGAGCGAAAACAAATCAAGTCTAAATTAAGTAGGAGGTTACGAAACGATCGTGAGCAGTGGTGGGCAACGAAAGCAAAAGAGATGGAAAAGGCAGCGGCTTTAGGCAACACTAGGCAGCTTTATAGACTAATCAAGGAAACTGGAATTAAAAAATCAAGGATTAGTGAAACTTCAACTGCTTCGGCCTTAGACAGAGTGGAGTTACTTTTAACAAATTGGTGTCTACGACTGAGGAAAGAGTTTAACCATGCATGTTATAGATTCTTAATCCCATAAGAGAAGAGTTTGCCTATAAGAAGCCTGTGGTTAACCATGTCAGAAGCTTTAGATATGTCAAAGTACATTACTAACACCAAGTGCCCAGGGCTTCGTTCATTAAAGACAAAATTTAAGAATTCAAAGTGACAAGTCATGCAAGACCTAGTTTTGAGTAAACCATGTTGGGAATTAGAGATAAGTTTCTCAGAGAGTAAATAACCAAGCATTTTGTCACGCACTACATTTTCCATTATTCTATAGATAACTGGGATGATATTTATTGGCCTATAGTTATGCAAGTTTGTCCTGTCGCCTAATTTAAAGCGAGGGTAGATGTAAGAGGTTTTCCATCTACTAGGGTAAGTACCTACTGTCAATAAAAGGCCAAATAGTTTCAATAGGATTAATGGTAAATTAGGTGCACCTAGTTTGAAGTAAATGGATGCCATCCCGTCTACTCCATAACTACTTGACGTCCTAAGTGCACACATTGTGTCCAACAGTGCATGTCTAATCTACTAAGAAGATTTCCTTCATCATATGACAGTCCTCATTGTCAGCCAACATTGCAGTCTATCCTAGGAAGATTAAAGTCACCTGCGATAACTTTCGGATTATAATTTAGGGCAGTGGGCATAGCATTAATAATGGTGTTATCTACAGTAGTCAATGTGTTAAAGGTTCTATATATGTATCTGAAAAGTGAACTGTGTTTCGGAGTATTAACTGACACCCAGACCGACTCTGGTACCTTATCTGGTATTTTGTCATCGATTTTACTAGACGAAAAACAGACACGTATATTAGACAGCCGCCACCCCGTCTACAATCTCTATTGCCGCGATATAACACATAGTCTCGAATGGCTGATTCTGAGTCAGTTACTGAGGAGGAACACCATGTTTTTTTGACAAATATTAATGAAGGTTTAACTAATAAGGCTAGTTCTTAGGGTCGATATTTTATTAAGCAGCGAGCGGGCGTTAATTACTAAAGAGTTCAGAAATGAAGAGTGAATTTTGAATAGTCGAATAAGACCTTCGTCTCAATCGTTTGTGTTCGGTATAACTAGATGCTGGTTTAAAACGGTAGTCCGACTGTTTGAGCTAATGTCTGAGTAAGCTGTATTGCTAAGAGGACTAGTGACTACCCGATCGGAAAAAAATTATCGTAGTTGTCAGAGGTATTAGATATTCTGAGTAGCTTAAGTCAGACGACATGTCAGCTCGTTGTCGATGTGCAATATATGGAGGATGTCCTAGTAGCCCATCAGGAGTATAATTATAAAAGTGAGGAGGAAGAGTAAAACCACTTATACGACCTGAGTAGGCTGTGTGTGGTGTGGGATTACCAGGACATAGAGCACACTGATATGCACTTGGCGACTTAGAATTTTTTCCAAAGTTATTTGCGTCAGAGCAGTAAGAAGTGTTGTATACTTGTTTGTCACATGGCTTACGCTGGTAGTTAAATGAGCTATGTTCCGATTGGTTACGTACAGCCTGTGAGTGCTTACGACTTTGATTACTACTACTAATGGACATTCCTTTCAATAGTATTTGCAACTAAATGTTGTCAGAGAAGACAAGTGAAAATCTAGTTCAGAAGCTACGAGATAAGTTTGCACCTTTTTTCCATAATAGTTTGGGTTGCTTCACGATGGTGCAAGCTCATCTACCTGTGAAAGCAGATGCTTAATTTATTTTTCGTCCAAAACGACCTGTACCGTATACTGCGCTGGAACTGGTCGATAAGGAAATTAACTGTTTACAACAAGCTGATGTTATTCAGCAGGTTAACTGCTCTGCTTGGACAGCGCCTATTGTGATGATTAAGAAGTCTAACGGGACAATTCGTATATGTGCTGATATTTCTACCGGTTTAAATGCTGCAGTGGACACATATCGATATCCTTTACTAGTCCTTGAAGATCTATTTGCTAAGTTAAATGGTGGTGCATGTTTCTCAAAATTAGACTTTTTCGACGCTTATCTTCAAGTGGAAGTAGCTGATGAGTCCAGATAGCTTCTAACTATTAACACTCATCAAGATTGTTTCAATATACTCGTTTACCAATCGGCATTAAGACCACACTAGCCATCTTTCAGCAGATAATGGATACAATGTTGACAGGTATATATGGAATAGCAGTATACCTAGATGACATAATCGTAATGGGTTCAACTGAGAGGGAACTTTCGGATCGTCTACACCAAGTACTGAGTAGAGTGATATAGTTTTCGCCTACGTGAAGAAAATTGCATCTTCTCCATGCATTCCATCAAATATCTTGGTTTCATTTTTGATAAGGGCGACCGTCGACCAGACCCAGACAAAATAGAAGCCATTCAGAAAATGCCAACACCAAATAATGTTTCTTCAATATGATCTTTCTTGGGTTTAATTAGTCACTTCAGCACGTTTCTTCCCTCAGAATGCATCACTAAAGAGGTCCCTTAAATGGCTTACTGACGGGAAACTAACATTGGCATTGGTTGTCAGAATGTCAAGCATCATTTGACAAAGTCAAATCAATGATTAGCTCGAAGCTTGTATTAACACTCCTTGATCCCAACTTGGAGACTGTTTGTCATCAGATGCCGCAAGTCATGGAGTCGGGGCAATGATATCTCATGTTCCCGGATAAATAAAAAAAGACAATTGCTCACGCTTCTAGAGCACTCATCCCAGCAAAACGAAACTACGGCCGGGTCGAGAAAGAAGCTCTTGCAATCATATTCGCTGTTAAAGGATTTCATAAAATGCTCTATAGACGTACGTTTACCTTAATAACTGATCATAAACCCTTAGTTGCAGTTTTTGGTTCTAAGAAATGAATCGCTTTGTATACAGCTAATAGATTACAGCGCTGGGCGACAATGCTTCTAGGCTAAAACTTCAACATCAAGTATCAATCGACAAGCATCATTGACGAGGCCGATCCTCTCCCTAGGTTAATCATTCCAACATTTTGGACATGAAAACATTATCATTGCCTCAATAACTGTGGATCCAGAAATCAAATGTGTAATAGTAGATGCCAACCAAAACACTGTGTGGCGGTAAATAATCCCCAGAATAATTAGTTGCATAGGCTCTTCAATTTGACGCTGACCATGTTTGTTTTAACGGACACTAATAGTTGAAGGCGCGCGGTCACGCATCACCACCAGATCATGACTCAAAACACCGTGGGTAGCATCTCTTTCTGGTTTGCCAGCCTAGACGTTGCTATCCCATTGAAGTTCTGTTTACGATCAAATATAATTTCGCTTTCATTCTTTATTACCTTCTGATTTCTCATTCGTAATAGTGGGTCCATTCAATAGAAGTGGCTTTGGTTATACGACAAGCGTAACTTAGTCATATATCCGGGTACACTTCATTGGTGAGCCCGACGTGATCTGGACACGATCATTTACTGTGAGTTTGTTTCTTTTTATCGTTTTTAACAGAGTATTATTGGTGTTTTTATTTTTTTTCTCTTTTTCCTGCAAATTTTACACAGTTTCTTTGCATTTGCATACATTACTATTTTTATGATGTGCGATCAGACTCCTAAGCTTATTAGGACTAAAACCCTCACGCCTCTAAACTTTCAGCTGGTTCCTTTCTGGACGGATAATGTAGAAGCTTGGATCTGCTACGCAGAAGCGGAATTTCGAGACCAATATGTGACAGATCTACGCGTTCAATTTCTGGTGGTTGTAAGGTCACTTCCGCGTGAATTGAACAAGTACGTCAACCCTTTTTTTTAGTCCCGACTGCCTAGAACCGTGCGAACAGCTCAGAAGATCGATTCTCAAACGTGGAGACTTGTCAGACAGACAACGTCTTGATGAGTTGTTTCACACCATTGAACTTGGTAGCAGTTCAGCGACCGAAATGTTATCGCGTATCAATGAGGTAATTGGTCAACGCACTTTTGATGAAGGTCTCTTCCGTCAACTCTTCTTATCAAAACTGCCACAACAAGTGCAAGCAGTATTGGTAGCATTTAATGACAACGCAGTAGATTAACTAGCTTCATCTGCTGATCGAATTCTGGAGATCACCATAACTCTCTACAAAGAGGTTCATTCCGTTACAGAAAAACCTCTTGAGACCGAAAAGCAAATAACCTAATTGTGCAATACTTTTTCTCGTTTCCTCGATCTACAGAAACAACGTCGGCCAAGCGATCCTCGACGACCAAGTTCATCGCGCAAAAGACCCTCCTTTCAACCTCGACCAAGGTAAAATCCACATTGGTGTTGGTACCACAACACTTATGGCAAGGACTCAAAGAAGTGTAGAGACCCCTGTTGTTTACGAAGCCGCAAACCCACTGTTGATGCGTCGGGAAACTATCCCGCTGGCACGCGTTAGCCGCAACCGTAGCCGGTAGAAACAGCCGCCTGTTATTCATCACTGATGTGATAACGAAGGTTTGTCACCTCGTCGATACTGGCGCAGATGTCAGCATCCTTCCTGCAACTTCATCTGATTGCCAACATGAAGCTGTGTTTGATCTACAGGCAGCCGACGGAAAACGAATAACCACGTATGGTAAAAGATATGTCTTCTTGAACGTGGGCTAGCGCAAACCCATACACTGGATTTTTACTATCGCCGATGAGAAAATACCTATCATAGGCATAGATTTACTAAGTCACCACAACTTGCTTGTGGACTCTTGCAAAAAGAGGCTAGTTGACGGCAACACAAAGCTATACGTGCGTGGAACAACTGCAACAGGTTGTAGCCTATGTTCTCTTCGCTTTAAACATTTAATTAACCCTTATTTTTAGCCAGTACTTGATAAGTATCCAGATCTGAATAAGGTGACGTCGAAGTTATCATGTGTAACCAGCAATGTCACACATCACATCACGACTACAGGTCAACCTGCATTCCCCAAAGCACGCCGACTAGCACCCGAAAATTAAGGATTGCGAAAAACGAATTCGACCAAATGATTGACCTGGGAATAATCCGTCCATCCAGCAGCCCATGGTCGTCTCCATTACATATGGTCCCGAAGAAAGACAACAATGATTAGCGTCCTACCGGTGATTATCGACGTCTTAACGCACAAACTACGCCTGATCGTTACCCTTTACCATATATCCACGACCAAACAGCCACGTTGAAGGGAATGACAGTATTTTCAAAAATTGACGTAGTGAAAGCGTACAATCAAAGATCGATGGCCTAAAATGACATACCGAAAACGGCTACTGTAACCCTGTTCGGTCTTTACGAATTCCTTCGAATGCCATTCGGCTTGGGGAATGCAGCACAAACATTTCAGCGTTTCATCGACGACGTATTTCGCGGGCTCGACTATGTCCATGCATATGTCGACGACTGCAAGATATCAAGCCCATACGAAGAAACAAATATCAAACATCTAGACACAGCTTTGAGAAGACTGCAGCAATACGGATCGACCTTGTTAAACTAGCTCAACTTCAAAGTGAAGATATCGGTTTTCATCACGAATTAGCTGCAACAACACTCCAACTCCAAATTAAAACGATTCGGAAAGGTAAGAACACTTTAATTCGTGATTCTTCTACAGGTGTAGCCCGTCTAGTCGTCCCCAGGAGTTATCGACGAGTCATCTTCGACACATTGCACAACCTCTCTCATGCTGAAGTTCATGCTACGAGTAAACTGATTACTGAGGGATTATGCTGGCCGAAGATGAATAAGGATATTTAAGAATGGGCGCGCACTTGCATGGCCTGCCAGAAGAACAAAGTAATTCAACATAATAAATGCCCCCTAGGCACTTTCTCAACCCCTGACGCTCGATTCGATCACGTCCACCTTGATTTGGTAGGACCTTTACCAGAATCAAATGGATTTTCTTATCTCCTGATAAAAGTGGACCGATTCACATGCTGGTTAGAAGCGATTACACTCAATGACATCACTAGTGAAACGACTGCTCTCGCTTTCGTCAAACGATGGGTAGACAACTATGATTGTCCATCCACAGTAACAACAGACCGTGGACGTCAGTTTGAATCTTGATTGTTCCACGCTCTGAAGAAACTTCTTGGAACTACGCGTTTCAGTACGACCGCCTACCACCCACAATCTAACGGTTTGGTAGAAAGATTTCATCGACAACTGAAAGCATCACTTTCAGCTACGAACATCCATCAGTGGATCGACGCCTTACCACTAGTTTTACTTGGGATTCGCAGCACAGTGAAGGAAGATGTTGGATGTAGTGTCGCCGAATTAGTCTACGGAGCGACTCTTCGACTACTTTGTGAGTTTGTGGAAACTGCTTCTACTCCGGGAAACCTGGATGTGAATTTTTACGTAAACCAGCTTACAAATGCTATGCGTTTATTCAAGCCAGTTCGACAACTCGACAACAATCGACAGACATCCTTATCCAACCTGCATTAAAATATGGTACACACGTTTTCGTACGTCGTGATGCTGTACGCCGACCTCTCGACGCAACTAACGAAGGGCCATACAAGGTTCTTAAACGTGAAACAAAGTACTATACGATTGACAAGAATGGCCACGAGGACAACGTCAGCATTGACCGCCTCAAAGCAGCCTACCTAGAAGGTACACCTTTTAGTGTCAAATTCGCTACAACACTCGCAAAACTTGACATGAACGAAATCCCTACGCCTCAAGCAACGACTAACACGCCAATGTAAATATCAAAGAGCTCAATATCGCCGAAAGCTACGTGTCCTGGTAAAAAAGTACGATTTCCAGAACACCTAAACGAATACTATGCCTACTAATTTTCTCTCTATTCCCACTACCTACGTACGTATAACAATTTTTTTGCTGTCTTAAGAGAAATAATAACAAAAAGAAATAAAAAACTCGATAAACCCATCATTATTATGTTTTTTTAATTTACGGTGTGCATTTTATGAATTTTTGTGCTTAAAAAAGCGTTTTATTATTTGTTGTCGGTGTTCAACACGTTTTTATAATAGACGCATTGAGATAACAATTAATTTTTCGTATACAAAATGCACAGATTTAAATTTTATAATTACTTTTCAATTTCCAGGCCATATGGAAACAGACAGAAGAACGTGCAAGGAACAAGGATTTACTATATACAAATATTTTATGCAACGACACTTCAGCGTAGGGACTGACGTCCAGAAACTGCACAACATTGCAAGCCATCAAAGGAACGTTAAACAACGCATTGGGTTTCATCCTTTTTCTGATACGTCTTAGGGTCCTCACGAACCCATAAAACGGGTGAATTAGGGATATCGGTGAATAATCCTCAAAATAAATAGTTGCATAGGCTATCGACATTGAGGCTGACCATGTTTGTTTTAGCGGACACGACTAGATGAAGGCACGCGGTCACGCATCACCACCAGATCACGACTCAAAACACCGTGGGTAGCATCTCTTTCTGGTTTACCAGCCTAGACGTTGCTATCCCATTAAAGCTCTGTTTACGATCAAATATAATTTCGCTTCCATCCTTCATTGCTTTCTGATTTCTCATTCGTAAGAGTGGGTCGGATCGAAAGAAGTGGCTCTGGTTGTATGACAAGCGTAAGTTGGTCATGTATATCGGCGCAATCCACCATCCATACCCACAATCTCACCTAGTATAGACACACATTACAATATTTCTTACAACCTACGAAAATAGTAGCGACTTAATCAACCTAAACAATTACTATATTCTCTAAAACTGGAGAAATGAACAGGGTACAATCATACATTTTAATTTACCATCCTACCATTAGAATAAAAACCGAAGTCATACCATGGCAATGCTTAGATTAACAACAAACGATTTTACTCCTCTCACCTCAAGTCTGTTCCCTCTCACAACTACTTTATAAACAATAAAATGACACATACAGCTGCGTCAGAGCACCACGTGTCAATGACTCCGAAGGCCGAATCTAAGCGGAGAAGCCTCCTTCCTCTACCCATACTGTTTCCATCCCAACCAGATACTGTGAAAAATAATTTTAACTTCGAAGACTATCCGTTCTACCAATATAAGAGTTCTCTTAGACATGAAACTTACGACCTAAATACTTTCCTACAGTGAATGGCTTTAACTACAACTAAATGGCTGCATCCCAAAACTCATTACCAAATTACCATGATCCTTATGTCACACATGCACACTTCAGCCATTTTCTACGGTATTCTCGTACAACAATTCACAACCATTCCCACCTTCACTGATTGCTCGCTCAGCTATTGCTGATTTAACATTTGATGACGTGCATAAATACAGCTAAACTTCAGCTTTGCCACCACCAAGAGACCAATCTGAGAGCACCCTATCTTCACTTATCACTTAACTACTGTGAATATGGAATCATACATTACCTAACGATGGCTGCTTTTACATTTCGTTTGCCTTCGTTATCACCACTGCTCACGATCATTTCGTAAACATTTTGATTGTGTATATGTGGTATATGTGTGGTATATGTGATATATGTGTGTATATGTGGTAAATCCGCATTATCAACCTAATATATGTTACTTCAAGAACAATGCAAATGATAATTCAGGAGAAATTACTCCATTATTCACTGATAACAAACATCTCTCCCCTTCCCAACATGGATTCTTAAAGATAAGTCGTGTGATACATGCTTGTTAGACTATCTAGATGACATGACTACGCATTAGAACAAAACGATACTAGTATTTGATCTAATTCAAGACTACAGTGAAGTTGTACTGGATGCTTCAGAGCAATGTATGACTCTAAATCAAAAGGATCTCGATAGCCTAACTGCCTGGAGCCTGGCAACTACCACTTAACTACTGTGAATTTGGAATCACACACATGAGCAACCATAACTCCCAGTTCACGTTTTATCTAAATGTATTCAAAGTACGAAAACACCAATCAACAAGCGAAGTGGGTATTTAGTATTCAGGTATCTTAAAGTTCACAGAGAACACCTCCTCTATAGTCTCCAAAACTAGAAGATTAATTGACTTCTTTATTTGAAACTATATATGACGGAAGCTGAACTTACTTTGTTTGGGATATGTGTAAGATCTGCATTCTATTATTGCAACGTAATTAATGCATCAATCTAGTCTCATGTCACAATGTTAATCCTATGTCGTTTCGAGTTGACAATGATTTCATAAGCAGTCACCACAAAATTGTTCTACATACTCTATATCTTACATCCTACCACTGTCATAGTTGTCTACGACCCTCTTGTTTTTCCCAAACAGCATAACGTGAAGCATTTTGTTTAAATTACTGCATTTAATAATCAACTAATTAAGAAAGAATAGATAATAATAATAAATATTTGTTAAACAGATGAAACATAGTTAGCTTGTTAGTTGTCAGCATGATTTTTTGCATTGGTTACAAATTAGTTGAGAAAAGTGTTAGCTACTGAGGGTTGTATGTTCGGGTTAATGGAGTGGGTAGAGTTAGGTGGATTGAGCATTCGCCCTCATCTCCGTATGTCGATAATCATTACTTTACAGTACACCTGTAATGAAGTGGATAAAATAGTGATTTATTATTACACTGATGAAATACGATTAGAAGTCGTAGAAATCAATGACATTATTGAATAAAGTATCAAGTAAGTTTATACAATGTTCGATAATAAGGCATTTACTGTTCCGTGTTTTTATAAACAATCCTTGGAAATGTTCGTATCAAGTGGCGACCTCACAAATGCAGACTCATTTTTGCACAGTAATGTGCTACCTGGAATAGGAGTAAAACATATTAACACCACTACATCAACACCCATACATCATATTTTTACCATACTCAGTTATTATCTTCCTTTGTTTCTTCTATATACCCATTATACATATATATTACCTCTTAGTAATGAGGCGATTGCTGACTGGTGTTGTACCACCGTTAATCACTATAACTTTTGATATCAATATAATTAATCAAAATGAAATAATGTAACAATACTAATAATAATAATAATAGTATTAACAGAAACTGGAACTGGAACTGATGCAGCCGACGACAAGCGAACCGATGCCAAAATACCAAGATGTTAGTGACGGAAATCAAGGAGTTTATACTAGCTTATCATTAATACACTGAATTTTATATTATCAGAGTTACTTATCGAGTCTATCTGCTTCATTGTATACTGACTACTCGAAAACACTTTTCAGTATTTTGCAACTCTTAAATAATCCGATTGTTATAGGTGTCATTTAGTTTATTCACATTATGAAGATGATAAAAAGCGTAGTACGTGGTAATTTCTATGTGGAATGTTGGCCATCGTAGCTTGTCACCGAAACACTGAATTTCATATCAACAGATTTACGTACCGTGTCTATTTGCTTTTCTTTTCTTTACATCCTCACTCTTCTCTTCCTCACCACAACCATCTCCAACTAATGCAATCTTTTATTAACCCCGTTCTAGACTACATGTTGGAGCTTTAAATGTACAGTCATTAAGTCAAGTAGAGCAACAGGCTTGTTTAGCTAAGACTTTAGAATCTCACTCAATCGATGTACGCTGCGTCTCGGAAACGCGCATACAGGATCCTAGTAAAATCATAAACCTGATTTCCTCGTCTCAAAATATAGAAGCAGCCCAATTTACTCTTCGTGTATCCGGTAGCCCGGATGCTGCTTCCCGGGGTCTCGCTGGTATAGGTATAGCATTGAGTCGTAGGGCAGAACTAGCTTTCCTAGACTGGATCCCTGTAGATAGTCGCTTGTGCGCTGTCCGACTGAACGGGACAGTTAGGACTCGGAAAGATAGGGACACTCGTCGTTGCCTCTTTGTCGTATCTGCCTATGCCCCCACTGACTGCAGTTCAGACGAGGTGAAAGATGAGTTTTACAGCAAGCTTTCGGACCTCATCCAAAAAGCTAGGCACTCTGATATAGTTATAATGGCTGGTGACCTTAATGCTCAAGTAGGTAGACTAAATGGAGATGAGAGACACTTGGGTGGATGTTATGGTGTCACGGCTCAAAGAACAGATAATGGCGATCGTCTGTTGCAACTATGCTCAGATAACCGCCTGTTTCTAGCGAATACTAACTTTAGGCATAAGGAAAAACATCTTTTGATCTGGCGACCCTCAAAATCGTCTCAACGTTGGACCCAACTAGATCACATCGCCATCAGCCACCGATGGAGGGGTTCGATAGAGGACTGTCGCTCGTTCTGGGGCACATGTTTAGATTCAGACCATGCTTTAGTGCGAGCGCGTATTTGTTTGAGGCTTACTGGACGTAGGAAAGACATAGCGATGAAGCCTCCTAGGGATTTACTTAATGATAATAAAGCTAAGAATATATTTCAGGAACAACTAGAAAAGCAGTTAGGCGACCGTGTAAGCGATTGCCATCCGGAAGCAGGTTGGAATGATATCAAAGAGGCTGTCGAAACAGCAGTGATATCTGCTAGTAAGGTAAATCATAAGGCTAGGATGAAGCCGTGGATTTCAGTAGCATCCATCGAACTGATGGATGCTGGTAAACTCATCCCACCTGGCTCTGAACATGATGAAGAACGAAGTGAGCTTAAGCGCAGGCTGATCAAAAGCCTACGCGACGACCGTGGACAGTGGTGGGTGGCATAAGCAGAAACGATGGAAAAGGCAGCGGCGATAGGCAACAGTAGGTAACTTTTTCGACTTATTAAGGAAACTGGTATTAGGAATCCGAATGTGAGTGAAACTATCTCGGAAAAGGACGGGATTATAATTCATTCTCAATCCAGGAGATTGGACCGATGGGCAGAACACTTCAGGGTTCAGTTCAACTGGCCTTCAGCCACACTTCGATTGCCCTCGATCCCCAGTCATCCTGAATGGCAAATCGACTTGACTCCTCCTAGTCTCTATGAAATTGAGAAGGCTATAGGAAATCTGAAGCGAGGTAGAGCAGCAGGTCCTGATAGGCTTACCCCTGAAATGTTTAAGGATGGTGGTCCAGTTGTAGCAGCTAGATTGACTGAAATCATAGGTAGAATCTGGGAACTGGGCGTAATACCATCTGACTGGTCTCAATCCCTAATTGTCTCAATTTATAAGAAAGGACAAAAGTCTTCTTGTGACAATCACAGGGGAATCAGTCTGACTAATGTAGTTTCTAAATTGTTAGCCTCGATTATACGCCTAACTAAAGCTCGTGAATAGCAGACTTGAGAAAACCAGGCTGGATTCAGACCTGGACGTGGCTGTATAGACCACATCTTTACACTGCGACAGGTCCTGGAACACAGACACACATTTAGGCGTCCTACAATAGTTGTCTTCCTGGACCTAAAGGCGGCATTCGACTCTGTTGATCGTGAGGTTCTGTGGCAGTGTCTGTCATTGAAAGGTGTACCAAAGAAGCACATTAACCTTATACAAGCTCTCTACTCTAAAACTACAGGTCGAGTGAGAGCTTATGGCGAACTGTCATCAGAATTCCTCACTTCAAGTGGTGTCCGTCAAGGATGTCCACTTTCCCCATTCTTGTTTAATTTTGTCATAGACATGCTCCTAGATATAACCATGTCTTCGTCTGACTTTTCAGGAGTTGACTTACTACCACGAGCCTCGCTTACTGACTTAGAGTATGCTGACGACATAGTCCTATTTGGTGAAGACGCTGACAAAATGCAGTCTTCTGACTACCCTGAGCAACAATGCAAGCATGTTCGGTATGCGGTTTTCCTCCTCGAAATGCAAAATGTTGCTTCAGGATTGGGTTGCATCGGCACCTAAACTAGTGATAGGGAGTGAAGTAGTCGAGCGTGTAGACCGCTTCACGTGTCTGGGGAGTCTCATCAGTGCTGATGGCCTGGTGACTGACGAAATCTCAGCACGGATACAGAAAGCTCGATTGGCTTTTGCCAAGTTGCGTCACTTATGGCGCAGGCGAGATATCCGCTTGCTAACCAAAGGACGAGTGTACCGTGCAGCAGTTCGCTCTGTCCTACTATACGGGAGCGAAACATGGCCGTTAAGAGTAGAGGACATTCGTAGGTTACTGGTCTACGATCATAGGTGTCTCCGAAGCATTGCTCGTGTATCGTGGGACAACCGAGTGAGCAATCCTGTCGTTAGGAAAAGGGTTTTAGGAAAGGAGGGCGAATCAATAGATGAAGTATTGAAACTTCATCAGTTGAGGTGGTTGGGACATGTGTTTCGCATGTCTAACTACCGACTGCCTCGATGAGCTATGTTTTGCGGCGTAGGAATAGGTTGGAAGAAAGCTAGGGGCGGCCAAACAAAACATGGCAGAAATCGATGAAGTCACTGACAAGTGGACTGAGTCATGTTGGTAAATGTAGGCTGCGTGGTTGGGGTCCGCGAGACGAAAGTCACCAATGGTTAGAGACCTTGAACGACATGGCTCAGAATCGTTCGCAATGGCGCAGGTGCATCCACTCTTTGTGTTCTCTCAAAATCTAACCTTCTGAATTCTCTATCTTTCTCCTTTCAAATTTATCTCACTGAATTATACTTTCCGAATCATATCTTCGCTCCCTAATTTTCTGCATTACTGCTAATACTTCTACTATCGCTATCACCCTTGGATATGAACTGACAGTTGCGTCTCTGTGCTGATGTGGTATGGCAACCTGAACTGATGTACGTACGTACGAAGTTCTACGTTGTATCTGTCTGTGTTTGAATCTTTGCCTCTTAGTCAAGATTCTGTTGTTGAGTTGAAAGAGGGTTGTAGAATTAGCAGGGTATTGCAGTGAATCTTTGCTTAGTATTTTTTAAAGGAGTAAGAGTTTTTCAGTTAAATTAGTGAAACTATTTATTTGTACTCTGCTAAGAAGAGAAGGAATTTGTTATTTTTCATGTTATTATTCTTATTTTGCTATTTTTATCAATTGTAAAGTAGGCGGTAACTGGTACTGCCTTTCATTTCCTCTGCTTTGACCTTGCTACTTGTGACTGATTGTAGTGTCTTTTTAGTGTGCTAAATTCTTTAATCGCTACAAGGTCGCTATTGTAACTATATATTCAGAGTTGGGATATAGAAGAACTGAATCACCTTAGTGCTATGTTCGTGCCTTCTTGATTTTGGTTTAGGGTGAGTAATCAGTTATCAGGTTGTTGGTCACGGTTGCGATTATCAGTTTGCGTAGATAAATTTTCAGATTAGAGTTGCCGTTAGTTCTCCACATATAACAATAAGCGTGATTTTACCGTTATATCATATACACTAGTGTTTATGTATACTACTGAAGTGTACCCGGGTATGTGACCAAGTTACGCTTGTCGTATAACCAGAGCCATTTCTGTCGATTGAACTCATTCTTACGAATTAGAAGAAATCAGAAGGCACTGAACGATGGAAGAGAAATTATATTTGATCGCTAACACAGCTTTAATGGGATTGCAATATCTAGGCTAGCAAACTAGAGAGAGATGCTACCCACGGTGTTTTGAGTCGTGATCTGGTGGTGATGCGTGACCGCGTGCCTTCATCTAGTCGTGTCCGCTAAAACAAACATGGTCAGCCTCAATGTCGATAGCCTATGCAACTATTTATTTTGGGTATTATTTACCGCTACGCTACTATTTACTTTGTATTATAATGACTTTTTATTTGAATGAAGAAGGGGATAATATTCAATGTTGACATTACCTGTTTTTGTTTTAATTTGTTGTTCCGATGCTATTACTACAGGTTTTAGCTTATGCATTTTGTCTAGATTTCAATGAAAACAAAATGTTGACAAATATGAATAGACAACAGTAGTGTCAGTGTATTGTAAAGAATAAAGTACCCATTTCACAAGCATCAATATTCATGACACCCGTTTACAGATTGAAGTCGCTGCAAAAGGGGTCTTATAGGAGTCCCATATTAAGACAGAACATATGTTTATTGCTTCCAGGTGATTAAATGTTGTCTAGTTCACACTGAATCGTGATATCAAACTGAGTTGGGGAACTCAAAGAGAACAACTAACTTTCAGAACTTTATTCTACCAGACTATTTAAATTGATCTAGTTAAGTGTAAATTAAACAATTTATTTCTTATCATCATTGTGTCCACTGTTCTGTATCTTCTAGTTACTCACACTAACTAATAATGCATTATCTCTTATTCATGAATTACAGTTAGTTGATTGTGTATGCATAACTTCAATTCCCTACCATTATCTTCCTCGTTTTATATTGATGTCAATTTCCTAATTGGTTGACTGTGTTGTTTAGTTTATGTGTATATGAAGGAATGCTTGAAATATAATATGATTTCGTCTAGTTGACTAATTGATTAATGTTTTTTTCAATTTTTGACGTGGGATCGATAAGAGAGCAGTCATCAGGCAGACGTCGAGGAACTGGTTAGGCACTCTTATTAGCGTTTGTTATTACAACTTTGTGCTCACAAAGTCATATCAATTAATTAGTTGTACTTTCTGAGTCATAACAGCATTTATTTAATTATCACATTTCTCCAAGTAGCTAAAGATTATCATCCATGTTTCAATCAGTGTTCACTAAACATTTTCCATTATTTAATCGTTCAAAATACTTAGTCAAATTCATCAATCACTTAATAAATGTGAAGAAAAACAAACTAAAGTACTGAATGTAATAGACTTATTGAACATTGTATGCGTTGTAGGTAACTTCATCCAATTACAATAATACTGATGTTCTAACATTATATTTGTATATCTATGAATCGATCGCGTGTCAAATAAAGTAACTTTAGGATTCAGTCAATAAATCCACGTCTGCTACCCCACGTGGAATATAGGTAGCCGACCAGTATGCTTCAACCAACTCTGTCCTGGGTTCTCGTTTACAGTTATTATCATGTGATGTTCATTCTTCCCATTTCTGTCTTTAATTCCAAAACCAATGTGTCATTAGGTCTCCCAGTATTTTTATGGCCTTGAGGATTTCAAGTTAATGCTTGTCTTGTGACACAGTTTGATGATTTCCTCATTGTGCCCGTTCCTAATTTCTACCGCGGCTGAATTTCGGTGGGTTTGTTCACTGAAACAGAAGGTTGCCGATGACGTTATCTGGTCTGTAATGCCTAAGTATCATTCTTGGACAGTTGTTTATATTTACTTGTTCCTTTGAATGATACTTCTCAGACTTCATTGCTAGTCAATTATTCCTAAAATCGCTGAATTAACAATCAATCGTTATTTTGTTCAACCAAAGTTGATTTTCACTGTATTGAATAACTTCATAATTGTATTACGTTATTTATGTCAATGTATTAGAGTTTAGAAATCGCCTCTAAAAGTAAATTACGAATAACCAGATAATCAATAATATTACAGAGTTACTTAAAGATCGTTTGAGTTGGATTGTAACTGGCAGACGGAATCCAACATCCGACTACATTCTAATGATATAAAGATTGTATATTACTTTACTATAATTAGATACAGAGGAAATTTGAACACTATCGACTTAACATTGAACCAACTATTTGACATGATGCTAGACTATTCAAATGTAGTGAATTAAAAGTATCTAATTCTAGTTTAAGAATGTTCTTATTAAGATCACCTAGCATCACTTGGCATTGTATAGGATCGATCACTTAATCACCCACTCCCTAAATCAAGCAATCACTCACTCAATTAATCAGCCAGTGCCTGTTACCTCATGTGGAGCATAAGCTAAGGATAACCGAGGTTAAATGTGTCTATACTTTTGTTATTTAACTATTATTGATTATGTAATATGCTGTCAGGTAATTGAAACATGATAAAGCTTCCGTTAAATAAGCATTTACACACTTTTGATTTGGTACATTCGAAAAATTGAACAACTCACTAAAGCTTATACAGTTCGATGACCAATCGATACCGACAACTGTCTCACTGATGGCATATCTAAACTAGACCAGTCACAATTTTTTACTTAAAATTGGTGCAGCTTTGTAGGGATTGATTCTAATTGCTATCTGTATTCATTAGTGAGCACTACTAAGAAGGCCATAACTAAGATAAAACAGCTGTCTAATGTTTTTTTATTTTCAACGTTAATCAATCTAGATTAATCTATGACAAATACTAACAATATGTTTATGGATTTGAATGTACTTGAATCTTCCAGTTGGTTTATCATAGACTTAAATTAGTCAGTCTCTATTGCTGTGTGTGCATTGTGAGCGAGTCACCTCGATATAGGAATAGTTTACAAGTCAGATAATGTTCATGAATTGTTTAACAAGTTAATGCCTTGATCATAGTCCTATTTTATAATATAACTGGTACAATTTAATAGACAGCTATATAATATTTATAAATGCAACATGCATAGTTCTATTCTACTAAAAACACTAAGTAGTACAATGCGTTTCCTGAACATCGAAAACACTTTTGAACAAAACTCAACAGACAAAAAAATTGAAGAAATAGATGAATATGTCCATTGAATAAAATGAATAATAAGAGTACATCTTTCTCCAAGTCTTGGTGTCTCCAGTGCTTTGTTTAAGCTTTAAGTACACCAAGTTTGCAAAATTCATGGTTGTTCTCTGATTTCATGTTGAGATTTTATCAAGCATTAACCTACTAATGCAAATGAGACTTTCATGTGATATGGTCAACATGCACAACTAGTTCACTTGTTATTCTTGAAAATCAATCATAATTTAGACCAATTTTAAAGTAACACTTTCCAAGTAGATGAATATAAGTATATCCCAAGTATATTTATCATACTGTTGAACTATGTCAACAATTATGTCAACATTTAACTTAAATATTATTCCCTAGTATAAGTTGTTGTTAATGCATATAAACCAATACTAACTGAAATATCAGATGGGAAAGTGTTCACAACAATATAATTTGAAGTATCTACACATTTTAGTGATTGAATTATAATTTCAATTCTTGACACAAAAATATATTCAATCAATCGTGAAGTTTCATTAAAAATAAATATATCTACTTAAACTGTTTTAAAGAGTAAAGTGTATTAATAACAATTTACAGAATTAGGTAGGATAAACAGGAATATGTATAAAATGTAGTAATGACAACGGAAAATGCTGTAAGGGAAGGGAATATAAGACATCAATATTATACCAGCTGTGAAATACATTAAACCGGAACAACCAGACAAGGACAAGGATGGCAAACCAATCATTGAAACACAGGGACAGTAAGAGAGGTAGGTACGTAGATCGCTTCTAAGAACTTTTAAATAAAAATTATATCTATGGAACCGACCAGTCATCGAAACAGAATCTATAGACCTCCCTATGAATGTTGCCTTAACAACAATCAAAGAAATTAGCATTATCATCTGATAATTGAAGAAGGGGATGGAGGCAGCAGGGCCATGTTTCTTATGTTAACGTAATCTGAATTTTTTTCACACTTACACATATTGTATTTATTATATGTATTCTTGTAGTTGTTGTTTACATTATATATACAAAAGTATCCTGTTTTCAGATGCGCACACGGTAAAAGAGCAACTTGTCGAGATATTGCATGCTGAAAATTCCTATTGTACTAAATATATTATTGAACAAATTTATTATTAATATTATACAGTGTTATGTATGATTTCTAAATAGTCATGTTCTTCAGGAATCGGGTACCTTAACAACAACCGGTTGACTGAAAAGAAGAATACCTCATCAAGATATCAAGAAAAGAAGATCGCAGTAAGTCTGAATGCTACAGAGATATCAATTTCAGTATAAGGAAAAGTCGTCTGTAAACCAAATGAAAGTTCCAGTAGTCAACCAAATTTGAGATCAAAATTGCGAAATCTATATAGAATGACCAAATCACAACACTACGAATCACTGTTGAACACTCAGTGAAGTGGAACCCAGGCCTTCACGTCAACTTTCTTGACTATGAGAAAGCATTTAACGTAGTCGACATGCAAACATAATGAAGCCTTCTATAACACTATGCTATATCTGAGACGATAGTCAACTTCATTAAAAATTCTACAATGGGTTGTATTGTAAAATCGTACACGTAAAGCAGACTGCACAACAATTCTAATTGAAAATTAGTGTCAGATGGGTCTGCTCACTATCTTGAAGTGTACCCGGATATATGACCAAGTTACGCTTGTCGTATGACCAAAGCCACTTCTATTGAATGGACCGCACTCTTACGATTGAGAAATCAGAAGGCACTGCAGGATCGAAGAAAAAATTATATTTGATCGCTAACAGAGCTTTAATGGGATAGCAATGTCTAGGCTGGCGAACTAGAGAGAGATGCTACCCACAGTGGTTTGAGTCGTGATCTGGTCTTGTGAAGATGCATGACCGCGCGCCTTCAACTAGTAGTGTCCGCTAAAACAAACATGGTCAGCATCAATGTCGAGAGCCTATGCAAGTATTTATTTTGGGTATTATTTACCGCTACACTAGTATTATAGATAATAAATTAGCCAAACTAATCTCTCCATGACTACCACAGGACGAATATAACTTTTCATTTCATACTTGGATAATTAACGATTGACACCAGTCAGATGGAATTATGTCAAGTTTCCAAACTTTAGTCAAAATATGAGTCAGCTTAATTGTTAAAGTGGGACCACCATCCTTAAAGACCTCCGGAGTTAATTCATCCATTTCACTAATGCATGATTTTTCAACTCCAGCTTCTTTAATCAACCTGGAAGGTTGTATACTACTAATAATAAACGATTATTCTTAAGTAGCATTTTGTACATGAGACCATACTAGTTTACAATCGTAATCAGAATGATATGGTTTGTTTTTAGTAGGGTTTTGATAGAGAGTCACTGTTACGGAAATCACGCTATTTCAAAATAGTAATCAATGACAAAGTCAACAGTAACAAGGTTCACAGTTTACAGTATTAGAATGTTATGTATTATGAAACACTTCCAACAAACCACCGCGCGCTTTTATGTTTTTGGCGCTGTAATTTCAGGAAATGGCAGTGAGTCAGCAGAATGAACCATAGAGACTATTCAGAAGCGGAATAAGGCTGAGTATTTATAATTTGGTTAAGAAAGCCAATGTTTGTGTGGTTTTTTATTTAACGGTGAGTTATTGATGCTTACTTACGCTCCTATCCAGCGTTTGGAGTGAGTTGCGTAAAGATGACCGATTCCTCACGACAGCAGATCACAAACTCGAAGAGTCAGTGCAATATAATAATATATGAAATAGAAAGAAGAAAGCAAATTTTATAATCGATAGGAAAATAATTAGTTTGAAACCAGAGTCTTCCTTTTTCCGTTTTTTTACTGCAACGTTTGTGAATGTAGTGTTTGCAGTTGTAGAACCCTAATAAACCATTATTGATTGATTCGATGTTAAGTGGTAAGTTGTTGAAGATTTAGCACGAGGTTTCAGATTCTAGATGTGTGGTAATCAGTCGTTTGAACCTTAAGATAGAATTAGCAGTACGAATATTTTGTGGTAGTTTATTCCAGAGTTTGCTATAAAATACGACAAAGAAAATACAGCGATATTGTGTTTGGTACTTATTGATAAGTAGTGTCGCGTTTTAGTTCCAGAGATCCTACCTAGACGTTTAGTTACACGAGGGACCGAAGACCGAGAATGATATTTCGTGTATAATTTGTAGAAAAATATCAAGTTACATTGTATTTTGTGATGACACAGGGGTTCTAAGGAGACTGTGCAACATCTTGTCTCATAGTTCATGTTGTTAGTACCCAGAATTTTATGTGTGAAACTTATTTGTACACTTTCTATGCGTTTCCTATCTATGCTATTCATGCTCTAGGAGAAAAATGATTTGTACTCGAGTGTAGGTCTTACACATATCTTAAACAAAGTAAGTTTAGCCTCCCTTGTATAGAAGATTTTAAGAAGTTAGTCTGTTAATCTTCTAAATTTAGAGATTATAGAGGAGGCGTACTCCGTGAACTTTAATTTACCTGAGTATTGAATGCCCACGTCGCTTGTTGATCGGAGTATTTGTACTTTGCACCCATTTAGATAAAACGTGAACTGGATGTTATGGTTGCCTATGTGCATGATTCCACATTTGCTGTAGTTAAATGATGATTGCCATTTTTGACCCCAGGCAGTTAGGCTATCGAGGTTCTTTTGAATCAAAGCATCTGCCTTTAAGCTATGTATATATTACCATGAAATCACTCACACAAATACGGTCGACCATGTTTTGTAATGTTATTTATGTAAATAATGAACAATAAGAGATCCAGTACACTTTCATGTATAACGCTGTTGGTAATCGATTAAGGTGATGATAGACTGTCATTTAACCTTACTGTTTTCTGTCTTGTTTCCAGATAAGATACAAGCCATGAGTGGATTGTAGGTCTTTGACCCCGTATGACTTAAATGCAATGAGCAGTCGCTTATGTACGACTTTGTCAAAAGGTTTACTGAAGTAAGGAAATAGACTAGACAGTTGTAGCCTTTTGTCCCAATGTGTGGTTATATCATCTAGATAGTCCAACAAATATATGTCACATGACCCAGTCTTTAAGAATCTACGTTGGGAAGGGGAGAGAATTTCGTTCTTAAGTAAATAATGGAGTAATTCCTCCTTGATTTATTTTTAATTACTCTTGATGTAACAAAGGTTAGGTTGTTAGAACGGCTTGGTTGTTTTAGCGTGTGTTTAATGTTTGAAGTCAACTCTTAACTAGTCAACCTGATTTGCTACAGTTCTCTTTGTACCCTACAGGTTCAGATTTAAATATAATATTGGCATATTTTGTCTTCAATCGGGTAGGATAGTGTGCAGTCGAGAGTGATATTGCAAAGAGTTTAAGAAGTACTGGGTAGAAGTCAGTGTCACCAGTTTTGAGTACATTAGCTGGTGTGCCGTCAGGGATCAAAGTGGATGAGTGTTTTAGCATAGTGATGGTCCTTGTGGTATTTTCTCTGTTGGATGTTATGTCGTTGATTTTGCATGATAGTAGCCTAGTGAGTTCGACCCCATCTATGTGGCTTTTAATGGTGAGTGTGGTGCCCACTAAATAAATTAGCTATATGAACACAGAGAAAAAGTTTCCCCTTATCTTAGAGCTACTGATTTTGTTTACGAAGGTGTTGAGAAGTCTTCTAGAATCATTTTGTTCAGTAGCCTGTTTTTCTAGTGTAATTTCCATTTCTATACGTTTTACCTCGGCCTTGATACATATTTCTTTCATAGTATATATATATATATATATATATATATATATATATATATATATATATATATATATATATATATATATATAGACTAATGAGTTTGTCGATTTTCGTTTATTTCTTTTTGTTCTTTTAAGACAACAAAAAGAATTGTTATACGTACGTAGGTAATGAGAATCGGGAGGAAATTAGTAAAAATAGTGTTCGTTTAGGTGTTCTGGAAATTGTAGATTTCTACCAGGACGCGTAGCTTTCGGCGTTATGAAGCTCTTTGATATTTCCATCTGCGTGTTAGTCGTTGCTTGAGGCGTTTTGACTTCATTCATGTCAAGTTTTGCGGGTGTTGCAGCGAATTCGACACTAAAAGGTTTACCTTCTAGGTAGGCTACTTTGAGGCGGTCAATGCTGACGTTGTCGTCGTGGCCATTCTTGTCAATCGTATAGTACTTTGTTTCACGTTTAAGAACCTTGTATGGCCCTTCGTTAGTTGCGTCGAGAGGTCGGCGTACAGCATCACGACGTACGAAAACGTGTGTACCATATTTTAATGTCGATTGTTGTCGAGTTTGAACTGGCTTAAATGAACGCATAGCATTTGTAAGCCGGTTTACGTAAGAATTCACATCCAGGTTTCCCGGAGTAGAAGCAGTTTCCACAAACTCACCTTTCTTGTCGAAAAGTCGTTCTGTAGACTAATTCGGCAACACTGCATCCAACATTTTCTTTTACCGTCCTGCGAATTCCGAGTAACACTAGTGATAAGGCGTCGATCCACTAAGGGATGTTTGTAGCTGAAAGTAATGCTTTCAGTTGTCGATGGAATCTTTCTACCAAACCGTTAGATTGTGGGTGGTAGGCGGTCGTCCTGAAACGCTTAGTTCCAAGAAGTTTGGTCAGAGCGTGGAACAATCAGGATTCAAATTGACGTTCACGGTTTGTTGTTACTATGGATAGAAAACCATAATTGGCTACCCATCTTGCGACGAAAACGAGAGCAATCGTTTCACTAGTGATGCCTTTGAGTGTAATCGCTTCTGGCCAGCGTGTGAATCGGTCCACTTTTTTCAGGAGATAAGAAAATACATTTGATTCTCGTAAAGGTCCTACCAAATCAAGGTGGACGTGATCGAATCGAGCGTCAGGGGTTGAGAAAGTGCCTAGGGGGCATTTATTATGTTGAATTACTTTGTTCTTCTGGCAGGCCATGCAAGTGCGCGCCCATTCTTTAATATCCTTATTCATCTTTGGCCAGCATAATCTCTCAGTAATCTGTTTACTTGTAGCGCGAATTCCAGCATGAGAGAGGTTGTGCAATGTGTCGAAGATGACTCGTTGATAACTCCTGGGGACGACTAGACGGGCTATACATGTAGAAGAATCACGAATTAAAGTGTTCTTACTTTTCTTAACCGTTTTAGTTTGGAGTTGGAGTGTTGTTGCAGCTAATTCGTGATGAAAATCGATTTCTTCACTTTGAATTCGAGGAAGTTCAAAAAGATCGATTTCTTGGATACGATTCAAGGAATCTATTCTCGATAAGGCGTCGGCAACTGTATTGTTAGCTCCCAATATATGTCGTATGTCAGTAGAGAATTGGGGGATATAATCTAGACGACTTGACTCTCGTGGAGAGTACTTATCGGAAGATGTTTACATGGAAAACGTCAGTGGTTTATGGTCAGTGAATATTGTAAATTTTCGATAAATCCGTATTGCTGCAGTCTTCTCAAAGCTGTGTCTAGATGTTTGATATTTGTTTCTTCGTATGGGCTTGATATCTTGCAGTCGTCGACATATGCATGGACATAGTCGAGCCCTCGGAACACGTCGTCGATGAAACGCTGAAATGTTTGTGCTGCATTCCTCAAACCGAAGGGCATTCAGAGGAATTCGTAAAGACCAAACAGGGTTACAATAGCCGTTTTCGGTATGTCATCGGTATTAGATTGTACGCTTTCACTAGGTTAATTTTTGAAAATACTGTCATTCCCTTCAACGTGGCCGTTAAATCGTGGATATGTGGTAAAGGGTAACAATCAAGCGTAGTTTGTGCGTTAAGACTTCGGTAATTACCGGTGGGACGTCAATCATTGTTATCTGTCTTCGGGACTATATGTAATGGAGACGACCATGGGCTGCAGGATGGGCGGATTATTCCCAGGTCAATCATATGATAGAATTCGTTCTTCGCGATCCTTAATTTTTCAGGTGCTAGTCGGTGTGCTTTCGGGAATGCAGGTTGACCTGTAGTCGTGACCTTACTCAGGTGAAATTATTCGGATTCCCAAAGCTCAGGTGAAAGCCATGGTTGGCCCATTAAACAACTTAAGTGTGATGAAACGGGAAACAAAAGAAGTGTTAAAACTAAAGGTAAGCCCCAAGCAACGTTTTGTGACCTCATCTACACAAAAAGGTCATGATACCAATATGCCTTCAATACACACATACAAGATACTAGCTTCGTCATTCACTTGACCTCACCTAATCACTATGACGCATCTACATGATATACCCTTCGTTTTTATAGCGACTATACAGCAACCTCTCGTAAGCTAGTCGGTGTAGGTGTTGCGACAAGTATGGGAGCAGAGCAGGCACTTCATGAAAGGATTTCTGTCAAAAGTCACCTATTCGTCATCCAATTGAATGGTTTAGTAAGAATTCAGAAAGATTGAGACACATACCGTTGTCTTTTCGTTGTTTCTGCCCCTGCTATTACTGTCTTCAACCCGGATGAAGTAAAAGATTAATATCATATAAACCTTTTCGAACTTCCTCATAGGGATAAACACTCACATTTGGTACTCGTGACTGGTGATTTTAGTGCCCATATTATGTACGTTGAATGGGCCTGTAAGATATTTAGGCAAGTGCTTCATTGTTCCAGCTCAGATAATAGATAACAGAAATCGTCTACTACAACTTTGCTAGGATTATCGTTCATTTCTAGCAAACACGAACGTTGAGCATAAGGAACGGTATCGTTTAACATGCTGACCTTCTGGCCCTACATAAGGCTGGACTCAGACAGACCATATCACCACTAGTTATCATTGAATGTGTTAGATAGGAGATTGACGATTTTTAAAAGTGCATGTTTAGATTCTAATCATGTTTTAGAACGAGCGTGCATTACTCTACATCTTACTTAGTGAAGAATAGCCACTACCGGAAAACCCGTTAGAATTCAGTTCAGTAACAAGACAACAAAGATTGAATCCCATGAACAACTAAGAAATCACTTGGGCAACTAAATTGATGCAACCCATTTAGATACTAATTAGCTAGAATTTCGAATATTTGTGGCATCTACAGTGACATTTATAGACGTATTAATCAACACGTCAGAAGGAATCAGTGGAACTTGATGGCTTCTGTTGAATTGATGGACACTCGGTAGCCTATACCATCAGGCTCCAAACACTATGAATAAAAAACAGTGATCACATTTAAACAATCAAAATGTCTGCGAAACAATCGAAAGCAGTGGTGGATAACGAAGGCAATCGAAATGGAAAAGGCGGCGGTCGTTAGGTAACAGTGGTTAGTCTGAACTTAGCGTTACGCTGTCACTCGTGCTAACATATTTTCACGCAAATAACAATAACCCTTGTTTCATACTTACCACTACTTAATAAAATAGAACCTCACAGTAAAGTCTAACTTTCGTCTTTAGAACACGACTACTAAAATCACAGTATACGCACACCACCTAACTATTTAATAAGATCCTATTTGAACATGGCTCGAAACAAGGCTAAAAGGTCCAAGTTTGATAGCCGTTCTTTCAAAAACCCTGAATCTACTCCACATGACTTATTTTCCACTAAACCGCAGATGAGAGACTATCTTACCCATTTGTCAATATCATCAATCTGACTGATCTAAACAGTGACATTGCTGACTATAAAAGCAAAGTCAGAGATGTTCAATTAGCATTTACCAAAATACAATCTATCTTAAGTGATCTAGTTCCGTTAACTTACTTCTTTGAAAACCATGATGACAGAAATTGATAAAGCAAAATAAGCTAAAACATTCCTCAATTTCATTACAGCAAAAGTTGTAAAGCGATTTACAAAGCCATTGTCTACAATATCCTAGAGAAGTTTCCACTTAGAAAGGTTAGAGCGATCCTGTTAAAGTCTAGTGCCATGTCTCATATTCCATGCGAATGTAATAGACTGCAAAAATACTAGCAAACTAGTTGCTGAAATCTATTACACTCTGCATCCACCGTAGATTGCAAGCGCTTTATAAGATCGGTAAACTAGATAAGATCTGATAGTGACTTTTAAAATATACTAATAATCCGAACAACGTGTAGCTCATCAATTAATCTCAAGTCAAAATCTCACTTAAAATTCTAAACCTGACCTCCTCATTCATGACGCTTTAAATCACTTCAACTTCATTAGCCATTTGCTCAGTCTATGCGTAGTTAGCGCATGGTCAGTATGCAACAAAATATTCGACTTAGCTCTGGTTGATTCTGCCAACCCTCAATTATTATGGTAACTAAGGCATGAACTGAGAGCGGATATGTTTTCCATGTACAACGCGAAAATATCATGTTATGATACCTGGTAGACCCTTCTACATGATAAACTGTACAAGCTATAGGACTTACTTGAGTGAAATATTCACTTCACGTAAGACAATACTGGTAAGCTGACTAGTAAACCCTACCACAACACTCATAAAATGCTTAGAACATTCGCACTCTTGACATATATTAAATTCAGAATTTCAAAATGTATGTTTGTCACTACTACTGCAAAAAGAAGCCTACGTAGACATGCATCTAGATTTTATAAAATTGAAGATTTCTCCTATCTTTGAACTATGAAAGTAATATGTTACAAGGCCGGGGTAAAACGTATACAGATGTAAATGGAACTACAAAAACAGGCTACTGCGCATAATAATTCTAGATGCCTTTTCAACATCTTCCGAAACGGAATAAGTAGCTCTAAGATAAAGGGTGAAAACTTTCCTCTCTGTAGCCGTACTCAAAACTGGTAACATTGACTTTCACCCAGCACTTCTTAAACTCTTTGCAATATCATTCTCGACTGTATACTATCCTACTCAGTTGTGTCATTTAGTTTATTCACATTATGAAAATAATCGGAAACGTAATACGTGCTAATTTCTATGTAGATATTTGGCCATCGTAATGGGCATTGAAACTTAACACTTCTGATATGTTCTTTAATGATATATGATAGTACTTCACAAACAATTTTAAACAGATAAAGAAGTAGGGAAAAGGAGAATATTTGACTTTATATTTAATAGGGAAAACATAATTTCAATGGAATTTAATCGAATGCCTACAAGTTGTTGTCAAGTTAATTACCTATTTGATATCAGTATGTGGTATTTGTTCTACTTCTGAAATATACTGACAACTGTTACTATTAAAGGTGAGACAATGATGTCGATGACGATATGCTTATTTATCTCATTAATAATACACTGTAAAATATCATTTTGAATTTCACTAAATAAAATTATCTCATTACTTACTTTGGAAACCATTGAAGCTCAGACTCTCTGTTTCTAATTTCCGAGCTATCGTGCCTATACGGTTGATATCTGAAAAAATAGATTCATTAAACAAAATCAACATTTCCGTTTACCATATTCTCATTATGGAGTATAGTTGTGTATAGAAGAATTTCAATGATATTTGTACAAGTCAACTAGACAAATGATAGTTGATCATATCGATAACATTTACAAGTGATTATGTAGATGATGCATGAATAACCAACCAGTTTGTTTAAATACATTACTTTTGCTTAAATTGTTCGATGAAATGAAATTAGTGTGATTGATTGATTAGTCATCATCTAAGGTGTTTCTGTGATATCGTAATCAGTTAACGTGTTATTACTGAAACCATCAGTAATTAACTGTTGTCTGTCACACCGTAAATGTGAAACTGTCGCCACAGTTCTATCCACTGAAGTTTACAAAAATATCATACTGCTGGAGATTGAACTTGGATGACGATTAACTTGTGCAAAATATAACCTTATTTAAACATAAATAATGCTATTTAGATGTGTGAATAAATACTGGATGTATTATACATATCTAGCCCTAATTACGGTAGCTACATTCATGTAGAATTTCAATCAATGTTATGTCGCAATATAACGCCTACTGCTATACACCAACTAACCGCAACTTTAATCGGAAACTTGTCTGCGCCAACTGATGCTCGTAACCGTGACCAACAACCCGATAACTGATTACTCACCCCAAGACAAAATCAAGAAGACACGAAGGCAGCACCAGGAATATTCGATTCTATTATAATCCAACTCTGTATATATAGTTACAAAAGCGACCTTGTAGAAATTAGAGTAATTAGCATACTAAAGTGATATTACAACCGTGGGTAGCTTGAAAGTGTCAAGAAGAAGTTGAAGTGCAATGTTCCGTTCATTCGCTTTTCCTTCACCAAACTTTCTGCGTAGCTGATTGCGATGTCGAATCCATATTTGTCCTTCTACTGCTACTTCATATGTCACCTTTCTTCTCCTTCCTTTAATTACCCCGTTTTTCCATTTCTCACCTCCCGGTCTGTAGTTCCTCACATACACCTGCGTCCCGTTCCTATAGATGTCATCTTCCTTGCTTTCTACTTCTGACGGCCTCATTACCTCATTTAACGTTCTTAGTTTCCGTCCCATAAGTGCTTCTGCTGGTGATTTCTGTTCGGGAGCACTGTTGTTTGGGGTACTTCTATATACAAGTAGAAAACGCTGAATAATTTCTGCTAGGCTTCCCACCCCCTTTGCCTTTAGTATAGCTCTTTTGAAAGTATCCACAAACCATTCCGCTTGTCCATTTGATTGTGGATGGTACGGTGGGGAGCGAATATGTGTGATGGCGTTTTCTCGACAGAAATCACTGAAAATTTGTGACGTAATTTGGGACCTGTTATCGGTGACTAGTGTCCCCGGGAACTCATGACACGTAAATATCTTCCTCAATATTTGCAGGGTTTTCTGCGTAGTCAAAGGAACTACCGGATGGATCTCTGGCCATTTTGAATATGCGTCTACTAACACCAAGTAGTAGACTCTTGACATGGGTCCGGCAAAATATAAATGCACTCTGCTCCATGGTCTTGCAGGATCTGGCCAGCTTACTGGTTCAACCTTCGGTGGATTTTTCAATGCTCGCTGACGGCGGTCACACTTTTTCATCACGTCTTTAATCTGGGCGTCTATCTTTGGCCAGTATGCATAGCTCCGTGCCACTGATTTCATTCGAGCTGTTTCAGAGTGTCCAGCGTGAAACTGCTTGAGTACTACTCGACGTAGTTCACATGGTAACACCACTCGATCCCCAAACATAAGGCACCCATCTACTAGGCACAGAGCTTGTCAACGTTGATATAGCTGTCTCAGTTCTTCATCTAGAGAACGTGGTCAATTGTGCTGCATATAATAGATTGCTCGTTGAATCGTTTTGTCTCTTCTTGTGAATTCAGCAACTTGCTGTGTGATAATAGGAAGTGCTCTCACAGCATAAATGAGACTTTCTTTAGCGTAATCTCTCGTATCGATGGCGGCAATCACCGACTCTTCACTCGTCGTAGGATAGGTGCTTATGAGTAGAGATTGGGCATCTGCCTGACCGAAATCCTCACTCTTCTTGTATTGTATATCAAAATCATATCCGAGCAGCGTCAATGCCCAACGTTGTAACCGATTTGCGGAATGCACTGGTACTCCAGCTTTCGACCCAAAGACTGCCAGCAGTGGTTTGTGATCAGTTAGTATTGTGAAGTGTCGTCCATACACCATCTTATGGAACCGCCGTACTGCAAAGACGATAGCCAAAGCTTCCTTCTCAATTTGACTATAGCGCTTTTCAGTAGGTGTCAGCGTTCTTGAAGCGTGCATTATGGCTTTCTCATTTCCATTCGGAAATTTATGCAAGATAACTGCACCGACTCCATATGCAGATGCGTCCGCTGCAACAATAATCGGCACTTTCGGATCATAATGCGTCAATAGAAGATCGGATGTAAGGAGCGTTTTCAAGCCATCGAACGCTGTTTGGCATTGCTGTGTCCAGTTCCACTTAACATTTTTCCGCAGCAGATGGTTCAGCGGTGCTCGCTTCTCATGTAAGGACGGTAAAAATGCTGAGTAGTAACTTATGAGTCCGAGAAAAGATCGCAGAGTAGGTACATCGTAGGGTGCAGGCATTTTTTGAATGGCTTCAATGTTTTCTGGATCTGGACGATGACGTGATTTGTCGAATATAAATCCCAAATATTTCACAGACGTAAGGCAAAATTGACATTTCTCTGGACGTGGGTGGAACCCATGGTCTTGGATTCGTTTCAGTACAGTCGCAAGTCGATCGTAAAGTTCGTTTGGTGATTCTGCGACAACGAGTATGTCGTCTAAATACACGGCCACTCCGGTGAGGCCGGTTAAAATCGTATCCATTAATTGTTGGAAAATAGCTGGTGCAGTTTTGACTCCGAACGGTAGTCTTGTGTACTGAAAAAGTCCCCGATGCTCATTTATTGTGAGTAATTCATGGCACGCCGGTTCAACCTCGACTTGCAAATAAGCATCTGCCAGGTCTAGTTTGGCAAAACAACTACCGCCGTTTAGAATAGTGAACAAATCGTCTGGAGCCGGTAAAGGGAAGTGGTGTTTATTCTGGGGCAGCATACAGACCAGTCGAAAAATTGGCGCAGATGCGTAGTGTACCGTAAGGTTTCTTTAAAATGACTATTGGGGCTGTCCAGGCCGAGAATGATACTGGTGTAAGAACACCTTGCTTCTCTAAGCGTTGAATGTCTGCGTCGACTTCTGGTAGCGAAGTATATGAGACTGATCTTTTGGGACGGAAGACTGGGGAAGCATTCGGTGTCAAGCAAAGAGAAGCTTTCATTGTGGTACAACAACCTAACCCTTTTGTAAATACTTTGTCAAATTTTATTTTAGAAGCTTCATGAAATCTTCCTAGTCTTTCATTCTTACGATGCGGTGGCATACGGTGCTTAGTGGAACAGCATCTAGTTTCAGGGCAGCAAACCAATCTAACCCCAACAAGTTAAGATTATTGTTAACCACATTACATACTGCATCCATGGTTATATCGTTGAATGTCACTAAGCATAAGATTTTGCTGATAATTACCAAACGATCACCTGATGCACTTATGGCGAGTTGTTCTGTAGCGCATAGTACAGGTTTCCAAATCTTAATTCATGTTTTTCCAGAAATAATAGTAATATCAGATGCTGTGTCAAGTTGAAGGCTTACCGTATGACCATTTATCTGAACAGAAACATACTTTCTGGCTGGTCTCTGGGGAGTGTGATTCGCGGTGGATACTGAAAGTGACTCATCCGGCTTACTCGGTGAACGGAATCTTCTTCTGGAACGTGATCGAGTGCGTGTGTATTTCTGCTTGCACAAAGTTTCTTTGTGACCCAGCCTGTTACACTTTCTGCAGCGATAGTTGAGGTGATTGCTGAAGTAACTTGATAAGAAATAGGTTTTCGACGAACAGCATGAACTTCAGTGTCACCATTACCACCAGACTGGACAAGTGCAGTATCATGCTTTAAATTGGTCAGTCGTTGATATTCTGCGGCAATGTCATTGAGAGTCAATGTTGGTCCTTGGTCAAGACGGTATAGCAATCACGTTCGAATATCAGCAAATGTTTCTGACTGTAGGCTGAAGATGAGTGTTAACGATTTAAATTGGTTCTCTGATAGGTCTTTTAATTTAAACCGTTCACATTCACTGTTTACAACTCCAACATGCGTTAAGAAATCATCTGATTCATTCATTTTTAACTTTAAGCAACGGTATCTAATATTGAAGAGAGAAGAATTGTCACCAAAATGTTGGCTGAGGGTTGAGCAGGTTTCAGAGAATGTTCTGTCTCGAGGATTTTGAGGTAAAATTAGGTTGCACTACTTGTCAAGTTCTGCTGCACTGAGCTTTCTGTGAAGTAAGCGAATTTTCCATGTATCGTCCTGAGAAGATAAATCATACGTAAACAAATCTTCATACCTCCGGAATCATGTATTAAAAGTAACATTAGCTTCTGGATCATAATAAAATTCAGCAATACTATTAATGATGATAATGTCACACATCATGGAATACTATCATCTACCTGAAACAACAAAAAAATATGCTGAATTTACAACATAAACAACTTTACATCACGTTATGCCAAATAAATTTATTATTTGCTTTCTTTTCTTAAATATACAGAGTATACCTCTCAGTAATGATGCAGTCGTAAACAGTTGTCTAAGTAAGATACTACAGATTTGCTAGTCAGGCACTATCAGCAATAACGTACTGTAATAGTGAACAAACCAATTAAAATACAGGCAAAAACAAAAGCAAGGTGTGAATAAGTGATCAAATTGATTATGAATATCCAATTGTATACAGGGTGTGAAGTTGTCATGTGAGTCATTGTAAGTGAACTAATTTTGGAATTGTTGTGGAAGAAGGATGGTATGCACCTCGTGTATCGTTTCATCTTAAAATAACTTTTACACACATACTGTTCTGAGTTATACTCACGGTGAGCGATAGACAATCTGATGATAAGCTTGCTATCAAATCATAATTGGAGTAAATCAACGTAACGATGATTACGGAACGACTGAAGGGTGTATATTTGCAAATGGCTTAATTGGCATTTAGATATTCTTAACGTATTGGTAATTCGCCCTGATACTCTTAGCAATCAGCTGAAGAAAGAAGCACATTTTGAATTAGCGAAAGATTATTCCCTCGTTCGATACATTAGTTTGTGTAGGACAGTAGGAAAAGGACAAACCGAATCATCAGTATCAATCCATGGAGTCACTGACTACTGGTTTAAGTTGCGTTAAAAGATGCAGATTACCTGGTTGAGATCCGCGTAAGTACCGTAACCAGTGATTGGAAATTGTGGGTGAGCTGACTGAAAGTCGGTTATAGTGGTGCAGGTGGATTCACATTTCATATTTCCATCTATAGTGGTCTCGGAATTATTTCATGGCTTTCTACTCTCTACTTCTTTCCAGTTGAACCATATTGCATATGTCGACACTTTGTTTTAGTTATTATTCTCACGGAAGAAATTTTCGCTAAAATAGTGTTAACCTTGCTGCACCTTTAGCGAAAGACGACTTGAATCGATGCACGTATGTGCCAAATTCTATGTTGATCATGCATACATGCATCCAAGACCAGATCGCATAGTAAACCAAATAGAATATTAGCATCAATACAGAACAACGACAACTACTTCCATGCTTGAAGAGTGATAATAACAGATAATAGGTGAGACAGAATGATGGCATCTGACAGAATGTGCAATTAACAGGAACAAAACGTTTAGCTGATTATTTAATCGTGATGTATGAAATGATAATTCAAAATTCATTTCTAATAAGTTACTTATTCTTCTTGACTCACTTAATGAAGTGGTCTTTCAATAATGTGGAGACTACAATACATAGTAACTCATATGTACTTCATTATCAGTTTATCATGCAATGTCTCATTTTTAAAAGAAAGTAAGTTTCCTCCTTCTTTCGATGCTGTCAACTACATTACTTTCTATTGAGTAGGAATGTGAACACACATATTAGACAGACGGCAGCGAATCATGAAAGCAGGCGTGCGAAATCTGTCAGTCAGTTAGTCAATAGCGAGGTAGAACTTACGTAAGTACATCAGTTCAAGTTACTATGCCTGAATTATCAGATAGAGACTAAATTGTCGTACGATATTTCAAAATAGTAGAGGTAGTAACAAAATCATTATTGATGGCAAGGATAAGAGATTGAAGATAAGATTTAGGAAAATATAATACAGTAAACATAATTACGATGAATTCAATATATTAGAATTCGGAAGAGGACACGCAATAAACAAACTTGTGCCATTTTCAACGATTTTGATTTGTCACCCAAAGTCTTTAACTAGTGGTTACGATCATGAGGTGGGCCCCAACCAGGTAGTCAGCATCTATGAACATAGCTCAGCCTGATTGTCAATGACTTCATGGACTGGTGTCATGCTTTGATATGGACGCCCCTAGAATTATATCAGACTACTCCTACATCAGACAGCATTGTTTCTCAAAGTAGGTGGTAACTGGATAGACGTAAGACATATCCTAACCACTTCAGATGATGAAAATTTCCTACTTCATCAATCGATTTACCACAATTACCTAGTACTCTATTCCAAACACACGTTATGCCAAATAAATAGTCCCAGAAAACACGACTAAAGTTCCGAAAACATCTGTGACTAAAAAATCTGAGCTTTAAAATATCGTCCGTGCCAAGTGGCAACGTTTCACATCCAAAACGTATAAATCATCAGAATGCTGCTCGAAAAACGCAAGATGGATTTATCACAAGAGCCATAAGTAACGCAAATTTGCAAAATCCAATAATGAGTTCTGTACACTAACTAAGAATTCATCCCAAAAGTGAAATATAGAAATTCTATAATAAGGTGAATATGTGTTGATGCTGTTAATGTGTTAAAAAACAGTACGAAATGCTGATTCTATTATTCATATATTAAAGCCTTCAGATTAGAGTTTCATATCTACTTTTATAAATATCTTGAGATCTATACTTCTATTGTACATTCAAACTGCTTCTTATTAGTGTCCACTACGTGGTTATTTCAATCCACACCAAATGGTCAATCTCATAAACAATCCCTTTCATTTGATTTTCTATTGGAATAGGAATAATGTGATATACAGTGTGTAGGCTCAATTGGATATTGGTAATTAGATATCAGTATTTCATAGTTATACAACCTAAAGAAAACTGCTATGAATTCACTATTCAATTAGACAATATAATAATATGAGTGAATTAATCTACAAAAGGCTAACAATATGAGCACATACACATAGTTGAATGCATTTTTGTAGTAGTCATGTGTTAACATTGAAAAATTAATTACATGTAGATAGACTATGATAAAGTTATCTGGTTATTATTTTGTAATTTCAAAAACAACAACAACAGCAATCTATAAGGTAAGTATTTCTTATTAAGATGAACTTCTGTCGATTCAATATTCTCGTGGTAAAAACAGTGACACTTGATGCAGAACCGACTGAGTTCGAGTCTCAGTGTGAACATCAACATTGGGATGTAGGTACATTCAACTGACGAGTGCCGAATAGAATGTAACGCGTGTTCTGAATTCTACTTGCCAGTCATAATCCAACTTAATTAAGCATTTCGGAGTTATTTCTACTATCGTTATATTCATAATCACACCATAAAATTATAATGTAGGTCAACTATAGTTTGTTTTATCATAATTCAACAAAGAAGAAAAAAACAAAAAAATATTGTTGATAAGAAAACTCACTAAAATTATCTCTATTCTTATTCTTCTTATCAAACTTCATCTTTTTATTTCATTATTATTATTATTATTATAATTATTGTGATTATTTTAATAAAACTTACACAAATGAAACTGAATGAACCACGTTGATTGTAAATTGTTTAAGCATCGCTATTAAGCCCGAGAGAATGAGCGCACTTCTAGTGTTAAACGATGGTATTAATAATGTATCTAGATGAATCAACAAACGTTCATCTATTTAACTATGTATTTACTACGATTACTATAGCATAATCTAAGGCACTGTCTCCTTTTACATCTGAAGATGCACTGGTTAAATCAGCTTACTAATTATTGTCTCATGCCTTTGTGTTGTGCAGTGTTTAAGTGAGGGGTTATCACAAACATGAGTAGATTGTATAAAAACTTGAAGTTTAAATGTTTTCGAAATTTTAGCACATGCACAAATATGTGAAGATAACTTGGACACAACTTAATCAGAACACACTGACTATGTAGTTGTAAACAAGTATAGTTCTAGAAGATATCGTCCAGAAGGGCAACGAATCAAAATAACCACCTCAGAGAACCTAATATTAATAAAATTAAAGCATGATGATGTAAACTCTTCGAGAGTGATATTTGAACATTGATAAGTGATTCCTCGATTCACACCGATCTTAGCATTCATTATTATGTCGAACAACCTCTGTTGATACATTGTAGTCTACTGAATACAGTATTTAAATATCATATCTACTGAGTAAGATGGCATTTATTGTGACTTACCAGGTAATAGGATATTCATCAGGCGTTGGCAGTTAATGAACACCTCGTTCAAGCCTGAATGTAAACACGAAATGATGATTTCTAGGTTTTTCATTTCTAATCTCTTTCTTAAACATATTCCTACTAACTAATCAATGAAAACCCATATATAGTTAGAATGTGTTTGGATCTTCTCGTTGATTTATCATGGACTGAAATTGATCAATCGCTGGTGCCATATGTGCATTCTGAGTGATTTGGCTCAATATAACGATAGTCCACAATTATTGATTAGGTTGACTTGTGAATGGTGAACGGAATCCAGTTCACGCGTTTTGTTTCATATAGGATTCGTCAACTGGATGTACTCGCATTCCAGTGTTGATGATCACATGAACTCGAACTCAGTTCGTTCCGTGTCAAACACCACCTCATCTGGACTCAGTAGTCTAGAGGTGGACGTGGTGGCGTTTGGTACAAAACAAACTGAATTCGAGTCGTGATGTGAACAACAAAACGGGGGTGTGGATACATCTAGGTGATGAGTGGTAAATATAGCGGTAATGAGCATCCTGAATCCAATTTGCCAGTCACAATCTAACTCAATCGAAATTCCATGAAGTTGATAACATCAACAGAGGGAGAAAACTTACTTTCTTTCAAAAATGAGACATTGCATGATAAACTGATAATGAAGTACATATGGGTTACTATGTATTGTAGTCTCCACATTATTGAAAGACCACTTCATTAAGTGAGTCAAGAAGAATAAGTGGACTATTAGAAATGAATTTTGAAACATTATTTTAGATATCATGATTAAATAGCCAGTTGAATATTTTGTTCCTATTAATTGTATATTGTGTCAGTTGCGATCATTCTGTTTCACCTATTTTCTGTTATTATCATTCTTCGAGCATAAAAGTTGATGTTTTTTTCTTTTGTATTGATGCTAATATTTCTACCAGACTCAATTATTATCTTCCTTCTTTCCTTCTATCTACCCACTATACGTATATATTAACTCTCAGTAATGAGGTAATCGTTGCATGGTGTTGAACTACCATTAATCACACCAACTTTGGCTATCAAAATAATTAATCAAAATTAAATAATATAACAATAGTAATAATAATAATAACAGGAACTGGAACTGATGCACCTGACGGCAAGCAAATTGATGACAAAATACCAAGATGTTAGTGACAGAAATCACGGAGTTTTACTAGCTCGTCATTAATACACTAAATTTTATATTATTAGAGTTACTTATCAGGTCTATCAGATTCATGGTATACCGACTAATCGAAAACACTTCAATTTTTGGCAACTTTTAAATAATCTAATTGTTAAGGGTTTCATTTAGCTTCTTCATATTATGAAGATAATAGAAATCGTAGTACGTGGTAATTTCTTTGTGAAACGTTGGCCGACATAACGTGTATTTAAACTTCAAGTTTTACAATCTACTTATCTTTGTGGTAACTCCTTACTTAATCATTACACAATACAGTGGCATGAGACAATAATTAGTAAGCAAATTTAACCAGTGCATCTTCAGATGTAAAAGAAGATAGTCCCTTAGCTTATGTATTACTAATCGTAATAAATACATGGTTAGATAGATGAACGTTTGTTGATTGATCTAGTGTCTTTATTCATACAATCGCTTAACACTAGAAGTGCGCTTTGAATGAATGTAGTGCACCACAATTACAAGTATGATCCACTCATTCTATCCGGCTTAATAGCGATGCTTAAACAGTTTACAATCAACGTGGTACATTCAGTTTCATTTGTGTAAGTTTTATTTAAATAACCATAATAACCATGATAATGATAATAATGAAGAAATAAGAAGTTTAATAAGAAGAATAAAAATAGAGATAATTTTAGTGAGTTTTCTTATCAACAATATTTTGTGTTATTTTTTCTTAGTTAAATTATGATAAAACAAACTATAGTTGACCTACATTATAATTTTATGGTGTAATTATGAATATAACGAGAGTAAAAATAACTCCAAAATGCTTATTTAAGTCCATCTAAATAAGAAATACTTACCTTATAGATTGTTGTTGTTGTTTTTTAAAATTATAAAATAATAACCAGATAACTTTATCATAGTCTATCTACATCTAATTAATTTTTCAATGTTAACACATGACTACTACAAAAATGCATTCAACTATGAGTATGTGCTCATATTGTTAGCCTTTTGTAGATTAATTCACTCATATTATTATATTGTCTAATTGAATAGTGAAATCATAGCAGTTTTCTTTAGGTTGTATAACTATGAAATACTGATATCTAATTACCAATATCCAATTGAGCCTACACACTGTATATCACATTATTCATATTCCAATAGACAATCAAATGAAAGGGATGGTTCATGAGATTGACCATTTGGTGTGGATTGAAATAACCACGTAGTGGACACTAATAAGAAGCAGTTTGAATGTACAATAGAAGTATAGATTTCAAGTTATTTATAAAAGTAGACATGAAGCTACAATCTGAAGGCTTTAATATATGATTGTTAGAATCAGCATTTCCTCCTATCCACTATTACATTACGACTATCAGCAGTCGGATAATTAGTTTTAGATGTTTATCATCAATATTTTCATAAGTGGTCACTAAACATTTTCAATTATTTAATCGTTTATAATACTTAATCGAATTCATTAACGGGTAACGGGGATTAGTAAAGGAATTAATTCTTTATGAATTTAAACTGATCAACATCGGTTGGTTTACGTGGATTCTGTACAGATTGTCTTGATAGAGTGATAATCAGACTGTGACTCCCAATCAAAGTACACGTAACACGTTTCAACTCACATGTAATTTATCAGCTTCATATAGTGTTAAATTCTGCTACTGATGTTCACACCCAGTTCTATATTCTAACGTAACTCATACTTGTATATAATTTGTTGTTTGTATTCATCACAGGTTAAAACAGGGAGTAGTTTCATCCTAGCTTGCAAATCTTCCAGAGTGCGCAGCCTCGATTTCGATAAAGAATCAAACTGAGGATCGTCATGTCTTGTGATGTATACTCAACCATCTACACCACTGGGTTAACTGGCATCCAATAGTAGAATTCCCACTTCCATCAGTCACTGATATATCGCAATGGTCATCATGTGATGAATATAAAAAACAAGATTATATTCAATGTCATTTTCTGCAAAACCACCTCAGCTCAATCATAATCATTAGCTCACTAGTGACCAACTTCAAGATTTTCCTGAAGTCCTAGTGAGAAGCCTTGACTAACGAAGTCCATTCGTGTCGAGAATGAAACAATTATCAAAAATGACAATGCATCGTCATTGTGTTACTACATAAATTGATCTAAGTGCAAATTCGATTGTTAGATATCGGCCTAGTGGTGCAGTTACTGATGCATTCACTACGAAACTTGATGGTTTGGGTTTTATTACATAATGGAATCGATAAGACGAAGTTTTGAATAGTCTTACACTAAGACGAGACATCAGTTCACAGTCGTCTAGTTTTCAATGGCATCCAACAAACGTCGTTGTGTGACAAAGTCAAATAGTAAATTAACTTAAATATCAACCTCAATTCAACCACCTTAAGTCAAAAGCTCTCTTTTTACATTACATGGTAAAAATCTTAATGCTAAACAAACGATACATGATACACAAATCCATCTTATATTCTAATTCAAAACATTCGGCATAACATAAAGCATAAAATAATCCTAAATCCCACCTATTCATTTTTCTAACATTCACCCTTATCATATAACCATAATCTAACAAGCATCAATGGAATGTGCATAAAAGACTATTTGAACTCTTATGTAGAAGTGTTAGATTATACATGTTACATAACCTTATGGATGAAATATGTTGTTGTCCTATTTTTAGCCTACAAATAGAATAACCTAAAGAAAAGTTGAATAATTAAATTAATCATGTAGATTCTTTGTATTGATTGTAATATGCACATTTATCTGTCTCCATAATGTACAAGTAGTTTGTATCTTATGAAGAGTGCAGTTTAATGCTCATTTTATCATAACTAAAAATCTTACGTTCCGTCTACATCATTTTGTTTAGCATATAGTCAACATCCTTAGTTTATGATGATTTCATTAATACAGAACACCTACTTTACATCATCGTATACAACCCATAATTATATATTCTAATAACACAATGAAATGTCACAAATGGGTTCATATCATCACTATAGAAGTTAACTAAGATAACTTTAAACATAACTTACAACTATTTAATAATTAACTTCGTATGGTACGTTGTGGTGGTGGGGGGTAGGGATGCAGGTAAGGAGGGTGTAAAAATGGTGTCCTAATTATCCAATGATCCTCGGAAGTTCCTCTGAAATTTTCACATGGATCATTCCAAAACTGTTGGAAATCAGTATTATTGTATCCATTCACACTATATCCACTTTGATAATATTACTAGTATATATATTACTTATAGTAGTATAACTTAAGAAATCATGAATGATAAGTGATCAACTCTAAGAAATCCTCTACAACTATTATAGTACATATTACTTAATTTGAAAGTAATTGTATACTCCTGGTGATTGTATTCTTAACTGACACTGATTAGTCCCGATTATCTGAAGTAGATAATCTCTATACAATTTCAGTTTACAAGTATGATTATAGTTGAGTTGTAGTTGGTATATACAATGCAGGAAGCATATTTCGTTCTATTTATAAGATACATTCACTTGACAAGTCCTAAATACAACAAAAACAAGCTTCTTAAATTCCACTTTTCCGACATAATCCAAGTTTAACATTACTCGTAAGAACTACTAGTAATCAGTATTATAATAATATAGGATTAAAGTTATTCATCTCTTCAATTAGAAAGCAGATGGTGATTTATATTCCAAGGAATGTAGGGTATAAGAAAATGGTAAGCCGACGACTTCACATGAGGCTCACTAACATTTATTAATGAAAGTAATCGGTCAAAGTAAGGAATGACACAAACGTAAGACAATGACAATCTGATAATCTAAATTGAAAATCGAAAGACATTTAAAATCCCTTACACTGACCAGCGAATCAAATTACTAAGTGTTATTCAAAATGTCATGACGGTAATCTTGGTTAGAATGTCACCAATAACTTACTGATACCAGTGACTTATCTGTCTCCAGTTACTAATCGATTGTCATCTATCTTGTCTCTCCAGTAAGCGCTTACAAGTCACAGGAATTCTATTTAACAAAATCTAGAATTTCTCGAAACTCACACTCACGTAGGGGTAACACTAAGGTGATTAAATGTGAGACAACGAAGCAGTTAAAGAACCTGGCTTGTAAAGGACTTCAGACTTAATCTGCACAATAGAAAAGACATTCACTTACTAAAATCAAGCACTTCGAAGAAGTTCCCCACACCACATAGCAGGATAAGCTTCTTAATGATTTCAATCAGTGTATTACCTTGGTTACAATAATTATAAATTTATTGTTGGACCGTAAATTTGTGTCAAATGTCCGTCACTTAACAAGTGAGTTTCAGATTTCCTTGACGTACATGCAAATAAATAACGCATACTCTGCTAACTCCGCCCGCAGCTCTTCTAGGGTTGTTGCCGGTCCCAAGACCGGGTAAAGGAGGAGGGTTGGGCATAGGGCTAGCACCCCTATCCCGTAAAACACAAGTTTGCTAAAAAAAAAACGCTAACCAGAATAAACGAACTTTACCATTTAAACTCTGCCCTAGAAGTGGAAGAAATCTATATGACGTTTCATGATGAAAGCCGAGACTCTTCGGAAGTCATGAGGCCGATGCCACCCCTTCTAACGACTAGAGCAAAAACTTTTGTAGGTACATGGAATGTTCAGACAATGTGGGAGACAGGGAAGATCAGCCAGATAGCAGCAGAAATGAAGAGATACAATTTAACTGTGCTTGGGATCAGCGAAACGCATTGGACTCAAACTGGACAGAAAACATTAGCCACGGGAGAGGTGCTACTATATTCCGGGCACGAAGAGGAAAACGCCCCACACACCCAAGGAGTTGCTCTGATGCTGTCTAAGAAAGCGCGCAATGCACTTGTAGGATGGGAACCACATGGACCCAGGATCATCAAAGCATCTTTCAAGACAATGAAGAAGGGGATTACAACGAACATCATCCAATGTTATGCACCCACCAACGACGGCAACGACGAGGACAAAGATCAGTTTTATGATAGGCTGCAGTCAATTATAGCGAAGTGTCCAGGAAAGGATCTGACAATCCTAATGGGGGACCTAAATGCCAAAGTCGGAATGGACAACACCAGTTACGAAGACATCATGGGACGACAAGGACTGGGAGAAAGAAATGAAAATGGTGAAAGATTTACAAATCTTTGCGCTTTCAACAAAATGGTTATAGGTGGAACAATATTCCCCCACAAACGCATACACAAGGCTACATGGATCTCACCGGATCATACTACAGAGAATCAAATTGATCATATATGCATCAATAAAAAATTCAGAAGGTCAATGGAAGATGTGAGAACCAGGAGAGGAGCTGATGTAGCTTCAGATCCACCACCTAGTGGTTGCCAAAATGAAGCTGAAGCTAAAGAAGCAATGGATAACTGGAGCAACAGCATTAAAACGGTTCAATACAGCCTCTCTTCGGGATACTGACTAACTCAAGGAATTTAAAATAACTCTCAACAACAGGTTTCAAGCCTTACAAGATCTGCTGAACGAGGAAGAAACCACCATGGAGGACAACTGGAAAGGAATCAAAGAGGCACTAACTTCAACTTGTCAAGAGGCTCTGGGCTGCAAGAACCTACCATCATAAGGAGTGGATTTCCACAGAGACCCTGGTCAAAATTCAACAAAGGAGGGACAAGAAGGCAGAAATCAACAACAGCCGAACTAGAGCAGACAAAATCAAGGCACAAAATGAATACACAGAAGCAAATAAACAAGTAAAGAAGAGCATTCGAGTCGACAAACGGAAGTATGTCGAAGGCCTTGCAACGACAGTGGAGAAAGCTGCAAGAGAAGGAAATATGAAACAGCTATACGACACAACGAAGAAACTGGCAGGTAAATATAATAAACCAGAACGACCGGTCAGGAACAAAGAAGGCAAGCTAATCACCGAGATTCAAGAACAAAGAGACAGATGGGTAGAACATTTTGAGGAACTCTTGAATAGACCAGCTCCACCGAACCCACCAGACATCGAAGCAGCATCTACAGACCTCCCGATTGATGTCAATCCACCAACGATGGAAGAAATCAAGATAGCTATCAGACAGATCAAAAGTGGGAAAGCAGCAGGACCTGACAATATACCAGCTGAAGCACTCAAGTCCGACATAGACATAACGGCAAGGGTGCTCCACGTTTTATTCAAGAGGATCTGGGAGGAAGAATAGGTCCTGGCAGACTGGAAAGAAGGATACCTTATCAAGATACCAAAGAAAGGAGATTTGAGCAAATGTGAGAACTACAGAGGAATCACACTATTGTCAGTACCAGGGAAAGTCTTCAACAGAGTGTTGTTGAATAGAATGAAAGATTCAGTGGATGCTCAACTTCGAGACCAACAGGCTGGTTTCCGTAAGGATCGGTCATGCACAGACCAAATCGCAACACTACGCATCATCGTTGAACAATCAGGTGAATGGAACTCGTCATTGTACATCAACTTCATCGACTATGAGAAGGCGTTTGACAGCGTAGACAGGAGATCGCTATGGAAACTTCTTCGACACTATGGTATACCAGAGAAACTCGTCAACATCATCCGGAATTCTTACGACGGACTACAGTGCAAAATTGTGCATGGAGGACAGCTGACAAATGCATTCTCAGTAAGAACCGGTGTCAGATAAGGCTGTCTGCTCTCGCCCTTCCTCTTCCTCCTAGTGGTCGATTGGATCATGAAAACCTCTACATCTGGGGAGAAGCACGGGATTCAATGGACAAGTAGGATGCAACTTGATGATCTGGACTTCGCGGACGATCTAGCACTTCTATCCCATACACAACAGCAAATGCAAGTGAAGACAACCAAAGTAGCACCAACCTCAGCATCAATAGGCCTGAACATACATAAGGGAAAGAGCAAGATCCTCAAATTCAACACCGAGAGCACCGACCTAATTGAACTTGATGGTGAAACTCTGGAAGAAGTGGATACCTTTACATACCTGGGGAGCATCATCGATGAACAAGGAGGATCCGATGCAGATGTAAGGGCAAGGATCGGCGAAGCCAGGGCAGCATTCCTACAGTCTAAAAATATATGGGACGTCCAAACAACTGTCTACCAATCTCAAAGTTAGACTCTTCAACTCGAACGTCAAGTCAGTTCTTCTGTATGGAGCTGAAACGTGGAGAACTACTGCAAATATCCTCAGGAGAGTACAGGTATTTATCAACAACTGTCTACGTAGAATATTGAATGTCTGTAGGCCGGAAACCATCAGCAACAGCCTACTTTGGAAGAGAACAAATCAACTTCCAGCTGAAGAGGAAATCAGGAAACGACGTTGGAAATGGATAGGACATACATTGCGGAAATCATCAGACTGTATCACAAGACAAGCACTAACTTGGAATCCTGTTGGAAAACGGAAAAGAGGAAGGCCAAAAAAACACCCTGCGTCGAGAACTGGAAGCAGACATAAAAAGGATGAACAGTAACTGGAGACAGCTGGAAAGGATTGCTCAGGACAGAGTTGAATGGAGAATACTGGTGAGCGGCCTATGCTTCCTCCTGAGAGGGGTAACAGGCATAAGTAAGTAAGTAAGACTCTGCTAAGCTAAAAATCATCGTTATAAAGGTCGAGTCCGAGTAGAATAACTAGACTTCCAGAATTATTTGCAGGAAATTACTTTGTGAATTTCAATTGTAAATGAATATATTTTTTATAAATTATATAATCCCATCATCATAACGTTTTACTTGATCCACTAACTGATACCATATTATTTTCCGTTTATCTGACAGACAGACAGACAGACAGATACAACGCAGAACTTCGTACGTACGTACATCAGTTCAGGTTGCCATACCACATCAGCACAGAGACGCAACTGTCAGTTCAAATCCAAGAGTGATAGCGATAGTAGAAGTATTAGCAGTAATGCAGAAAATTAGGGAGCGAAGATATGATTCGAAAAGTATAATTCAGTGAGATAAATTTGAAAGGAGAAAGATAGGAGAATTCAGAAGGTTACATTTTGAGAGAACACAAAGAGCGGATGCACCTGCGCCATTGCGAACGATTCTGAGCCATGTCGTTCAAGGTCTCTAACCATTGGTGACTTTCGTCTCGCGGACCCCAACCACGCAGCCTACATTTACCAACATGACTCAGTCCACTTGTCAGTGACTTCATCGATTTTTGCCATGTTTTGGTTTGGCCGCCTCTAGCTTTCTTCCAACCTATTCCTACACCGCAAAACATAGCCCGTCGAGGCAGACAGTAGTTAGACATGCGTAACACATGTCCCAACCACCTCAACTGATGAAGTTTCAATACCTCATCTATTGATTTGCCGTCCTTTCCTAGAACCCGTTTCCTAACGACAGCATTGCTCACTCGGTTGTCCCACGATACTCGAGCAATGCTTCGGAGACACCTATGATCGAAGACCAGTAACCTACGAATGTCCTCTACTCTAAACGGCCATGTTTCGCTCCTATATAGTAGGACAGAGCGAACTGCTGCACGGTACACTCGTCCTTTGGTTAGCAAGCGGATATCTCGCCTGCGCCGTAAGTGACGCAACTTGGCAAAAGCCAATCGAGCTTTCTGTATCCGTGCTGGGATTTCGTCAGTCACCAGGCCATCAGCACTGACGAGACTCCCCAGATACGTGAAGCGGTCTACACGCTCGACTACTTAACTCCCTATCACTAGTTCAGGTGCCGATGCAACCCAATCTTGAAGCAACATTTTGCATTTAGAGGGGGAAAACCGCATCCCGAACATGCTTGCATTGTTGCTCAGGGTAGTCAGAAGACTCTGCATTTTGTCAGCGTCTTCACCAAATAGGACTATGTCATCAGCATACTCTAAGTCAGTAAGCAAGGCTTCCGGTAGAAAGTCAACTCCTGAAAAGTCAGACGAAGATAAGGTTATATCTAGGAGCATGTCTATGACAAAATTAAACAAGAATGGGGAAAGTGGACATCCCTGACGGACAACACTTGAAGTAGGAATTCCGATGACAGTTCGCCATAAGCTCTCACTCGACTTGTAGTTTCCCGACCGTAGCTGCTACCTTGTCGTGGTGGTCGGGCTTGCCTATCGTGATGACCCGACCGAGCTATATTGGCTGGAACATATGTTCCTGTAGGTTCTACCATGCCAGGCAGGTCGATTGGAGAACGATGAGACTAAAAGCAGCTACTCAAGGTCTGAGGGCGAAGTCGTACTGCTGACTGCAGAGGGGTTTGACAGCAGTAAGGTGTTTCCCTCGGACAACCAGCATCTGCAGAGATGCTGCCTTCTCACAAGGAAGAAGGGGTTAGAAAAGGTCGGCCCTAAAAATGTCACACCTCATCCTACCTCACGGATTTCCGTCTCCGGCGGTATGGGTGCCCACTAAGGGCTTTCAAGCGCGGAGCTAATACTCAAAATACTTTTCATAAAACGGCCGTGCGTGACAGGCCTCAAGCAGTTGTCCCTTGGGCTCTGCGGTCACGCTCTCAGGTCTCTAAGACCAACACTAATCTACCTTCTTTTTCAGGTTTCTCAAGAAACACCCTTCCATGGTGTGGGCAGCCAGGAAGTGAAAACCGCCCTCATACCTCTAACAGCACACAAGATCATCTTGTTCGAAGCCAAATCCCACCTTCAACTCTTAATAACTCTCTTATCACCATGCCTAATCCTTCTAACATAATTTTATCGCCTTGCGTCTCTAATGCTATTGGTTTGAGTTCACGAAACGTTATCCCTGGTCTCCTAACACCGCGCACTAAGTTGTATATTGGAGCTTTCAACGTTCGAACGTTATGTCAAATAGGACAACAGGCATCCTTAGCCATGACTCTAGAATCCCGCTCCATCGATATCTGCTGCATCTCTGAAACGCGTATACAGGATCCAAGCACAGTCATTCGCTTGACTTCACCTTGTGAAAATAAGGAATCTGCTCGGTTCACTCTTCGTGTTTCCGGGGACCCCACTGCTACCACTCGAGGCCTTGCTGGTGTAGGTATAGCACTAAGTTTAAAAGCTGAACAGGGTCTCCTCAACTGGATTCCAATAGACAGTCGCTTGTGCGCAGTCCGTCTAAATGGAACGGTAAGGACTCGTAAAGATAGGGACACACGCTGTTGTCTCTGCCTATGCTCCCACTGACTGCAGCTCAGATGAAATGAAAGATGAATTTTACAGAAAGCTTTCTGACCTTCTGTGTAAAGCTAAGCGCACTGATGTAGTAATAGTGGCGGGTGATTTTAATGCCCAAGTAGGTAGACTAGATGAGACCGAAAGGCACCTAGGTGGATCATATGGTGTTGAGGCTCAACGAACAGATAATGGCGACCGGTTACTACAACTTTGTTCAGACAAGCGTTTATTTCTCGCAAACACCAACTTTAAGCATAAGGAAAGACATCGGTTGACATGGCGGCCTCCGAAATCAACCCAACGCTGGACTCAAATAGACCACATTGCTATTAGCCATCGTTGGAGAGGCTCGATAGAAGACTGCCGCTCGTTTTGGAGCACATGTTTAGACTCAGATCATGCCTTAGTGCGAGCGCGTATTAGTCTGCGACTCACTGGACGTAAAAGATCCACGACAAGGATCCTCCCCAGGGTTCAACGTAATGATGAAAAAGTCAAAAATACATTCCAGGAACAACTAGAAAACCAATTAGTAAACGGCGTAAACTGTTCTCAACCTGAGCTAGCCTGGAATGATATCCGAAAAGCTGTTGAAAGAGCAGTAATATCTATTAACAAACTAGACCAAAAGGTTAGGAAAACTCAGTGGATTTCAGCTGCATCTGCTGAACTGATAGATACTCGGCAGCACATCCCATCTGGTTCTGAACATGATGAGCAACGTAGGCAACTTAAACACAAACTAATCAAAAGCTTACGCAATGATCGTGAGCAGTGGTGGGTGGCGAAAGCTAAAGAGATGGAAAAGGCAGCGGCAATAGGTAACAGTAGGCAACTGTTCAGACTTATCAAGGAAACGGGTATCAGGAACCCAACTGTAAGTGAAACTATCTCTGAAAAAGATGGTTCCACTATCCACTGTCAATCCAGATTAGACAGATGGGCAGAACACTTTAGGGAACAGCTCAACTGGCCTATGGTCTCATCCCAGTTGCCCACCATCTCCAAACAATCTGAATGGAAAATTAACATTGGTCCCCCAAGTCTCAGTGGGGTTGAGAAGGCTATTGGAAACTTAAAGCGAGGGAGAGCAGCAGGACCAGATGGATTGACCCCTGAGATATGTAAGGAAGGTGGTCCAGTCTTAGCAGCCAGATTAACTGAGATCTTAACTAGAATTTGGGAACTAGACGTAATCCCATGTGACTGGTCTCGAACACTAACCATTCCGGTCTTTAAGAAAGGACAGAAGTCCTCGTGTGACAATTACCGAGGAATCAGTTTAACGAATATAGTGTCTAAAATACTAGCTTCAATAATACTTCGACGTCTAACTAAAGCTCGTGAAGAGCAAACTCGAGAAAACCAAGGTGGCTTCAGACCCGGACGTGGTTGTATAGACCAAATATTCACACTTAGGCAGGTTCTGGAACATAGGCACACTTTCAGACGCCCAACAATAGCTGTATTCCTTGACCTTAAGGCGGCGTTTGACTCTATTGATCGTAAGGTTATGTGGCAATGTCTGTCATTGAAAGGCGTACCGGAGAAGTACATTAACCTTATTCAAGCTCTCTACTCGAACACCACATGTCGTGTTAGAGCTCATGGCAGATTGTTTTCGGAATTGACCACTTCTAGTGGTGTTCGTCAAGGTTGTCCGCTATCTCCATTTTTATTTAATTTTATCATGGACATACTTTTAGAGTTAACATTGTCATCGTCTGATTTCTCTGGGGTTGACATCCTTCCAGGAGATAAACTTACTGACTTAGAATATGCCGATGATATAGTTCTACTGAGTGAAGATGCTGATAAAATGCAGACTTTTTTGACTACCTTAAACTTGAACGTAAGCATGTTTGGGATGCGATTCTCCCCATCCAAATGTAAAATGTTACTTCAGGACTGGCTTAATTCGGCACCAAAGTTAGTGATAGGGGGTGAAACTATTGAATGCGTTAACCGTTTTACTTATCTCGGGAGCCTCATCAGTCCTAACGGTCTAGTGTCCGATGAAATCTCGGCACGTATACATAAGGCCCGATCGGCTTTCGCCAACCTGCGTCACTTGTGGCGCAGGCGAGACATTCGTTTAATGACAAAAGGACGCGTTTACTGTGCAGCAGTCAGATCCGTTTTACTTTATGGATGCGAAACATGGCCTTTAAGGATAGAGGATATCCGTAGGATCCTAGTATTCGATCATAGATGTCTCCGAAACATTGCTCGTGTTTGCTGGGACAACCGAGTAAGCAATGCATGGGTTAGGAATAGAGTACTAGGTAAACACGGTAAGGCTATTGATGAAGTATGGAATCTTCACCGGCTGAGGTGGTTAGGACATGTGTTGCGTATGCCTGACCACCGTCTACCTCGACGAGCAATGTTGTTCGGTGTGGGAGTAGGCTGGAAGAAAGCTAGGGGTGGCCAAACAAAAACATGGCACCAATCCATGAAGACATTGACAATTGGGCTGAGCCATGTTAATAGGTGCAGACTACCTGGTTGGGGCCCACACGATGATCGTAACAAGTGGTTAGAGACTTTAGGTGATATGGCTCAAAATCGATTGCAATGGCGCAGGTGCATCCACTCCTTGTCTTCCTCCAAATTCTAATTTTTGAGCTTATTATAATTTTATCTTTACTGAATCACTTTTTATCTCAAATCTCATCTCTGATCTCTACGCCTTTCCATTAGTACTTACTCTGTTACTACCTCCCCTACTCTGGGATTTGGTCCGACAATTTAATCTCTATCTGCTTATTCAGACACGGCAACTTGAACTGATTAACGCATGTACAAAGTTCTACGTTGTAACTGACTGACAGACTGACGACTTGTAGTTTTAGAGTAGAGAGCTTGTATAAGATTAATGTACTTCTTTGGTACACCTTTCAATGACAGACACTGCCACAGAACCTCACGATCAACAGAGTCGAATGCCGCCTTCAGGTCCAGGAACACAACTATCGTAGGACGCCTGAATGTGTGTCTGTGTTCCAGGGATCGTCGGCAACTGAAGTGTGGCTGAAGGCCAGTTAAACTGATCCCTAAAGTGTTCCGCCCATCGGTCCAATCTCCTGGACTGAGAATGAATTGTAATCCCATCCCTTTCCGAGATAGTCTCACTCACATTCGGATCCCTAATACCAGTTTCATTGATAAGTCGAAAAAGTTGCCTACTGTTGCCTATCGCCGCTGCCTTTTCCATCGTTTTTGCTTTCGCCACCCACCACTGTTCACGGTCGTTGCGTAAGCTTTTGATCAGCCTGCGCTTAAGCTCACTTCGCTCCTCATCATGTTCAGAGCCAGGTGGGATGAGTTTACGAGCATCCATCAGTTCGATGGATGCTACTGAAATCCACGGCTTCATCCTAGCCTTATGACTTACCTTACTAGCAAATATCACTGCTGTTTCCACAGCCTCTTTGATATCATTCCAACCTGCTTCCGGATGGCGATCGCTTACACGGTCGCCTAACTGTTTTTCTAGTTGTTCCTGAAATATATTCTTAGCTTTATTATCATTAAGTAAAACCCTAAGAGGCTTCATTGCAATGTCTTTCTTACGTCCAGTACGCCTCAAACAAATACGCGCTCGCACTAAGGCATGATCTGCATATAAACATGTGCCCCAGAACGAGCGACAGTCCTCTATCGAACCCCTCCATCGGTGGCTGATGGTGATGTGATCTAGTTGGGTCCAACGTTGAGACGATTTTGGGGGTCGCCAGGTCAAAAGATGCTTTTCCTTATGCCTAAAGTTAGTATTCGCTAGAAACAGGCGGTTATCTGAGCATAGTTGCAACAGACGATTGCCATTATCTGTTCTTTGAGCCGTGACACCATAACATCCACCCAAGTGTCTCTCATTTTCACTTAGTCTACCTACTTGAGCATTAAAGTCACCAGCCATTATAACTATATCAGAGCGCCTAGCTTTTTGGTGGAGGTCCGTAAGCTTGCTGTAAAACTCATCTTTCACCTCGTTTGAACTGCAGTCAGTGGGGGCATAGGCAGATACGACAAAGAGGCAACGACGAGTGTCCCTATCTTTCCGAGTCCTAACCGTCCCTTTCAGTCGGGCAGCGCACAAGCGACTATCTACAGGGATCCAGTCTAGGAGAGCTAGTTCTGCCCTACGACTCAATGCTATACCTACACCAGCGAGACCCCGGGAAGCAGCATCCGGGATACCGGATACACGAAGAGTAAATAGGGCTGCTTCTTTGTTTTGATACGGTGAGATCAGGTTAATGATTTTACTAGGATCCTGTATGCGCGTTTCCGAGACGCAGCATACACCGATTGAGTGAGATTCTGAAGTCTTAGCTAAGGAAGCCTGTTGCCCTATTTGACTCAATGTCCGTGCATTAAAAGCTCCAACATATAGTCTAGAACGGGGTTTCAAGAGACCAGGAATGACTTTTCGTGAGCTCGCATCGTTTGCATTAGCGGTGCAGTGAGATGAAGGAATGTGAGTAGAGTTAGTCGAAGAGATAAGAGAGATATTATGGGGTGTAGAAAGGATTTGATTTTGACCAATTTGGACTCTCGTGCTTTTGCGGGTATGAGGGCGGTTGTCACTTCAAGGCTGTCCACACCGTGGAAGGGTGTTTCTTCAGGAACCTGAAAAAGAAGGCAGATTAGTGTCGGTCTCAGAGACCTGAGAGCGTAACCGCAGAGCCCAAGGGACAACTGCTTGAGGCCTGTCACGCACGGCTTTTTTATGAAGGGTTTTTCGAGTATGAGCTCCGCGCTTGAAAGCCCTTAGTGGGCACCCTTACCGCCGGAGACGGAAATCCGTGAGGTAGGGTGAGGTGTGACATTTTTAGGGCCGACCTTTTCTAACCCCTCATTCCTTGTGAGAAGGCAGCATCGCTGCAGATGCTGGTTGTCCGAGGGAAACACCTTACTGCTGTCACACCCCTCTGCAGTCAGCAGTACGACTTCGCCCTCAGACCTTGAGTAGCTGCTTTTAGTCTCATCGTTCTCCAATCGACCTGCCTGGCATGGTAGAACCTACAGTAACATATGTTCCAGCCAGTATAGCTCGGTCGGGTCATCACGATAGGCAAGCCCGACCACCACGACAAGGTAGCAGCTACGGTCGGGATTTTCCGTTTATCTGCTAGAAATAATTAACTACGAGCCTGCTAGCCCTATTATGTAGATTGAAAATGTATTCATGGATTTAGATCCACACTCAGTGTATGAATGAACATTTGGTTACTACTGGAATTAATAAAAGAGATGCTACTTATCTAACCACTGCTTAAGTCCATGGGTGATGCTGACTGATACTGCAGTACGACGGAAGACAGTTAGGGACAACCAAACAAATACACAACAACAGTTCATGAACTCACTTACTACTAGCCTGAGCAGTGTTGGTAGGTACAGACTATCTGACTGGGGTCCATGTGAATGCCGTAACCAATAGTTGAAACTCTGGGTGGCATTTCCCAGAAACGGTCATAGTGGTACAGGTGCACTCAATCTTTGTTCTCCCTTAAATCATAAGCTTAAAAGCATCTCATACTCTTTGCAAAAACTAATTCTTTCACCCTGGATGATATTCTATATATTCACTTCTTATTATTTTACTATTATTATCATTGAGTTAACTACTACTTCTAATAATTTGGTGCTAATCTTGCTGTGTACTAGAGGTATGCCAACTTGGATTGATGCACAAATGTTGTACATACATACATTTTACAGAGATAATATTTCAGCAGTAACCATGCACAATATCGGTATCATTACAAAGATGACTACTCTATAACACAGTGATTTATATACATGATTGAATAATTCAGACAGTAATAATAATCCTTAGTAAAAAGAATTATTCTGTTGACAGAAAGAAAATACACTCCGACTGAAAATTGCTCATTAAAAAATAAAGTGTAAATTGTTAACAGAACAAATTGGTCTTATTAACTATCACCTTTTGCATATTTGAATTATACGTTTTCGCCATTCTGGTAAACTTCTTAAATATCCTAAACCAGAAGTAATTGTGGTTCCCGCAGATAGGAGCCTATTAAAAACAATGATATAATATTATGAAAAATAATAAGAATGTTATACATTAAGTGAATAGACAATAATTATCCATTTTAGCTAATATGATAAACAATTGATGAATCGAGATTACAGTGTGACTTACATAAAACGACGTTTCTTGATAAACACCACTGTTTAACTAATTTATCTACATATAAGTTGGCACCTCTTTAACAAAAGTCCTGAAACAAATTTCGAAACCACGAATGAATCATTTACAAGAATTTAGAGAATTCCCATGATAAAATTAGACAGACGAAACTGACGCAAGTTTTCGTTGCAGCTCTCTTTTAGTTAAAACAATAAAAGATTGCTATTATCAGGAAGATACATCCTCGTGATGACCCAACCGAACTATACTGGCTGGAACATATGTTCCTGTAGGTTCTACCATGCCAGGCAGGTCGATTGGAGAACGATGAGACTAAAAGCAGCTACTCAAGGTCTGAGGGCGAAGTCGTACTGCTGACTGCAGAGGGGTGTGACAGCAGTAAGGTGTTTCCCTCGGACAACCAGCATCTGCAGCGATGCTGCCTTCTCACAAGGAATGAGGGGTTAGAAAAGGTCGGCCCTAAAAATGTCACACCTCACCCTACCTCACGGATTTCCGTCTCCGGCGGTAAGGGTGCTCACTAAGGGCTTTCAAGTGCGGAGCTCATACTCGAAAAACTTTTCATAAAAAAGCCGTGCGTGACAGGCCTCAAGCAGTTGTCCCTTGGGCTCTGCGGTTACGCTCTCAGGTCTCTGAGACCGACACTAATCTGCCTTCTTTTTCAGGTTCCTCAAGAAATACCCTGGGCAGCCGGGAAGTGACAACCGCCCTCATATCCGCAAAAGCACGAGAGTCCAAATTGGTCAAAATCAAATCCTTTCTACACCCCATAATATCTCTCTTATCTCTTCGACTAACTCTACTCACATTCCTTCATCTCACTGCACTTCTAATGCAAACGATGCGAGCTCACGAAAAGTCATTCCTGGTCTCTTGAAACCCCGTTCTATACTGTATGTTGGAGCTTTTAATGTACGGACATTAAGTCAAATAGGGCAACAGGCTTCCTTAGCTAAGACTTTAGAATCTCACTCAATCGGTGTATGCTGCGTCTCGGAAACGCGCATACAGGATCCTAGTAAAATCACTAACCTGATTTCACCGTATCAAAACAAAGAAGCAGCCCGATTTACTCTTCGTGTATCCGGTATCCCGGATGCTGCTTCCCGGGGTCTCGCTGGTGTAGGTATAGCATTGAGTCGTAGGGCAGAACTAGCTCTCCTAGACTGGATCCCTGTAGATAGTCGCTTGTGCGCTATCCGACTGAACGGGACAGTGGGACTCGGAGAGATAGGGACGCTCGTCGTTGCTTTTTTGTCGTATCTGCCTATGCCCCCACTGACTGCAGTTCAGACGAGGTGAAAGATGAGTTTTACAGCAAGCTTACGGACCTCCACCAAAAAGCTAGGCGCTCTGATATAGTTATAATGGCTGGTGACTTTAATGCTCAAGTAGGTAGACTAAGTGAAAATGAGAGACACTTGGGTGGATGTTATGGTGTCACGGCTCAAAGAACAGATAATGGCGATCGTCTGTAGCAACTATGCTCAGATAACCGCCTGTTTCTAGCGAATACTAACTTTAGGCATAAGGAAAAGCATCTTTTGACCTGGCGACCCCCAAAATCGTCTCAACGTTGGACCCAACTAGATCACATCACCATCAGCCACCGATGGAGGGGTTCGATAGAGGACTGTCGCTCGTTCTGGGGCACATGTTTATATTCAGACCATGCTTCAGTGCGAGCGCGTATTTGTTTGAGGCGTACTGGACGTAGGAAAGACATAGCAATGAAGCCTCTTAGGGTTTTACTTAATGATAATAAAGCTAAGAATATATTTCAGGAACAACTAGAAAAACAGTTAGGCGACCGTGTAAGCGATCGCCATCCGGAAGCAGGTTGGAATGATATCAAAAAGGCTGTGGAAACAGCAATGATATCTGCTAGTAAGGTAAGTCATAAGGCTAGGATGAAGCCGTGGATTTCAGTAGCATCCATCGAACTGATGGATGCTGGTAAACTCATCCCACCTGGCTCTGAACATGATGAGGAGCGAAGTGAGCTTAAGCGCAGGCTGATCAAAAGCCTACGCAACGACCGTGAACAGTGGTGGGTGGCGAAAGCAAAAACGATGGAAAAGGCAGCGGCGATAGGCAACAGTAGGCAACTTTTTCGACTTATTAAGAAAACTGGTATTAGGGATCCGAATGTGAGTGAGACTATCTCGGAAAGGGATGGGATTACAATTCATTCTCAGTCCAGGAGATTGGACCGATGGGCGGAACACTTTAGGGATCAGTTCAACTGGCCTTCAGCCACACTTCGGTTGCCCACGATCCCCAGTCATCCTGAATGGCAAATCGACTTAACTCCTCCTAGTCTTTATGAAGTTGAGAAGGCTATAGGAAATCTGAAGCGAGGTAGAGCAGCAGGTCCTGATAGGCTTACCCCTGAAATGTTTAAGGATGGTGGTCCAGTTTTAGCAGCTAGATTGACTGAAATCTTAGGTAGAATCTGGGAACTGGGCGTAATACCATCTGACTGGTCTGAATCCCTGATTGTCCCAATTTATAAGAAAGGACAAAAGTCTTCTTGTGACAATCACAGGGGAATCAGTCTGACTAATATAGTTTCTCAGCTGTTAGCATCGATTATACTTAGACGCTTAACTAGAGCTCGTGAAAAGCAGACTAGAGAAAACCAGGCTGGATTCAGACCTGGACGTGGCTGTATAGACCACATCTTCACACTGCGACAGGTCCTGGAACACAGACACACATTTAGGCGTCCTACAATAGTTGTCTTCCTGGACCTAAAGGCGGCATTCGACTCTGTTGATCGTGAGGTTCTGTGGCAGTGTCTGTCATTGAAAGGTGTACCAAAGAAGTACATTAACCTTGTACAAGCTCTCTACTCTAAAACTACAGGTCGAGTGAGAGCTTATGGCGAACTGTCATCGGAATTCCTCACTTCAAGTGTTGTCCGTCAGGGATGTCCACTTTCCACATTCTTGTTTAATTTTGTCATAGACATGCTCCTAGATATAACCTTATCTTCGTCTGACTTTTCAGGAGTTGACTTTCTACCGGAAGCCTTGCTTACTGACTTAGAGTATGCTGATGACATAGTCCTATTTGGTGAAGACGCTGACAAAATGCAGAGTCTTCTGACTACCCTGAGCAACAATGCAAGCATGTTCGGGATGCGGTTTTCCCCCTCGAAATGCAAAATGTTGCTCCAGGATTGGGTCGCATCGGCACCTGAACTAGTGATAGGGAGTGAAGTAGTCGAGCGTGTAGACCGCTTCACGTATCTGGGGATATCCGCTTGGTAACCAAAGGACGAGTGTACCGTGCAGTAGTTCGCTCTGTCCTACTATACGGTAGCGAAACATGGCCGTTAAGAGTAGAGGACATTCGTAGGTTACTGGTCTTCGATCATAGGTGTCTCCGAAGCATTGCTCGAGTATCGTGGGACAACCGAGTGAGCAATGCTGTCGTTAGGAAACGGGTTCTAGGAAAGGATGGCAAATCAATAGATGAGGTATTGAAACTTCATCAGTTGAGGTGGTTGGGACATGTGTTACGCATGTCTAACTACTGTCTGCCTCGACGGGCTATGTTTTGCGGTGTAGGAATAGGTTGGAAGAAAGCTAGAGGCGGCCAAACCAAAACATGGCAGAAATCGATGAAGTCACTGACAAGTGGACTGAGTCATGTTGGTAAATGTAGGCTGCGTGGTTGGGGTCCGCGAGACGAAAGTCACCAATGGTTAGAGACCTTGAACGACATGGCTCAGAATCGTTCGCAATGGCGCAGGTGCATCCACTCTTTGTGTTCTCTCAAAATCTAACCTTCCGAATTCTCCATCTTTCTCCTTTCAAATTTATCTCACTGAATTATACTTTTCGAATCATATCTACGCTCCCTAATTTTCTGCATTACTGCTAATACTTCTATTATCGTTATCACTCTTGGATTTGAACTGACAGTTGCGTCTCTGTGCTGATGTGGTATGGCGACCTGAACTGATGTACGTACGTACGAAGTTCTGCGTTGTATCTGTCTGTCTGTCTGTCTGTGCAGATAACTACACTAAAACATCATACAAAGGCGATTAATAACATTTATACTAAATAGTCTGAGCTTGTTTGGAGCAAGAGCTTACTAGATGTGAATGCTTTTTGAGACAATTAATCAGAACACTAGTTTATGATACCAACAAACAATTCCTACGAAATATAACTACCAGAGACATCAAAAATCTAAACATACACTACTGACGCTCGACACCTTCATTTTAATCACCCACGAAGACATCTTACATGAGGCTAGTAAAAAGCTACATAACTACTTGGGTTTATTGTCCCTGAACTTTAGTTAGGCGTCAGAAAATCATAGGAACTATGTTTCTTGATAAACACCGCAGTTTAACTAATTTATTCCTCGTTTATATCTCCGCACAATCCACTAGTGTGACGACTGGTTCCAGTGAGTTCAGTCGGTGCTGTATTGTCGTCACGAGATACAACCAGATGTAGTCTGACTCCAACTGGAAGTTGGCGTCCATGTAACCGAGATGCCTCGACGGCAGCTGTCGCTAATTGTGACGACGGAAATGTAGTCTTCAGTAGCCGGGGTCTCATATCTTCATTCTTTTTGTAAAGTTGAACAACCTGTTGCGTTAAGACACCTGTCAATAATACTTGTCGTTTCCATGGCTTTTATTACTGAATGTCGTACAGTGCGTCCTCTGTATTTGGGCTTTCAGGCACCCCTTAAACATTCACGTCCCTTCCATTGAAAAATGACCCACGGGTTTATTTCGGGACTCCTTTTTAGATTGAGTTGTGAATATGGGATATCCGGCAGTATTCGCATGTCCTCTCTAGGACTCGGCATGTGGCTTGTTAGTAGAATGTCGTCTGCTTCCTCAGTGCAGACGAATATCGCGCTAAGGAGTCGTGATTGATTGGAGCCAGTAGTCCTTGTTCTGGGTGAAACTCGTTAATATCAACTGTTCAATTTTCGAGAGCTTGAGTTTATGATTGATTTCCTCCCACAGTAATCTACAATACCTGTCTAGAAGACTTAGAGGTAGGTCTGCAGTCCTCGAGGTTTATAATTATGAGCGAGTCATGATATGCTCACCCAGAAAATGAATACTCAGAATTTCGGATGACTTCGCTAGTCGTTTAGGAGAATCCTCCGAGGCTCCTGTAGACTGACGACTGCCTTTGAGCGTCCTCCGTTCTAGTAAGTTACTTTCAGCCGTTCTAATAGTCGCATGTTAGGTTTAGGAATTGGTTAATTGACCAGAGCAACTTTAGGGAGCTTAGGAACTGAACTGTCGAGTGTTTTCGGCAATGACTTCTTTAAATTGATGCGTTGTGTGACGAGAGCCAATGTAATCCCTTCATTGGGCCTTCTTAGTACAACTGTTGTGCTCGGGAATGTTCTTGCAGAGGCTTCGCTGAATGAATCCATGATAGTCGACGTAATAGCGGGACTGAGTCACAGCACTTTCCCAGTGCTGTTTACCCGGAGTATTTTTGATTCCGGTCCAGGATTCTTTTCACTGGTGATCTTGCCGCATCTCACTGACTGTCTCGCAGCTTGGTGACTTGTCGTCTGAGTAGCAGTTAGGTGTCGCCTTAGTCCTGTTAGTGAATTAATACCACTCAGCTTGTCGTTCACATTAGTACTGCAGTCTAAAAACCCACAGGCAATCAGAATTGCTGGGCTTACCGTAGGCAGTTACAGTTAAATTAGTGCAAGCTACATGGTATTGTCCTTTGCATTGATCACATTGCATGCCACAGATGACAGGGAATCAACATCCTGATCCCCAGTATGTCCTTTTCTTGGTCATAATTCCAAAGATTAGTAACCATCCAAGTGAGAATTGAGTACACTCCCAATACAGAGCAAAACCAACAAACAAAGCTATAACTAAACCTAAAAGTTTAACCAACAAGGGTAAAAGTGCAAAACTATAAGACTACTATTAGCCATATTAGTTGGAGCCAAAACTGATAAAAAGCTCCAACGTTAAAAAGTACAGTAACGTTAATACTTACACAATGACATTCTTCACGTGAAACGATGACACCAATTAAAATTTGAAGTGAAACATCAGTTAGCTGCAACTTCTTTTAAATAATAACAAAACAAATATGCCGAGAGAAAATTCAGAGTAGAATCGTCTAAGAGGTAAAAAATGCTTTCTTGCGTCCAACAAAGAAGGAATCTGATAAGGACCCGGAACACGCTAACTTAATGCCTCTCGTCCAAAGAGCGCGCGTAAACCAGTTTCAGACCTCAGTAATGAAGATAGTAGGTCTGATGACCTGTATTAATCCTTGCAGTGGTTTTTCTAGTGTAGATCCAGCTTTTCTTTGAAAGAGTTTACCGATGGAGCTGACACCACCTGTTCAAGTAGCGCGTTCTAGTCGTTAACCACTCGATGTGAGAAACGGATTCCCACTCTGAGTTTATACGATCACGGTTTTCGAACCTTTCTAAAGTGACCTCTGAGTTGATTAGTTCCAGAGAGAGCAGAAAGGTAAGATATATTAACATCTCAGTCATTATTTAAGATACGGAATGCTAATATAATATTACCTCGTGTTCTATGATAAGATAAAGTGGGAAATGATTTAGGCGTTTCAGACGCTTGTTGTAAGGGAAGTTTGTAAGGTCTGTTACTAGTTCAGTACCCACTCTCTGAATCCTCTGAAGCGTCTTGACACCCTTAATGAGATAGGTACTCGCTGCTTGCATACAGTATTCCAGATGAGGCCTCATGCACGTGGGATATAAAATCCATGTCATTGGCTATGGAAATCTTTATAGTCAGGCATGCGTAATATATATCCTAGCTACCTCAGTTGATGAAGATTCACAATCTCATCGTTTTCACTTAGTCGGTGATCCCAGCTAGTGCCAATGATGTATCTAGGACTTTGCAGGTCAAATACCACTAACCTACGAGTGTCATCTACTTTTAATGGCTGTGTTTCGCATTCACATAATAAAATAGAGCAAACAACTACAGAATATACTCTTTCGTTAGTTGAGACAAATATTCCGCCTCCTCTTTATGTGACGTTAATCAAAAAAAGGTGAACAAGGTTTTTGAATTTGTGTCTTGACTTCTTCAGACACCAACTCCTTCAAGGAGGCAGAAATAATGAAATAACATCGGTATCTCCCTGTCTTTCTAAATTCTTACCGAACGATTTAGTTGTATGGCAAATAAGCGATTATTGACAGCAGTCATTTCATTTATTGCCTGTCCTGCACTCATACTTGTCGAAACACCTACACCGACTAACTCACGAGAAGTTGCTGTCAAGTCGCCACACAAACGGAAAGTGCATCACGTAGGTGCCTTATAGTGATTAGGTGAGGTCAAGTAAATGACCAAGCTAGGATCCAAAATGCGTGTTTAGGAGACACAACATACATCAATGATGCTGTATTCGAATGTCTTAACTAGAGAGGATTCCTGCCCACCTTGATATATGCATGTAAATTGAATGCACCAGTGTGAAGTTAATAGAATGGTTTCAGTAGACTCAGTCATGAATGAGATTCGTTGGCACTGACAGTAAATGAGATAGTTGAAGATGAGGATTTAGGATTGAATGTAGAAAAGAGAAAATTTTACGACTAGAAGAAGGAATATGATGAAATCGGTTATGATCTTGTGTACTATTAGATGCGTGTGGACGGTTATCAGTTGCTCATTACTGTGGAAGAGTTTATTTGATGTACCTGAATGGTGAATCAAGTTAGAATTGGTCTTAAAGACATTGGAGCTTGGCCACAGTTTCCAAAGAACAACTGCTTGAGGCCTGTCACACACGGCCTTTTTGAGAGAAGTATGACACCATAGCTCCGAAACTACAGAAACCTGAACATGAACCAATAAATCAAAACAACCTCAGTTAAGCAAGTCCCACAGTAGGCCGTGGTGATGGTGACATGCCATCGTAACCATTAACCCTGCCGACTAAACTTAAAAATGTGGGGCCACATAATTCGAATGGATTGATTACTTCACCTGGCATAAGCGCACAAACTACGGTACTAGCAACAGAAATTGCCGCCGACCCTGTAGATTTAGACATCACTCCACTACGAAGCACGAATGTCTATAAAACTAGTGTCGCCCACGACGAAAAGTCATACACTGTAAGGCGTTTCCGCACTGTTAAAACGGAAAAGGAACTGAAACATTGGTCTAACGATAGTTATGAGTATCTACTCACTTGGAGTAGATGTGTAGCGACTTAAGTTAACTAGCTAAAAGATGATTTCACAACTTATGTATACACGTAGATAAGAAAGCTTAAGTATTCATTTACTTCCTTATTCTTTTATAGGGATTATATTTCCTATTATCTTATATTGAATGCTGAGGGACATTGTGTGTTTGAATCATTAGCAATTCCGCTCCAACTGTCTCCTGTGCCGGCCTTAAAATAAAGACCTATTACCAAAGATTATTGTTTCTTCTGTTAAAATAGAACGGAACGTACCTAGCTATTAAAGATTCTCCCCCTTAACATCAGACAACGAACCTAAAACTGCCAGCACCGACAAGCCAAGTTCCGTTGTGGGAACATTGCTTGACATGATGTCAGAAGTTGATGAAGAACCTGATTGGGCTGATGCTGACACTGCAGAAGAAGAGGATGAAAGCAGCAATGCTCTCACAGCGGAACTTGCCCTTGATAGATTGTCATGCGCTGTAGGTGGTCAGCATATCTTAAATGAAATTCGTCGATCGGTACCAAATATGTTGCAACACGCTGACTGGAAGCGACGATATGCTGGATTAATGGTAATTTCTGCGTGCAGTGAGGGTAGCAGCAAACAGATGGAAACTATGCTCGGTTCTATATTAGATGCTGTCCTTCCTCGTCTCAGCGATCCACATCCACGTGTTCGATATGCAGCATGCAATGCCGTTGGGCGAATGGCAACAGACTTTGGTCCTAAACTACAGAAATTTCATCATAGTATTGTACTCCCAGCATTAGTTCAAACACTAAACGATGCAGTGCCTAGAGTACAGGCCAACGCTGGAGCTGCATTAGTCAGTTTCTGTGAGAAAGTACCGCAGCATATTTTGGTGAATTATTTGAATGACCTGGTCTCTAAACTCGAACAAATCATGAATTCCAAGTTCCAAGAAATGGTTGAGCATGGTCGAAAGTTAGTGCTCATGCAAATAGTAACGACTGTCGCATCCGTTGCTGATGCAGCTGAGAAGAAGTTTTTACCGTATTATGATCGCTTTATGCCAGTTCTAAAGTACATAATGGAGAATGCTGTACACAAAGATTTGCGTTTATTACGTGGTAAAACTATTGAGTGCATAAGTCTTATCGGACTGGCTGTTGGGAAAGAAAAGTTCATTCAGGATGTGTGACCGGTAATGAATTTGCTACTTCAATCTCAAACTCAATCTGATACAGAGTCGTCAGATGAAGATGATCCTCAGGCTTCTTACATGATTAGTGCTTGGGCAAGGATTTGCGAACTGTTGGGTCGTGATTTCGAAAGTTATCTTCCTGTTGTCATGCCACAGGTATTACGTTCTGCCTGTGTGAAACCTGAAATATGCATTCTCGATAACGATGAAGCAGACAGTGTAGAAGCGGATGTTGATTGGCAAGTTGTCAAATTAGGAGAGGATCGTAATTACGCGATCCGTACAAGTGGATTAGAAGACAAAGCAACAGCTTGCCAAATGCTAGTTTGTTTTGCACGAGAAATGAAAGAAAGTTTTGCACCATATTGCCAACAAGTTTTGGATATCATGGTCCCATTACTTGATTTTTATTTTAATGAGGAAGTTCGTAGTGCTGCCGCTGAGTGCTTGCCTTTTCTTCTTAGTAGTATGAAGGCTAAACAACCAAAGGTAGTAAATGTTGCTTGGGAACGTGTACATAAAAGTCTTATACGAGCAGTAACCAATGAACCTGAGCGTGATGTAGTTGCAGACCATTTGCAAGCTCTTGAAAATTCCATAGAAGCAGTGGGGAAGGCATATGTAACCAGTGATCAATTAGCTGAAATTCGAAATCTATTGGATCACTTGTTTCATAAACATTTTGAGAAAAGTGATGAACGACTTGCACAGTGACAGAATGAAGATTATGATGAGTTTGAAGAGGAACGACTACTAAGCGAAAAAGATGAAGATGAATATGTTTTATCGAAAATAAGTGACATAGTCCTTCTTTGTATATATAAAATAAATTGTACTTAAGCAATATATTCTTAAACAATCCGTTGAGTACTGTAAGCCGAAAACTTATCAACGGAGATAAGGCACTAAAAAGCAGAATCTTTAATTCAGGTGAGTGTGATGAGCAAGTTTCGCCTGCAGAACTAATCATTTTTCTAGGTTCCTTCCTATTAGTAGACAATACCATAAATAACACAAATGAACCTCAAGAATAATGAATTCCGAAAACAACCCAGGCGAGTTTCACTGTTTCTACAAGTTGATTTACTAAACACACTACTATTTAACATGTATGCATTTTTACTTAGACTAATACTAAAACTATTTTTCACTGGAGATATGCATTTTTAATAACTTGATACGACAACATACTACTACGAAAAAGTGTGTTGTTTTTCAGGAAACATATCATATTCCATAGTGATTCGACTGTTTTTAGTTCTAATTGTTTTTGTTACAAGGTATAAATAGCACTAAGCTAACTACAGTAAGTTATTAAACGTCTACATTATTTTTAGCATTTGTCAACTGTAATAATATAAGTCATGTCTAAAATTTTAGATTTTGTTGGAACATTTTCTTTATTTTTTAATAATTTATAAAAACTTACACACTTGTGAGATTAGAATCTACTCCATTATTAGTCGATTTTAGAAGATACAGCTTCACTATGACTTTCATGCCTACCACTCATCGAGTGAGTAATCTGTAAAACGTAGATTATTTCCTTAACCCAATAAGCTTAAGCACTCTTATATTCTCGGTAATTCATTTTTTTCTAAGTATTTACCATAATTTTTCATCCTAACGGTTACTATCAGTACCCACCGTTACGAACCCAGTCATAAGAGGGGGTTGTCACATGTTCAAGGTAGCCTATTCGGTCTGACTTCTGGCAAGTTTAAGCACTTATATATATATATATTGTTCAATTAAATTGATAAACATTTTTTTGTAATGCATTTGCATGCACAGATATCTACACCATGTTTATTTTCTTCCAGGTTCCAAACTAGTCTGGAAATCGAACACTTACGTAGAAACGAAGACTTATCAATTATAATTGTACATTTTATTTTTGTATTTTAACTTTTTATACAAACAGTGGAGCAATTCTTTAGGTGCGATGGAGTTTCAACAATATTTTTTGAAGTAGATTCTTCTTTCATTTTGACTTGTGGGCGACTCAAGAGGCAGGTGAGTAAACACCTGATAACCGGACAGAGCATGGGAAAATCGTACCTCACCAACATGGTGTTGGGTAGCCCGCTCGCGGTACTTCCTCAGATATTCTTGTTTCATTTTCTTACTCTTATTTTCCAATCTCTCGTCACCAATAGGAGCTTAAGTCCAAGTATCTAATTATCATTTGTGAGAGAATGTAAACCCTACATATTCGATAGCCAGTACTAAAAGTAAATGTACTCCACGTTGCATCGTCGAATACTAAAAGACTGTTTACAGTTGATCTAATGTCAAGTGCTGAATGTGCTAGTAATTATCTATTGAGCTACAGTAGCAGAACTACGATAATTTTATTAGTAAAGTTGATCGAACTGACGTTCCTACGGAAGTCAATTCTAGGAGGAAGCTAATGTAGCGACTTAAGTTAACTAGCTAAAAAGATGATTTCACAACTTATGTATACACGTAGATAAGAAAGCTTAAGTATTCATTTACTTCCTTATTCTTTTATAGGGATTATATTTCCTATTATCTTATATTGAATGCTGAGGGACATTGTGTGTTTGAATCATTAGCAATTCCGCTCCAACTGTCTCCTGTGCCGGCCTTAAAATAAAGACCTATTACCAAAGATTATTGTTTCTTCTGTTAAAGTAGAACGTTTCGTACCTAATTATTAAACATCTACCTACACGTAACAATAACACCTTCAACTTGATATTGTCATAATATAACGCCGATATCCACAGAATATGGCAAAAAGCTCTACAACAGTGATCATAACACAGTCCTATGCATTTCACCATTCCTTGTGAAAGGTAGCAAGTACATAACGACCTGCGAGCGTTTTCAATATGAAGACTTTGTCCATCCTGACTAGAGCATCTTTCAATACCTAGTTAGATGCTCTGAGTGGGCCTGCTTTTTTGTTAGTGGTAGCATTACTGAAACACTAGAAATATTCTACCGTACCATAAATCCTTAATAGACACTATAGTGCCAACAAAGACGGGCTACAAAGAAATATCCCCTTACATCAACACTCAAGTTATGGCCAAGCTACGTAAACTAAGGAAAAGGTACTTCACCTCAAATGACTTTACCGCTCTGAATCAAATACATTGTTTGCTGGAACAAGTATGATGTCAACAGAAAACTCGCCTGAAAGATGGAGAATTTACAGCACTCAATGGTGCATCTAAGTATCTAAATCTATGTCATTTATTGAAAAAAAGACGCTTAAATACAAGTGAAGATTACAGTACTATTTCAATACTACAAAATGAAGTAACCTACGGTGACCCACGAGTTATATGCGAATTTCTCAGAGAAAGATTCGTGAATACCGAAAACACAATTCAAACTCCGGACGTCACTTTAGACAGTATATTCAATACACCGCTAAGTATCATACCATTTAGCTTAAAAATTATCACAGTGGCTATAAGGACGCTTAAGCCAAATAATAGCTCAGGGACCAATAATATCCCATCAATCTTCTACAAGCATATTGGGTCAGACATACCTATTCTCCTACCCAAAATGTTCACAATCTCACTTATCCTGAAATCTGGAAATCCACCTACATACTTCCTAAACATAAGACAAGAGCAAGGAACATGGTCCAAAACTATCGACCAATTAATATCACGCCAGTAATATATCACGAGTAAAATATCACGAGTGTTATGGCGGGCACTTAAAGAAGATTGATTATCTCCTAGAACTGTTTTTTTCTGTTAACGATTCATTATTTTTGGTTGTATACAAAGTAAGCATTTTATTATTATTATTATTGTGACGTTGCTCTTATCCTATACTACTTTTTAAGGCATTAACTGTTGTTATATCATTTCTCATTTATGAACTATAGTTAATTGACTGCATATACGTTACCCCAGTTCACACTCACTATTACTCTTATTTTGTATTAATGTCAGTTTTCTAATTGGTTTATGATGTGGTCTGGTTTTGCATGTATATAAAGGCATGATTGAAATAAAGATCTGATCTGATCTGTCTGTTGACTCATAAGTCGTTGTTCTTCCTCTATTCCGTTTTGGGACTGGTAGTCGAGGGGCTGACGTGTCTGTACAGTGATTAGCGATTATCAAGGTCATTATACATATTGCACAAAACATAACAACGAGCAATGAAGAAGGTAATCAAAGATCAAACATCAGACTGCCTACTAAATGGAGGTTAAATTAGTGCATCCCAGCATGACTTCACCAAAGGAAGGTTATGCGCCACATGCCTCAATGATCTCTTTGACGAGGTTACTCGAGACCGTGATTAGAAAAAGTTAGTGATAATACTACGACATGAAAAAGCCTTCGACTTGGTACCACATATTCTATGAATCTGCAAGCTGCAGATCATAGGAATCACGAATCCTCTCTTAGGGTGGTTTAAGTCATTTTTCACAAACCGATATCAGATAATGAAATTAGGCTCTGTAACGTCAAAGCCACTACTTGTTACCAGCGGAGTTATGCAAGTTAGTGTTCCATGGCCCTTACTCTTCATTATTTATACCAACAACATATGCAGGTGCTTCATAGAAGGAAAGCCATACCTGTATGCCGACTACTTAACAGTAGTCTATAAAACTGAAAAACAGAACGTAGAACATTGCATCCAAAATATCCAGAATGAGCTAAATAACCAAGGTATTTGGTGCTCCAATTAGTGTCTGGAATTCAATACTGAGAAGTTTAGGTGGATATGTATGGGGGGACCCAAAACTTGAAATTCAACTTGCACTTAGCAACCACAGACTCCCTAGACTTAATACTGTAACCAACCTAGACATACAACATTTTCACAACATTAACTTCTCCGAGTACATCTCTGCTAAACTATCCAAATCACGACAACTCCTAGGTTTCATTCTAAGAAACTTCCATCAAAATGAGTCGAGACTTACTCCCTACAAAATATGTGTAAGACCTATACTTGAGTACTAATCCTTCCTATTTAGCAATCTACGAACAAGTGACAGAATGAGAGTCGACAGTGTGCAACGCTACTTAACACGGAAGATGATGAAATAAAATTCTGAAATAGACTACAAAACTATGTCATATGCTCGAACTTGAACCTCTATGGAAAACAGGACTAAGAACAAACTTAATCCTCTTTTATAAACTGTTGAACAATATGACCCACACCAACTAATATTGCATACCGTACCTACACTACACTACTATTATCTTAGAAACAAACTTTCAAGTTAAAATTGAAATATACGAAACAAAAGCTCGCGCAAAATTTTATTTGATTAAGTATGGTCAAAATTGGGACAAACTGCCAGCAGAAGAAAATCATGGTAGACAATCTCCAAGTATTTTGCTAGCTGCTTAATATAGCTCTCAAAGACATTAGTCCACTGGCTGATGAAGCCACTTATTCAGACACACTGTAAATAATAGGTCCCCTCAATATCTATAATCGATTAGACATACAACGCGACGACTTGTCTGAATAAAAGACATCAATGGTTAATTGAATTTTCATCTGCAATTCACTTGCAAGAAACAAAACTGACTTATAATCAATCGGATCATGCTTTGTACCATCCTTATACTTGTGTACTACACACGAAATATTTCTTTTCTCTATTTTGTTTGAAAGTTTACCCGAATATCAACCTTGTGGACTCCAATACCTCACGATAGATGTTCGCGGAACCCAGTACCTTACTACTAAGATGCATCAGTAACAAAAACCTAGTGAGTTTGCACATTTTACCTTCCACTCACTTTTAGTCAGTTTTTTATTTATAACTGTATCATCAACATATTGTTCAAACTTACTACTCGAGTGAATTGCTAGTTTCGTATACCTACAGCATTACTGACACTACGCTAGTTTCTAGTAACCACCAGATACTACACTCCTTCCCACATCCAATACCACTTCACACTTCTCTTAAATGATCCCTGTCGTACCAACGCAGCAACAGTTAGGTATCTAGTTTCTAGTTAGTGGCCTTAGTAGTCTGTACGACCTGTGACTAAGATGCTTACTCAGATAAGGTTGACCAAAACGGAACTTCTGCCGTTGAGCAGTGAGTGAAACAATATGATTTCTTTTGAACCAGTAGATTTACGAGCCTGACATTTAAAAGAAGGGAGGGTGGAGTTCTCGGCCAGCAGACATGATGGTGTGGGAGATAACTTCAAACTCCTGTTGTCTGTAGGGCGGAACCTGTTTTATCATTACGTCTACGTACTGCGGTTCTAACATGAGCAAGCATTCAGTAGGGATGTTTGGGATGCTCTAATGTGTACTGCCCGGACTCACACATATTAAGTTTAATCAACACTTCTTATTTATCAGGACATTCTGCTGCAAGGAAAACTAGACATCTACGATACAGATTATGATTCTGATACCTAATAAGTTAAAATTAATTAGGATTTATCACATACGTAAACATTTATTGCATTTATTGACATATAGAAGACTAAATTAATAATCATCAAGTTCCCCGCGTGACTACTGCAACCACTAAAACTATGCCCTTCATTAAACCACACTTTTCATAGAATTTCGGACTGAATGCTACTACTGCGACCTTCCGTAACAGCCAACCAATCAAAGATAACAAATTGATTCTAACCAAATCAACTTTAATATCCAAGTCTATATCAATTCAAATAATAATACTTTCAGATTGCTTGAATAGCTGTCCCAGTACTATTGCTTCGTTCTGCTGTTTGTTTTCCTTCTTTCTTTTCAGCACTCCGAGATCGCTTTATACTATGCTAAAATGTTGAGCATCTACATTTACGTCATAATGTAACCTCTCGAAACAGTGGTATAAATCCATTCTGTTATTCTCCTGCACCGCAAGGCCGTCCCAAGGTCATATTTGTAATGGACGCTACATAAGTGCCAATTTAAATCAAAGTTCCACTATCTTTGTGCATCACAGTATAATAATTTTGCCCAACAGTTGAACCCTTTTTACCGCCTAATATGTTTTTGTTGATCTTGTCTGTAAAATTGGCTTGCTCCTGATATCAGGAAATAAATTATTATTATGATTTAAGATGTGGTCATATGTAACTGGCATTGATTAGTTTAGTCAAAGACTTTACGCCAGGGTGAGACAACGAATGAAAGTTATTATATATTAATCATCGCATATTTTTTAAAACGGAAGGCCGAGGTACCGTCTTCGTCTTGTAACAATACATCAAAACACCTCCCATAGGTGATGGCAGCTGTTTTATTTTGAGACAAGAGCTTTTAGATGATGTAGGTTTTGTAATTATTGATCATTTTCTTGCCTGCCTCAAAATCTTGAAGTTAACCGTAAACTGTTGCATTATATTCATTTTCAATCGAGCTAATGCGACTGCCGCCAGATTGTCTTGACCTTTCGCGTGTCGGATATCATTAGTGAACTGTGATATTTAGTCGAGGTATCGGTCTTCTTAAGTTGAGTATTTATCGACTTTTCGCTCTTAATGCATCGGTTAACGGTTTGTGATTCGTGTAAACTATGAGTTCTCCCGCCTTCGATCATATGTCGGGAGTGCTTAATGGTTAGGTAGATTCCGAGGAGTTCTCGACCGAAGGTAGACTATCTCGTCTCTGATGGAGCGAGCGTTTTGAGAAGAATGCAATCGGCTTCTAGACGTTTTCAACTAGTTGGTTAAGAGCACCGCCTACAGTCTTTGTCTGAAGCATCTACCATCAAAGAAAGTGGGTAATCAAAATTTGGATAAATTAACGTAGATGCTTCAGCAAGTTTATCTTTTAATTAGTTATTAGCCCCGACGGCCTCAGAGATCAACTTGAATTCTTCCTCTTTTCCTTTAAGTGAATCCGTCGTTGGTTGCATTAGTTGTGCACAACCGGGTATGAATCTACGATAACAGTTTACAAACAAGGCTGGAAATCAATAAGTCATCTATGTACCCCTGTGCAAATGGTATATCTCGAAGTAGATTATCTATAAACCTTCGGAATGTTTGTGTCACGTTCTGTAGGCCAAATGGCACGCGTACAAACTCAAATAGTCCGAAAGGTGTTGTGATAGCTGTATTTGAAATATCTTCCTCAGCTACTGGAATATTGTATTACGCCCTAAGTCGATTTTAGTAAATATGTTCACATCCTGTAAACCATTCGTAAAGTCTTGTATATGTGGTATCGAGTACCTGTCTAGTACCGTGTGACGGTTGAGGGCTCTGTAATCCCCGCACGGTCTCCAATTGCATTCATTTTTATTTGAAATCATATGCAGAAGAGATGCCCACTGGCTATCAGACGGACGTATCATTCCCAACTGTAGCATGTAGTCGAATTCGGCTCTAGCTAATTTAAGCTTATCGGGTGCTAATCTCTTGGGTTTAGCGAAAACAGTTGCTCCTTTCGTTTTGATTATATGACATACTTTTAACTTACTTTGGAAGGTTGAGGGTTCGGTTTTGTTGGGTTTGGAAATTCCGCTGGTATACCTTGGAACTTTGCCGTTGTTTCTGGCGAAGCTTGTATTAAATTTAGAGATTTGATATGACTTTCTGCACCTTTTGTACATTTCGAAGTTTCTTTTAGTGTTAAAGGTTGTTCCTTAGTGTCAACTAGAAATTCATATCTCTCTAACAAGTCCATTCCTGATTTTGCCAGATCTAGATCGGCTACAGTGAAAACCCAGGAAAATTGCCTTCTAAACCCAAAATTTAGCGTCATAGTTTGCTGCCCGAACGTCACGATTTCGCTCTGATTGGCAGCTTGAAGTGTAACTGGGGTAGTTTCTCGATTCAGCTCTGTTTGATTCTGCGGAATGATACTAAGTGCAGTATTCGTATCTACCAAAATGTTCAAGCTTGAATTTCTGTCTCTAACGTAAAACAAGCAACTGTTTAGGCACCTCTCCCCAGTCGTCGCAAACTGTTAAGTGGTTATTCGTTTCCCATTATCTTCGGAGTCTGTTTGAGCCAGGGACATGGTTGGTTGCATATGGTCGATTGAACACCGAATTTTCAGTGATAACAACAAAATTGTCCTGATTGTATAGACTATTGTGATTTGTTCCGTGACTTGGATTTCGATCGTTGTAGTAAACGGCTCCCGTCCTTTGACCCATTTGCATTTTGATGACAGTCTTTGTAAGACTTTTAACACTTACAACGGGTTGTGCTATGACCGGGTCATTTGCTGATTCTTCTTCTTGAGTATGGTGTGTCATACACGATGCCGTTTGGGAACCTCTTTCCATTATTCTATCCGAAATACGTGCCAAGTGAGATAAATAGAAGTAATAACAGAGTCTACATCTTACGATGATACGTCCTCTAGACTTTTGGTTCGGACTAAGTCTGACATGTTATATGAGCAATATAATAATATAATAAGAACGGAAAAATAATGAGTCCATTGGTGGTATCTAGCGATAAAAGTGAATTACTATGTATAAAAAATATATATACGTAATCATAACTACTGCAGAAGGCTTATTTTTACGACTGAATACAAAAGAAATAACGATACATACAAAAGAAATTAGGTATTGTGTTCAATACAGAGCTCAACAGTTTAACGCCTTTGGTACGTCCAGTTCTGTTTGACAGAAGAAACTAGATTATTAGGGAATAGGTCTCTACTTTATTATCGGGTGCAGGAAACAGTGGAGCGCGATCCTAGTTATTCAAACACACAATACTTCCCAACGTTCAATATAAGATAATAGTAAATATAATCTATATGCAGAATAATGAAGTAAATGAATACTTGAGCTTTATTGTTTTGGTGTATGCTTAAGGTTTGAAGTCAACTGTTAACTAGTCAATATAAGTTGCTACAAGTCATTGAAAATTTGGTACAAGTCTTCAGATTCTAGATATGGGGTGATCAGTCGTCTGAATCTTAGGATAGAATTAGTAGTGCGAATATTTTGTGGCAGTTTATTCCAGAGTTTGATGTAAAATACAATAGAAAACTAATAGTGATTATGTGTTTGGTACACATTGATAAGCAATGTTGCCTCGTAGTTCCAAAAGTCGTATCTAGGTATATGGGTTCAAGAAAGAAAAAAGCCAAATATTATATTCCGTTGATAATTTTGTTGAAAAATATAAATTTATTTCGTAGTCGGCGACGACACAGTGGTTCTAAAGAGTGTTCTACATTTAGTCGTATAGTTAATGTTGTTGCTAGTTCCCAGAATTCGACGTGTGAAACATTTTTGTACACTTCTTATACGAATACAATCTAGGCCTGTCCAAGCTCAAGAAGATAAATGAGCTGTACTACAGTGTAGGTCTTACACATATCTTACACTAAGTAACTTTGGCCTCCGCCGTATACAAGTATTTAAGAAGGAAAGCCCATTAGTTTTCTAATTTTGGGAATTATAGAGAAGGCGTATTCCGGTGAACTTTAAGATACCTGAATATTAATATCCATTTCGTTTGTTGATCGAAGTATTTGTGCTTTAGGATCTATCTAGATATAACATGAACTGAAAGTTATGGTTGCTCATGTTTAGTTAAGTGGTAGTTGCCATTTACGGCTCCAGGCAGTTGGGCTATCAAGATTCTTTTGAATTAGAGTCATACTTCTTCTTAAGTATCCGATCTAAAACTATATACTACCATGAGATCGTCCGGAATGTAAATACGGTTGGCCATGTTTGTAACGTTATTCATGTAATTTATGTAAATAATGAACAACAGAGGACTCAGTACACTTACCTGTGTTACGTTGCTAGTAATTGATTCGGGTGATGAGTAGACTGTCATTTAACGTAACTGTTTTCTGTCATGCTTTCATAAGGATGCAATCATGAGTGACATGGGTCTTTGACTTCCGTATGACTTTAGATTAATGAGTAGTCGCTTATGTGGGACTTTGTCAAAAGTTTTACTGAAGTTGAGAGATAAGCCAGACACTAGTAGCCTTTTGTCTTGATATGTAGTTATGTCATCTAGATAGTCTAACAAATATGTATCACACGACCTAATCTTTATGAATCCATGTGGTGAAGGGGAGAGAAGTTCGTTCCTAAGTATATAGTAAAATAATTTCTACTCGATTATTTTTTCGATTACTCTTGATGTAACAGATTGATAGAGCGGTTGATAGAGCGGCTTTATTGTTTGAGCGTGTTTTTAATGTTTGAAGTCAACTCTTAACTATTCAACTAAGTCGCTACAGTTCTCTTTGTTCCCTACAGGTTTAGACTTGAACTTAGGAATGACATATGTAGTCTTCCATGGGGTATGGTAGTATGCAGTTGAGGTAATATTGCAATGAGTGCTGGGTGGAAAGTCAGTACCACTGATTTTAAGTACATTAGCTGGTATGCCGGTATGTCGGTAGGCTTTTTCTTGCAGTAGTAGTGATAAGCATACATTTTGAAATTCTGGGTTTAGTGTATTTCAAATGCACAACTGTGTCGAGCGCATTATGAGTGTTGTAGTAGAGTATACCAGTAAGCTTATCAGCATTGTCTTCCGTGAAGTGGTTATTTCAATTAATACATTTGAATTAAGTAGTAATTCTCGTCCAGTCTATTTTGTGGAAGTGTCTACTTAGGTATCGTAAGTGAACATTAATACATTGTAAACATAACACCCTATCCGCTTCCAGTCTAGACGTTTAATACGATAGGCTGAACACTTCAAAGAGCAGTTCAGTTGGCCTTTAGCTGATCTAGAATTTCTCATTGTTTCCAGGACGTCTGAATGGAAAGTCGACTTAGGTCCCCCGACGCATGTATAAGTCGTAAAAGTTATAGCTAATCTGAGGTGATGTAGAACAGCGGGTCCGGATGGGTTAACTCCATATGTCTGTAAGAATAGTGGTCCCACTTTAACGATTAGGCTGGCTGATATTTTGACTAAAGTTTGAAAACTTGACATAATTCTGTCTGACAGGTGTTGGTTGTTAATCGTCACAGTACATAAGAAAGGGTCTAAATCGTCCTGTAATAATAATCATGGAGAAATTGAATTGGCTAATTAATTGTTTATAATACTAGCTTCTATAAGTATCAGACGTCTAATTACAACTCGTGGTCTACAAATACGAAAAACCAGGCTGGTTTTAATCCTGGTCAAGGGTCGTATAGATCATATATTCACAGTTCGTCAAGTTTTAGAACACAGATTTGATATTCGACGTTCCGACAGTGGTGGTTTTTGTTGACTTAAAAGCTGTATTTGACTCTGTATACCAAGAAGTTCTACGGCAGTATATATGACTGAAGTACATGAATATTGATGAGGCTCTTTACTCAAACACAATTAGTCGTATCAAAACATTCGGCTAACTGTCATCTTGTAACCTCAAGTGACGTCCATCAGGGCTGCTCACTATCTGAATTTTCGTCCAATTTCATAATAGATCTAGTGTTGGAAGTAACGTTCTCATCTTTTGACCTTTTAGAAATTGATCTCCTACGAAGAGGTCCACTAATAGACCTACGATATAATGATAACATAGATTCTATTTGGCAAAGAACTTGATAAGATGCGAAATCATTCGACAGCAATAAGCAAGAGTACAACCATGATTCGAAAGGCGTCTCTCATTCCTCCCTTCAGTAAATGCCAACTGTTAGCTTATGATTAGGTCTTCGTCAAGACATGAATTAAAGAATAGAAAATGATACAGTCGATTAGGTCGACCACTTCATATATCTTGGATGTCTGATTAACCTTGATAGGGTTGGTGATTGACAAAGTCAACGGCACAAATTCAAAAACCTTGTTCACCTTTTTTTGATTAATGTCACATAAAGAGGAGGCGGAATATTTGTCTCAACTAACGAAAGAGTATATTCTGTAGTTGTTTGCTCTATTTTATTATGTGAATGCGAGACACAGCCATTAAAAGTAGATGACACTCGTAGGTTAGTGGTATTTGACCTGCAAAGTCCTAGATACATCATTGGCACTAGCTGGGATCACCGACTAAGTGAAAACGATGAGATTGTGAATCTTCATCAACTGAGGTAGCTAGGATATATATTACGCATGCCTGAACTATAAAGATTTCCATAGCCAATGACATGGATTTTATATCCCACGTGCATGAGGCCTCATCTGGAATACTGTATGCAAGCAGCGAGTACCTATCTCATTAAGGGTGTCAAGACGCTTCAGCGGATTCAGAGAGTGGGTACTGAACTAGTAACAGACCTTACAAACTTCCCTTACAACAAGCGTCTGAAACGCCTAAATCATTTCCCACTTTATCTTATCATAGAACACGAGGTAATATTATATTAGCATTCCGTATCTTAAATAATGACTGAGATGTTAATATATCTTACCTTTCTGCTCTCTCTGGAACTAATCAACTCAGAGGTCACCTTAGAAAGGTTCGAAAACCATGATCGTATAAACCCATGGTCGAGTTGTAACTAATGATGATAACATTGTTGCATGGAGTAACTGACTGTGAGTAGTGGTCAAAACCATTCTTTCTTTCTATTCTAAACTCATATTTATTCTACTTGTAAGTAATGACAACCAATTCATCAACCAATCAATAAATGCTTGTTATCCTATATGGAGTATAAACCTCAACCAGCCTTCTCCAACAAACTCTGTCCTAGGATTTCATTTCCAGCTTCTCCCAAGTTACACTTCATTCTTATCATGTTTGTCTCCAATTCCTGACGCAATGTATTCTTGGGTCTTTCTCTTTTGCTTTGGCCCTCAGGATTCCATGTTAGTGCTTGTCTTGTGACACCGTTTGTTGATTTTCTCAATGTGTGTCTTATCCACCTTCAGGGTCTCTTCCTAATTTCTTTCTTGGTTGGATTGTGGTTAATTTGTTTTCTGTCACAAAAGGTTGTTGTTGATAGTGTCCAGGCAAAGAATCCGAAGTATCTCACGCTCTCCATGTAGGTTGCAGATCTATACAACAGAAGCGTCTTCGCATTTCTGACTTCAATGTTGACTGACAGATGGTTTGAGTTCCAGATGTTTTTCAGTTGCAGAAGTGCTGCTCTTACCCTTTCGATTTACGCCCCTACGTCTGCATTAAACCCTCCTTGGTTAATAATGATGCCTCCATTGAAGTATGTAAAGGTTTCTACATCTTCCGGAATTTCCGCGTCATGTGTAATTAGGTTGGTGCTCGTTGTGCTATGTTGTATATAGGGATATTTCTTCTCCCTTAGTGTATATTAATGCCTACTGCTGCCGAGGCTGCTGCTACCTTGTCCGTTTTCATCTGCATTTGTTGATGTGTGTGGGATAGAGAAGCTAGATCATCTGTAAAGTCCAAGTCATCTAGTTACATCGATGTTGTCTACGGTATCTGAGGATCATCTTGAGATGTTGCAGTCTCCATCAATTCATAGGTCTGCTACAATGTACATACATATTATCAAATCGCACACTCTGCTACTCAGCCACATAATGTGTGAAGATTGGTGATATTGTCACGTTGACAAAACCAGAGCATTCAATCTCCGAATTTTGACGACAGAAATAATACGCAGCAGCATTTTATTTAGAGTTACAATGTCAGTTTCTTACAATCTTAACTACGAACAATATCAAATGTGAGTAGATTCACAGCCTTCAGATGTCATTCTGATGTACACTACGTCCAATTCTATAATTCGGTATAGGGCTTACAGTTTTACACAAGTCAATCACGTAATAGTCTTAGACTGAATATACACAGTTGTCGGTGGGGTAACAACAACGGATTTTCATCACAAACATTTGTGGTCACTAACTTATCTCATCTTCATCAGTGACCTTTAACTATATCCTTATTTGTATAGTAATCCTTATTGGAATGTATTTAAGCTCATATACCACGCAATTTTCTAATCGTCACAATATTGTAGTTGATCGTTTCGATATCATAATATCTGCGAATTGAATTAATGATGATTAATTCATCTGTTTTGATAAAAAACTGATAATTGCCGACACCTTACTTAAACGTCTGGGATACGAATTTCGCTAACATACATTCATTACAATGATCTTTCCTATATTAGTTTTATTCTAACTAACACATAATATCTCCTTAGTCGTATGAATTTCACACAAAATTTACATGTTATGAATTTAGTTAGCAAGGGACTATAGAACTAATGCATTGATGAGTATATTCCCCACCCTCCTCCCTCTTCACCTCTGTTCTTTGAAGAAAAGTGAGATGGTTTCTATATAAATCATATACAAATATTATTGTGATATTTATTACAGTTTCGAGTCGTAACATGTGGACCACATTAAGCACAAATCAAAAGACACAGAACCCAGGTGAAGTTAATATGTATGATTAGACTTAATCAACACACACCGAAAATGCAAAGTACTACTACCGTTTCATATAAACACCAGAATTATTAGATATCATTCATGTAATATTTGTGGTACACATCTACGTATAACAAACAATGCTACCTAATCACTGTTAGCAAACAGACTCTTGATTACATATCTTCTTGAATATTCATAAGATAAAGTAAACCAGTTACGAATCTCATTCATGACTGAGTCTACTGATACCATTCTATTAACTTCACACTGGTGCATTCAATTTACATGCATATATCAAGGTGGGCAGGAATCCTCTCTAGTTAAGACATTCGAATACAGCATCATTGATGTATGTTGTGTCTCCTAAGCACGCATTTTGGATCCTAGCTTGGTCATTTACTTGACCTCACCTAATCACTATAAGGCACCTACGTGATACACTTTCCGTTTGTGTGGCGACTTGACAGCAACTTCTCGTGAGCTAGTCGGTGTAGGTGTTTCGACAAGTATGAGTGCAGGACAGGCAATAAATGAAATGACTGCTGTCAACAATTGCTTATTTGCCATGCAACTAAATCGTTCGGTAAGAATTTAGAAAGACAGGGAGATACCGATGTTATTTTATTATTTCTGCCTCCTTGAAGGAGTTGGTGTCTGAAGAAGTCAAGGCACAAATTCAAAAACCTTGTTCACCTTTTTTTTGATTAATGTCACATAAAGAGGAGGCGGAATATTTGTCTCAACTAACGAAAGAGTATATTCTGTAGTTGTTTGCTCTATTTTATTATGTGAATGCGAGACACAGCCATTAAAAGTAGATGACACTCGTAGGTTAGTGGTATTTGACCTGCAAAGTCCTAGATACATCATTGGCACTAGCTGGGATCACCGACTAAGTGAAAACGATGAGATTGTGAATCTTCATCAACTGAGGTAGCTGGGATATATATTACGCATGCCTAACTATAAAGATTTCCATAGCCAATGACATGGATTTTATATCCCACGTTCATGAGGCCTGATCTGGAATACTGTATGCAAGCAGCGAGTACCTATCTCATTAAGGGTGTCAAGACGCTTCAGCGGATTCAGAGAGTGGGTACTGAACTAGTAACAGACCTTACAAACTTCCCTTACAACAAGCGTCTGAAACGCCTAAACCATTTCCCACTTTATCTTATCATAGAACACGAGGTAATATTATATTAGCATTCCGTATCTTAAATAATGACTGAGGCGTTAATATATCTTACCTTTCTGCTCTCTCTGGAACTAATCAACTCAGAGGTCACCTTAGAAAGGTTCGAAAACCTTGATCGTATAAACTCAGAGTGGGAATCCGTTTCTCACATCGAGTGGTTAACGACTAGAACGCGCTACTTGAATAGGTGGTGTCAGCTCCATCGGTAATCTTTTTCAAAGAAAACCTGGATCTACACTAGAAAAAAAAAACCACTGCAAGGATTAATACAGGTCATCAGACCTACTATCTTCATTACTGAGGTCTGAAACTGGTTTACGCGCGCTCTTTGGACGAGAGGCATTAAGTTAGCGTGTTCCGGGTCCTTATCAGATTCCTTCTTTGTTGGACGCAAGAAAGCATCTTTTATCTCTTAGACGATTCTACTCTGAATTTTCTCTCGGCATATTTGTTTTGTTATTATTTAAAGGAAGTTGCAGCTAACTGATGTTTCACTTCAAATTTTAATTGGTGTCATCGTTTCACGTGAAGAATGTCATTGTGTAAGTATTAACGTTACTGTACTTTTTAACGCTGAAGCTTTTTATCCGTTTTGGCTCCAACTAATATGGCTAATAGTAGTCTTATAGTTTTGCACTTTTACCCTTGTTGGTTACACTTTTAGGTTTAGTTATAGCTTTGTTTGTTGGTTTTGCTCTGTATTGGGAGTGTACTCAATTCTCACTTGGATGGTTACTAATCTTTGGAATTATGACCAAGAAAAGGACATACTGGGGATCAGGATGTTGATTCCCTGTCATCTGTGGCATGCAATGTGATCAATGCAAAGGACAATACCATGTAGCTTGCACTAATTTAACTGTAACTGCCTACGGTAAGCCCAGCAATTCTGATTGCCTGTGGGTTTTTAGACTGCAGTACTAATGTGAACGACAAGCTGAGTGGTATTAATTCACTAACAGGACTAAGGCGACACCTAACTGCTACTCAGACGACAAGTCACCAAGCTGCGAAACAGTCAGTGAGATGCGGCAAGATCACCAGTGAAAAGAATCCTGGACCTGAATCAAAAATACTCAGGGTAAACAGCACTGGGAAAGTGCTGTGACTCAGTCCCGCTATTACGTCGACTATCATGGATTCATTCAGCGAAGCCTCTGCAAGAACATTCCCTAGCACAACAGTTGTACTAAGAAGGCCCAATGAAAGGATTACATTGGCTCTCGCCACACAACACATCAAGTTAAAGAAGTCATTGCCGAAAACACTCGACAGTTCAGTTCCTAAGCTCCCTAAAGTTGCTCTGGTCAATTAACCAATTCCTAAACCTAACATGCGACTATTAGAACGGCTGAAAGTAACTTACTAGAACGGAGGACGCTCAAAGGCAGTCGTCAGTCTACAGGAGCCTCGGAGGATTCTCCTAAACGACTACCGAAGTCATCTGAAATTCTGAGTATTCATTTTCTGGGTGAGCATATCATGACTCGCTCATAATTATAAACCTCGAGGACTGCAGACCTACCTCTAAGTCTTCTAGACAGGTATTGTAGATTACTATGGGAGGAAATCAATCATAAACTCAAGCTCTCGAAAATTGAACAGTTGATATTAACGAGTTTCACCCAGAACAAGGACTACTGGCTCCAATCAATCACGACTCCTTAGCGCGATATTCGTCTGCACTGAGGAAACAGACGACATTCTACTAACAAGCCACATGCCGAGTCCTAGAGAGGACATGCGAATACTGCCGGATATCCCATATTCACAACTCAATCTAAAAAGGAGTCCCGAAATAAACCCGTGGGTCATTTTTCAATGGAAGGGACGTGAATGTTTAAGGGGTGCCTGAAAGCCCAAGTACAGAGGACGCACTGTACGACATTCAGTAATAAAAGCCATTGAAACGACAAGTATTATTGACAGGTGTCTTAACGCAACAGGTTGTTCAACTTTACAAAAAGAATGAAGATATGAGACCCCGGCTACTGAAGACTACATTTCCGTCGTCACAATTAGCAACAGCTGCCCTCGAGGCATCTCGGTTACATGGACGCCAACTTCCAGTTGGAGTCAGACTACATCTGGTTGTATCTCGTGACGACAATACAGCACCGACTGAACTCACTGGAACCAGTCGTCACACTAGTGGATTGTGCGGAGATATAAACGAGGAAAAGACTAAAACCAGTCAACTAGAAATTTGCGTATAAATAGGTCTCCTGCCAACCTCACCAGGCTCTTCTAAATCAGGATTACACCGACTTTCCGAAAATAGGGTATCAACTGCCTATGCACGAATGCTTGGAGTCTATTGAACAAGTTGACTAGAATACGTGAATTAAATGATGTATGTTATGCCCATCTGAGAGAGATAACAGAGACATAGGAACCTAAAAATTAGAGGTGCAATACTGTAGGTTAAATTGCAGGCACAACTCGTTAAGGACAGTCAAATCCTGCAACTCCTTACTGGTTGAAGTAATCCAGGCAAATTCTGTCTAGTCCTTCAAGAATAAAACCGACTTATTCTTGAGGACTCAGACCAATTTTATAAATGTGTATTTCATATATCTAGGTCTGTGCCATTTGGAATCGGTGATCCATTACTTCTAGACAGGGAATCCTGTGTGGCGAAAGCTTTTTCTATTCCGTCGACAGCTATCTGAATGTCTATGACGATTTTAAGACTACTGCACATTGCTGTGCTATCGCTGTGAAAAGTTTTAGAACTCCGGTCAATACGTAGAGCTCTCAGATATGCTGATTAGACATTTTCGACTTTGTATGCTGTTTATGCGTTCAAAACTATATTTATATATTGTATATAAGCGACTAACTCCTGGTCAGATTAATTTACTGAGTTCTTGATACAAGGTCCAAAGTACAATAGCTAAGTTCCTTTTCAAGACCTCGAGGCTTCTGTAGAACGTGAAACTGGCTAAGCTAAGCTAATTCCTAACCAGTCTTCAAAGTACTTAATAATAAGTTTGATCTTTACATGCTCTCTTTTCTTGCCTTTCAGGACAGAAGATTAATGACGATACTTCAACAATTTCGTAAGCCTGAAATTAATTATGTACCAGCTGACTACCGACTCTTACAAGATAGTTTCCATTTCGACACGTATTTGCGGCCCCATCTGTTGACATATTTAAAGGGAAGTTGGATCAACTTGGTGATTCTCATAACCAGGACTAACACAGGTAATCCAGCTTTCTATTCTAGTCATACTAAGACTGAACGATGAAGGTCGCTTGCTTGATGCTTTGTGCAGGTCATCTTAGTCCTGTGTGCCGCTTGGCGTTGTTTGGAAGAGGATTTACTAAGGGCTACGTTGTGGCTACCCTAGGGAACCAGTTCTCGTCAACCTGTGGAAATGTAATTCGTGATTTGTTAATTAGGACGATTTGCAGAGACGATCTAAGATATTTACGATCCCGAATCTCATCACAGCTTCTAGGATTACACTTACTCCGTTTATCATTAATTCTGTTCTTTGTAATGATTTGTCTACGGCTTTGGGTCTTACTGTCGTAGCTGGAATAACGGATATGGTGAGCCTTATTTAGTGTCTTTTAAAATAAAACTTCAAGTTAGATGGACTTATCGCCAGAAATGTACCGAATCAAGCGTCAAGTGTTGGTAGTATTTTGGATCCCCTAGCTGACAAAATCCTCGTGACATCTTTGGTTTTGTCATTGACACTGGTGGATATGTTTCCAAGTAATAAGACAATTATCAGCTAAAATTCTCCTAGTTCACCTTGCATGTCTTTTCGTTTTCCGAGACGCGGGAATAGTCACTGTAGTCTCATTGCTGATGATCAAAAACACATATTCTGTAGGTTTCCTAATTTTTTAAGCTTTTTACCAGCCTACTTGCAAGATGTCTTCCCAGGTAATTGAAATGAAGGCATCGAGCATCAGTAAGGTATGTTTGAATTTTGATGTCTACGGTATTTTTAATTCCTAAGAATTGTTTGTTGGTATCATAGACTAGTGTTCTGATTAATTGTCTCAAAAAGCATTCACATCTAGTAAGCTCTTGCTCCAAACAAGCTCAGACTATTTAGTATAAATGTTATTAATCGCCTTTGTATGATGTTTTAGTGTAGTTATCTGCACGAGGATGTATCTTCCTGATAATAGCAATCTTTTATTGTTTTAACTAAAAGAGAGCTGCAACAAAAACTTGCGTCAGTTTCATCTATCTAATTTTATCATGGGAATTCTCTAAATTCTTGTAAATGATTCATTCGTGGTTTCGAAATTTGTTTCAGGACTTTTGTTAAAGAGGTGCCAACTTATATGTAGATAAATTAGTTAAACTGCGGTGTTTATCAAGAAACATAGTTCCTATGATTTTCTGACGCCTAACTAAAGTTCAGGGACAATAAACCCAAGTAGTTATGTAGCTCTCATACATGATGTTTTATTCGTTGCCCATTCTTTTACCATTAGATAGTTTTTGAACGTAAACGTAACAAAGTATACATATTATAAGTAGGACTGCACATTTCGGTTTAGAATTTATAGTTGATTTACCTCTTCAGTTTGTAAGTATCCAGTACTGACTTGTTATAGAATTTTTCAGTGTATTATCAATTTGGTCCATTGATAAGATCAAGCTTCTAATCCACTTCATTCACAATTGTGCAGAAATCATTGATGTTTGCTCATGTTGGGTATTTGTCCTGGTTAGGCTTTTATTAGTGCAGCAGTCCGATCTAACCCATTACCTTTAAATTTTCTTTAGTTTTCTAATTGATGCGTTTTGTTAGTTACTTCTACTTTCTTTTATGTTATCTGACTAGCTGAATACCTTTTGTCAATTATCGAGTATTATACTTAGCATGACATATTCTTTGTATGGATTCCCTAATTACAAATATCTAAATGCTGTATGGTAAGTTTTGAAAACTTTTAGATGTTTCATGTAATCCGTGTATGTTTACTTGATTTAATGATAGTTCATCAAAAACCGATAGCGTGTATATTCAGAAAGCCGTAGGGAACTGCCAAAGACTCTCACCACTTAGTTACAAACAGCATGACTTTCTTTAAGCCCCGTTATTCTTTTCACACCGCTTTATTGCTCATTGTTGTATTCTACTGTCGTGTTCTCGTAAATCTGGTCTCATCGTACAAATGTGATATTGCAACTTGGACGTATGCGCAAATGTATCAAGTTCTGCGTTGTCTGTGATCGATTCCCGACCGTAGCTGCTACCTTGACGTGGTGGTCGGGCTTGCCTATCGTGATGACCCAACCGAGCTATACTGGCTGGAACATATGTTCCTGTAGGTTCTACCATGCCAGGCAGGTCGATTGGAGGACGATGAGACTAAAAGCAGCTACTCAAGGTCTGAGGGCGAAGTCGTACTGCTGACTGCAGAGGGGTGTGACAGCAGTAAGGTGTTTTCCTCGGACAACCAGCATCTGCAGCGATGCTGCCTTCTCACAAGGAATGAGGGGTTAGAAAAGGTCGGCCCTAAAAATGTCACACCTCACCCTACCTCGCGGATTTCCGTCTCCGGCGGTAAGGGTGCCCACTAAGGGCTTTCAAGCGCGGAGCTCATACTCAAAAAACCCTTCATAAAAAAGCCGTGCGTGACAGGCCTCAAGCAGTTGTCCCTTGGGCTCTGCGGTCACGCTCTCAGGTCTCTGAGACCGACACTAATCTACCTTCTTTTTCAGGTTCCTGAAGAAACACCCTTCCACGGTGTGGACAGCCGGGAAGTGACAACCGCCCTCATACCCGCAAAAGCACGAGAGTCCAAATTGGTCAAAATCAAGTCCTTTCTGCACCTCGTAATATCTCTCTTATCTCTACGACTAACTCTACTTACATTCCTTCATCTCACTGCACTTCTAATGCAAACGATGCGAGCTCACGAAAAGTCTTTCCTGGTCTCTTGAAACCCCGTTCTAGACTACATGTTGGAGCTTTTAATGTACGGACATTAAGTCAAATAGGGCAACAGGCTTCCTTAGCTAAGACTTCAGAATCTTACTCAATCGATGTATGCTGCGTCTCGGAAACGCGCATACAGGATCCTAGTAAAATCACTAACCTGATTTCACCGTATCAAAACAAAGAAGCAGCCCTATTTACTCTTCGTGTATCCGGTAGCCCGGATGCTGCTTCCCGGGGTCTCGCTGGTGTAGGTATAGCATTGAGTCGTAGGGCAGAACTAGCTCTCCTAGACTGGATCCCTGTAGATAGTCGCTTGTGCGCTGCCCGACTGAAAGGGACGGTTAGGACTCGGAAAGATAGGGACACTCGTCGTTGCCTCTTTGTCGTATCTGCCTGTCCCCACTGACTGCAGTTTAGACGAGGTGAAAGATGAGTTTTACAGCAAGCTTACGGACCTCCTCCAAAAAGCTAGGCGCTCTGATATAGTTATAATGGCTGGTGACCTTAATGCTCAAGTAGGTAGACTAAGTGAAAATGAGAGACACTTGGGTGGATGTTATGGTGTCACGGCTCAAAGAACAGATAATGGCGATCGTCTGTTGCAACTATGCTCAGATAACCGCCTGTTTCTAGCGAATACTAACTTTAGGCATAAGGAAAAGCATCTTTTGACCTGGCGACCCCCAAAATCGTCTCGACGTTGGACCCAACTAGATCACATCGCCATCAGCCACCGATGGAGGGGTTCGATAGAGGACTGTCGCTCGTTCTGGGGCACATGTTTATATTCAGATCATGCCTTAGTGCGAGCGCGTATTTGTTTAAGGCTTACTGGACGTAGGAAAGACATTGCAATGAAGCCTCTTAAGGTTTTACTTAATGATAATAAAGCTAAGAATATATTTCAGGAACAACTAGAAAAACAGTTAGGCGACCGTGTAAGCGATTGCCATCCGGAAGCAGGTTGGAATGATATCAAAGAGGCTGTGGAAACAGCAATGATATCTGCTAGTAAGGTAAATCATAAGGCTAGGATGAAGCCGTGGATTTCAGTAGCATCCACCGAACTGATGGATGCTCGTAAACTCATCCCACTTGGCTCTGAACATGATGAAGAGCGAAGTGAGCTTAAGCGCAGGCTGATAAAAAGCCTACGCAACGACCGTGAACAGTGGTGGGTGGCGATGCAAAAACGATGGAAAAGGCAACGGCGATAGGCAACAGTAGGCAACTTTTTCGACTCATCAAGGAAACTGGTATTAGGAATCCGAATGTGAGTGGGACTATCTCGGAAAAGGATGGGATTATAATTCATTCTCAGTCCAGGAGATTGGATCGATGATCTGAACACTTTAGGGATCAGTTCAACTGGCCTTCAGCCACACTTCGGTTGCCCTCGATCCCCAGTCATCCTGAATGGCAAATCGACTTGACTCCTCCTAGTCTTTATGAAGTTGAGAAGGCTATAGGAAATTTGAAGCGAGGTAGAGCAGCAGGTCCTGATAGGCTTACCCCTGAAATGTTTAAGGATGGTGGTCCAGTTGTAGCAGCTAGATTGACTGAAATCTTAGGTAGAATCTGGGAACTGGGCGTAATACCATCTGACTGGTCTCAATCCCTGATTGTCCCAATTTATAAGAAAGGACAAAAGTCTTCTTGTGACAGTCACAGGAGAATCAGTCTGACTAATATAGTTTCTAAATTGTTAGCCTCGATTATACTTAGACGCCTAACTAGAGCTCGTGAAGAGCAGACTAGAGAAAACCAGGCTGGATTCAGACCTGGACGTGGCTGTATAGTCCACATCTTTACACTGCGACAGGTCCTGGAACACAGACACACATTTAGGCGTCCTACAATAGTTGTGTTCCTGGACCTAAAGGCGGCATTCGACTCTGTTGATCGTGAGGTTCTGTGGCAGTGTCTGTCATTGAAAGGTGTACCAAAGAAGTACATTAACCTTGTACAAGCTCTCTACTCTAAAACTACAGGTCGAGTGAGAGCTTATGGCGAACTGTCATCGGAATTCCTCACTTCAAGTGTTGTCCGTCAGGGATGTCCACTTTCCCCATTCTTGTTTAATTTTGTCATAGACATGCTCCTAGATATAACCATGTCTTCGTCTGACTTTTCAGGAGTTGACTTTCTACCGGAAGCCTTGCTTACTGACTTAGAGTATGCTGATGACATAGTCCTATTTGGTGAAGACGCTGACAAAATGCAGAGTCTTCTGACTACCCTGAGCAACAATGCAAGCATGTTCGGGATGCGGTTTTCTCCCTCGAAATGCAAAATGTTGCTTCAGGATTGGGTTGCATCGGCACCTGAACTAGTGATAGGAAGTGAAGTAGTCGAGCGTGTAGACCGCTTCACGTATCTGGGGAGTCTCATCAGTGCTGATGGCCTGGTGACTGACGAAATCTCAGCACGGATACAGAAAGCTCGATTGGCTTTTGCCAAGTCGCGTCACTTATGGCGCAGACGAGATATCCGCTTGCTAACCAAAGGACGAGTGTACCGTGCAGCAGTTCGCTCTGTCCTACTATATAGGAGCGAAACATGGCCGTTTAGAGTAGAGGACATTCGTAGGTTACTAGTCTTCGACCATAGGTGTCTCCGAAGCATTGCTCGAGTATCGTGGGACAACCGAGTGAGCAATGCTGTCGTTAGGAAACGGGTTCTAGGAAAGGATGGCAAATCAATAGATGAGGTATTGAAACTTCATCAGTTGAGGTGGTTGGGACATGTGTTACGCATGTCTAACTACTGTCTGCCTCGACGAGCTATGTTTTGCGGCGTAGAAATAGGTTGGAAGAAAGCTAGAGGCGGCCAAACCAAAACATGGCAGAAATCGATGAAGTCACTGACAAGTGGACTAAGTCATGTTGATAAATGTAGGCTGCGTGGTTGGGGTCCGCGAGACGAAAGTCACCAATGGTTAGAGACCTTGAACGACAATGCTCATAATCGTTCGCAATGGCACAGGTGCATCCGCTCTTTGTGTTCTCTCAAAATGTAACCTTCTGAATTCTCTATGTTTCTCCTTTCAAATTTATCTCACTGAATTATGCTTTTCGAATCATATCTTCGCTCCCTAATTTTCTGCATTACTGCTAATACTTCTACTATCGTTATCACTCTTGGATTTGAACTGACAGTTGCGTCTCTGTGCTGATGTGGTATGGCAACCTGAACTGATGTACGTACGTACGAAGTTCTACGTTGTACCTGTCTGTCTGTCTGTAATCGATTGACTAGCCGACAAATAATTCTCGTCAGCTATGAGCTTCTGATTTAGTAGCCTTCGTTTCTGCAATACATCCTAATCTCTGTCTAATATTATAGTTTGCTGATTGCCTAATTCTTCAGGGAGTCTGATATAACCCTTCGGTTTGGTCAAGTGGATGATATCACTAATCTTTACATTTGATGTGGCTTAAAGGCAAGCATATTGATCCGTACGCCTTGTCAATAAGATTGTCTCCCTCCCTAACATTATATTCAGTTTGGTATGATTCACAGATCACACCATCCCATTAAGACTTCCGGAAATCTATCTCATGGCAAGTTACTATTGTGCACTGTACCACAACTCACTAAGATTTTCATAGAGATTTTAATTTTAAGACAGACTCCGACATCAACTGACATAAATTGGTCCTCTCTTTAATGTTTTTGATAGTATGTGAGTTAATTATGTTTATGCTTACTTTGCCTAATCCATGGATTGATTATCTGTACTGATATATAACATACAAAAGTGCGACTGAAATGATAAAACATACTGATGACTTCAAGAAAGAAAGATGGGATTCAAGTTGTTTTGGTTTTGTACACTACACAAACAGGTGCAGGTATATATTTAGCAAGGTAGTATTTATGTAATGCCATTATTAGCAACTTTGCAATGTCATGGCTTTATACTCTCATGACAGCATTTGATTGCTTCTGTCAAGCATGAGGAACGTGGAACCTAATACCTGTACGTAGGTGCAAATTATCACATCAAACCACAGCAAGCTGAATACGAAGGTGAATACAGTAGTAGTAATATTCATGGTAGTAAAGCATATTAGATAGGAAATTTGATTTGATAAGAAAGAATGAATTAGTGAAATAAAATAGCATAAAATACTTTTGAAACTCATAATCACCCCAGTCACTGAAGATTCTGAAGCTCATTGACTGATTTTCCATTTTTTCCCCTGTACTTTGTGCCTATTTGTTTCAAACTAACACTTAGCGACTTCACAGATTGATACTACAAATTTGTTTGGTCACCTCTGGCTTACTTACAACTTCCACACCAATCAATATCATGTATCGAGGTAAGCAGTGGTTAGACATGTATAATACATATCCTAAGCACTTACCGTTAAAACAGTTTACCCAATGTTGCGTAACTTAGATAGATCATTGACTACATTACGACTTGATCGGTTGAATTCGACCAGGTCTAAAGGGCCGGAAAACATAAGATTAGTCATTAATCAGGGGTCAATTAATATAGTTTGAAAGTTTTATGTTAGTCACATTGTAATCTCGATTCATCAGTTGTTTATCATATTAGCTAAAATGGATAATTATTGTCTATTCACTTAATGTATAACATTCTGATTATTTTTCATAATATTATATCATTGTTTCTAATAGGCTCCTATCTGCTGGAACCACAATTACTTCTGGTTTAGGATATTTAAGAAGTTTACCAGAATGGCGAAAACGGATAATTCAAAAATGCAAAAAGTGATAGTTAATAAGACCAATTTGTTCTGTTAACAATTTACACTTTATTTTTTAATGAGCAATTTTCAGTCGAAGTGTATTTTCTTTCTGTCAACAGAATAATTCTTTTTATAAAGAATTATTATTATTATTATCTGAATTATTCAATCATGTATATAAATCACTGTGTTATAGAGTAGTCATCTTTGTAATGATACCGATATTGTGCATGGTTACTGCTGAAATATTATCTCTGTAAAATGTATGTATGTACAACATTTGTGCATCAATCCAAGTTGGCATACCTCTAGTACACAGCAAGATTAGCACCAAATTATTAGAAGTAGTAGTTAACTCAATGATAATAATAGTAAAATAATAAGAAGTGAATATATAGAATATCATCCAGGGTGAAAGAATTAGTTTTTGCAAAGAGTATGAGATGCTTTTAAGCTTATGATTTAAGGGAGAATAAAGATTGAATGCACCTGTACCACTATGACCGTTTCTGGGAAATGCCACCCAGAGTTTCAACTATTGGTTACGGCATTCACATGGACTCCAGTCAGATAGTCTGTACCTACCAACACTGCTCAGGCCAGTAGTAAGTGAGTTCATGAACTGTTGTTGTGTATTTGTTTGGTTGCCCCTAACTGTCTTCCATCGTACTGCAGTATCGGTCAGCATCACCCATGGAGTTAAGCAGTGGTTAGATAAGTAGCGTCTCTTTTATTAATTCCAGTAGTGAACAAATGTTCATTCATACACTGAGTATGGATGTAAATCCATGAATACATTTCCGATCTACATAATAGGGCTAGCAGGCTCAGTAGTTAATTATTTCTAGCAGATAAACGGAAAATAATATGGTATCAGTTAGTGGATCAAGTAAAACGTTATGATGATGGGATTATATAATTTATAAAAAAATATTCATTTGCAATTGAAATTCACAAAGTAATTTCCTGCAAATAATTCTGGAAGTCTAGTTATTCTACTCGGCTCGACCTTTATAACGATGATTTTTAGCTTAGCAGAGTATGCGTTATTTATTTGCATGTACGTCAAGGAAATCTGAAACTTACTTGTTAAGTGACGGGTATTTGACACAAATTTACGGTCCAACAATAAATTTATAATTATTGTAACCAAGGTAATACACTGATTGAAACCATTAAGAAGCTTATTCTGCTATGTGGTGTGGGGAACTTCTTCGAAGTGCTCGATTTTAGTATGTGAATATCTTTTCTATTGTGCAGGTTAACTCTGAAGTCCTTTACAAGCCAGGTTCTTTAACTGCTTCGTTGTTTCACATCTAATCACCTTAGTGCTACCCCTACGTGAGTATGAGTTTCTAGAAATTCTAGATTGTGTTAAATAGAATTCCTGTGACTTGGAAGCGCTTACTGGAGAGACAAGATAGATGACAATCGATTAGTAACTGGAGACAGATAAGTCACTGGTATCAGTCCGACTCAAGTAGGCGGGTGTTCAGCTACAGTTTCCATGCTACCTAGATAAAAAAATATGTCATTTGTGATAGGTAGTACTGTTCAGCGGGAAATATTAAGCCAGTGAACATGAGGATAGCGTCATGTAGTTACTAGGACAGTGTTGAGTTGGCAGGTTTTCTTCATAACGGAAATTCAACGTAGCAGGAGGAAGATCTTTGTTGGTGTCTAACTATTATGGAAGGGAAAGTGTCTGTTCACTTGATATAGAAATATGCTTCAAAGCATCAGTCTAAGATTTCTCGTAATATGTTTGAGAAAATGCTTCCGTTCAAAGCATTCACTTTTTCAGTGTTTTTGTTTCTCCAAAACAATAGAGCCGTGTTATGGTACGATGATGTTGATGTATGCTACTGGGCAAATCCATTAATGATACCGATATGCTTGGGACACGTTATTACATATTCCCAACCGACATTTAATGGTGAATGAAGCAAGAGTAGATTAGAAGATAATGAATGGTCAAATGGAATCGCAACTATCAGTTCATGAAGTCATAGACTTCATATTTTATAGTGCAGGAGACCTTATTGGAGTTCACGCGCTTATTCACAACCGGTGAAGTTACAATATATGGATTACTCTGCATCAAATACACTATTATTCGATATCAGTAGTCGATTGGAAACCGTAGACCTACTTTTTGTGCTAGGTTATCCCTATTGCAAAACATACAATTTTGAGGTAACTGATGTTCCTTAGTGGGTTCAAACTTGTGTCACTTAGTTTCACAACTGAGCCATTTGAGACATTTACAGTGATTGATCACCTTTTAGTGATCTGTCATGTTTATTCGTTTTCCATTGTTGATCAATAGGGTTTCGATGTGACAACTAGTCAACGTAACATGGAAAATTAGACACTATATTTGATGTTTCCTCATGTGTATAGAATTTTTTGATGATGTTCACCTACAACTGTACACAGAATGGGACCTATGAACTTCAGAGTGACTGTATTACTTTCGATTATCGAAGTGATCAATCAATTAACCACATTACCCTACTGTATTTAATTATTATTATGTCATTCGTTTGCATTCATTGTTCTTAAAGGTAATCACAACATCAATAACACTAGAATAAATTTTCAGTCTATAAACTTTACTAATACAACAGAATTAGATATGTGTAATAGGCATCTGGTTTATACAGAAATATTCAATATGCATGAATGTGTTAATATTACTCACTCATAGATATACATATATTTATACTATTAGTATTGAAATAAGTATTACTATTATTATTACTTGAAATAAGAACTAGATAAGTCATACTGTTTACAAGTAATTTGATACAATGTCAAATTATAATCATTTTAGTAGGAAGAAGAAATTGAAGATGTTACTGATGACGATGTCGATGATGCATAGAACGTCATCGGGTTAGAGGATGTGTTCGATGTAGAAGTAGAAAAGTGCAAATGTAAATTATTAAAAGTATGTACTGTGTATTATTTATTAGTTGTTATGTCATCAATACTAATTAGTTTGTTAACATGACCAGAAAAAGAAGAATCATTAAACATTTTTATTGACGGAGTTATTTCATCATCATCGCCATCATCACTAACTGTTACTTGTAGAAAATTGGAAAAGTTTTGAAATTGTTTAATAAATTGAGGATTTAGTGTTGTTGTGGAATTGAACATGTTCAATATAGAATGTGAAGTAGTTGAAACATTGACAGTATTAACTACATTGATAATTGATGGTGTTGTACTACTAGTTGTATTTGGTATTATGTGAATTTCTGTAGCAGAACGTATTATATAAGCAAATATTAAACCTAATATTGTTAATATAGCTCCCATGGTAACAATACGTGCTAAACGATGATTTTCTATTAGATTAGAATATGCTTCATCTTCATCATCTGAATTTGTACAACATGTACAGCATAATAGATCGACTAAGATAGATCGATCAACTGTAGTATTTGTTGATAACATTGTATTATTATTATTGTTACTACTACTATTACCTGTTAAAGTAGTATTTGGATTAATTGATTTATTATAATGAATATTTGTTATTGTACTAATCGAACTACTAGTTCTATGTTGATCTTGTTGATTATTCTTATTGATAAATGTGTTGTAAATACTTTGATCCATTAAATGTTGACTTGGATCACTACTACGTATACCCATAGTATTAACATCATCATAACTAAACTGTTTAGGTTGTTGTGATAGACTTGTTCTGGATGATTTCCCATGAATAGTTGTGTCAGTACTGAATATATTACTATGATTAGTATTATTACTACTATTAATGTTAAGCTTAGAAATGATTTGACTTAGTCGTTTACCAGATGATAATTTTGTAGTTAAAGGAATATTCGATGTATATCGATCATTGGAATATTCCGATGGTGTTTGTTGTGTAAATCCTAGATTATTACTAATTTGTGAAAATATCATAGCAAGTGATTTACGTGAATTAGTTCGAATTGATGAACTAGGATGTTTCTCAACAGATTTTTGTTGTTGTAGATGATGATGCTGTTGTTGCTGATGTACTTCATAGAATATTTCTTCATTATTGGATTGTGCTAATCTACAATCAAGAGATTGTTCAGTTATTGGATAAGAATTGTTAGCTTGTTGATGTAGATCATTCATCTTACAATCTGTACTAAGTATTTCATTATTTGCATTTTGTTTAATTGAATTGTTCTCATCTTTCATTATCAGTTGATTGTAATCAACATTCTGAAATATTGACAAAATAAACAAGCATTATGAGTGCAAACAAAATGATTTACAAGGAATATGGACCTACTGAATGACATTTGAAGGTTCCGAAGAACAAATCATTAATGGTGTGTGATCAATCATGTAAAAGTCCTTAGCTTCAAGGTAATTGAGTATAATCTAATGAAGGATGCAAGTCATTCAAAGCGATGCTAAGACGCTTGATAGTTTAATGAGTCGTTTTAATTCTAAAAGAATTGTGGGGTTAGGGTTAAGTTTAGGATTAGAGTATGGATTCGGTTTTAGAGTTAGAGTCTTTCTTACATTAGCAGTAGATTTGGATTGGTGTTTGGGATTGCGTTAAGTGTTATGGTTAGCTGTAGATTTAGGAATAAGGGTTATTTTAGTTAGATTCGGTACTTAGATAGTGTATCGTTTGAGTTGGATTGTGATTAGCAAGCGAAATCCAGGACACGTGTTTTGTCTTATTCGGGACTCGTCGGCTGGATGTATCTGCATCCAAATGTTGATGTTCACATCGCAATTCGAACTCAGTTAGTTGTGTACCGAACGTGACAGCGTTCATCACTAGGATACTGTGAATATTAACATTGGAGTACAGATAAATACAGCTGACTAGTTCCAAATATGACGAAACGCGAGTCCTGGGTTCCGCTTCCCAGTCACAATCCAACTCAACTAATATTTGTGTAGTACGGTTATATCTAGGCTATCCACTCAGGATGCACATAAAGCCACAGAGACTGATAAGTTTCAGTCCATAACAAATCAACGGGAAGATCCAAATATATTCGAATTACAGATATATGGAGGTACTGTTTTTTCCGTTTCACTTTTGTGATATGTACTTTACAGCAGTTCAAGTTACTTAATGTATTGTAATTTCATTGGTTTACTCATGAATTCCAGTCATTATTCTTTGCTTTCTTCTGAATGAATTATTTGTTTCAAGATCACTTTATAAGGTTGGCTTGATTGAACTAAAAGTCATGTTAACCCATTTTAGTGTTCAAGGTTTAGTGTCAACATAAATCAATGTACATCCAATTGGATAGTTGACAACAGCTGCGATTCATCTAGAATTTCATGAATAGTCAATGTGCAAAGTGTATTCAGTCTTATATTTTATTAATTGTCAAATTTGAATGTATGAACATCTAATCGTATATTCAAGAATGTACTTGAAGATGTTGTCAGTGGTTATCTGCATTATTTACGTTGTTACTTGATTGCTGTGTATGAATGGTTTGCGGCCATTTCCCGTTTCATCTAATAGACAAGTATTACATATATTTATTTCTAGGTTACACCTTCACAGTTTCTCGTCAGGTGTTTCATCTTAGTTGTTCAGTATGCTATAATGTGACTTAGTTGTAGAAGTCAGATTAGAATGAAATCCTAACTAATAATGACATTGTAGTATACGCTACTAACTCATTATATTAACAGAAAATGCCCCGAAAAATGCTGGTTATTACGCATTTATCGATAACTAAGTAAGTTATTGGTGACATCCTAACCAAGATTACCGTCATGACACTTTGAATGTCACTTAGCAATTTGATTCGCTGGTCAGTGTAAGGGATTTTAAATGTCTTTCGATTTTCAATTTAGATTATCAGGTTGTCATTGTTTTACGTTTGTGTCATTCCTTACTTTGACCGATTACTTTCATTAATAAATGTTAGTGATCCTCATGTGAAGTCATCGGCTTACCATTTTCTTATACCCTACATTCCTTGGATTACAAAGCACCATCTGACTAGATGTAAACCGTTACTGTCAGCAATGTATATTTTTAACAATATTCCTTCTCAAATAAGCATTTGTCTTTCTCTTGCATATAGATCTTTGTTATTTCAATCGTATCTGTTCGAATCCTTACAATCAACTCAATAATGACTAAATTGAATAGAGGGGATTAAACCTGGAGTTCTAGTGAGAAGACATGACCAATATGTTTCAAATTTGACAATTCCAGTTATCAAGTAATAACAGTCAATTAGGTTGTAGGATGATATCACGAATTAACTGAAGTTTGGAATAGCAATAGCTAAATGCCAACCGTTTCATTGGTGTAATAGTTAGATGTTCATCACGAAGCCTGAAAATCCTGAGATCTGTTCCCTTATGTGATCGTTTCTGAGCACTGATTAGAAATGGTATACTGGAACGAGAGAGCGTCTAACAGTCTCAGATTTTGGTTTTAAATATTTGTCTAATTCAGATCGATTGGTTACATCATACTGAATTCCAACAATCTCCACAACACTCATTTACAATAGGATTACTTACCTGTTTCACTGGTGATTGTCTAAGCTTCTGTAGATTTTTCAATGTTCTTTCCCATTCAGCATTATCTTCTTCAGTATCAACATCATCATCATCGTCTGTGATAACACCCCAACCAGGAAATCTAGCAGATAAACTTAATTTAAGTTTATCCACTTTTCGTTTTTCATTGCTTTTTAATTCCATCTTATTGCTTACTTCATCATTTGATTGATTATTTTTAGTGTTAAATAATTCAAATTTATTACTAACATTGTTATCAGTATTAGTAGTAGTAGTATTAGTGGTAGTATTAGTAGTAGTAGTAGTAGTAGCTGTATTAGTTTGTTTATTGACTGGTTCAACAAAAGCAACTCTTGGTTTAACATTCTTGTTTATTATCTCATTTACAATGATACATTCAGTTGAAGGACTACATGAAGTCATTGTAGAATAGGATGGTTTACCAAAAGAATATTGTCTAGATTCTATAGGAGAGATTATTTCTATTATTGGTTCAATTGCTTTTGGTGATGATGAAGCAGTTGTTATTTCAGGTGAAATGTTATCTAATAGTGAATTCTTTTGATGTATATTGGCATACATACTACTGTAAGTATCAATAGTATTAGTATTAGTATTAGTATTAGTAGTAGTAGTAGTAGTAGTAGTAGTAGTAGTAGTAGTAGTAGTAGTAGTAGTAGTATTAGTAGTATTAGTACTAGTATTAGTAGTAATAGTAGTAGTAGCAATAGTACTTTCAGTAGTAGAAGTTTTCAAGTAGGTTTTTAAGGTTTTCGGTAGATTTTGTACATTATTTGCATTATTTGAAGATGATGATAAATGAGATTCATTTGATAAATTTTTATTAACTACAATATTTGTACATTTGAAATTAGAGTGTTTACATGGAGTAATCTCTGGCTCGTGAATAGATAATAATGATGGTGATGAACAACTATAATCCTGTTTAATAATTGTCTCATTATATTGAAATAATCCTGATGATGATCTTGATGGCTGTTGTTGTTGCTGATGGTGATGATGGAAACGTAGATAATGTTGTGGATCATGATGATGATGATGACAGTGATGCTGATGACAATGTTGATAATGACCAATTGAAAGTGGTGGTGGAATACTTACAAAAGGAGGAGGTTTGGCACGAATTTGTGAATCCAACGCAGAAAATGGTAGTTTAACACCAAGCTAAAGATATTAATAAAGAATTAATAAATTCATTTTAAATGAATGTCTGTTCATTACCAATATGTCATTAAACACTAAGAAATAACTAAATGACGTAGAAACTTCTCTAATTTCATAGATTCATCTTCTTGATAAATGATAATCATGCGTAGAACGTTATTCTTAGATTTTCAATTAAGTCCTCAAATCTATTTGACATTAAACAACTTTCTTTTGTATACAGACGTCAACTGAATGGATCATGAAAACCGTAACATTTCAGGGGAAGCACAGAATACAGTGGACAACTTCGATGTAGCCAGATGATTTGAAGTTTGCGTACGACCTTTCTCTTCTATCCTATTTCTAGCAATAAATGCAAGTAAAGACGGACAGTGTTTCCACAACTTCTGCAGCTCTAGGCCTCAACATAAAATTTGAAATAAACAAGGTCATTAGATACAGAAGCTAATTACACTCGATTTGACGAAGAAGCTCATGAAGATGTGGAAACTTCTGTATTTGTAGGCAGCATCATCAATAAACAAGGAGGACCTGATGCAGATGTAAAGTCATGGATTGGTAAGGCGAGGGCAAAACTTCCTTAATTGGAAAAAAGATTTGGAATTCAAAATAGCTGTCAGCCAACATCAAAGTCCGAATTTTTAGAGCAGACATCAGGATAATTCTATTGTATGCGGCTGAAACTTGAATGGAGAACTACGAAAAGCATCCTTCAAAAGATACAAGCATTTATAAACAGCTGTCTTCACAAGACACTTCGGATCCATTGGCCAGGCACCATTAACAACAAACAACTTTGGTAGAGAACAAACCATCCAAAACTCAACTAAGGAGTAGAGCCCAGGACAGAGTTGGTTGAAGAATGTAGGTCGGTGGCCTATGCTCCACGTGACGTAACAGGCAGTGATTAATTAATTGACACATATCAACATCTATTCTTATTCTAGATAGTCAAAACTTAAATCATCTAAGGAAGTAGAATACGAGGAAGAATATTTTGATAGATTTCTATGAATTATGTAACTTTTATTAAAGAGATGAATGACTTTAATCCTATAATATTATACTGATTACTGATTGCTAGTAGCTATTAAAAGTAATATCAAACTTGTATTGTGTCTGAAAAGTGGAATCCAGGAGGCTTGTTTTAATCCTATTTAGGACTCGTCGAATGAATGTATCTTATAAATAGAACGAAATATGCTTCCTGCATTGTACATGGCAACTACAACTCAACTGTAATCATACTTGTAAACTGAAATTGTATAGAGATTATCTACTTCAGATAATCGGGACTAATCAGTGTCAGTTGTAGAATAATATCATCAGGAGTATACAATTACTTTCAAATTAAGTAACATGTACTATAATAGTTGTAGAAGATTTCTTAGAGTTGATCACCTATCATTCATGATTTTTTAAATTTATACTACTATTAGTAATATATATTAGTAATCTTGGGTTTATAGATGATGTTACAGCTAATATTTTGAGAAATTGACTGTCAAAATCTTTAAACATCCCACTTAGCCAAAGTAAACATAGACTTTCTATCCAATTTATGATCCGTAATTGTGTAAAGAGTAATATCCGCCTTAAGACAAGTCTAGGTGTATCTATATGCTGCTAACTTGCTATACTGGAGCTGCGTACATTAGCCTACAAAAAGCCTTCGGTCACCAAACATGTATCCCGGCTTGATTTATGAAAAAAGAATATACAGCCATATACAGCTCAATTTTAAAACGCTCGGTGCCCTGCTTCAATAAATCATCTTGAATGTTAAACAAACGAAGTTAAATGAAACATATGCCAGTAACTGATGCACTTCAGAGATAATCATAATTCATAGAATTAAACCTGAACTCTATACACTAAAATGATCCACCTGTTCATATCATTGTCTTACCATAATCATAAGAGTGAATTTCTTTTTCAATTAGTTAAACTTTTACATTAGTAACTAAGTCATTAGTCTAATATTCTAATTGAAATCATTTCATTTTTTAGTAAAACAAAACAATGTTTCTAATCCTCTCCTAATAATATAGTGGATTGTATATTTTATAAAGATAAAGATTAGAGTTAATTAAATGATTTTGCAATAGAATTACAAATGAAAGGGATAAATTGTTAATTAGATTGATTATATTCAATGTTATTAGTAGTGTGGTTTGAGACAATTTCAGAATAAAAATGATACTTTTGAGTTGGCTAACAGTAAAAGTGAATCCATTAATCAATGTAGCTTGTAATCTTTCAATGTAGCTAATTAGGATGAGTGTAGTTAAGATAGAGATAAGATCTTAGATAAGTGATGATAGTGGATTGTGTGTGTGTGTGTGTGACAAACTTTTCATCATTTCGTGTTTTACTGAATATTTGCATAAACAGAAACGGTACATTTGAATAACTAATTAATTAGAAAGAAATTAAGTTAACTAATGTCAATAATGATAATGTATACTGTTGTTGATTTGTTTACTTTCTAATTAAAGTTATATAACGTAAACAACAGATAAATGAAGTAGTTTCATTTTATGTAATTAAAATGTATTTGGATCTTCTCGTTGATTTGTCTTGCAGGTACATTCAATTGACGAGTCCCAAATAGGATTCCACTTGCCAGTCACAACTCAACTAAGACACAAAGAATTAACTAAGTGTAGATTTCAAAATTGGTTTACTGAATGTTGGAAACCTAATACATAGACAAAGTGTATAACAATAAAATTGTCGTCATTTTAAAATCAATAAATACCATAGAGTCAGGGTCGATGGATAATAAACAGTATCACCACCTGTCTACCATCACCGTCATACGATGATTATGTGATAAAAGTCGGTTTATCATGTGAAATTTTACTAACCCTAACAATCTCCTAGAAACGAAGAAAAGGATGGCATTCCTTGAAAACTACAATTTATCACTTTAATGTCAGGAATTAGTCTTAGTTTAGCAACCATTGAAACACAAGAAAGCTGTTCGGGACATTACAGCAGTGAGTATTCACAAGCCCACCAGGGAATGGAACCCAGGACCTTTAGGTTCTAAAAAGAAAACCTAACCAACAGACCACTGGTTTACATTTCTAACCCAGTCACTTCACGACTCATTTGAGCCACCTTATGGAGGTTATTTCTAGGGTTTTAGTGAGAAGATGTGATCAGTAGAGTTTATCCATATAGACTGTGAGGTAGTTACCCATCGATGGAATGAAGTTACGCAAATGACCACGTTTAAAATATCAACGTATGAATCCACTTCAGCAGTCTAATGGTAATGCGTTCATAGCGAGGCCTCATGGCACTGTTTTGCATTCCTTAGTGAAGTGGTGGGTGCTTATTTCTAAAGAGTACAATAATACGACAAATAGTTATCCGGTGTCTGTTTCTGGTTGTCATCGGTTACCTAACTCAGATCAAATTGTTGATGTCAAATTAACATTAAGCAATCTCCACAACACACAATTACAACTTATTAATGTAAAAATGTAGAATCATGATGGCCTATAGAAGGTAACATATAACAAAAGTAATTTGTGGAAACTACTATTTTGGATTAGGGTTCTGTTATTTTAGGCGACTAAAGAAATGTAACTTATTTTTAGTAATATATCTCAGAAGACTATTCCAAATAGTTTAGCTGTGTATTATGCAAACACTTTATTCCTGTCATCATTATGTCACACAGGACGTATCCATCCGTTTGGTATATTGTCTCCTATTTATAAAATACAGTTAATTAGTAGGATGAATTTGTATATTCCCATTGAATCCCACTGTAAACATCAACATTGGGATGCAGGTACATCCAGCCGATGAGTCCCAAATAGGACGAAACGCTCGTTCTGGATTCCACTTGCCAGTCATTATCCAAATTAAATGATACAGTTAATTAGTTTCGTACATGTTACCTCCATTTACTACTACTATCCCATTTGTTTTGTATTATTGTTAAATTCCTAATTGATTGAATCAATTGTTTGATTTTGTGTACATATAAAGGAATGCTTCAAATGCAATATTATTTGTTTGGTTGTTCATCAATGTTGTGTTCTTTCTATTTCCGGCTTGGGAACAAGAAAACATCTGGGAGACACACAGAGACCAACTAGGCACTCTTATTGGGGTTGTTAATATGATCTCATAAGCAAAACGACACATCCATCAATTAGTTACATACATCAAGCATAAGAGTTTTTGCTGTAGTTACAGGTTCAGACTGAGTTGACAACAATGTAGTCATTATTCAATAAGTGTGTTATATCCAGTCTCTAAAGATAGTTTCATATTAGTTTAATGGATAATACCTACATATTAATGTGTGTAGATTATAATTTTCATTAAGAAATTCCATTTCAATTATAAACATTCAATATCTTTATTCTTATTTTTAAATCTGACATTTTAAGCTGTACTACACCTAATGCATCCACATAAGTTAATAGAAGACAACTACAGACTTCTAAAATAGTAATTTCAATGTAAATCAAACAATATTAAGAAGGAGAAACTGTTGACTTCAACTACACAATTAAGCATTTCTATGATGTCATTCAAGCATTAATCAAATGATCCAGTAATTATGTGTTCACATGTATAAAAGCTGCTATTAATGTAGACTAGTTTAAAGGGATTATTGAGAAGTAAACCATTGTATTAGAAAAAGTTTGTGCAATTAATACTTTACATCATCAGTCGACTATAGTCATTTAATCAGGTAGTTATTTAAAGCCAAAAAAAAACACTAAATAGTTGATTCAATCAGTAATTTACTCTCATAATCGTATTAGATGATCGATACAAGAACATTTATGTCTTGTAGTAGGTAATTAACCCTCAAGTTAGACAAAATCCATCTAAGTCATGTTGGTAGATGTAGGCTGTGTGGTTGGGGTCCGCAAGACGAAAGTCACCAATGGTTAGAGACCTTGAACGACATGGCTCAGAATCGTTCGCAATGGCGCAAGTGTATCCACTCTTTGTGTTCTCTCAAAATCTAACTTTCCGAATTCTCTATATTTCTCCTTTCAAATTTATCTGACTGAATTATACTTTTCGAATCATATCTTCGCTCCCTAATTTTCTGCATTACTGCTAATACTTCTACTATCGCTATCACTCTTGGATTTGAACTGACAGTTGCATCTCTGTGCTGACGTGGTATGTCAACCTGAACTGATGTACGTACGTACGAAGTTCTGCGTTGTATCTGTCTGTCTGATTGATGTTAATGAGGGTATTTTTGCGAGAAGTAAATTGTAGTGAATGAAAGCATAAATCAACAAAAGTTCGAGAAGTAAGCTATGTAGTGAATAATCTTAATACTTCAAATCTTTGTTCTCTAGGAGAACCATTAATTTTACTATATTTTGGTTTTTAGAATAAGATACAGACAATTTTCACATAAAGTAGGTAGCTAATCCAAAGAGAAATAGCGATTTTAGTTAAGACCACAATCAGTTAGTCTGTGCCTATCTAGAAGGTCCACATCATCAGTCAATGATTCCATACTTTAGTTTGGTAGCTCACACTTTTCCTCTACCTTGTCCCTAAAATATAGTCAACTTTCTATTATAAGGTGTGTCATAGTTGGACAAACAGAATACACGTCTAAACGACTTCATTCAACGAACTTTCGTTGACCAACTTTCCATTTTAATTTGTACTCTGCGTAACCAAAGCATTACCTACTCGGTCGTTGCACAATACGCAGGCGATTCTTCGAAGACATCTATAAGTGACGATCCGCTTACATATGTATCCTATTTTCACAACACTTTTCATACTAACAGATTAAGTAAACATGCTGACTACAAGGTAATGTACTTTTTAATAGACTAGTATCGTTCCTTATTTCATGGAGAAGCAAGCTACTTTGTTATTCTATGAGTTCTAGATCAGTTAGTGATGGACTAACAAGGATACAAAAGATTCAGTTGAGACAACGTCGAAATCGTGGATAGAATGAATTCTATGAATGTCAAATAATTTCTAGAAAAACAAATTAATGATCAGTGAATACATCGACATAGGTTCAGTCTATAAACTTATATAAAACGATTAATCGATTACCTAGTCACAGATCACATGAAGACAATTTAAATTAGCAACACAGGCAAAATCATCAGGAAGAACTTATTGTAAGGTAGTGTAGTAACTTAGAAACTTTACTTCTAAATGAAATAATTGCTGGGGATTGTTTAAGTTGGTTTAAGACTGACAAACGGGATCTAGGACGCGCGTTTCGTCCCATTTAGGATTCGTCGGGTGGATGTACCTGCCACAGAGAGTGACCAATTTCAGTCTACAACAAGTCAACGGTAAGATATAAATTCATACTGATTGGTGATGTTATTTAAAATGGTAATCAAAGACCAACGATTTAGTCATCTACATCCAAGAACTCAACAGCAATCACATTCATCCTTTATTTAATCCCAAATTTCTTTTACAGTATATTCTCTTTAGAAACTAAAGTATGATAAAAGTAATGAAGTTTCTATCGATTTAGGTTTAAAAATTGTTGATTTCCTAATTTACTTACATAACTGTTATGAGATTTTTCATTGTAATTCATCTAGTTGACATGACCATAGCTAGTTTCTTTTGTTTGTATTCAACATAGACTAGTTTTAGTTGGCTATCATTTAAACCAGTGTACATTGGATGGCTGTTTCGATCACGTATGGTCATTCACAGTAGTGCTTCTCCTCTATTCCGTCAAGGAATTGAATACAGATTTTGAGTTGACCATTCAATCTTAAGTATTACTTATATTTAAGTTGGATTGTGACTGGCAAGTGGAATCCAGGAAGCGCGTTTCGTCCTATTTAGGACTCATCGGCTGGATGTACCTGCATCCCATTGTTGATGTTCACACTGGGATTCGAACTCAATCCGCTTCGTGTCAAACGCCACCGCGTTCACCACTAGGCTACTGTGTCCAGACAGTCACACTTGTGCAACGGGTACATATGATATTTAGAATAGGCTAGTATCTTTTCCGATGATTTGTAATGGACTGAAACTGGTCAGCCTCGAATCTCAGTGTGAACATCAACATTGGGATGCAGGTACATCCAACCGATGAGTCCCAAATAGGACGAAACGCGCGTCCTGGATTTCACTTGCCAGTCACAATCCAACTTAAATATAACTTGTATACTACCGCTATATAGAGCCAATCCGCTCAGGGTGCAAATATGGCAACAGAGGCTGACCAGTTTCAGTCCATTAAAAATCAACGGGAAGATATAAGCCTATTCTAAATTAAGTATTACTTGTTTAACATCAAGTGGTGAAACTCTCACTTTACTCAATTTTTCACATATCACAATGATAAGTTAATAATATTGGTAATAACTGACTCATTCACAACAGGTCATAACTTCACTAGCCAAAATTTTTCATGAGAACTTTAAGAATCAATTGTATGCACAAGCTGATAAGTTGCATGAATGAACAATACAGTTACTAAGTATTAATTTGCTTTCAATCTTATCTAACGGAGATTAATTTGAGATGAATACAAAACAATAAATTGAAGTACCAATCTTCCACATAAACAGCCTTAACTGAACAGAAATTTCGTTATCTATAATTACTACACACTATTCACTTATGTAAAAATATCCGTTAAGAATATTTACATTCTGTTGAAAACTTAAAGAAGTTGCATAAATATGTTTATGTTCTTCGTTTATCAAGTTACATTACTTACTAATAGAGACAGGTTTCTAAGCGAAACGAATGCCTTCAGACACACAAACATACACAGACACAAGTTTACACCTGTATAGAATTGTATACATCAAGGTATATATATATACATACACTACCATTTCCTTTCTTTTTGTAATCCGCCCTAGAAAAATACATACAGAATCAAATGAATAAAATTTCAACTTCTACTCCTCTCTTTACAAGCCCCTCCGCTACCCACCCTACTCCTCACCTTCCCTCTCTTTCTACCTATAAAAACAAACAATCAACATTAAAGTTAAATTTCCTTAAATTATAACAATTCACTTATTTTCATTTTGTTGCATGCATTACCTTGTTGATGTAGAAAAGTTTCCTTTTTTTAAAAAAAAAACTTTTTTCAAAAAAAAATAATTTTTTGTTACGTGCTCTTTTTCTCATGAAAATAAAATCTGCGGTTGAATTACCCCCCGCTCCCCCCCCTACCTAAAAATTATATACGTATATGTGTGTATGTACATAGTAGTTGCTTTAGAAACCTTGACAACTATTTGCCATTGTTACCATGACAACAGCCTATGGATAAATTAAACTGACCAATCACAGAACAACAAATTAGATTATTATGTGTTACATAATAATGTTTTTTTAGTTTGTTTTTCATAATTTATTTTCCTTACAGTTTTTTTTTGTTTTCTCACTTCATTCATACACTTTACTTATTCCTCTAAACATAAACATGGTTTATTTGCTAACTTGTTACTTAGTCACTATTCTTTATTATTTTTGTTGTAAGAGAAAAAAAGAAAGATTGTTCAGTTTGTTGTTGCTTATCACATTTTACCACTAATGAACAAACAAACATGTAAATAAATAAATGGATGAATGAATGAATGAATGAATTCAGTCAACAGTATTCAATCAATGAATAGACTATATGGGATATTGATGAATCTCTTGAAACAATTCATTTCTTACATCATAATTAAATGGTTCTCATCATGTAGAGAATGTCATGGAAACATTGATTGATGAAAAGTGACATTGACACTGTAACTAAATGTTAGCTAATTCAATACTAATTACCTAGTTTTCAATAATTATCTAATCAAGGTTCAATTTCTACACTTGATAAATAAAGTGCACATTAATTAAGCTGACCATCTCACCTTTCATTTATCAATTCAATTGTTAATGTACAACATGATCCATATGCATAATCGTTCTAGGTATTTATAGTTTTGTATCTATGAATGTTAGTCATGTTTTTCTAATGACTTAATAAAGACATGTAAACATCTCGACACTTGTTGATTTCATATGAATGGATCATAATTCTAATCATAAATCAATCACATTGATTTATCTAGTTAGTTATTGTTAAACATAAATTTCTTTCAACAAATGAGGTAACCATTTATTCGAGTTAGAAGAAAAAAAACCCACAACTATTAGTACACAAGGAATTTGTTCAGGCTCATCTTTTATCCTGATCAACTAACAGATCCAATCAGTCTCTGGTGATCTTAAGCATAAGATGATCAATGTACATTTAACTATCTCATTGGTTCTTTTCATAACTTACACTTACCTTATTCAAGTATTATTATTATTATTAATCACGTAAATATAAGATCTTGAAAGGAATGAAACAGAGAGAGAGAGAGAGAGAGTAATGCAAACACTTCTATGATAGTGGAATAGTTGAACATTTAATCAACAGACAAATGAATTGACATTCAATACTGATCAGTGATACAATGACAATCATAAACAATTTAAACTTATTCTGTGTTAAATGAACGGTGATAGTTTTTTAATTTATCAATACCAAATGAAAATTTTGATGAGATCTTAATATAATACTTTAATGTTCTTTAGTGAGTAGTTGTAACTAGTGAAGTTTAGGCATGTCATGAGTAAGACAGTTATCATCAAAGACAACGGGATCATCGTCATGTTACGTTACAAATTGATCAACATGGAAATTCAACTATTAAATACTAACATACTGGTTAAGTACGGTTGAGCATTCTCTGTGAGACCTGAAGGCTCCATGTTTTATTCCCTGGCGAAATCGATAGTGCTGGGGTGGCATCAGCCTCATGACTTACCGAAGAATCTCGGCTTTCATCATTAAGCGTCATATAGATTCCTTCCACTTCCAAAGCAGAGTTTAAATGGTCAAGTTTGTTTATTCTGGTTAGCGTTTTTTTTTTTAGCAAACTTGTGTTTAACGGGATAGGGGTGCTAACCCTATGCCCAACCCTCCTACTTTACCCGATCTTGGGACCGGTAACAACCCTAGAAGAGCTGCGGGCGGAGACGGTGCACACTGTTGAAAAGTTTCATACTTGAACTGAACAATTGTCTTGTGCTCTCTAATTTTTACTGCTATCCAACTAATAACATTCTATAACGAATGCAAACAACTAACTAACTTTTAAAAAGTAAGTTATAAAATTTTGTGTACAAGTAGCCAGAAACATTTCAACTATTAACTTAAATTCAAATAATCGTTGTTGATACTTGCTCTGTTAATTAACTACCAATCATATTTATGGTCACTGGAACAAACTGCTAGTCACTTGTGAAAAAAATTACATATCTCAATTCTATCGGAAGTTTGCGACGATGAAGTCATCCAGAATGACAATGGAAGTTCCGCAGTTAGATCATCCAGCTCATAGATCGCAATCAGACCAAAATCATTCTCCTAAGCTACAAACCGTCTCTATCATCTCTCAGCGAGATGTACAAGATAATATATAGATTCATTTCGTTTTATTTAACTCTCATTAGCTGCATAAAACATTTAGCATATTTATAGTGGTAAGTTTAATTGGAATTTAGACGATAGGCATGATGTAGAAAAATGTATCCAAATAAAGGTTCAACAGGACATTCCACGTATATATAAGATTTAAGAGAAGAAAGTTCCAGAAATCAATCAATGTGGTAACAAACAATTTACAAGACTATACTTAAATGATTGTGCTATTAACACATAGAAAGTGAGTTGATGTGGTATATGTTAGGGTAAGTCTAAAACCCAAATTGATGGTGCAATCAGACAATAGAAGTGAAAGAAGTGATGTAATAAAATCAAAAACATGTTAACCTTATGAAGAAAAGCTGAAGTCTGTTTCCTACTAAACACATAGATTCAGTTTTAAGTGTTCAGTCATAAGGGATTTCAAAAGATGAAATGTTGTGTTGTTTTTTCTCTATCAAAACTCTATACTAATAAATATCTACATACAAATCTACATTAAACCAGTTGATGGTGTAATCGAGTGATGTGGAGATTGTTGGCTATCAATTTGATATCATGAATTAGTTTGAATTAGAAAATTAGTGATCACCTGGAAGTACTAGACATCTGTTTTGTTCTAGTATGCGACTTTTCAGCTTTTCGCATCTAGTCTAATTCAGACTAATTCGTGATATCATATTGACAGTCAACAATCTCTGCAACACCAAATTGCAATCAATATAAGCTCACTAGTGACTAACTCCTTGAGGCCCTTCCTGGAGTCCTAGTGTGAATACGGGACCGGTGGAGTTCAGTCGTGTGAAGTGTGAGGCAGTTACCTACCGATTGCAATGGACGAGATCGTGCAAGTGTATCACGAATTGATTTAGTCAGAAATAGTAACTGTCAATAATCAACTAACTGGTCTAATGTTGAGGCGTTTGTCGCGGGGCCAGAAGGTCATAGGTTCGATCCCCGATGGGGTCGTGGATGTGCATACAAGGATGGAACAGCTGTTCAGTGCTTCCAGGTGATCAGTGGTTGTCTAATTCAAATTAACTTGCGATATCAAATTGACGATTGATTGTGTGTCAGATAATAATAATTTCATAAGCACGATGGTGTTTATAAAGTTACTTACTATTACTAATTGATGAAGTAATGAAGACATTAAAATGAATAAGATAATTATAGTTTTCTGAAAGTACGCAAGTAGTAAGTGAATGAGTTGACACATTGTTGATTACATAATATCTAATGAGAAGAAATCGATAAAGTAGTTACAAGATATCTAATAGTCAAGACTGTTACGTAAGAGTTAAGTGGTAGTTAAGAGGCAATAAATGTTGTGTCAGTGATGACAATGAATGAATGTCGCGCAATATATATATATATATATATATATATATATATATATTGAGGGAATTGGGAATTCTATGATTGGATGCTGACTTATTGGCGCAGGGGGTTAGGCGCTCGCTGTCAACCTTAAGCTCCTGGTGCGAAATCTGCAGTGCTTACTATTGAGGAGTTCCACATTAGAATGAAACAGCTGTCCAGTGCTTCCCGGTTTTTATTGGTACCCTCCCAATATTGATCTGTGATATATTCAATCAAATAATTTTTTTGAAAAGATTTCTACATAGTGATAACAATAATAATTATAATAATGGGAATAACGAGAGAATTGAATGTAATCAGTCATTTATAAATCACCTACTAAAAGAGTTAATCCTCAAATGGATAATGAATTTTACAGACATACAGATGGTATCGCAATGAGATTACCATTGAGTTTACTTCTCTAAAAGTTCTTTTTATCTAAATTAGAAAATGATCCTATCAAAAATGAAATCAGTCAATTATCATACTACTCTTAGTATGTAGATGATACATTCATAGTCCTCATAGATGAAATAGATAAGAATGGCACACTTGAAAGATTTAACAACGTTTATGCGTCAATCACTTTCACAGTAGAAAAAGAGTATAATGATAACAGCTCATTCTTAGACATCTTATTAATATGAACAATAGATGGTATATGAAAAAGAAACATGCATGAAAATCATAGTCAGTTTGCCATTATACTCACTTCTGGAGTTCTTTACTATTAAGAAACAAAAGTTTAACAGATTGCTCTAGATGCATGTACTCTGAGGATATCATGAAAGAAGGATTAATCACCATTTACATCATGCTAAACATGAACGCTTACCCGTTTAAATTCAGAGATAAGCATATATTTAATTCACAAGCGTGACTGTCTGGACACAGTAGCCTAGTGGTGAACGCGGTGGCGTTTGACACGAAGCGGCTGAGTTCGAATCCCGGTGTGAACATCAACATTGGGATGCGGGTACATCCAGCCGACGAGTCCCGAATAGGACGAAACTCGCGTCCTGGATTCCACTTGCCAGTCACAATCCAACTTAAATATAAGCATATATTGTTTACAGAAAGGTAATCAGAAAACTCAGGTATCCCTAAGAAACAGATTTTTCTCAAATTACAATTCTTATATAACATTAACAGTGAAATCATTGTCCAACGAATTAGAAAAATGTTGCAGTCAAACAGTATACCATACTCTACAACTACCCTTTTATAAGAACAGGAATTAAAGACAAATTAGCTGAACTCACAGAATGAGTTCGAATCTCACTGTGAACATCAACATTGGGATGTAGATTCATTCAACCGACGAGTCTCAAATAGAATAAAACACACCTCCTGGATTCTACTTGTCAGTCACAATCCTACTTAAACATTATTATTGTAAATTTACATGTAGATGTGTATTAGTGTACAGCTTTGATAACAAGTAACATTTCTTTACTCCTCTCTCTCTTAACAATCTATTCAGTTACCTATAATTATCCCTATAACATTGTTTATTCTACAGTCAACATGAATAAGAACTGATGTTTAGAATAGGCTTGTACATCCAGCCGATGAGTCCCGAATAGGACGAAACGCGTGTCCTGGATTTCACTTGCCAGTCACAATCCAACTTAAAGAACTGATGTTGTTTCTAGTAGGATGAATTTGTATATTCCTATTGATTTGTTATAGACTGAAGCTGGTCAGTCACTGTTGCTATATGTGCATCCTGAGCAGATTGCTTTAATATAGCGAATATTCATATCATCATTGGGATGCAGGTCAATCCAGCCGATGAGTCCCAAATAGGATGAAACGTGCGTCCTGGATTCCACTTGCCAGTCACAATCCAAATTAAATGATGTTTCTGTTAAGTGTAGTATCTTGATATGTGAGGTTTTTGTTACTTCTTATTCTTTTCTTTGTTATTTCTGAATGAATTTTGAAATTAATTCAAATTTACTTTTGAAGGAAGAGTGTGTGTGAGGGGGTGGAATTTGTGGTTTATACAGTTTTCGTTCAATCTGTTGTCAGTACTTACCACTTTCACTCTGTTATGTAATACATTGACCAGTATCTTCTATAGTAGTCTAGATACAAATCATTAACATTCAAGTAGAATTCACTTTATATACTTTTCTGTTGTATAGAACAATGAATTGAATCATCTTCCTTTCACAGTATATAATAGTTTCCATAATAAATTGGCTTTCAGTTTGTTTATTCTGGTTAGCGTTTTTTTTTAGCAAACTTGTGTTTTACGGGATAGGGATACTAGCCCTATGCCCAACCCTCCTCCTTTACCCGGTCTTGGGACCGGTAACAACCCTAGAAGAGCTGCGGGCGGAAAAGAGGAAGGCCAAAGAACACCCTGCGTCGAGAACTGGAAGCAGACATAAAAAGGATGAACAGTAACTGGAGACAGCTGGAAAGGATTGCTCAGGACAGAGTTGAATGGAGAAGACTAGTGAGCGGCCTATGCTCCTCCGAGAGGGGTAACAGGCATAAGTAAGTAAGTAAGTAATAATAAATTGGACTGTCGAGAAATTCTAGTAAACGATATGTGTTATATTGAACAATTCAAGAAGACTAACTAACTTCTTGAACTGTTTTTCAGAAGATTGTTTATTCATTTTTTAGTATGTGCATATCGATTATTTTATTTCTATTATTGTCATGTTCCCATCACCTCAACTTCCCATTAGACTCATGAAATGTTATTGTACCATTTATCATTCAGGAACTATAATCAAATAATCGTGTATCTGTATCCTTCCTCTCCCACCCCTACCCCCGTAGTCTCTTGTCATTAGTGTTCATATTTTGAATAAATGTTATTCTTCCTGTTGGTACACTGTATGGTCAAGTTTTGTGTATACATAAATGGATGAGTGAAATATAATTGAACTGCTTGGTGGTTGGTTTATCTATCTTGTGTTCTTTATTCTGACTTCGGGCTAGTAGTCACGTGGCAGATGTGTTCTTGCACTAATTGATATTGACTGGGTCACGCTATTTCCCATACATTATGATTGTCCGACATTTCAAGATATAACAATACACATTGTTGACTAGTATACACAAAAATGTTTCACCAACATATCTGAAATAATTTGTTATTTAATGGATTACACTTTTAGGCACTATGTTCTCAAGTTGGCGTCAACTGAACTTCGTACTACAACGCCATCATTTCCTTGACATTTTTAACCGTCAAACTGAAACAGAATGTACGTCATTCATTGTAGTAATGATACTTTGCTACCGCTAGAGGCTGTCAGACACAATGATATGATTCAGTGTTTCATTAAATTGGGAAAAAAAAACATTTAGGAAAAATTGAATTAATTGTCGACGGATTGGTTCTAATTCTGTGTCTGGCGATATGACTACGTTGCGTTCAAGTGAATTAACCGTTGATAACATTGGTTTCAGTAGGAAATTTTGTTTGTGCACCACTGGTACATTATACATAAGTGATCCTCGTAAGTCTAAATGATTTGCTTTACTCGGTTGATTTATGATTTGTGCATATCCAGAATCAGTCAGATTATGCTGAGTTTATTGACTAGAAATCTTAATTTTATCAGTTAGAATATATGTCATCCTCGTAATGTAATCTACTGTGTTCATCAGGATGACAATAGAACGATTGTGGTATCACCAGTTTGTCATTTTTCTTTAAGTTCACTAGTTCAGTTTAATGCTTCTTTGGCGATTGCAGGTGTTGGGACGGCTCCGAGAAACCTCAATGAAGCTGCCAGAATACTTAAAAGTGCCAGAGATATTCCATCCAATCACTAATTGACAAAAACCTTCCAGAATCTCAACGTTGCGCGTTCTGATTGGCTAATAGTTGTAACTTGTTAGTTAGCATTCGATGGATTATAATACTGATTTTGTTGTTTTAGAAAACGATGAATATACGTTTATTTTGTACATAACTCACTCTGTATGTTACTGGAATAACGTTTTCTGTCTACACATCTTCTGTCTTCTGAATTAGTGACTAAGAGGATTCAATGCGTTTGAGTGTTAAAGTTGTCTGTGGCTAGTCAAGGTATCAAGCACGAGATATTACAGTAGTCCATTAAACTATTATAAAAACACAATCAACGAATAAATAATTAGAATATATTTAAATGTTGAAGCAGTAGATAATGTTCGAATCATTTTTTCAATCATTAGTTGTTACAATACAGGTAAACAGCACTCCATTCATGTCGATTTATTGGGATTTACCCATATATGTAAGGCTTCAGATATCAATCAGAATGGGAACCTTTCTGAAGGATCCTAGTTTCATCGACATTGATACTATACCTCATTTATATTAAAGGCACTGCTATCGTCGACTTATTCTCTAGTTTTCCTAGATCTTCAAAGAATTTAGTTAGTGTGCTTTAAACAAAGTATTATTTCCTTCACTCTTTGATTCAACTATCATAATGTTTCTTCAATGTATATAGCATTATACTTGTTAAATTGGATATCATAAACACAATTGATTTGTTCTTCTTTTAGTACACTTCCTTGATTTTTGTATATTTTCTTTTAATACACTATATGTAACTATGCATTGTTTACTATTAATTGCATGTTAACTAATTTGCTTTGTTTTCATTTTGTACAATATCATCTCAATCATTTCAATGTATTACTCTTGCATAGTTCATTGTTATTGTTAACATTATCGTGATCACCATCATCATCCTCATCATCATCATCATCATCATCAACATCATCATCATTACTATCAGCAATTTCTATCATTAATTACTACTGTACACAATAGATTCATTCATAGTTCCCAGTGAACAGTTTTATTCTCATCTATTCATTGTATCTATAATGAATGTAATAAAGTAATATTGAAAGTGGGGGGGGGGTTGGGAAATCTGATTTCCCGTTTTTTAAAGATAAAAGATCATGATACTTTAGATAATAAGCTACATTGTGAAACAATGAAAAACAATAACTCTATAGTTAACTAGAAATAATCAGATATAGTTCATTAGATAAATTAATATTAGTAACCTGTTACATAATCACTAATACTGTGATATGAAGATTATGCAATAGATAATTACACTGTATATATTGATCGATAAAGGTTAAATGAATTTTTTCAACCTGTAAAGATCAACAATGTTCATAAAGAAAATCAATATTCCAGGTGGACATATTGAAAATGGATTTATCAGTTAGTTACTATGTGTCCAATCCTAGAACATAAGCATATCCACTATCATTCAACAATAGTAGTATATCTTGGTTCCATGAATCAAAAGATTCTGCTCGAACATCATTGGTTGAATTAAAGCTTATGACAAACGATTACGAGAATTATCGACCTTATGTGCTGTTCATCAGGACTGCCCCTTTTTCCTCGCCCTCCCCATATTTTATTCAATTTCGTCATAGAAGTCGCGCTCCCTTTATTCAACTCTTTGGAAATTGATCTCTTTTCAGGTAGCCCACTTATTGACTTAGGATGAACAGACAATATAGTCCCATTTAATGAAGACGCTGACATAATGCAGTCTCTTGAACACATCAAGTAATACTCCAAGCATGTTTTGGATGTATTTTTACTTCCCTTTAAATGTAAAAATGTTGTGTGTGGAGTGGTTTGTATCATTCTTTAGGCTGATCATAGAGATTCAAATAGTCGTGGGCATAAACAAACTTACTTATCATCGAAGTTTCATCGCTTCTTACTGGTCGGTATCTGATAAAATCTCAGCTTGCGTACGGAAAGCCCGCTCAGCTTTAATTGACTTACGTCTTACAAAGAAAAGATGACTATACTGAATAGCGATCTGCTCTGTTTTAGCCAATGCGTATGCGATATAGGATATGAAGATGAAAAACATGTATATGTTAAAGATTTTTGATTGTAGGCGTCTTCGGAGAATCGCTTACATATCATGAGATGACCGAGTAAACCATGTGATTGTTTTACGTCATCTGAATAGGTTGATGGATTGAATTTATTTCGATATGTTTATAGATTATTAGTTGATTTAAATGTCATTCAATTTAATTAGCCTCCACAGTTTTCTTCAAACACAGATATAAGTGAAAGCATAAGATTACACTTATCTATCTGTGACATTTGGTGTAACAATCTCCAAGTAATTGAATGTAGTGACTGTGTTGCTTTGTGACCGATGTTGATTACAAGTTGTCTTAAATTTTTTTTTAGTTTTCTTCTGAAATGTCTTCATTTATCGTAGGGCGATTTAGCTTTACATTTCTAGAGGGCGGGAGTGGGGTGGTTATAGTTAGAGGAGGATGACATTTTGATCTGATAGACACTTTTTGACAACATTAAGTTAGTAACAACATTTCTGGAAGATGTCTTCTACTGATCGGAACAGTATCTCCATATAACTACTTTTATATATTGCTAGACTGTTGCTGTTGTCAATTAAACATTAACCTGCTTGGATATGTTTCTGTGTTTGTTCTTCTGGTTAAGATATTAACCAACGACATTTGTTAATGCTACTTCTTTTGTAAATTTGATACCATTTAATAAGTTATTGATTAACTTCTGTGTGCTTTCAAATTCATCTTTTTTGAGTGATAACAAATGTGTGTAGATCACTGCTTCAAGTCTTTGCATCGCTGTTTCAACGACGAATCTTGATGTAAGTAATCTAATTAAGTTACTTTTTAAAAATCTATTTCGTAGATTTGATCACTGAATTGAAAGTACATTGTAAAGTATAGATCTGTGAGTTCTATCAGACACGATTGTTGGATTATTGTAGATTATGAGAGTAGTTCGTTGTATATCGTCAATTTCTATGTAGCTTCCTAAAACAGATCTGTTCAAATTTAAGTGAATAACGTAATAAGGTCGAAGTTGCCGTTGTTCATTTGTAGATCTTCGATCTTGTCTAATAATTGTGTAGGAGAAATAATGGAATAACCATAATTTTTAATCATCTGATTAGGGTGTCTGATATACCAGGGACCTAATCAAGTTTGATAACCTTCGTCAACTGTTTTTCGATTGACTATTTATTTTGGTTGTATAAATAATGGGCATCTGATTCCTGATACTATTACGTACCTCCTTGTCTTATTTTCCAGTTTAACACACTAACTGTCAGAATGTCATTTTTCATTAATGAACTGCAGTTAATTTATTGTGTATACAGTCACTCCAGTTCACAGTCACTGTTACACTTACTTTGTATTAGTGCTAATTTCTTATTTGATTAACTGGTTGGTCAGGTTTTATGCATACATTAAGGAATGTATAAGATATAATTGAACTCTGTGTAGTGATCAGTTCAGTTGTCTCGTCTTCTGTTATACCGGTTTCAAGTGGGGAAGAGGTGAGACTAACAATCATTGGACAAGCCTGTGGGCACATACCGATTGGTCACACTATCCTATCATCAAAACAGCTTTTCTGACGTTATGAGAGTGTCACAATGAATAATTTACTCTTAGACTGCTGAGTTGAAATTAAGTGATTTACATTGTAACTGTGTCGAGTGTGAAATGATTATCACTAGAAGGAATGTAAACTTTTAGAAGTCGGCACAGTGGTCACCAGCTTAAACGATTACTGTGAGGTGGAAAAACTCCAAAGTGCACTTTTTAGTAAGCCTTGAATGTACACTAATGAAAAGTCTCAAACTGTAACAAAGTATATTTTCAGTGCTTAGTCATTTTCTGTGGTTCTCTATACACAGTTAGTTCGTGAAATGAAATTACCAAATTCAACATTCTCCACAGCTGTTTATGATCAATAGTTAATGACATTCTAACAAATAATGAGTTACAATTATGAAAACTAAGATGCAGGTACATTCATCTGACAAGTCCCAAAGAGGAGGATATTAAGATTGTGTATCCCACTGGTAGTCATACATCAAATACACTGAAATCTTATGACATGAAATTATATCAAGTTTATTCACTTATGAAACACGTTTAACAACACAAATCGGATGAGTTACCCTTCTCAAAGCAACAAAGTAGTAGTTTAAAACCTGTAAAAATAGTTGTTATACTGTTTGAAACTTCTACCTAATATTAAGCATATTGATAAATAAGTTATCAAGATTAGTATTTAATTATGTTATTTGCCACGGATTGATTTTGGTCAAGATTACAGACAGCAAGTTTGTCACTAGTAAGCAACTCTTTGACAGTATGTACTATTGATTTTACAAAAGAATCAAACCAAGAACCTTCATATCTTACTAAGAATCCTTGATCAATTAATCTACTTGACTAGCATCCACTGACAGAATTTTCTTTTTTAATTTGTGATTTAACTCCATGGTGATTCAATGTCTTTGGTGATGATTAGCTCACTTCCGATAATGTCTGAAATCGACCAGTGGGTACTTCTTACTAGAAATTCAAGAATATCTTAAAGTTAATCATTACTGCTATAATTAGAATTTATTTGGATCTCCCCGTAGTTTTGTAATGTCTCAGTTGCCTCATGTGCATCCTGAGCGAATTGCCTCGATATTGCGACAGCTCACAAGTATTGTTTGAGTTGGATTGTGACTGGCAAGTGGAATCCAAGAGGCATAAACATTACTGTCTAAACTTAGTAGTCTAGAGATGAACACGGTGTTGTTTAGTGCGAAACGAATTTCATGGTGTGAACATCAACTCTAGAATACAGGTATATCCGACTGCTAAGTCCCAAACAAAACAAAACATCCTTCCTAGATTCCGCTTCGCCAGTTATAATTCAATTAAGACAATTAATCATTACTTAATTGATTAGTATAGTTGCATAGAAGTTTCATTTAATTTCATTATTTACATTCGTTAGAGATTGTAACCTAAAGATACCTTAAACAGTTAAATAGTTTTATACAGTGATGAAACAACTATCCTATCTATTCATTGGTTAACACTAGTAACCAATCGACATCAATCGTTAAGTTATGAAATTATTATAGACATTGAATATGATCTAGAACGCCTACTAACATTTCTAATGAATGAAATAGAACAATTTACATTTAATTAACCATGTTATGAAGTAATAAGACCACACCTAACTGGGCTAAATATAATGATCCACCCAAAAAAAAAAAGAGAAGGGAAAAAAAAATTTAATTTTTTTCTTATGAACTTATGACCTAAACAAATAGTTAACTGGATAAAGGTTGTTTAGTAGAGATTGGTATTGACTTTAGTTGATTGAACTCGTCATAGAATGATATTGGTAGGGTATAGTTGAAAATTAGGGGGAGGGGTTAGAGGGACATTAGACAGTTGTCTCGTACTAGTATGGGACATTCCCAGTAGCAGGGCTTATCTTTGATTCTACCAAGAAGTCGAACACAACACCTTCAGGTCACATAATAAAAGCTTAACCATCTTTATCACTGAGCCTGTATTCACTGGTAGGATTCCCGCTTCTGATATAGCTCGACGATAATCCAGTATAATTGGTTATAAATATTTCATTCTCGACAAGTTTGTACTTCACCAGTCACCACTTTTCACTAGAACTGTTGGAACATCTTGAAGTTAGTCACCATTCTTTTCACAACCGACTGTATCAAATTACACTAATTAACCCACTAATGACTAACTTTAGGATGTTATTGAAGCTCTAGTAGAAAGTTGTGATTGGTGGGGTACAGACATTTTAAAAGTGAGACGGTGATCAAAATGATAATGGATGATCGTCGCGCCGTACCACAGTTTATTGGAAGTATGTATTCTACCACTGGACACAGGCTTAGCATTATAGATGCTTAGCCATTCACTGGATGACCTGAAGGTGTTGTGTTCGATTCCCTGGCAAAATCAAAAATGCTCACTACCATTGAAGAGTTCTATACTCAGACAAAACAGCCTTTTAAATGTTTACTGGTTTTCAGTGCTACCTAACCAGTGTGTCCTCTCTTCCTTTCGCTCTGACGATTCCTAGTTAGTACTTGTCTCGAAATGCAGTTTGGTGATTTCCTAAATATGTATCCTATAAACCTTCAGTATTTTTTTGCTAATTTTTTCCCCAGTTGGATTTTGGTTAGTTCGTGCTCTGTCACAAAAGGTTGTTGCTGATAGAGTCTGGTCAACGGATTCGAAGTATCTTGCACAAACAACTGTTAAATACTTGAATCTTTTAAGCGGTATTTTCGTTGTTCAACAAGTTTTAACTCCATACAATAGAACCGTCATGGGGTTTTCATTGAAAAATTTGACTTTGATGTTGGTGACAGCTGATTTGAACTCCAGATGTTTTCCTGTTAAAAAAATAGTGCCCTTGCCTTGCCAATCAATGTTTAGCATCTTCATCAGATCCTCCATGTTTATTGATGATGCTGCCTAGGGATGCTGAAGTTTCTACATATTCGAGAGCTTCTCCATCGAGTTGATTGTAATTAGTTTAACATTCGTTGTTCTGTATTTTAGGATATTGCTTTCCCCTTGTGTTTGTGTAAGCATGCTGTTGACTATACAGGCTACTGCTACAATGTCTGTCTTTACTAGCATTTGTTGCTGAGTGCGAGACAGAAGAGCTAAGTCATCTGCAAAGTCCAATTCGTTTAGCAGCATCCAAAGTTGCTCATTGTATTTCATGCTTGCCCTAAATGTTTCTGTTTTTCATAACTCAGTAAGCCACCAGAAGAAAGAAGGGGAGAAAGGCGAGAGTAAACACCTTGTCTAACAGTCCATCTTCACTTGGAATGAATTCGTAAGATGCTCTTCATACTTAATTTTTTAATGCATTCCATCATAAGAATTTCGGATAATAATGTCTATCTTCTTGCATACATCACAGTGTCAAAGGAGGTTTAATAATGTTTGCCAGTCCACGCTGTCAAATGCTTTCCCTTAATGGAAGAAATTAGTGTAAAACAGTGAATTCCACCCAACAGTAATCCATAGAGTCCCGATTTGGTTAGTTGACGACCGATCTTTAGAGAATTCAGGTCTGTTGATCTCAAAGTTGGGTGTCTAGTGGATCAGATTATTTAACCAGAAATCCTTAGAGTGTGAATGAAAGCGATAGAAGACAGTAAATCACTAGCAAACTAATCACCATCTTTGAGTCATTTATAAAAAAATCAGATTGTTTATTTCCATAGACTACAAGAAGACGTATTATCTATGCAGAATAATTTCATGCCTGGATTTATCCGTCAATGTTCAATAAATCTGTTTTATCCGCAACTTTTTCATTTAAGTAGTCTATAACTACTACTTATTAAAAAAAGATCATATTTCAAACTTTCATTTAATTTAAATGCAATACTTATTTGGTTTCAATTGTACTACATTGGTTTGTTCTACTTAATCAGTTGGTGATAAGATAATGGCTTAGCGTAAAATATTTAATGGAGAACTTCATTCTAAAGTACACAGATTCATTTCTTAAAATGAATGAAAATGTTGATGAGGTGGCGTTTGGGCACGTAATAGACTGAGTTCGAATCCTGGTGTGAACATCAACATTAGAATGTAGGTTCATCTAAACGACCAGTCCCAAATGAAACAAAACACGCCTCCTGGGTTACGCTTGCCAATCACAATCCAATGCATATCAACCACTGTCAATGTGGGAGATATTGCCACTAAACTATTAAAGATGTGTTTATTCTTTATCAGTGTCTAATGATTAGTATCGATGACTGAACACACTTGCTAAATCGGGGGATTCAAGAAGAGCAATTAACATCCCAGACTGTTTTTCAGAAAATTGTTTAATTCATTTTTTAGTATGTGCATATCGATTATTTTATTTCGATTACTGTCATGTTCCCATCATCTCAACCTCCAATTACACTCATGAAATGATATCGTACCATTTGTCATTCAGGAACTATAATTAAATGATCTTCTATCTGTACTCCTAACTTTCCACCCCCACGTAATCTCTTGTCATTATTGTTCATATTTTGTATAAATGTTATTCTTCCTGTTGGTACACTGTATGGTCAAGTTTTGTGTATACATAAATGGACGAGTGAAATATAATCGTACTGCTTGGTAGTTGGTTTATCTATCTTGTGTTCTTCATTCTGACTTTGGGCTCGTAGTCACATGGCAGATGTGTTCTTGCACTAACTGGTATTGATGAAGTCATGCTATTTTCTATATATTGTGAATGGCACAACTGTTCAAGATATAACAACATTCAATGAAGTGTAATGGGCAGCATATAGTGCTAGATAAATGTGATATTTGTTGTTTGTATTAATTTAGTGAATTAATCTAAGTTGTGTATTACTGAAAATTAGTGGCAACTGAATAACTGTTATGTACCTATATGAGACCTTTAATTGAAAAGAGGAGGAAGGAGGAAAGGTGAGTATCCACTACTGTATCTGGAATCGAACCAAGAACCTTTGTAATTCACGTAGATTTTATACATTTTTTGTATTATTCTAGTACAACATTTATAGCAGTGACTTAATCCAGAGTATTTGAATAGTGTTAGAAACACTGTAGTATCACTTAACTACAATGGTATACACTTTTTAACTTCAATCACTTCATGACACTAACATTGATTATTGCTTATCTTATAACCAACATAAGGATAATTCATAGAAATGATGATATAACTATGATAAACTCTATGTGTACATAATATACACTCCTAGTTACATCTAACAATAACAATTCAATCAGTCATTTCAATCAATCATTCAATATAAAGTACTTCCTTTCTAAAGAGAGAGAAAGAGAGTGAGAGGGAAAGAGAAAACCTACAATCCATTAAACTGATAGATTTCAGGAAATAGATTAGTACACACCATAAAATGAGTATATCAACAAAATGATAGACTATCTAGTTTAACTTGTCATCACCAATAGACACAGTGGAAATTGATACACAAACTGGAAAGATAAGATAACTAAAATAATAAATCGATAAAAAAAACGCGTGGACAGATTGATGTTGTCAGGGTAACACTGGACAGCTATTTCGTTCTAGTATGGAATGTCTCAGAACAAAACCGCCGTTCAGTACTTCCTGGATTTTAATGATACCCTGTCAACATTGATCTGTGACGTGTTTAATCAAATAAAAATACTAGTCTCTACACAGTTAACCATCTCAATTCGAATCAATGAATGATTAAATGATAGAAGTGATAGCAACTACCAAATGATTGTTTTAAGGTTGATAAAATATTGTTATTGTTTCTTGACGAAAACACATTTACTATCTATTTTGTGTTTACAAATGAATAAAACAAAATGTAACAACAAGATAACAGTCTAACTATCAATGTGTTTTGTTACTTTTCAATTAGGTCTCACTTCTACTTTACTTCTGTTCTTTTCACTATATTGTAATTGAGTGTTATGAAGATTGTTGAGTGATAATTTGATATTAAGAAATAGGTTTGAATGAGAAAACTATTGATCAACAGAAAGTATTGGAGAGCTGTTTTGCCGTAGTATGGAACTCTTTCAGTAGTGTGCACCTATGATCCCATTAGGAGTCGAACCCAAGACCCTTTAGCTCCGTAACAAACGTTTTATCATCAAAACCATTGACTTTGGCTCCCAATAGTTGATACTTCCAATTTAGTCCATTAGTGATACGATCTCGTGTTCTAGAGTTCTAGTGAGAAGACGTGAAGGACAGAGTTAAACCATGTCGGATAAGTCTGTGACTTATCAATGGACAATCGCTGAGATTGTGCTAACGTATCATGAATCGAGTAAATTAGAAATATCAACCTTTGGGAGTCGTCTCAGTGGTATAACGGTAAAGGTTTCTATGAGAAGCCTAGAGACTTTGGGATAGACTTCCTGATAGTACCGTAGATGTAAACGGCTAAAGCGTCCCATATTCGACATTACCACTAAGCAACTGAACCAAATAGTGAATTAACAACTTGTATAATAATTTGGTATTGGCTAAACGTAGTATATAAGTATATCCATCTTAGTAACATAATTAAGAAAAACAAATCATGTAAAATAATGCATCGTATACCACCACAGTTTACTAATGCGTTTTAAACTTCACTTATTACACATAGCAGAAGCTATAGGGGTATGAATCAACAACTAACTTGGCTAACATAGATGTTGTGAGTGATTTTATAAATTTTGCTTATTTTAAGTCTTCGGTTTTGTTCCTTCTTCACTCCCTCCTCACCCAATACCGAACAACAAAGCAGGAGGTGATCGGGAATACACAACACATGTTTCAACCACCTTCATAGTACACTCATCATGTTGTTGAAGGACGGATATTTCGCTTCTCCATAAATGAATGAAAAAACCACTGACAACTTCTAAATCAAGGCTGGTAATTTTTTAGACACCAACCAATCAAGGCTGATAGAACTTCCGAGATAAGCTAAGTAGTTTGTTTACTCAACTACTTCGATACTTATGCCCAATGTAGGCAAAAATGATGGCTAGTTCAGGAGAATTATTTTGCATTTAAAGAAAGAAGATCCGATCTAAATAAGCTTGCAATATTATTTAAAGTGCTGTGGTGTCTTTGTATATTGTCAAAATCTTCAAAAATTAGGACTCCATCATCTGTATACTCTAAATTGTTAATTAAGCTTCATGAAAGAAAATTAATTCCTAAGAGGTTTTATTTAAGTCTGATTACTAGTTAGGCGTCTGTGACGAAATTAAACAAAACGTGGGGGGGGGAGCAATTCTGAAATACAGTAAATGAAGTCGATAATTCTCATGAGAAATCCCCATAAGCAATAACTCGACTGGTGGTGTTCGAGTAGACAGCATTAATAAGGTTTATATACTTTGAGGTATACTTTTCAATGTTAAATCATACTACCGAATCTTTCAGTCTACGGTATCAAAAGTTGCTTTTAAGTCAAGGAATACTAGAATTTTTAAATGATGTTAAGTATGCTAATATTCTAGGATTTAACGTAGAGTAAATATCTGATTAATACAGTCTAACAAGAATTCATCTTAATGAAACCACTTTAGTTCAATGTGATAGTAAATAGAGGAAATAAATCAAGTCGGTATTCATTGCACACTTTATTAATATAAACAACATGGATGACTGAAAGTTATTATTAGCATAGCAACCATAATCTGTCAGAATATCATAAGTTGTACTTTTAGAATCATTTGATTGTTTAATTCTAATTCATTCATATTGGTTAGAGATAATAAACAGTTTTCAGATGAAATCAGTAGAACTACCTAGAAACCACTAGTAATATGCATCAATAGATATATTGATTGTTTTTTTTTTTGTAATCAGATGATTTTAGTCATATCAATGGGTAATAAGTACTCATTCATTCAACTATGAGGTTATAATATGGTAATCGTTTGTAATGAGCTTAAAGAAATAGTTGAAAGGTAATTGATAAAGAATCCCTGGATTTAGGCATCACTACATTATTGAAACACACGTCATACATTATCATGATCAGATATGATGACAGAGTTTAGACTAACCTGTTGAGAAAAAAAGACCAATGATCAGTGATAACAAAACATAAAGACGTCTTGCTGTCGGTTATTTATAACAAGCGTAACAAATTATATTACAGATTCAGTTAGATCTATTGGTCATCAAATCAACTGTATCTAAAGTGTGGCATAAAAAGGTTTAGGGACTAGAGAATGGGGTATAAGTTACTAAATGATAACAATTCAGTACCAACAAATGTGTTGTACAACAGTATCATCAGATATTCAGTTGTTAAAAACAAGTATACATGCCAACTGAACATGTCAGACTAGACAAATTGAGAAATAAGCAAATACTAAAAAATGAACATCAAGATAAACAATATGATTTAAGTTAAATTGTGACTGGCAAGGGGAATCTAGTAAGCGCATTTCGTCTTATTTGAGACTTATTGGCTGGATGTACCTACATCCTAATTTTGATGTTCACATTCGGATTCGAACTCAGTCTACTTTAAGACAAGCTTATTTTGATAAACAATATGAATCATACCATTCTGAACACTAATAGTGAACATATCCATGGTAGGTTCAGTGTAAATATCTATCCTGAACATGTTAATTTAAATATTTACATTAATATAATTCAAGAGTAAAATGATTCCATATACTTTCTACAGATGAAACGTACTATGAATCAATTTAGAAATCAATGCATGTTACACATTATGAAACATAAGCTAACGGTTATGATTCTATAACCAACTCTATCATGCACTATTCTTTCCACTTCTTCACAAGTCTTATTTATTCTTTTCATTTACTCCTCCGATTCCCAACCCAAAGTATTCTTCAGTCTTCCTCTAGTCATTTGACTATGAGAGTTACAAATTTACCACCAGCATTATTTCCTAATTTTTTTCCTCATCTGAATTTTTTTGAGTTATTTTCTGCCTAAACGGTTGTTCCCCGATGATGTCTGGCCAAAGAATGTTACCCTTGACTTGCTTTGCTATTCCGTACCTTCACATCTGCATCGGATCAAATCATCCATATTTATCGATGATGCTACTTATTTATGTACAAGTTTCTACATCATTTTTAACTTCTCCACCCACTTCCTAGTAAGAGAAAAACCTCAAGCATCAGTAGGCCTGAACATACATAAGGGAAAGAGCAAGATCCTCAAATTTCAACACAGAGAGAACCGAACTAATTGAACTTGATGGTGAAACTCTGGAAGAAGTGGATACCTTTACATACCTGGGGAGCATCATCGATGAACAAGGAGGATCCGATGCAGATGTAAGGGCAAGGATTGGCAAAGCAAGGGCAGCATTCCTACAGCTGAAAAATATATGGGACTCCGAACAACTGTCTACCAACCTCAAAGTTAGACTCTTCAACTCGAACGTCAAGACAGTTCCTCTGTATGGAACTGAAACGTGGAGAACTACTGCAAACATCCTCAGGAGAGTACAGGTATTTATCAACAACTGTCTACGTAGAATATTGAATGTCTGTTGGCCGGAAATTATCAGCAACAGCCTACTTTGGAAGAGAACAAACCAACTTCCAGATGAAGAGGAAATCAGGAAACGACGTTGGAAATAGATAGGACATACATTGCGGAAATCATCAGACTGTATCACGAGACAAGCACTAACTTGGAATCTTGTTGGACAACGGAAAAGAGGAAGGCCAAAGAACACACTGCGTCGAGAGCTAGAAACAGACATTAAAAGGATGAACAGCAACTGGAGACAGCTGGAAAGGATTGTTGAGGACAGAGTTGAATGGAGAATACTGGTGAGCGGCCTATGCTCTTCTGGTAGGGGTAACTGGCGTAAGTAAGTAAGAGAAAGAAACCTCTCTAACTTAACTGAAATAACATGAACTGATATCAGCAACAGAATAATTGAAATTCATATGATAATAACACAATGTTTAGGGTAGTTAGTATGTCATAGATTACATTTATGTTTGTTTAACTAATATAATGCCTAGAAGAACATTTTCTATCATAAAACTAACTTCATTTTATTGCATAATTATCATTAAACAACAAAATAATACTTGAATTGAGATAGTTTTGTGGAGACTGGAATACAGTTTTACTTGATTGAATTCATCACTGAATGATGTTGGTAGGGTACAATTGAAAACCAGGGAGCACTGAACAAATTTTTCGTCTTAACAATGGACTCATCAGCAATAGACACCCTAGATTTCGCCCTGAATTCATAAGTTAAATAACTTAAGATCACTTAATACCACAAACTATCTCAGATCAGTTAAAATAATCAGCACACTAGTCACTAACGTTAGATAATTCTGAAGCTCTGATGAGAGGAGTTCAGATATATTTGGAGGGAGTTGATATTCGATTATGATTGTGCTATATCACAAATTGATTGAAATGAAAATTCTGTTATTTGGTTTAGGTCCAGTTGTGTACATGGTTGTATATTCATCGACCTAAAGGCCATACTGGATAAATGGAGGATACACATTGTCACTGATGAATCCTATACTATGACCAAACAGCTGCCATGTGTTTCTTGGTTTTCACTTATACACTACCTACATCACTCTGTGACGAATTCAATCAATCAAACATAATGTTTCTCTAATTTGTCTTCCGCTTCCAACCTACACACCTCTTAACAATTAATGACAAATAAATCAATTAAACAAATGAATAAACATTTCCTTCAGTTTAATTTCTGAAATAATAATCATTGACTACTGACAAATAATAATTCATTGCCAAAATCCACAAAAAATTTAAACTGAGAATTCAATAGTTTCCAAGTTGATTTGTATCAACAGTCTCCACGCTAGATCCCCATTAACTCATCTTCAAAACGATGAAAATATCAATAAAAGAATAGAGTCCATCGAAAAATAGAATTATTTATTAAGCAGACTAGACTAAATAAGTAGTTATAAAACAATGTGCATGAACTTACGTAATGTTAATAGAATACTAATCACTACTATAATAGGTTTTTCAGTAGTCAATTAAGAACTAACTATCATTCAAGTATAAAATACTGGCGAATATTATAAAACCTTTTTCAACACCATGGTAAACGTAAGAAGGTAGACATTGTTATACGGAATTTTTTACAATTAGATGCACTTTAAAAGTTTGCATAGACGGCATCTCACAGATTGATTCTAAGTAAAAACCACGGACGAATGGAAACTGATTACTTTAACTCCTTTTCATTCTACTTCACGATGACTGGATTATAAAAACTTCAACATCTCAAAGAAGCACGGAATACACTGGACAATATGGATGCAGCTATACGACTTAAATTCTGTAGATGACCAACCTAGCTCTTTTACTCTGTAATTAGTATCGAACGCAAGACGGACAGAATTGTAGCAGCCCCACTTAAACAGTGGTAGGCCTCAACATACACAAGGTGGATAGCAAGATTCTCAGATACAACACAGTGAGCACCAACTATATCATATTCGATTTGACAAAGAAGATGTAAAATTCGAATCAGCTGTCAACCAACATCAAAATCAAAATTCACAGTACAGACGTCAACATAGCGTTGTTGTATGGTTACGAAACATAGACAAATGTGAATAGCATCATTCAAACGATTAATCGTCTACGCCATATACTTTTGTTTTGTTGGCCAAACATAATCAAAAACAACCTACTGTGAAAGAGAACAAATTAACCATAATCAAGCTCAGTAATAAATTAAGAGAAAACGTTGCAGGCGGATAGAACACATATTCAGATGATCATCAAATTCTATCAAAATACAGGCAATATCATGTAACCCTTGTGCCTGAGAAGAGAAATGTAAGTCCAACGAACACATTGGGTCGAAAATCGAAGGTAGCTGTCAAAACAATAAACTGGCACTTAGAAAGAACTAAGAAGGAGTTCCTTAGAAGGAGTTGCTTAATAGTCCTGTTCGTCAGTTTTCGCTTCATGATGGATAACTGTCATGTAGATTAAATGAATGAATGAAGTAAGTATAAAACAAGGAATTTTTCCCTAAAATATCGATTTACGTAAAATCTAAATAATTCAGTGAGTATCCATTGAGTTATGTATAACTTGTAAATGAATTCAATGAAGTGTAAATCTCTTTTATCAATGAATTCATTCATATAACTTGTACATTCACTTTTAATATACAATTTGATTAAATTAAGTTGACAACAAAGAATGTTAAAACATCATAACAACAATAGAAATTAAATACTAATCATTCGTTTTAGGTTGGATTGTGACTGAGAAGTGGACTCCAGGACGCGTGTTTCTGTTGTGATAGCTCCCAGAAACCTCAATGAAGCTGCCAGAACACTTAAAAGTGCCAGAAATATTCCATCCAATCACTGACTAACAAAAACCTTTCAGAATCTCAACGTAGCACGTTCTGATGGGCTAATAGTTGTAACTTCTTAGTTTGCATTCGATGAATTATAATACTGATTTTATTGTTTTACAAAACTCTGAATGTACGTTTATTTTGTACATAACTCACTCTCTATGTTACTGGAATAACGTATTCTATCTACTTATCTTCTGTCTTCTGTATTTGCAACTAGAAGGGTCAAATGAGTTTCGAGTGTTGAACGTTGTCTATGGCTAGTCAAGCTATCAAGTAAGAGTCATAACAATTTCATCTTATTTGAGACTTATTGACTGGATGTACATAAATTCATACAAAACGCGCGTCCTAGATTCTGCTTCCCAGTTACAATTCAACTGAAAACATTGCTTGTGAACTACCGCTAGTATCGAGGCTAATTCGCTCAGGATGGAAGAGAGACTGACCAGTTTCAGTCAATGATTAATCAACGAGAAGATACAAGCTTAACCAATAACTAATCTTAATTGTTTGCATTCCATTACAGATTAAAGTGGATTGGATATTATTAAAAATTAACGGGAATTGAATAACTATTTCAATATAACATGGGAATTCTCAGATTTGTACATTCACAGTTCTGTCTTTAACTAAACTTTACCAGTAACGACTACATTCATACTACAAATTTAGGAATATCTTGAAAATGTCCACGGATCAGTTGATTAATTTAGGTGAGTTGAGGTGACTTTATAGAGCGAATTATCACCAATGATATTAAGTGATCTTTGAGCTAAATCACAGATCAAAGTAAGGATTCTACCGTTATGTGCTACCACGACAGAATAATGATTAATCGTTCTTTACTGGGCTCAAATATATTTGTTTTAGCTCCTTAACGAAGTCGTGAATGCGTATTGCGGAGTTTCATGCTGGAACGAAACAGGTTTCCACTGCACAATAGTTTTTATTAGTACTCAATCGAAATCAATCAGTGATGAATATAAGCAATATTATTACTTCCCTTATTGATGAAGGGAAACCTCAACAGACTGTAAATTAGTGTTGATCTTCATATTTACATGACGATGACATTCTCCTAATTCCCTCGTAATGACCTTGAACATTAAAGTTTTGTTTAAACTTTATTAATTCTTTCAATATAATATTATGTAATCTACTATGTACCAATCCGTTCACTTATTATACATGTATTGTTTGAAATGGATGTGGTTAGTAAGTGAAATCCAGTAGGCGCTTTTAGTTCTATATAGGACTCGTCAATTGAATGTACTTTTATTCCAGTGTTAGTGTTTACACAGGGACTCGAATTTATTTTGTTTCGTGCCAAATGATACCTCGCTTACTACTACACTACCGGGTCCAGATAGACATACTTGTGTAACGGACGAAATGTTTGTCCTGGATTCCACTTTTCAGTCACAATTTAACTCAAACAATGCTTGTGATCTATCTCTATATCAAAGCAATTCGCTTAGGATGCACATATAGCAGCTGAGACTAATCAAATTCAGTGCATGACAAATCCACGGAAAGGTCCAAATACCTTCTAATTATCTATTGTTCATATGCTTCCCAACACTAGTCAGTAGCTTCATCTACTTTAATTTTTTAATTAATTAGTTGATCACCCGTGATTACTTTTATAAACACTTTCAATTTTGTAACTATGTTGTTCTATCATATCACCATCACCGCCACTTGTTATGGCATTAGTCTTAATACTATTGTGAATTATATGTAGGGCACTAATGGAAAACTTAACTACGAAAAAAATATTTCTATTTTCGTCTTTTCTAAATTAATAATTAGAAATTCAAGATTACGAATTAGTATTGCGTTAGACAATCATTGAAAACCAAAAAGAACTAGACAGCTGTTTTATCCTATTATGGTACTCCTCACCGATGGGAATCCACATTTCCATCAAGGAATTCAGCCAAGGACCTTCAGGTTTTGTCGAGTATACTTATCCACTAGACTACAGAGACAATCAATATTCAACGGCCAGTATTTCTCACTCAGTCAATTTATAAGATATTTGTACTATCTCATCCATTGCCTGCCTCATATCTGATATGCTTGAATTCCATTGGTCACATTTCCTTACTTCATTCCATGCTAAAACATAACAGCTATCCAGTGTCATTTCCTAGTCTCTATTACTTATTTAACTCAGACCAATCCTTGGTTCCAAATTAAATTCTTACAATCTCCACGTATCTCTATCGATCAGATTATGGTGTCATATTTTCACGGAAACAGTTTAAGGTTTTCCACAGCATTCCTCGATGTTCACATAATTTCACGTATTTCTCTCTACAATTACTGACTGAGTAATGTAATGTTAGAGTGTTATTTACATAACACAAGTATTTCATTACATGATTTGATTTTCCTTATTTTTCATTCACTTGGTTATGTTGGACTAAGCTACACTTGTATGTTATAGTAACAGAAAGTTGAAGATAACTGCATAAACTTAAAAACGAATCACTTCATCGCTTGTTCATTAAAAGAATAGAGAAGTAATCAAAAGTTAATGGTTCGAAACCCTGAAAACGTTGTAGATAACCCCAGATTATAATGTACAAGAAAAAAAGGCAAGCAACATTTACAGTTCACTCAGTATATGGAAGTTATTTTCAACAAGTTCATTACTAAAAATAGTTCAGTTAATTACAAAGTCGATATAATTGAATTGAAGTTAGTTCTGTGAAGCTCGGATAAGTACCAATGAAAACCAATGAACACTAGACAGTTGTTTCGTTATAGCTTGAGAATTCACGTCATCGTATACTCTTGATCCCGTCGAGAAATCTGATCCAGCACTTGGTTTTATGATTAATAATCAACCATCGACACCATTAGAGGTGTGTTCAGTGCGAAATTCCAACTGAAACCAGTTTTTGATATGGCTGTTTATTATTCCCCGGTTTTCAGTAGTAACCAATAGGAATATGATCGAGGATGTAGTGAAGTTTAACATCCTTAGCTGACTAATTTTAGATATGAATTGAAAAAGTAGGACGGATTTGTTAAATTTCACGTTCTAGTAAAGGACCCTACCACAATATGTGCATACAACTCATTCCTCTCCAGAAAGCTTGGAAGTCTTACTCCCAACTACTGGTTGAGTTGTGAATGAACTCTTCTGTTCGATCTTACACTAAGACTTAACATCTCTTTCTGGTTACCACGAAAATGTTTAACTAATGTCAGTTTGTGTTATAAAAATTCAAATTTTATGTTTGAAAACATGATCATTAGAGCATAGCTGAATTCGAAAATGAAAACTAACGGTTTTACTATACCTTACACTCTATGAAACATAATAAGGTTCGTGGGTTCGATATTTTGAGAGGTTATGAATGCTTATGGGAGTCTAAAGTTTTGAACAAATATATGAAACAACAACACCAATAACCCAATAATTCATTGCATTTACTAGTTATCCATCATATGTCTAGTGATGATAACATTCATCATCTGACATAGTTGACCTCCACCGGCTACATCTCGTTAGAGCTTCTGGACTACCTTCTGAAGTCAATTACTAGTAATGTTATTTTGATTATGATTAGATGATGTTATGAACAACTTTAACTAGTACTACCAAAGTTCATTCACAAGGAAGGATATAACCAATGGAGTTAAACCATATCACGGATGAAGCAATTACCCTTAACCCGCTTCACTGGCAATTGATGTGGCTGAAAAAGTCGGAAGAGTAAACCATTGTATACCATTGTAATGGATAACACTTAATCAACTGTTATGAATTATGTGTAACATAATGGCATCACTTCGTTTTCAATGGAATAATTAACAGCTAAATTACTATACATCTAGAAGAATCAAAAAGTTTTTTCGTTAGATAGCTCGGTGATAATCTATTGTAATCGATTGTAACTTTCTCAGTCTTATTTGAGCTCCACCAGTTGCTACTTCGTACTAGAACTTCAGGAACATTTTGAAGCTAGTCACTAATCAGCTGATTATGGCTGTCGAATTCAGGAAATTATATTGATACAGGTCATGATCTTAGTTATTTGTGTTTGTCATATGATAGTTCCATACTAAGACGAGACAGCTATCAGCTGCTCCGAGGTTTTCGGTGGTACCCAACCAACACCAATCTGTAGCAAATACCTAACTCCCCAAAACCATCTTAATTCAACTATAATAATTAGCTCAATAGTAACTAACTTCAAGATTTTCCTGAAGATCTAGTAAGAAGTCATGACTGGTGGAGTCTGGTCATATCTGATGTAAGACAGTTATCCCCAACGACATTGTATAAATGTAGTGATACATCACAAACTGATGGAAACGAGAGTCTAACCACTGAACACTAGCACAATGGTGAATATGAATAAGTATTCACCGTAAGACCTGAAGGTTCTGGTTTCATTTCACTGGCTTCATCAAAGTGTAGCATTCTGATAAGTAATCGCGTAGAAAAACTAAACAGCTATCCAGTTCTTACTGGTTTTGTATTAGTACCCAACCAACATCAAGGTGGGACAAACGCAAACAGTTAATCTTAGTATCTAAATCACTTTGATTCGATTACAAGAGATTTCTTTCGATATGTAAAAGATTTCGAAATTATAATTAAATAGAAAAAGCTAAGCAATTAATTATTATACAACATCAAATAGTAAGGGTTAGGTTTAGGGATATTCCCATTACTTTTACAGGAATTCGTAAAAGTTTGTGTCTTCCCGTTTTCGATATGACTATTATTATTGAAAAAATAAACTTTACATAATCCATTTTTCGTAACGTATTGATATTCTGAATCAATTGGTTTCATGAAGTTCTAATGAGTTGGAGTCAGCTACCCAAGCAAATGGAATGTATATATAAATTGAAGATATTCATAACAGTTACATAAATGCAACTACCTGAATTCATTAGTTTAATAATGAAGACTGTGGCTTGTGATCTAAAAAGAACTAAGTTCAACTTCCCAATGTGAACAATAACACTGGAGTTCACATACTAAGTAGAACAAAATGCGATTCCTTGATTCCGCCTGTAAGTTACAATCTAATCAATGTTTACAAGTACAAGTATTTGTGTAGAATAAGATAATGATTCATTTCATTTCGTTGGTTTCTCATCAACTACATACAACCTGGAATGATACTCTTTTACAAAATTAATATTTGAAACAAAGTTTTAACATACTCATGAAAATAGATGGAGTTAGTTGAAATCAAAATTACATAAACATGTGAACATGGCTTAACGTGGTGAGGAAAATGCTGTGAATATATATACGATCTAAGAGAAGATACCAGAAGGCAAACTAGAGATCAGAGGTCAAATGATTACACAATGTGAGGTGGTTAGAAGCATTCGACAATAATGTGAATTAAACTCAGTTGTTAAACTTAAAATGACCAAATTAAACACGAAATTTGAACTTAACCATCTACAAAACACGATGACGTAGTGAAAAAAATGTTAGATTTGATCTAAAAAGATAACGTACTAAATGAAACTTAGCGAAAGAATAATAACGATGGAACGAATGACACATAAGTTAGGTTACCAGGGTAAGGAAAGGCATATCACAGTTTTTTTTTGGACATATAAGTTTGGTTTCAATCGTTTAACGGCAATCACTTCAGCATACTTTGAAAGATTTGAAGTTTTTTGTCTATTGAACACTTTGGATGATTCATGGATATCAATCTGGTGTCCTGTGTCAATCATGTGTTTAGCGATTGCACTGTTGAATGTCATTATTCCTGTGAATCGCAGATTTTTTGGAACATGTTTATTAAACCGTAGGTAGGCCTTAATTTCTGTTTTGCCAATGTAACTGCTACTGCAGGTACACGTACATTCCATTTGCTTGGGTAGCTGACTCCAACTCATTAGAACTTCACGAAACCAATTGATTCAGAATATCAATACGTTACGAAAAATGGATTATGTAATGTTTTTTTTTTCAATAATAATAGTCATATCAAAAACGGGAAGACACAAACTTTTGCGAATTCCTGTAAAAGTAATGGGAATATCCCTAAACCTAACCCTTACTATTTGATGTTGTATAATAATTAATTGCTTAGCTTTTTCTATTTAATTATAATTTCGAAATCTTTTACATATCGAAAGAAATCTCTTGTAATCGAATCAAAGTGATTTAGATACTAAGATTAACTGTTTGCGTTTGTCCCACCTTGATGTTGGTTGGGTACTAATACAAAACCAGTAAGAACTGGATAGCTGTTTAGTTTTTCTACGCGATTACTTATCAGAATGCTACACTTTGATGAAGCCAGTGAAATGAAACCAGAACCTTCAGGTCTTACAGTGAATATATTTGTTCTTGCTCTCATGAAAATAATAAATTACACAAAGTATATGAAATTTTCTAATCAATGTTATTGAATGTAGTTACAAATCCTATGTACTAAGCATTAAGTAATCGCATTAAAATTTAACAATTCTATATTACATTCTAATTAAGGCAAGAATATTTTCTTAATTATAACAACTAATTATATTTAAGTTGGATTGTGACTGGCAAGTTAAATCCAGGACGCGTGTTTCGTCCTATTTGGGACTCATCGGCTGGATGTACCTGCATAGGACGAAACGCGCGTCCTGGATTCCACTTGCAAGTCACAATCCAACTTAAATATAACTTGTGTAATACCGCTATATAGAGGCAATCCGCTCAGGATGCACATATGGCAACAGAGGCTGACCAGTTTCAGTCCATTACAAATCAACGGGAAGATACAAGCCTATTGTGAATTATAACAACTAATTTAACTTCAACTTACTACTAATTGATTGGAAGACAATGAATTTGTATCAGTTGAATTATTTCCAGCTATTAAACAACATTTCGATGAATTATTTGTTATATTCAAGATAATTCCTAGTTAGATATGGTGTTATTATTGGAATTGGTACAAGTACTGGTAATGGAAGTGTACATGACATTGTATTGAATTCTGATGAATTCTCTCTTTTAGCATAATTTAAAGAAGTACTTTCTTCTGAATTCTTATTATATCGATTAATTGATTGAATCTCTTCAGCTTCCATCTCTGTCTCCATTTCCAATTCTCTTTCTGTTTCATTAGTAGAAATATCACTTGTTTCATCAATAGGATCATATTTATGTAATGAATATTTAATAGATCTTTTATTCGACATATATTCACTGTAATCATTGTTTATAGTAGTTTTATTCAATTGATGATTGGCATATTGCCAACAAGTAGTTTTCGTAGATTGTACTTGATCTATTGCAGTTTGATGTAAATAGTTTATTCTAGGTGGTTTACTATCACTGATATGATGATTAGTAGTTGTAGCATTAGTAATAGTAACAGTATTAATATTAGTAATAGTAGTAGTAGTATTGGTAGTAGTAGTAGTAGTAGTATATTTAGATTGATTTTGTGCTAAACACTTATTTAATTCGGCCAGGATTTATTCTTCACTTACATAAAACATTCAATTTCATTGAATCACTTACACTGACAAAGAGATTGAAAGGTTAATAAATAAATAGATCAATTAATGAAATGGTATAAATTGTCGCCAATCAGTTTGATAGAATAAAGTAGAGAAAATAATCCATTGACTCGAATCCACACAAACACACACACACACACACTGAAGAATCAACAGTTTATTTCCCAAAACAAATGTGTTTATTTACTACTAGAATGAGAATCAATTAGAGAATTTTGTTGCCAGGGTATTACACATATGAAAAAACTTTCTAAAAATAAATAAATAAACATTTGACAGAATAAAATTGACCGATAAAATAATGAGAAAGTGGTTGACCAATCAGATTAAAGGGAATATGAGTAGAAAATATGATAACCAATGAAATTTTCTTTAGATTTTTACCCTAAAATAGATTTGGATGTATACATTTTAACCAATCAAGATAATTTTTGATTTAATAATTATAAGTATGTCGGTTGCAGAATTAAGTAGTATTTATAAAATATATAAGATACTAACAAGTTTATCAGTAGTTTCTATGGGGGGGGGGCAAAATTAAATATGCACAAACATCGAAGTCTACCTAAATGAATATTACTGGCTGAAGTAGGATGAAGAATAATTAGGAACTACGAAACCGAAATGTTACATCACTCGATGAGAGGTGATCCAAGACGTAGTTATCCTTCAGAAAACTACAAGCGGCATCATCCTAATTTCATAACATGGGAGAATCTTCAATTGAGTGTTATTGACAGAATGAACGATTTGGTCGACGCCAAACGTCAAAATCAACAGCAAAGACTTCGTAAGGATTCAATCACCTACAGACCAAATTGAGATTTTACTGATTATTGTTGTACAATCATGTAAATGGAACTCAGAACTGTGCATCAACTACGAGAACGCTTTTGATAGCGTGATCAGGGGGACATTATGGAGCTTTTTACGACAGCATGGTGTACTCTAGAAGATAGTAGATATCATGCGGAATTCTTACGATAAACTTCAGTGCAAAATTTTACATGGAGGGCATCTCACAGATTAGTTATATGTAAAAATCACTGACAAACAGAAACTGATTACTTTAACTCCTTTTCATTCTACTTCACCTTGACTGGATTATGAAAACTTTAATATTCCAAGGGAAGCATGGAATACACTAGACAATATGGATGCTTCTAGACAATTTGGATTTTACAGAAAACCTGCCTTCCATAATAAGTAGCAAATGCAAGTGAAAACGGATAGAATTGAAGCATCTTCCTCAAACAGCTGTGGGCCTCAACATACACAAGGTGGATTGCGAGATCCCCATACATAACATACTGAGCACCAACTATATCACATTCGACCTGGCAGAGATGTAAAATTCGAATCAGCTGTCAACTAACATCAAAATCAGAATTCACAGTACAGACGTTGAAACTGAGATAAATGTGAATGGCATCATTCAAAAGAATAATTTTCTACGCCATGTATTATGGTTTCGTTGGCCAGACATAATCAATAACATCCTGTTGTTGATGAGGGAATTCTGGAAGATATGGAAACTTCTACATTGATTGACATCATCATCGATAAACAAGGAGGGTCTAATTTATATGTGAAGTCACAGATTGGCAAGGCAAGGACAGTATTTCTAACATTGAAAAGGGTCTAGGAGTCCGACTAGCTGTTAGCCAACCTCATGCTCAGTATTTTTAATGCAAATTTTAAAACAGTTCTATTGCATGGAGCTAAAACTTGAATAGAGAACCACGAAAGGGTCCTTCATAAGATACAAGTATTTATTAACAGTCGTTTTTGAAAAAGGCTTTGTTTTGGTTGACCAGATACCATCAGCAACAGCCTTTAGTGGTAGTGAACAAACTAACCAAAATCCAGCTTGAGAAGAAATCAGGAGAAAGTACAAGGAGTGATCACGTCATATAATGAGGAAATAATCAAACTACACCTCAAAATAAGCACAAATTTGGTATCCTGAAGGCAAAAGGAAGAGAAAAAGACATAAGGACACATTACGATGAGAATTGGAGGTAGACATGAAAAGAATGAACAACACTTGGGAATTACTGGAAAGGAAATCCTAGGAGAGAGTTGGTTGTAGAATGTTGGTCGTCGGTCTATACTCCTCGTAGAGTAATAGGCATTCTGTATGCAAACAAAATTGTGTAATTAAGTGAAATGTTGTTCGAAAGGTGTATTGTTGAATGTGAACATTCATAATTTCGGTTTGATCGTGATCAAATCATAACCATCCTCTTTCGATAGAAATCTTCTCTACCATTTCAACATTCACAGAAGACGTTCAGCTTCATTGACGAACAATAAACATAATGATAACTTCAATTTCCCAGATGTATGGTATAAGTTAAATAAACAGGTCATGATGTAATCGAATATAAGAAATATTTGTATTAGTTGTTATGTTAACAACTGGAAAAAAATAATTAAAACTGATATCCGTAGCAAAAATTGAAAGTGATGCAATAACAATCACCATGGTGATAATAAAAGTTAAAAGACATAAACAGTAACATAGTTACATAGAATGCTAACTTGATAGTTGAGGTGGAAAGAGGTCAAATGCTTTGGTGATAGGACTAAGTTAAACAGTGAATCTATTATTTAATTTGTATTGTGACTGGCAAGTGGAATCCAGGACGCGCGTTTCGTCCTATTTGGAACTCATCGGCTGGATGTACCTGCATCCCAATGTTGACTGACCAGCTTCAGTCTATAACAAATCAATGGGAATATACAAATTCAGTCTACTAGTGAATCTGTTATTATGTTTACTCAAGAATTGTAATGAGGATTTTATAATGTTATTAATTAGTTGATATTTTTAACTTTAAGGTTAAAACTTATCAAAAACGTTTAACTTCAAGAGAAACCCATTGAAATTCAATGAGAAAATATGATTAGTGAAGTTTTAACGATGTCGGATGTAATGGTGTTCAGTCACAAATTGACAAAAGATGATATTGTCAAAATGTATCATGATATGACAGAAATGTCTGCTCAGTAGTTTACCTACTTAGTATTCACCAAGTAACCTGAAAGTGTGAGACTCGATCATTAGATGGAATTGCAGATTAGCAACACTTGTTAACGAGTATCCCAATACAATACAAAAGCACTCAAGTACTATTTCTGAGTATTCAATAGTTGTCAATGTTACACTGTACTAATTCTTTGTTTATTTTATTGAATAACTTTATTGTAGAAAACTAGAGCAAACTTTTTATCTTCTTATAAATTAGATATACGATTGAATTGAGTACAGAAATTTTACAGAAACTACAACTTTCTTTAAGTCAATAACGGAAGTAGTTGACATGCAATTTAACGATAGTAATAATAGTCATAGTAATAATAATCATAATAATAATAAATTCTAAAAAATGTGTACTTTAATCATACAATATATAATAGTATTAATAGTAATAATCATTAGTTCTTTCATTTGACTCCGGAAAAACACCCCCCATCCCCACCACCACCACTATCCCACTATCAAGTTTAAATTTGTTACTATGCCTATTAAATAAAGTTAAACCAGCGGAAAGGATATAGAATAAACAAACATAGATAAATAGATAAAAAGTTAGAGAATTCAATAAATCTGTCGTAGATATTTCAATTGTCAATGTTATTTTTCACCATTGTAACTATACTACTAACAATATTGTAATATAAGTAGATTCGAGTTAACAACCCAAGTTTATGTGTTCAAATGAAATGTGTAACACCACTATCGTTTCCATGGCCTTACAAGACTTACTCCAGTCCTTTTATTTCTCTCCTCTTCACAAGTTTTAGTTCAGATCATTTTCACTTACATCCAAATTACAATTACTCTAATGTTGAAATGTACATTCATGTTGTTGTTGTTGTTACTATTGATCTGCTTAGCATTACTATCACTAATTTACACCTTTCATCAAGTAACATTAGTTATGTAATCCACCTTTTTCATTTTAATCGTTGATTCACATAAATTACCTTCATTGGTTTTTATATAGAGTTGAGCACCTGATGATGATCTACTTGATGAAACAGTTTGGTTTGCTTTAATGTGTTTCTTCTAATGAGAATTTTTATTACATTGAAATCGTGTGAGAATCCTACAGCATTTAAGGCATTTAATGAGCTCTTGAAGTGTTATACTAGACTTAGTGAAGTGAAAACAACTTTGAAATTTACCAATTGAACAATCTCCTAAACTACATTGGGAATCTTTATGCCAAAATAAAATTTACCCAAACTTCAAAACACTTAAAAGACATACACTAAATCAACTCAATTCGTTTAAAATACACCTTGGTGACATTGAATAGAATCTTAAGCCAAGAATCATGGTCATGGAAAATTTACCAGAAGAAATCACATCACTTTTATAGACTATGTGAATGTGATCTCAAATAGTAGATCTAAGAAGATAAGAATCAAATTAATCAAATCTCATGCATATCAAAAACTAGAAAGAAAATTTCATAAGGACTCAAACTAGTACGTTTCAGTGTTTTATTAGACAAAGACCAATGGAAAGTTTTATTATTGTGTCTTACATTCCGTGACTTTAAAAATATGATTAATCAACTAGAAACAGATTTACAGTTTGTGAATTTGTTTCTATGTCAATTGATTAAAGTTACCGGAACTAAACAACAATCTAAATGGTACATAAAATGAATTCAATTTTATGGTGTATTACAAGAAAATAAAAAAAGAAAATGGAAGAAATTGTGGTCTGTTAATAGTTAACTCTGACTAGTCTAATTGTTTGGCTTCAATTATGAAGTTAATTTCATAGAAAAAAAAAAGTAGATAATAAGCCGTCAATATGTTACTATGGAGATAGAAAGTATTCAAAAACTTTTTTTTAGATTTTGCCAAATTACGTCACTTATGGTTCAGGCGACATAACCATCTACCATATCAGAAAGCCTAGTTCTTTTATTGTATGACTGCAGAATGTAGTCGTTTAGAATAAATGATAATTGTTTATCATCGATATTTGTTCATAGATATCATCGAGGTGTCGATTTACAGGAAAGCAAAGAATGAATGCACTTAGGTTATTGTGGCCGATTCTTCGTCGTGTCAATCCGAGTCTTCATTCGTTAGTTATGAGAATCACTTTAACCCAACCAAGTATAGTAACAATCTACTAATATGCCTAACATCAATAATCAATGACTATACTGTTCAATGACACATTTTCACTAAGACGATCAGAGCTTTCTCCTAACCTACTTGAATGTCAGTTAGAATTGGGCGTTGATGAAGGAAGTGGTTGGGCATATGTAATACTTGTCACATTCACTTTCGTCAATGAATAAAAACAACTATATCAATAGATTTACTTTACTTCCATACTAATATGCAATACATCAAGCTTCACAATTATTTACTCGGTGTTACTAACAGATATGAGCAACACTTCGATAAAATCTATGTTCGGATGTTAATAATAAATGAATATCATTAACTATACATCGCTACGTTTTTGCAGTCATATAGAGGGAGAAAATGACTCTGTAATGTGGTTGGTGGATGTGTCGCCTGATCCATACGTGGGAATTTTGTTAGGTCACTTAGACTAGTGACCACATTGCAACTTGATTGATAGCATTCAGTCAGCACATAAGAATGCCTGATAAACATGGGACCAGTAGCTACTTAGCGATCAACTAGTGTACACAACTTAGTCCCGCATAACTTCGGTAGCTGCCATAATAATTCGGTAGTAACAGCTTCATATTATAAAAGTGAATGAAGCGGAGTCGATTCTTCCTGTGTCCATCAAATACCACACGATCCCATTCACACATTGTTGAAAAGTGCTCAGCATATCAAAACCAAAGTCCTTGGATCTTCATTGAATATCCATAAACCACCTTCTATTGGTGGTAGTGATGGATAAATACTACTGATGAGTTACATACAATAACAAGATAGTTTGTTCAGTGTTAGTTCCTAGTTTTCAATGATTGTCTAACGTGGGTCAGTTCATGATATCAAATTCATGTCGACTAAATTTATCGCTTCACATACTTACATCTATTCCTACGTGTAGTATACGTATCAAGACCACCTCATAAAACTATGAAGGTATGTAGTGTATCATCTTTAACGGTTTAGTTTTATCCACCAAAGAACAACAGACAAGAGAGTTTAATAAAACCAATTTACATGTTAACTTTGATTAACCATTACTAAACTACCCCAGGTGATATTTACTTGTACTTATTCAATAAGTTGCATAATGTCAGACCAGGAATGTCTGAATCAGCTGATGAACATGAAATTAAGTAGCTCTAGTCGACTAAAAAGTGACAAATAAAGTTCAACTGGATAAAAAAAAATCTCTTTAACCATCCTCGCTAGTATGTTATATACAACATCGTTAACTGGCTTGTACAAATTTGAGCAACAACCTCAATAATCAGCTGAACACTGTGAAAGTTATTCCCTGGAACAGATTACACTAGAGCAGATAAATTCACTCTGTTACTTCATGTATGGATTTCTTACAATTAGTTCCCATAAATTCGAACAATTACGTGAACTGAATGTCCTTTAATTTTATTCATACATTAATTCATATTGTGGTGGATACGACTCTGCTACCTACTACTTATTGATGACTTATAAGTAGTATCCACCACAATATGACTGTTATGTACTCATTTATTTCTTCATATGTGTGATTGTGTGTATGTCTTTTTATACATTTGCCTTAACAAATTATATGGGTGCTAAAGTTAGCCTTAAAATCTTCTCTGACCTCTTCACAAGTAAAGAAAATCAACTCTCCCTCTCGTAATTCTGTCTTTCACTAACGCCATTATGGCTACTGCCATAGAGGTTGATTTCCATTATTTTCGCGGTAGTATTTTAAAAGTAAACGGATGGAAGCAAATGTCTGGAGCACAGATTGGGTTTATCGATACAGAAAGTCAACCTAGTAAAGTCGGAAAGCCTTGATTCTAAACCAATGGTTAATATGACTCTTAGGATCCAGAGAGAAATAATGGCGTCTGAACCTGTTTCAGTTACTAGCTACAATAAGACATCATTTACGAATGTACCACTTTACCAATGCTGTAGGCAAAAGTTATCTGGTCAACGTCTATAAACGTGGTCCACTAAGAAAACCACCTCCTTCGATATGGGAGTTCGAATGGTATCATAGACTACATATAGATACAGTGATCATTAATATGAGCATTTCTTAATGGGTAGCGTGTACTTGTTTTTTACTTGCATTGGTTTTGTCTGTTCTCATTTCTTAGGCTGACCTATATTTGGGAATTCGATGGTACCCCACCCTGGCCTGCTTGTAATATTGTACTAGTTTGCATTACTGCCTGTTTATTTTCAATTTCTATATTGTAGATAGTGTTCTAACTGTAATATTTCTATTTAAAAAGTTTTAGTACTAAATTTACTAGTAACAATAAGAACATACGATTTTGATAATTTGGCATGTTGCCAAACAGTTCAAAACAAATAACCATATGCATAAACTACAATCAAACTAAATTTCATTCCAATACATTTGAATGGCTTAACAACATGGCTATCTAAAGTTGAATAATGCGTCTCTTTAATATTGAAAAATCTGAATATCCTTCCATCTACAACTTTTCACTTTATCTTCTCAATACTTCATCTTGTCTTTATCCCTATCCATTTTGTTAATTTCATGTTAATCTGTTAATGTAGTGTAGCAACTAGATTTAACTAATAGTGGTATTAAAGTCAACATAAATTAACCTTTAAACATACCATTGTCTTAACTTGAATTATTCATGAGTATTAAAAGAACTTTTCAAACAATAAGAATATTATTATTTAAATAGATATTGTTCAAGTTAGACTTTGTTTATCCAGCGGATTCTAGAACGTGCGTTTCATCCTATTTGGGACTCGTCATCCAGATGTAACTGCATACCGGTGTTGATATTCACACCAGGACTTGAACCCAATTCGTTTCGTGCCAAATTTCCAGTTGTCTAATTATGAACTCTATGACGTTTGGTGACAAACGAATTGAATTCGAGTTCCAATGTGAATATCAACAATCGAATGCAGGTACGTCTAGGTGATGAGTTCGGAAGTTGACGAAACGCACGTCCTGGATTTCACTTGCCAGTCACAGTCCAACTTAAAAAAAACAATACATGTGATCTTTCGCTAATTCAAAATAATAATTTTCGTTATTTGAATTCGCCACAAACTAATGTAGTTTGAGTACCATTGAAAACAAGGAAGTATTAGAGAATTGTTTTGTCATAGTATAGGACTTTTCAACTGTAAGCACCATGGATTCCATTGGAAAATTGAATCTATGATGTTCATATAACCCGTCGAACGCCTAACTATGACAGTTGTATACCGGTACATAGCAGCTGTCCAGTACTATCTTATTGTTAATAGTATCTAACCAACATCAACCTGTGGTGAATTCGATCAACAAATTAAATACCAATCCGTACTAAAACCATTTTAAAAATTATAATAGTTTATACTCAATGGTTATTTTTCTAAATATCTTACATAAATCAACACTAGAAGATATCGAAATGGGATGACATCAACTCGACTAACAACAACATTTCTGTCAAGTGCATGCTTCATTGAAGTTTGTCCAAGTTCCGTCGATGACTGTTATATCGTGCAATTATAGAAGATCAACTAACTTCTCTAACTGTTTCATTCATTGCTAGTATATGTAAATCGAATATTTTGTTGCTGTTATTATCATGTTATTATCACCCTAACCGTCCGTTTAACTCAAGAATTTTTATCTTACCATTCGTGATTCAGGAATTGTAATCAACTAATTCTGTGTCTGTAACCTTCCCCCCACCCTCACAATCTCTAGCCATTATTGTTCCAGTTATGTATAATTACTCTTTTTCTTATTGACACTCTTTGGGGTCAGGTTTTGTACGAATATAAATAAACAAGTGAAGTGTAATCTGATTATCTAATGGTTGGCCTAGTTATCTTATGCTCTTTATTCCTGCTTGAGGAATAGTAGTCACGGAGCAGACTGACTAGAATTGTCAAGGTCACACTATTTTCCATATAAGATATAACAACGAGTACATCGAAGAATCTATAGTTCTCTGATAATACTCACTTACTGTTTAATGTGTTTTGAATTCATCTACAGTCTTCAGTATTTGTCATTTTCGAGGCATTATTTTCACTGTTCAATTTTCTTTCTTTAACAACCTGAAGCTGACGGTGCAAAATCTTGAGTGTACACCGCTGAGGAATCATACACTACAACAAAACAGCTATCCAGTGCTCCCTAGTCTTCAGTGGTATTCTGCTAACATCAATCTGTGACATATTCAATCAACTAAATTCATTGAATATTGTTTTCTTTCTTTCTTTCTATTTATAGTCATTTTCTATTATGAATTTAACTTCTCTTTTGTGCAAAACAATGAGAGAGAGAATGAAAAAGAGTTAATCTTTCCATCTTTTATCTACTACTTATCAGTAGTGTTGTATGCACGCCTAAAAATCCTTTTCTATTAACAATGCTACTTCTATTACTTCTAATAGCAGTACTAGTACTACTACCACTACTACTACTACTACTACTACTACTACTACTACTACTACTACTACTATTACTACTACTACTACCACTACCAATACTACTAATAATAATAATAGTGACAATAATAATCGTAGTTGAAGCAACATTAAAAAAGTACAAATTGATTATTTGCATTGATTGTATTTCATGAAATAGAGAGAACTCTTTGAAAAATTTAGATGAAAACTAACTTAACTACTAATTATTGATTTTAGTTAAACAATTCTAATTAATACATAAATATGAGAAGAAATAAAAAATATTCAATAATTTTACAGAAATTGATTATCTACTGAAATCAATTGAAGAATAAAGAAATTTGATGTTGTTGTTACCGTGGTTCAGTGGTGAAGTCGGTCTATCTTGATGAACTAAACGGGCTACGGTGACTGAAACAATCATAACTTAGGGTCCTTTCATATCAAATAGATTGGTTGAAAAGCTACAGAAATCATCATACCTAAGGTATGAGAGTTGAAGATGTACAATCGACTGTGCAGAGATGTCATTACAATAATGTATCTCCCTGAGATCATACGCATTATACCGACATTGCCTTGTAAAAAAGGAAGGATAGAATAAAAAAGAAGGTTGATTTGACAACTGTATATCTCACCTTACTTCAGAGATTTTTGTCCTCTTCATTAAAACTATGACAAGTACTGAGCTAAAGCAACGTAACTACTTATAAAAAGTCGTATGTTACTGGTTTCATGCAGTTGTTCCTTAGATACTGTGGTCATCATCTAATGTCGTTTGAATAAAGCTAAAGCCTAGTTTCTGTTTCAGATACATGAAGAGTTAAAAGCCGTTTCAAGGTGTGGATAATGTGGAAGTTAAAACAATAATCATACCTTTGACAGAACTCAAGATCACTGCGTTTATAATCAAATTCCTAGGTTATGCCCAATCAACGTTTAAGTCTATGCCTATTATTGATCGACGCTGAAAAAAATATTAAAGTAAGTTAGTGCCGACTAAAACAAAATGTGGCCTTATTCCATAAAGTCTGTCTGTTTGTGTGAACCAAGTTAGTAGATAATGACTACTTGTTGGTGTCTGTGGCATTTAAGTAATCATTGGTTGAAGACTGAGTGATATGATGCAGTAGTAGTACTGTAGTCACAGTAGTCACAGTAGTAGTTACTGTACTAATGTAATGGAGCAAGTTCGGTTGAGCAATATATGTGCATGAGAACAAAGTAATGCACACGGATCACTAGATACAACACTGTTTAGTCAGTGAACTGGAATCTACTGTTTTATATGTTTAACTATTACCAATTCATGATTAAACGTGATCTATTCTTAATACCAATGATGAGTGTTTCACTGTAGTTATGATTGATTGTATAGATCAAAGTTTTTCATCATAGCCAAAATATTAAACAATAACATAGTTATTTAATTCATAATGTTGTTGAGTGAATTCTTTTGATCAGATTACAATATGGTAATTACTAGTCGAAGTGATTTGATTCAACAGGAAACTCTAATGAATCTAGATTTCATATAATTTGGTACTCATCAGCACTAAACTATTGAGAATGGACAGAGAAAAAATTATGTAACCATTTTCGACGCTGTAGTGTTCCTGAGAAGATATTCAATATCACATGGAATTCATACGACGGAATAAACTGCGAAATTGTACATGGAGGACACCTCACAAATTTATTCCAAGTCGAGATTGGTATCCGACAAGGCTGCCTACTCTCGATCTTCCTCCTCTTGGTTGACTGGATTGTGAAAATATGTCAACAATGGTAGGGGGGAGCATAGAATACAGTGCATAACAGGGATGCAAATAGATGATATGGTTTTCGATGTTAACCGACCTAGCTTTTCTATTCTATATTCAGTAACAAATCTAGATGACGATTGACAGAATTCCAGCAGCCTCCGCAGCCAGAAATAGGCTCAACATATGCAAGAGCAAAGCAAGATCCTTGTATACGACACAGCGAGCATCAACCAGATTACATTCGACTTGATGAGAAAGCTCTGGAAAACAAACAGCTGTCAACCGACATCAAAGCCTGTAATTTTTTATACAAACGTCAAGACAGTACGGTTTTATGGAGTTGAGACTTATGCTTCTGTGAATAGCATCATTCAAAAGAATAATCGTCTACACCATTTACTTTGATTTTGTTGGTCAGACACAATCAAGAACAACCTACTGCGAAAGGGAACACACTAACTAAAATTAAGCTGAGTAATAAATTAGAAGGAAACGTTGCAGGTAGATAGAACACACATTGAGGAGATCATCCAATTATGTCACAATACAGGCACTATCATGGAACTCTTGTGACCGAGACGAGAAATAGAAGTCCAAGGAACACGTTACGTCGAGAACTGGAGACAGATATGAAAAGAATGAATAACACTTAGGAGGAACTGAATAGGAGAGCCATGTAGAGAGCTGGTTCTAGAATCTTGGTCGTTCGGCCATGAACATATAAGTCCACAACTGCACTGTATACAAATTAGAATACTAATAAAAATTTATTTTGTTATCTATTTAGTACAAAATAGCATCGAAAGTACATACTGCACAAGTACAAAAGTAGAATTGAAAACATAATGAAGGAAGGTAATCAAAGGAAAAGGAATCATTTAGCAGGACAACAACAGAATTACAAGACAGAAGATACAGATCAGGTGGAAATATAAACATGAAGGTTACATTTATCTTATCACAGTTTTATGAAGATTTAAAAGAGAAACTGCTGCATGATCTTTTATGGCTTCTATTCTGCGCCATATCTAATGAGACCTCAAGCTAATCATTTGTACTGTTCTCTAGTATCCCAACCAACAAGTCGAGATGGACTGACAGAGGTTAATCCTTTACAGCTTACTTTCATTCCACAACGTCGTGTCATAAACTGATCGCCTCTTTGTATTTTCTAACCATTCCCAGTGTCTACACCCAATGTATAGTATTTAAGCTGTTGGGATAAAATTCTTAAAACCTGATCAAATCATTGAAGCCGACTTTTGAAGTTGGTGACACCGATGGCGTTGTCATCACTGCGCTCAAAAACATGATATCAAAATTCATAGTTACCAACATAATTTTTCCGTCAATTTTCAGCAATTTTCCAGAGGCGATCTTGATCGAAAACAGAAAAACACATAACATCCTTAGTTTGGAGGGACTAGATTTCGTATGACTAAAGAAAAACCGCCTTCACCAAAGCCTTGTATACCCGACCTTACACAGCCAGACTCTTTTCGTATCTGCGCCGAAGACGGCCCAGTTCAGCATAAGCCGATCTTGCGTTCACTATCCGTAGATTAATCTTATCTGACACACCATTACAAACACTAACACAACAACCCAGATATATGAACTTATCGACTACCTCTAGGATATTCAATACCTATAATATATAATTTCGGAGCTCGTCATTCTAGACGGCATCAATACTTGATTAACTGTTCAATAAAGCATATCATTAGACGTTGGTCACATAAGACAATCAGGAATAATACAAAGGCACAAAATCGAAGAACGTGATGAATGTAACCAGGAAGAAGAGATTTATCTCTTCTAGAATAATCAATAAGTTCAGTTCTACATAAGGCGCTGATGATACAGTTGAGAGTAAAAACGGAAAACTCAGTAGTTAAATTATCTAACTCAGAGAACTCCACAACACAAATAATATTCTTCTGAGTTGTAAATCTTCGCTATGACATAAGTGTACATAACTATGTCGTAAACTGAAAATCATTAGAATTCTTCAAGTATAAGAATGCAGTTTACTGTAAATGTTTAAGAGCTAATAACAAACTGACTTGTTTAGTATAAATTTCTATTTTTCTTATGTAGACTCTATTAAAACGCGTTAGTTTTACCTACCGCAATCTCTGCATTGACTCGTTACAAGTTAAAATCGACTACTTAGTTACTATGTATTACTACCATAGATACTTTAACTATTGTATATCACTCCTCTTCTTCCTCGTCACTGTAGGTTTTAACAAATAAAGCAGTCATTTAAATGTTTCTTTTGTTTCACTGATTAGCTAGGTAAAGTGAAGTTGATTAACATGGTTTCCTAGTTGAGCGTTGATAGATGATATAGTTGAGAAAACTATAAAGGTAAAGTTTCATAAATTGGATTGTGAACTAGCAAGCGGAATTCAGGAATCGTGTTTGGTCCTATTTGGGGCTCGTCAGCCATGACAAACCTGCATCCCAGTGTTGGTGTTCACACCTGAACTCGGAACCCAGTTCTTTTCGTGCCAAACGACACTGCGTCCACCACTAGGTTACTGAGTGCTTCCAGAGCTGACTGTCGTAATATAACGATAGTTTACAAGTTTTGTTTTTTAAGTTGGATTGTGACTGACAAGCAGAATCCAAAACGCGCGTTTCATCCTAATTAAGGATTCCACTTAGTAATCATCACTCAACTTAAATGTTACTTGTAAACTATCTCGATATCGAGGCAATTGGCTCTAGGATGAACAAATAGCAACAGAGATTGATCACTTTCATTCCATGACAAATCATAGAGAAGATTCAAATACATCCTAATTATATAATGGTAGGCTATTCAAGATGCATTAATCAATGATTATTGAGATCATCATTAAACAGAATCATGTATCAAAAATTATTATTTTTTGCATAATGACATAACTGATTGAATACTTGATGTACTGCATGATAAATTAATCATAGTCAGACAAACATTGAAAACTAGTGAGTACAAGTGTTATGACGTGATCATTTGATCGACTTAAGGATTTGACTTTGTACGCACCAATACAGTGAATTATACCAAAAAGAGTGACTAATCGATGCTCTTAAGTCTGCCCTATGCCTATACAATCCCATGCCGTAAATGTGGAAGTACACAAAAACCGATGAAATAAATCGACAGAATAAAGTTATATTCCATGCACTCTTTTATATATACACAAAGCCTGATCACCTAGTTAATCGATTAAAAAATTGGCACTAATACAAAATAGGAGTAACAGTGACTGTGCATTGGAGTAATGCATATACAATTGATTAACCATATTGCATGAATGAAAAATGGGAAGGAATAAGACATTCAATTTGTATACAACTAAAATAAGTGAAATAGACTGCCGAAAAAGTTCTAGAAGATAAACAATCTTCTTTAAGTGCCTGATATATAAATAAAACAATGATTCGTCCTAGTATAAGACTCCATATCATGGTTAAAAAGAAGGGTATTCAAACTTTGAAATGAACATTTAGACTGCTGAAACAGCACCCATAAATTCACGTTTCTAACTTTGATAAGAACACAGAAATTACAGCATGAATTAAGATTACTAATTAGCACTTTTAAGCTTTAGGCAACTTATCGATAGTAATTAGCATGTACTTAAGCAGTATAAAAAACTGAATTAGTGGAGTGATCCTTGGCTAAATGAACTAGTAGGTAACAGTCTATAGGATATCCGTAGGTTACTAGTATTTGACCACAGATGTCTTCAAAGCATTGTTCGTGTTTTCCGAAACCACCGAGTAAGCAATACGTGAGTTAGGAATAAAGTACTAAATAAAGATGGTATATTGATTGATGAACTAATGAACCTTTATCATCTAATGCGGCTAGGACACGCGATAAATGTTTTTAACGATTGCCCACCTCGACGGACAATGTTGTCTGGTGTAGTAGACTGAAATAAAGCTAGGGGTACTCAATCCAACATAGTACTAGTCTATGTAGTCATTGATAATTGGGTGGAGCCATCTTTATAGGTACAGACTACCTGGTTAAAGTCGGCTAGATAATCGTAACAAGTAGAGACTTTGTGTGAAATTACTAAAAATTGTTCATAATACTATAGGTGCATTCATTTCTTGTCCTCCACTTAATTCTAAGCTTCTGAATCCATCAAATTCATATTTACTAGAAGCTTATCTTCGACCCCACCTAATTCTCTCCATGACTTTTAATACGTTCACTACTCTGGGATTTGGTCTGTAGCAGCCAATGATAACCGTGGACATAATATTTCACTTGTTGATATAGATGTTACAATATGATTGAACAGTGAACCTTTCCTTACTCGAACATTATAGTTTTGGTTTGCTTCGTTAAAATAAATCACTTTATATCAACTAATCCTTCGCCTTTTGTATAATGCATTGAACATTGTGGAGTATCCAAATATTAGTCGATGATATTTATTAAGTTATACAGATCTGTATTTTATTTAACGAGTTGGATAGATGTTAAGTATGATCTAAGTATCAGATACATTAAGAACTCCAACTACATATTTCATTAATTTAACATTGTCCATTCTACAGGTCTAACAATTTCAATCCACTATACTAATTGTAACATATCAACTGGAACTAATTTTCTGCATTACTGCTAATACTTCTACTATCGTTATCACTCTTGGATTTGAACTGACAGTTGCGTCTCTGTGCTGATGTGGTATGGCGACCTGAACTGATGCACGTACGTACGAAGTTCTGCGTTGTATCTATCTATCTATCTAACTGGAACTGATTGATTCACTTACAAAATTCTATGCTATAACTGACTAACTAATTGATAAATGAAGAAAAGAATAATTACTTCTAGATTACACTTATTTGTCCAGTATACAAACAGAAAGAAAGAAAGAAAACAAAATCTATGTACACAGTTAAACAAACAAAAATGATAAGAATACAAAGAATAGAAAAGAAAACAGGCTGAATAAAAATATCAAGTAAAGACTGATCACAGTAAATTACAATTGAAATAATTGACTGTATAGTTAAAATTACATTACAATAATGATTATTATAAGTTTAGTTAATAGTTAAGATAAGAGTTAAGAGAGAGATTACATAAATTGTACAAAAAAAACGGAAGTAATACTGAAATCATTTTCATTAGTAGTATCTTCTATTCTCTCTATAAATCATTATAAGTAGTATAACACTATTGTCTAATTCATTTATTTGTTTGTTTTTCTTCTTATTAATGTGAAATTTAATTGAATAAATGAATTGGCATAGAAAAAGAAAATACGACTAGTTAGCTAAATAACAGATTGAGTTGAATTGAATGCGATGTAAATAAGAGTGTGTAGTGAATGTATGTGATGTAATGATTAGTGGCATGATGAAAGTTTTGAAGTTGTTGTTGCTTATTCTTTCATTCTTCATTCCTTTCCTTCTACTTCATCATCTTCCTTCTTCTAAGTACACACAATTCTCACTACTTCATTTTAAGCATTTTCATTTTGGGCATTTTCTTGGATTTTTCTTTACGTTGTTCTTTCTCCTGTGAACAATCAATAAACATATTAACAATAGAAACAAAATATTACAAGAATGAATATTGTCTCGAACTATGACATTTGGAAGTGAATTATCAAAATAAAAAATGTAGTACTTCTGAGGAATCCCACATTGGGACGAAACAGCTATCTAGTACTTCCTGATTTCTGTAGTACCCCATCGATATCAATCTGTGACGTATTCAAACAAATAATTTTATATTCAAAAATAAAACTATATGACTGAGTTAGAAAGAATAATCGCTGATCTAATGGTTAATCGTGGGTGGGTGAAATGATTCAGAATCCATTATAACAACTCAGATGTATTCACTGATTTATCTTCCTTTACATGTTAAATTCCACTATTCCTTCATACATATACTTTCATTTCCTATTCTTAAACAATATTCTGGTATTCATATTGTTAATTTGATCTAATCGTGAAAATATCGAATTTACCAGGCTGTAGGTCCTCTGCATTATCGTGTCTTTCATGTCAGTTCACTCACAGTATTGAGCATTTATCATTCAACTAAATTGTATCATTCGATTTCATCTACTGATAGGTAATCAATTCATCCATTTTAACAAACTCATAATAAATGGACATGAAATCTGAGATGTAACTACATCCTGCTAATGAACCCCAAATAGAACGAAACGCGCATCGTAGGATTCCCGCTTATCAAAACCATAATTCAATCTTGATTAAAAATATTGTTCAAATAATCGAACTCCGAATCTATAACAGCACTCAATATATATGAGAAGCTAACTATTAAAGTTAATGATTATGGATGATAACGAATGAATTGTATTCAAGCATTTATCATCATTTCATTCTTGAAATGTAATAGTCACGAAGGGAAGACAGTTGGACATGAAATGATGACGATGAAAATAAAGAGCCTGACTTCCATTGACTACTAAGAACGTTTTGAACAACAAACGCAGAGAAAGGATAAGTATAAGCGATATTGTAAAGGTGATAAGATTGATACAGCCGAAAATTTCGAAGATTTTGTTACCATTTTTCAGTCTATTTACTAGATAAAATACGTAACCATTAATTAGATTAATAATTACAGACGAACACTGCAACTTGTTTTAGAATGAGATAACCACAATTTGTACGTATCTGAATACTTCGAAACGGAAATTAAACCACTATTCAACCTCTAGTGGCAGTAAAACGGAGTAGGATAATAATATTAACTTCTCAATCACGGAACACTTTGATCATCAGCAAACGAACTATACAGTTGTTGATATCTAAGAATGTGTACTTTGTATTATTTAAGAATTATTATTTAAGTATTATTTAAGAATTATTTAAGAATCATGAATATACAACGCTCTAGTGTTGATCATTTCACTATTGAGCATCAACAATGAGGTAATAAAAATCTTCACTCATAAAATCAGCTCCATACCCACTGGACACTTTAGTGATTATCTGGACTTCGTAGATCAGTGGACAATGCGTTGGCGTTTGAAGCAAAAGGTAATGGGTTCGAGTCCTTTAAAATATGAACATCAGTATTGAAATTCAGGTGTATTCAGTTTACGAAACATGAATTGTAGGTTATACTGATAACCAGAGTCCACCTGAATAATTAATAACTATGCCCTTGCACTAAAATTAAGACACAATACAAGCTTGTTTTGTTTTCACTCTTCGTGTTTCCACTGTTTACACGAATAAATAATTACAGCTTACATATGTTACTTTAAACGCTCAGTTTCTTCCCAATATGTATAGAGACACTTACCTCAAGCTTCCGAGCTTTTTCAGGATCATCCTCAGCCATAATACGTTCTTTAGCAGCACGTAGACGCTCACCACGACGGTTTTGCGCTGCTTCTTGTCGTTGATTGTGCATAGATTTAAGACGTGAATCATGTGCACGTTGTCTATTTCGTTCAGATTTAGCCTTGCCCTAGATTAAATTAATAAGGTATATTTACATGATATACTATTACAATTATTCGCTATTTGTGAGTATATAATAAGAACTACATTAAAAAGCATCCTTAGTATGATTACCCAGTTCTAATTTATTCTGTGTACTAAAAGTAAGAAGGGTTATAAAGTATTGTTACATTCAAGTGAATGGTCTTACCTATGAATCCAAACTACTGGACTTCAAACAATAATGTAAATGAAGTTGAAGAAGACACATATGTATAAACTAAATATGAGCAGATTAAGGTGTGTCAAACTTGACCAATTAGGCTGATTCTCAACACAGCTATGATGAATAGACACCTTTACACGACAATCAAATATCTAAGATGAAACAAGGATGGATGAACGTAACTTCGAAGTATGTGACTGTAAGTACAAGGGTAAAAGTGAATTCAACAAATGAGTATTATTGATCATGATGATTTATGCAATAGAGTGGCTTCAGGTAAAACGATCATCAAACAGTTGTCTTGTTCTAGTTAAAGGACCCTTCGGTGGAAGGACTCATCTTCGACCTCGCTGGCAACGAATTCAGGACCTTTAAATCTTATGCACCTGTATAACATTATTAAAATAGTAATATATTGTACTATCTCATCTATTGTCAATGTCTGAAACAGTTAAACTTCACTAGTAACATCATACCAGAGCTTGAACGATTGTTTATAAAACTTTTTCACAAACAATCATTTTTCAACACTAATTTTGATGACAATCGAAAGGATCATACTACTGTAGCTTTAAAGTTCTACGAAAATAACTCGAATTTTTCCTAGATTACACATAGTTGGTTGGATTCGTCACAGATTGATGCTAGTAGGGTATCAGTGAAAACCAGGGAGTGCTGAATGGCTGTTTCGTCCATCTTGGGATACACTGCTGAGGAGCCTCATACTAGGACGTGCCAGCTGTCCAGTGCTTCCCGGTTGTCAATGATACTCTTCTAACATCAATTTGTGACAAATTATATCAACTAGAACTTAATACCAATCTCTGCAACCCAACTCAATTCAATATTAGTAGTCAATAAACAAATAAATGGAGGACATATATGATTTGAGCAAAAGTTTAGTGAAAGTAATACACAATTCTCGTGATGAACAATGAACAAAACAACTCACATCTTTGCTAAGATGAAATCGTCGTACTTTTTCAATTACATAGAAAATAAAATGAAATAAGGCTGTTGTGGATTCGATTGGTTGCTGATTAGCCGATTCATTATTTGACATTGTCAGAGATGATGAAAAAGATTTAGATTTTGAAGACACTGGAACATCTGTATTGTAATCAGGGAAAATAAGAGTGATTTTCAAAAATGTACGGAGACTGTTATAACATTATGTAAGTGTCATTATAACCAATACTTATTTAATTTCCAGGGATATATTCGTATCCTTAGCTACGAGCGACATTTTTAAGTTTGAGGTCTAGTGATTATTACTATACTTCAAGAATAGTCAACAGGAGACTATGATTGTCATTAACGAGAACTTGGAACCATACGTATACACGTCGGATTCGATGTTGTACATAAATGAATGAATGTATTAACGAGAACATATCTAAGCGGTCAAACTTCCATCTTGTACGAAACAACATATTCTTTGATGTCAGTGAATATCGATAGGATATTCGTTTCACCATGATTCTAAGTCATGATTTCTAACCACTCACTTAAAGTGAGAGTAATTTACATGAATAATTTTGGCTATGAAATATGACAAAGTTGTAAGCTACTGACGAGAACCTGACGGAATAAAGTGAATTCATCGTATTCTATCCAAGTTCATTGTTATTGCTTTTTTTTCTTTTGTTAGAAATTATAGTGAATACTAAGAAAAAAATCTTTATTATCAGCTGATAAAACTATCCATTCTGGAAAGTATTTCATATTCATCATCTTCTTCTTTACATCAATCAATCTGGTTGAATTAACCAAAAATAGAGATATTTACCGATAATTGTCTTTGATAGAAAAGTACTTTCATGTAGATCACAATGTTCTATTAAGAAAACTAATTAATCTGTGTCATTTAAATGACCAGAATTGAAATATTTCTTAACTGATTTCATTGGTTTGTTTACAGTCAGTTACAACGTAGGTTGCTGCCTTTGGTCTTATCGCTCTCCAACAGACCTGCTTCGCATGGTAGAACCTTGAGGAACATGCGTTCCAGCCAATATAGCTCAGTTGGGTCATCATGATAGGCAAGCCCGACCACCATGTCAAGGTAGCAGCTACTGTCGGTTGGTTTGTTTACAAAAATGTTGATCCGATAAAAGGGTAGCAACTATAACATCTAATTAGTTATCTAATGTAATCTACTTTATAATCATCATAGTGACTGATATAAAAAAAACCATAATTAGGAATGGATAGGTTAGAATTACTACTCATAAAAAGTGAGAACAACTATTGATACAGTGTTGCATGATTGTCAAGACCAATTTAACTATTGTAAACATTAACATCGTTGAATGTAGATAGTGTTGGAGAGTGAATCGTCGATGCATAGTTCTTGCTCACCTCAAATTGATACTAAATAATTTCTCGAACTGAAGTGGATGAGAATGGGTTCGGTTAGCGAAATATAAACTTGACTATCCTATGCTTCAATCAAGGTTACATCAAAGCATACATCAAACGTTTCCTACGTAAACTTTAGTGTTTTCATTACTGTATTGTTTTTATTACTCTGGTTTATTGGAAATATATCAAGTTGTTTTCTGACAATTCTTGTTTTGATTTGGGATCTATCCAATGAAGTTGTAGTGTCGTATAACATATTAGATTCAAACTAAAAAAATTCTCAGTGGTTGAAATTTGAAAGTCCAACCACTGAAACGTCACAACATTGAACAGACAAGAATAAAATTTAAAGGCTAAAACCAACTTAGAAATACGAGATTAATCAAGCAGTATGATAACAACTTACATCGAAAAGCGAAGATAAGCGCTTTCTGTGTAACTGGAGGTTTGGTAGGAGCATTTGTATCGCTGTAAAGGAAGAGAAAGGGTGAAATTCTCACCAATACTTATTATTTCTGCAAATAATAAAAATTCATCGAAATAATTATAAGCTCACAATTTAAAGGAGGACAAAGAGTGGATACACTTGCGCCAATGAGCCATGTCACCCAAAGTTTCCAACCACTAGTTACAGCATTCGTGTGGACCCCAACCAGGTAGTCTGCATCTACCGACACGATTTAATTTAGCAGTCAACGATTTCATAGATTGATATCAAGTTTTCGTATGCTCGCCCATAGCTCTCTTTTATCATATTTCAATACTAAATATCATCATGCGCCGAGGTAGACGGTGGTTAAGCATACACACCGAATGTCCCAACCACCTAAGTTGATGACAGTTTACAATCTCAGCCATTTTAGCCAATGCACAACTTTTACTTAATTCACAGATGTTTAACAAATTAAATAATACAAAAAATATTACGAGTAATAGATATTAATAACTTACTCTTGGGGAGGCTTTGGTCCACTATACTGATCGGAGAAGAATAAATATTCAATGGATTCTTCAAACTCATTCAGAAATTTACAAACCTATAATGAGATAGTTAAAACAATTCTTCAAAATAATAATAAGTTCCAAAAGTACTTCAAGTTATAAAAAAAAACAGTTCTTGTATTAATCACCAGAAAAAGTATATCATCATACCATCAAATTTTAGAATACTTCTACTAGTATGCAACGAGAATCTGACTGTATCCACCCTTGATAGTGAGTAATCAATAAGTTAGTCTAGTCAAGTTTCGTATATTCGAGGACTGGCTGAACGTATAAATGGTCTATCAGTTGATCAAGAGTATCTATAAACACGCACTCGATTTCATTGGCAACATTCTATTAGAAACTATGCGGTTCAATGATGTGTATCCTATGAGCAGTGACACAATCTTAGTATACAAGTTTTGCTGATTTTGAAAGAATTTACAGATGTTGATTTCAACAGCTTCCTTACCATTTTCACTAAAACTGGGTGACAAAATCTGACTGTTAATTAGTGAAATGGAGACATCACACATTACTCAAAATAATAACCTTTAGTAGATTCAACGGTAGTTTCATTCCAGGTTTCGTTCACTATGAATTTTGAAATATATTCTCTACTAGCTTTATAGAATACCCTTAGTGTGTATCTTATACCTAGTAAACTGCTCGATCAACCATAAGCAACGTAGAGCTTGGCATGAATGCTCAATAACCTAAGTTGTAACACTACATGAACATGACGACATGAAATTAGCAGGATAAATATCAATGTAGTCGAAATAATGAGGTAATAATCAACGAAGAAAGTCAAACACTAAGAATATAATTCGAGAAGAATGTATAAAGGAGTAGTGGGATTCAGTATTTAGAGAAAGATATGGAATGAATGCATCTGTTTTTCTGAGACAGATTCAGAGTCATATCGCCTAACGTCTATAGCCAGAAGGTGGATACTTTGATGTTCATTTTGCTGTGTTAATAGGGTGTGCCAACTTGAACAGATGTACATGTAGAAGATTCTACGTTGTAAATGACTGATTTCAAGTGGTTGTTGCATAGACCCCAACAATGAATTCCAAAAAGCAACAAGAATATTAGATGTTTAAAAGAGTCTAGTACATACCTACGCAAAAATGAAGGTCGATTTATAAAAAAGAGCAAAACGTCTAAAGGACTTTACTGAGACAGAAATATCTATATAATTGTTACTAATTGCTAATGACGATTGTTACTGAATGAATATGAATAAAACCGACTTACAAGAGGATTGAATATCGCTGGAACAACTTCTGGAATTTCACTTAAAACCATGAAAGATTCTGGTAGATACTGATGTCGTTGACCACGTTTATCTGGACAGTATGTAGCTAAATCTTGATGATCTTTCGATAATGCTTGAAGACGACGCTTGCGACCAACAGCCATGACCCAACCATCCATTTCAGAATCATCCATAATTACCTTCACCACCTGTATATCATAGAAATAGCTAAAATGTATCTTAGTAAACATAAACAAAATGAACGTATGTAAACTGAATCACCTATCTACTGTATAAGAGCAACAAATACGAATCTTTTGTTTATACAAGTACATGTAACTTTTGATACAACTAATACATGAATTTGAATGATTATACAACTAAGCTACGTTTGTTTCACTAATTACACCTTAAAGTACAGATAGACACATTTCTGGTACACTGAAAGATGGTTAAATTATTATCATTATGTGAAGAGAAATGATTGGTATGTAACTTTGAAGCCGTTTTTCAACCAGTGTACACAGAGTTAGCGCATATTAAATGTATTTTAGTATGTATGTATGATCAACATAGAATCTGGCATCAGTTCAAGTTGCCATACTTCTATGGCACTGCAAGAATAACACAGCATTAGTAGAAGTTACTTTAATAACTAATAATAATAATAATAATAATAATAATAATAATAATAATAATAATAATAATAATAGTGTGAACATATAGAATATGGTTCAGGGAGCGTGGAAAAAAAGTTATGGAATAATTTAAAGCTCATGATTTAAGGGAGGACAATGAATGAATACATCTGCGCCATTGTGACCGGTTCTGGGCCATGTCACTCAGTGTTTCTAGCCACTGGTGATGGTATTTGCGAGGATCCCAACCAGGCAGTCTGGAACTACTGACACGACTCAAATCAGCAGTCACTAACTTCATGGACTGATGTCATGTTTTAGTTAGACTGCCTCTAATTCTCTTTTATCCTACTCCAATATCAGCCAACATCGCGCGTCGAGGCAAACGGTGGTTGGGCATACGCAACATATATATCCCAACCACCTCAGTCGATGAAGATTCACAACTTAATCGACTGACTTACCACTTGCCTAACACCTTTCATCTAACCTCGTTATTACTTACTCAGTGATCCCAGCTGACGCGAGTGATTACTAGATGATTTTAAGGCCTAATACACATTTTCCAATCTTATTATCATAGAACAATTAACGATGAAATGAAGTTCACCAAAGAGCCATGATGACGCATAATTGAGCAGTACGTTACGAACAAGCTAATTACATATTAACTTGTTAAGATATTTATGAAGGAGATAAATTAGAAGATAGGAAAAAAAAGAGCAACGAAGGAATACTTCTTTTCAGTTAGCTCCTAATCAAGACTTTACACAAATACGCATAATTGACAGTTCCATATTAAATCAATGCCACGTTAATGGTGGCGAGTTAATTATCAACATATTCGGATTTTACTCCCAATTACTTAGTAATTATTTAGTAACTCCATGGAGTGTAAAATTGGAAGGAAATCACATTATTGGTCAAATAGGAATGGAATAGTAATTGTGTAGAAGTCGAAGATCATGAATCGAGAATGAAATAGAATGTTAAAACAGATTATGTAGGTTCGAGTTGGATTATGATTGGCAAGTGGAATCCAGAACTTGCGTTCCGCCCTATTTAAGACTTGTCATCTGGATGTACCTTCATCACCACCAGAATGTAGGTATATTCAGCTGAGTCCCAAATAAGATGGGATGCGAGTTCTGGATTCCACTTGTCAGTTACAATCTAACTCGAACAATACTTGTGAACTATCGCTATATCGAGGTAATTCACTTAGGATGAACATAAGGCAACAGAGACTAATCAATTTCAGTCCATGATAAATCAACAGGAAGATCCAAATACATTTTCAGTAGAGATTATGTAAGGCTAAAATTAAAAATGAAATTTGAGATAACGTAAGTGCGAAAACTTTGAGAAACAGAAAGTTATGTAGAAAGACAGGGTGAATTGAGCGGAACAACAAACTTCTTATATATGCAAAAACTAGGTTTATGTAGGTGCATTCCTCTGGCTTCTGTTGTTTGTAAAAGATTCATTCTGGATCCATATGGCAAGTTAGATGAAATTCTGTATATAACTCTCGGATGCTTGCTATGAATCCACACGATGGTCAGTCTCAACTAGCTATGGAAGAATAGTGCTTATTATAGCTCTGGTTTGTCCTTTTGCAAATTATGAGGGGTGATATTCAGAAATGAGGTAATACATTTGCCTAGTAGTGTGTCCAATACAACTGGTTCCACAAGTACAGTTGAACAGGTAAATACACATAGAGACGTATGACTTAGGGGGTTTATCTTTATTTCGTCAACTCACTATTGATTGACTAAAAAAGACGTAATCATGATGCGTAGTAAGTCTTCTGAATGAGTTTTCTTATAGATCGTGTAATTCTATCAGCTTTTGAAATGTAATTTCAGGAACAAGGGCTCTTTTAGTACTGATGGTGATTTTACTTTGTTTTTGTTGCAGACGTGTTTCTTAATGAACTTCGATGGATATCCATTTTTACTCAGGAAATCATGGATGAGCGTCAGTTTATTTTCAAATGTGTCATCAGAACAAATAATTTATGGTTTGTAAACCAGGCAATTGATTATATTCCGTTTATATTGCAATGATATGAAACTGATAAAAATGTGCGCACTTGTTTAGCCTAGGTTGTATGCAGTAGATATTTCTTCGTATTGTTCCATCATCAACTTTAACTCCTCATCTAAAGAATCAGGAGTGCAGATTTTCGAATTCATTATCTCTCTTTCTCTCTCTTGCAACATTACTTATCCAATTTGATCAATAATCTTGTTTCCATGTCCTTCTGCACTTTGTTCATTTTTCATAATTCATCTTAGTACATTGAATACACTTCATCTTATGAATATTATCTTGTCAATTAACCCAAATTATTGGCATAGTTTCTATCTAGTTTCTATGATATTCATTCTCCAATTCTAATTACAACTTTATTGACTAATAGTAATTTTATGTACACTTCCTTTTGTTACCACGTTTAAGTGATTGTAAGCATTTTATTGAAATTATGTTTGTATATCCGTCTCGATGGCGCATATGTATCAACTTATTGTCCTCCCTTAAAACTATTTCGTAACTATTTTTCCACGCTTTATCTCTTTTCGCCCTGAATCATATTCTATATGTTCACTCTATTATTATTATCATCATCATTGAAGTAGCTTCTACTTTTATAATGTGGTGCTAATCTTGCTGCGCTTTAGAGGTATGGCGACTTGGACAGAGGTACACATGTGTTAGGTTCTATGTTGAGCATGCATACATACAAACATGTTTTGTATGTATATATGTAGTTGGGCAGTTTTGAAAATGAAATTGCCGAAAACAGATCTCTTTGATGAGCTACATTATTGTTTTTTTTTTTTAACGTTTTAATGGACGTTTTCAGTTTATTATTCTACTACTGCACAATAAAACAAGATAAAAGCTTACAATGCTGTCATGAACTGGTCTAATCCAATTGGTTATTGCAAAGAATAAACACTGACGTTTCACTAAACGCAATTCTATCAGCATAGCATCACAATGTACACTTCCGGTACACCAAAGAGAATATAAGTGTTCTGATTCTTTCATCAATGTCTTAGTACCAGGTTCAGCATGACCATCATCACCTGAGTGGAGAAATTAAAACATGCACGGTTAGATAAAAGGTTAACAAAAACCACAGTAAGTAGAGGCTATATTTAAAGGTCCTAGATCCAATTTCCGGCAAGGATGAAGGTGTACACTAAGACGGGGCTCATGAAAGAATGAAGCAAACAGTCAAGTGCTTTTTGGATGTCAATATTAACCCGGCTTACCATAATTCTTGCCTAAAACTACCAACAAATAACATAAATATTGGGATCCATAAAAGTATGTAATACCGCCAAACAATCTAAACATTATAAGACCTGATTGCTGACTGCACTTACTAGTAAAATAATGAGCCCAAGTAAAGGCTACTAAATTACAAAATATGTATCATTAAATTGTCTGTTTAGCTTCAAGTTACCAGTAGATCAAATCACAGTAGGAGGGTTTAGATTTGAACGGACAACTTAGTGGTCAGAATTCAACAGACAGACAGACAGGTACAACACAGAACTTCGTACGTACGTACAGCAGTTCAGGTCGCCATACCACATCAGCACAGAGACGCAACTGTCAGTTCAAATCCAAGAGTGATAACGATAATAGAAGTATTAGCAGTAATGCAGAAAATTAGGGAGCGAAGATATGATTCGAAAAGTATAATTCAGTGAGATAAATTTGAAAGGAGAAAGGTTAGATTTTGAGAGAACACAAAGAGTGGATGCACCTGCGCCATTGCAAACGATTCTGAGCCATGTCGTTCAAGGTCTCTAACCATTGGTGACTTTCGTCTCGTGGACCCCAACCACGCAGCCTACATCTACCAACATGACTTAGTCCACTTCGAACGTCTTAACGACTAAGTTACCAATTGATAGTTCAACATCTGAAGAACTCAGAAGCAGCAGTTTAATCCCATAACATATAATCATCTGTTTATTTCGCTGGCATAAATCTTGCTATTGAAAATAAATTCATCCAAGTTTGTAGACCTAGTGAGAATTTCATAGAAAGAATATTTGCTTATTTCTTTAACCATGAGCTGATCAATAGCAAAGAAAATGACTGCATAAGTAGTATAATAGTAACAACAAACTAGTCATTAAAAAAACAACACCACAGCATTAAAAGCTTACCAACTACAGCGAAATTAGCTTCTAGTAATGGTTGATGTGCAGAAAACCATGTGTTCGCCAACTGTGTATTTTTAGAACGTCCAATTACAAAATTTAAAGTATATATCATTAAGGCTAATATAAAAAGCATTTCCATATGAAAATTATCCCATGAACGAGTAAGATGATGTGGAACCTAGAAAAATATTAAAGATACTAATAGTAATGAATTGAAGCAAAAGTATGAAATATACGCATATCTGTGTAGCTAGCATGATAAGTACGTTGACGAATAAGACTTTATTTTGGCAAATTTAAGGCATATATAATCAGTCATATAGAGCGCAGAACCTAGAACGTATGCGCCTAGGTTCAAGTTGTAAGCTTATCTCATATCCATGAAAATACTCTACATTTGGATCAATACCCTTTGTCAAACTAATTTTTCTACTGTTTAAAACATTCACACAAGTGAAGACTTTCAATAGATTCATTTTACATTTTGTTAGAATCATGTGTACTAGTGACGTTTGCTGATTGAGCTATTTGACATTCACCTGAAGAGAAAATCGATGATCGAAAAAACAATATACCACACATTAAATGTTGTCATCAATGCAGAAGATCATTAATCCTTCTGGGGTTGTATTGACCATGCAGTCTTTACAACCACTGATGAGCTGCACGTTATCGTCAAACGCTATAAGCAGCTTTTAATATTTTTTTTATACATTTCACTAACAATCTTAGTGCTTTAATTCATGCATATATACATGGTGATGACATACATCATCAAACACTTAAGAGACACAAACCAGAATAAATATAAATTGAGAACTGAACAATAAAAACAGTAAGTGATGATTGACAATTCCACTTACTGAAGAACACTATTTACCACAACTAGGTTCATGTAAACAATCTCAGCATTACCCACATAATCGTATTACTTAAAATCAACTACAACAATTGAGCTATCCGAGCACAAAGTACTTATGTATGCAATGAAATGTAATTTTTGCATATAGCAAAAGCCTCACAGCAGATGATGAATGACCGATATTGTTAGCATTTCTAAGATAGTGGTACAAAACTTATTTCTAGAAACAAAACATGAAACTCTCAAATATTCTTCGAAAACGTATGCTAGGAGCATATGCTTGACGATTGCATGCTATGTACAGGACCAAATTGGCATATGTCGACAAGTGTGTCAGGAATTTTTAAATAGCATGAGCTTCAGATATATTTTACTACAAAGTAAAAGCAATCTGCATGTATCCAAAATGGACAGTCTTACAAGTGACAGTTAACCACTTTGCATGTAACACTCAGTAACAATGATTTTATAAGATAGACATAATAACGTAATCAAATCCTGATATTATACGACTTTACAAGTATAAATGTCTTGGAAACAGAGACTTCAGTATGTACAAAAATTACTAAGTGATAGGTATGCTATAACCTAAAATGGTGCCTTAACATTGTGTATCGTCAGTAGGATAAGTTGTGTATTCAGATGCTTGATAATAGTGAAGATAAAATAGCTATCTAATATCGAAGTGAATACTAACCGACCTTCATTCATACAATCTTTCGAGTAAGCTCAAGACAGTGAACATAACTGCTGTAGGAGACAATTAGTCTAAGAGGTTAAAACTTTAAAAGCTATTTTACAAAGGTTTCATTTATATACACCGTTTGTATGACTATATACTATTCTATTATTATTATAATCATCATCATGCATTGCCTTAGTTTCCAGCTTCCATTGTTGTTATCAGCATTTCCTATGCCTAAATTAGAACCGGTTATTTGTGAACCACTTACTCCGTCTTCCTGTTCTAAATGTCATCGTTGTGTGTTGATATTATCAGTTTAATCGATCTGTTGTGTGGCATAGTTATGCATATATATAGTGTTTGGAACATACTGAAAAAAGTCTTTGGACTGGTGAATCAAGGTTTTATGTTCTTACTCTATTCTGTCCGGGATAGTTAGTGACGGGTCGACTGTTTTAGGATAGGATAAAAGTCATGCTGATGACGTTTCAGTACATTAGTCTTAGTAAGGTTAATATTCTCCTTTCGTACGTCACAATTAGTCGAATGCTAGGACATAACAATAACTTGATCGCATACAAAAATGCAATGACCAAAACTGATGCATTTTATAAACAGAAAAAAATGTGTATATATTCAAAATAAAAACTACCTTTGCAATTATTAAATTTCGTTTGCCACTTTTTGTTTTCTGAGCATTTGGAATTGGTTGATTGAGTGATAGACCTTCAAATTCTTCATCATCATCATCATCATTATCATGTCTCATGTCTTCTGACTTAAATGTAAATAAAACTACTTTTGATAAAAATTATTAATACATATAAAGAGTGAATATTTTTTGAATTACATTTAAGTTAAAAATGTACAGTAACAAGAGATGTGACAGCATTTAGAAGAGTTTGTATATTTCATCATAATTACGTCATAGCCGAAAAATTAATGAAAACCATAAACTAAATGTTACATAAATTTTAAGAAACACCTATGCTATTTTCGTAGCTTTAGAGAATAAAATGTCACACAACAACGCTGTTTCACTATACATCCAAGTGAACAATAGATCACTTTATATTTCAAACTAAGTACAGAATATACTCTTATCATTTGAGTTACATACTTGATTGGGATGAATATTGTAGTTTTAAAATATGATACGGATTCTCAATCAATCCTAACGGTTATTTGGATAGTTATATTAAAAGAAATTGGTGAAACTCGGAAATAAAACTTGCTTTACATTAGAAATAAGTAACACTAGTTGTATGAGCCAAATGTGAAATCTGGTTGTTCAAGTTGAAATGAAACCGGGCTTGAACGTACGATCCAATGGTTTCAAATCTAGTGCTCAAACTACATTAAGTTTCAGTGCTTATTTTAACTTCAGGCTTAGGCTATTAAATGAACGTGATTGGATTGAAATTCGATCTACATACTTGGTAATGGTTAAAGAGGATGGTACAATATCCTAAGTCGATCTTCATTTCTGCTAAACAAGGTAAAGAAATATGGCAAATGCTCACATTTACTGCCCACCCCACCCCCAGAAAAATACAAAACCAGTTCAAAACATAAAAACCACTCAGCCACGTACAGCGTACAACCTGAAACATGTTCATCAGTTCAAGTTGCACAAATTATAACCAGCAATTAATAAAATGGAACTTCAACGATTAAGCAACTACTCCATTTATTAATTAGCACTAACCATCGAAACAGCACCTATTACTTTGCTCATTAATGCTTGGTACTTTAAAAGTAATTTCGAATTGCACCTTGCCTACTTCAGTTTTAGCAACCGAGTAACATGACTAGCCCGTACAAATAAAGTATGGTACAAAGCAGAGTACCTGAATTTACACTTGATGAACGAGCTACATTAAACTTCAAAAACAAAGATAACGGTTGAAACCAGAACATTCAGGTAGCATATGGTACTCATTTTGATAAGTGGCCAAGTTAAAGCTGCCACTTAATACTAAATAAGTGCTTGTACAAGTGGTCAAGGGTAGTAACTATTAACGAATGATAAACAATACTCAATTTCATTATTCTTATGTTGTTATTCATTTGTTATTCATTTTGGAATAACTGAACAAACCTCTTCCTCCAGTACGCTATCTTCAAGGGTGGTCTTATCAGTTGAAGGTGACTTAGTTGCATGTAAGACTGTTGTGCTATCTTCATCGATCTCAGAGTCTTGAGAGAAGTCATTTTCTGAGAGATTTTCATCCGCACCCTCACCTTTCTTGTGCCGGCTTGATTGGACAGGAACAGGTCCAGTAACATCAACAGTAAAAGCTACAATATTAAGGAAATTCATTTAGTAACCTTTTAGTAAATGGCTTATACAAAAGAATGTTACTAGTCTAAATATGAGATGGTTTAGCTAACAAATAACTTAGTACTTCCGTAGCTCTAATTTATTACTTTTTATTTGCAGAACTAAGCTTCTGTAACTTTAAAAGGAAACTAACTAAATATTTGAGGTCCGAATAACATATCTGTTACGAACTTATTTGTCATCGACAATGTAAACGCAAATTTTATTATTATTATTATTATCATATTTTTAACAATAGAATTACAAAGCGGGAGATACAGTACAAGTAGAAACACAAACAGGAAGAATTCATTCCGAAAAATAGGTCATCACAATTTTATGAAGATTCTAACACGAAACTGCAACAAGATCGCCACTGGTTTCTATTGTATGCCACATAGTAAGGTCTCAAGCCACTGGATTTGCACCATCTCTAGGACTCTAACCATGAAGTCGCGATTAACCGACAGAGACATATTCTATGCAGCTTACTTTCATTCCACAACGTCATGTCATAAACCGACCACCTCTCCGCTTTTCCCAACCAGTCGTAGTATCAACAAATAATACATGATATCAAAGTTACTGAGATGGCACTCATAAAACGTGGTCGAGTCACCGAAGCCGGTGTTTAAAGATGGTAACACCAATTAAGTTGTCATCACCCCGATTAAAAGCACGATTCCGAAGCTCAGCATTACTAGCATATTGTTCCCACCGAATGTCAGTAACTCGTCACAGACAATGATAAATAAACACAGAATGACCCCGAACATCTTGTTTCTAGAAATTCGTCGATGATTAAGTTAAAAAGGAAAGATGAAATTGGGTAACCCTGACTAATCCCACTGGTGAGTTGGGACAATGGAGAAAGGTGGTTGTACATCCTCAGTTTGCCTGAGGTGTTTGTGTACAGAGCCTTTAAGATGTCAATAAGCTTCCCAGCCACACCAGTCTAACAGATAATTCTAGAGTTCAGTGCTGTCCAACGAATCAAAGTCGGCTGTGACATCTAAAAACTGTATGATTGTTATGGTGTTCCAACATTTGGTATAAAGTTAAAATGTGGTCAATACTTCCAAGATGTTTGCTGGCCAACGAAACGCAAGACAAATGTAGCGTAAATCAAACCATGTCCATAGTTTAGATAAGTGTTCCAAAGGGAACGACAGTCTTGGACACAACCACGCCATTGGTAACTGATCGCGACAAGAACAATTTGTGTCCAGGCTTGGGTCGCACAGGGAAGATGCCAGGTAGTGCATCAACGGTGGATGTGACGGAAGCCGGTACTGTAGAAAGTTGCAAAAGAACAAATCATTGACCATTATTTAATCAATGTACGTGCGGTTCTCTCATTCCACTTACTGATAATGAGCTACGTAAAATGCATGATCCTCCTAAATGAATTATTGTCTAACAGTAGTAATAATACCCCCGGCCGTTGCTGCTACCTTGACGTGGTGGTCGGGCTTGCCTATCGTGATGAACCAATCGAGCTATACTGGCTGGAACAATAGTTCCTCAAGGTCCTACCATGCCAGGCAGGTCGGTTGAAGAGCGGTAAGACTAAAAGCAGCAGATCCAAGGTCTGAGGGCGAAGTCGTACTGCCGACTGTACAGAGGTGTGACGGCAGTAAGGTGTTTCCCTCGGACAACCAGCATAACAGCGATGCTGCCTTCCCACAAGGAGGGGTGGGGTTAGAAAAGGTTGACCCTAAAAATGCACACCTCGCCTTATCCTACGGATTTCCGTCTCCGGCGATAAGGTCTTCAACAAGTACGGAGCTAACACTAAAACTACTCGCCAAAAGGTCGTGTGTGACCGGCCTCAAGCAGTTGTCCCTTGGGCACTGCGGTCACGCTTTAATCCAATTTCCTTTTCAGGTACCTCCAGAAGAACCCTTCCACGGTGTGGGCAACCGGGAAGTGATAACTGCCCTCATACTTCTGACAGCACTCAAGACCACCGTATTCAAAATCATTTACTCTCTTCAATCCCTATCATTGCTCCTACCTTGACTACCAACTCTGAACTTCCTCTTCTAACTTTCTCTTCAAGTGTCACCACGTCCGACGATTCTAGCACTCGAAGTAATGTCCCAGGTCTACCGAAACCCCGCTCCAAACTACACATTGGAGCTTTCAACGTACGCACCCTATGTCAAATCGGTCAGCAGGCCTCCTTAGCTAAAACCCTGGAATCTCGTATGATTGATGTGTGCTGTGTCTCCGAAACACGCATACAAGATCCTAGCATGGTCATTCACTTGACCTCACCTTGCCAAAATGGCGATGCGACAAGATACACTCTCCGTTTATCTGGCGATTCGATAGCCAGCTCTCGTGGACTGGCGGGTGTGGGCATAGCGCTAAGCATGAGAGCAGAACAAGCACTATTAGAATGGATCCCTGTTAATAGTCGCCTATGTGCTGTTCGACTAAACGGCTCTGTAAGGACTCGGAGGAATAGGGACACTCGTCGTTGTCTTTTCGTCGTTTCCGCCTACGCTCCCACTGACTGCAGCCCAGACGAACTGAAGGATGAATTTTACAGAAACCTCTGTGAACTTCTTCAAAAAGCCAAGCACTCAGACATAGTAGTCGTCGCAGGTGACTTTAATGCCCAAGTAGGTAGTTTAGACCAAACAGAAAGACATTTAGGCGGGTATTTTAGTGTTCCAGCTCAGAGAACAGATAATGGTGACCGTCTGCTGCAACTTTGCTCAGACAATCGTTTATTCTTAGCGAATACTAATTTTAGGCATAAGGAGAGACATCGCCTAACGTGGCGACCCCCTTCAACAAGACAACGATGGACTCAAATAGACCATATTGCCATCAGTCATCGTTGGAGAGGCTCGATAGAAGATTGCCGCTCGTTCTGGAGTACATGTTTAGACTCTGATCATGCTCTAGTACGAGCACGCATTTGCTTGCACCTCACTGGACGTAGAAAGGCCACATTAGGAAAACCCATTAGAATTGATCTGAGCGACGAGAAGGTCAAAAGTAAATTTCAAGAACAGTTAGGGTCACAATTAGGTAACTCTGGAAACCAGGCTGATCCTGATTTTGCCTGGAATGATCTAAAAACAGCTGTAGAAACAGCAGCGTCATCTACCAGTAATTTGAACAGAAGGAGCACAAAAAACCAGTGGATTTCTGCGACATCTATGGCACTGATGAGCTCTCGCCAACTAATCCCGTCAGGCTCTGAACACGATGAAGAGCGAAAACAAATCAAGTCTAAATTAAGTAGAAGTTTACGAAACGATCGTGAGCAGTGGTGGGCAACGAAAGCAAAAGAGATGGAAAAGGCAGCGGCTTTAGGCAACACTAGGCAGCTTTATAGACTAATCAGGGAAACCGGAATTAAGAAGTCAAGGATAAGTGAAACTATCTCCGAGAAAGATGATACTGTAATCTGCTCTCAACCCAGACGTTTAGAACGATGGGCCGAACACTTCAAGGAACAGTTTAGCTGGCCTTCAGCTACTCTACAATTACCCAGCATTTCCACTCAAGCTAAATGGAACATTGAAGTAGGCCCCCCGACACTAGCTGAAGTTCAAAAAGCTATATCTAACCTGAAACGAGGAAGAGCAGCTGGTCCAGATGGGCTAACCCCAGAGGTTTTCAAAGATGGTGGTCCAGTCTTGGCGATTAGGTTGACTAGTATTTTAGCTAAAGTCTGGGAACTAGATAAAATTCCATCCGAATGGTCTAAATCACTAATAGTCCCAATATATAAGAAAGGACCAAAATCATCTTGTGATAACCATAGAGGGATTAGTTTGACTAATATAGCATCTAAAATACTAGCCTCAATAATTATCGGACGTTTAACAAAGACTCGTGAACTACAAACACGAGAAAACCAGGCTGGCTTCAGACCTGGTCGTGGTTGCATCGACCACATATTCACCATTCGTCAGGTTTTAGAACACAGGCACGCCTACCGGCGTCCTACAATGGTGGTTTTCCTCGACTTAAAGGCAGCATTCGACTCAGTTGACCGTGAGGTTCTGTGGCAGTGTCTGTCATTAAAAGGTGTACCTCAGAAGTACATAAACCTTGTGAAGGCTCTTTACTCGAACACTACCAGTCGAGTCAGAGCTTATGGCGAACTGTCATCTGACTTTGCGACCTCAAGTGGTGTCCGTCAAGGCTGCCCACTATCTCCGTTTTTGTTTAATTTTATCATAGACGTGCTACTAGAAGTAACGCTTTCTTCGGCTGAATTTTCTGGGATTGATCTCCTTCCAGGAGGTCCACTTATCGACTTAGAATACGCAGACGACATAGTCCTGTTTGGTGAAGACACTGATAAGATGCAGAGTCTTCTGGTCGCACTGAGCAACAATGCCAGGATGTTTGGGATGCGTTTCTCCCCGTCTAAGTGTAAATTGTTACTTCAGGACTGGCCTGCGTCAACCCCTGAACTAAGGATAGGGAGTGAAGAAGTTGAATGCGTTGATAACTTCACTTATCTCGGAAGTCTGATCAGCCCTAATGGGTTGGTGTCTGAGGAAATTTCTGCACGAATTCGAAAGGCTCGTTCGGCTTTTGCCAACTTACGTCATCTATGGCGTAGGCGTGATATTCGTCTATCAACTAAAGGACGAGTATATTGCACAGCAGTTCGTCCTGTTCTACTTTACGGCTGTGAAACATGGCCATTAAGGGTAGAAGACACTCGTAGGTTACTAGCATTTGATCACAGATGTCTTAGAAATATATCTCGTACCTGCTGGGATCTCCGGATAACTAATAATGAGGTTAGACGAAGGGTATCAGGGAATAATGGTAAATCTGTTGATGAGGTTATGAAACTTCATCGACTGAGATGGTTGGGGCATGTGTTACGTATGTCCGAACACCGGTTACCACGTCGCTCAATGATGACTAGTATTGGAGTGGGTTGGAAAAGGGTTAGGGGCGGCCAAACCAAAACGTGGCATCAGTCGTTGAAGTCACTAACTTCTGGTCTGAGCCACATTGGTAAATGTCGACTACCTGGTTGGGGTCCGCGTGACTGCCGTACCCAGTGGTTGGAGACTCTTGGTGACATGGCTCAGAATCGATCACAGTGGCGTAGGTGTATACATTCTTTGTCTTCATGTACACCTTGAGACTAAAATTACTCTACCTTTCTTTCTACGAACTAATTTTTTTTTTTCTCTCTCTCTCTACATATTATATCCTTATATGCAATCTTCCTTTTATATATTACTACCATTAAAGTAACTGATTCTATGAATTCGGTGATCATCTTGCTATGCTGTTGAGGTGTGGCAACTTGGACCGATGCACTTATGTGCCTGGTCCTACGTTGTATCTGTCTGTCTGTCAGTAATAATACCCAAATTATGGGGTTAATTGTAGTGCTTCCTGATCTGAAATGACTAGGATATTTACTTTTTAAAGCCATAGGTTGAAAGCAGTAGAGACTTAAGGTTAATCTCCCACAATAATTTGCAATGAAAAGACGTCCTTAAAATATTTTAAGAGGGGATTGATAGTGATTTTCTAGTCATTTTAACGTTGGGAAGGCATCTAACAGGTTTGGCTTAAAATTATGTTAGGACTCAGTGCATGGGAGCTAACAATATCATCTGATTACTTTAACAGGAAAATAAGGTAAGATTCCAACCAGAAACTCTATGTTTGAAAATCGAGTACTTTAACCACAACCACAAGGTACGTTTAATGCGAACAGACAAAAATCAAGGTATCTAGAAAATAATGCACTGAATATTACCAAGAACTCCGTAGCTGTATCCTAGTACCGTTCAAACAGTCAGTTATATGCAACGTAGAACCATATACATGCATCTAATTAACTTGTCACGCCTAATTAGTACAGTAACATGTGCATCAAGTCACTAGAAGTCCCAACAGTCGTAGTAAAGATAAAATGTCGACAAGTAGGACATGATACAAGGAAACGTAATTGATAAGTGAAAATAAATGTATACAATGTTTTTAAGCTCAAGAGAAACAAAAAGAGAATGCACCTGCACCCCTGTTACCGATTCTTAACCATGTCAGAGTCTTCAATCGTCAGTCGCAACAATCGTGAAGACACAAACCATGTAGCCTGCCTCTATCAACGCGGTTCATGTTAACAGCCAGTGAATAAACAGACTAGTGCCACATTTTTGTCTGGTCAACTCTAGCTTTTTTCCATCCTCGAGCGTCAGTGCGTCGAGGTTGGCTGTGGTTCGACATACGTAATACATGTCACAACCACCTCAGTTGATTCACATTCCCAACTGCACCAACTAATTTACCATACCCTACGTCTAACTTTATCATTACTTAACCGATGATCTCAACAAGCAAGACGTTTCTGTGACATCATCAAATATCAATAACCAACGAATATTATCTACTCTTAATTCCCACGTTTCACATCCATACAATGAAATATAACGGACTATTTAGTAGTATACTCACCTACGCAATAAGTAACATACGTGAGTCTAACAAATCTGTATCGAGACTTCGTCAGTCACTAACCCACTAAGCCCGATCACACTTCAAGGATGGGAGAGGTAGGGACGCACTTACCTACTTAACTCTTTCCTGTCTTTATTTCAGATGCTGAAATATACCAGTCAGTGCATTTAAACGGAGAAACCCATTCGGAAAACGTACATACTGTTTACCAATATCATCAAAATGCTGTATTTTATTAGCGTCAATAAGTGGACATCTTTCTTCGCTTTAATTCCTTCCTATATAATTATATAGTTCTGTTATTCTTGTGAATCTGACCTCCTCGTGCTACTGAGGAATGATAACTTGAACCCATACGTATACACGCCAGATTCTGGGTTGTACCTTAATGACATCCCGGAAGATCAATTTCTGGATATTCAGACTACTAAAGCGTTGTTTCTAGCAGTAATTTTGAGATAAATTTGACCACATTGTCGAACACCACTTAGAGTTACAATCAAAGATGACAGTTCGCTATAAGCGTTGTCACGAATAATGTCCGACTGAAGGTCTTTCATCAGGTCTGTGCACTTTCAAGGTACATCTAGCAATGACAGACACTGTCATACAACCTCCTGGTTTAGTACTGCTCGCAAGTAATACAGATGAATTTAGACATCGAAAATGTAAATATGTCTCTTATTTTAGCACATTTTAGAGAACCTTTTGCTTCACTTTCAACTTATATACTGACTTAAACAAAAGAATATTTGATTATGCTGCTTAATAATTGTGAGTGACCACCAACAACTTTAAGGTAACAACCTAAAGATATAATGTTAACTGCGAAATATTACATATAGTGCAATTTATGCTAATGAGTTTATTGCACAATTATTGCACTGAGTGTCGCTTGAATAGAGACCAAATACACAGTACTTTAGTAATAAGGATATAAGCATGCATACTGTATCATAATATCGGTTAGCTACAACAACAACAAGAGCACTGCTATTAGGCGAAAAAGGTAGCTACCTCTCTTCAGTAACGTAAAGTGATTACCTGGATAAGGGTAATATTAACTACCAACTACCTAAGACGGGTCATATTTTATAGTTATATGATCACTTGAAAACTAATATATGATATTTCTACTAACACTTACAGTCATCGGGATCCTCAAACTCTGCAAAATCGTCATCCATATTACTACCACAAACAATGCTCAGATTACAAACAAATGCTGCAGTAATGAGCCATAAGCAATATAATGGGATGTCCAACTGTGAACGAAGAAATTTTAGAATCATGGTAGATCTAAGGTGTCAACGGTAACACGACAAGTGGTAGCGACTAATGCAAGAGGTGACTGAGCACCTGAAGGTCAATGGAGAATGAAATCATTGGTGCGTTTACGTCGACTACTTACAAAGTCTGGTGAAGAAGGTATCGTTACATTCACGACACATCTTTGAATTCACTTAAGCTATGTCTGATAACTTTAACCCTGTAATCAATTATGGTAATGTCATATATATGACTAATGACGATGGTTTAATATCCATTGACAAATTTTCTTGAAGATTGACAAGCAGGGAAGATTTTGGAAAAGTACGTAATTATGAATTCATAATCATTTCAAAAATCAGTAACAATTTAGAATCTATTAGTTTCTTTTATCGAACATCTTTGTGATTATTCAAAATACTATAAAATGCAGAATAGGTTTTCGTACTTGTCAATAACCAGGATAACTGTTTGTAGTTTCCTAGACAAATAACTATACAGTGACTCATACTAGGGAGTGCGTCTACCAGCTCTCTGGTTGCCGCCACTAAATAAGAAACGATGTACCATGTGGCGGCCGTAAAGGCCGTCATCCCGAAGCAAGCACTAATCAAACTCTTACTTCGTACAAACGTACAAGTCCGGTAATGTATGACCCTGTTCACGATATTGCCTGGGCACAAAGTAGCTTCTACTGGAAGCCATAGCACTTGAAAATGTGGCTAACAAACATATTTTGGGTAAAAAGGCTAGCGCCCAGGAAAGGTGTGATGACGACAGTTCTGTCAATATACAAATAAATTATGTCGACTACTTAATTCTGATTGACTCCCCATTGATTGCGCCTGATTTCAACGTTGTGCGTGCTGAAGAAAAGACATTGAGTCCAGTCAAAAGCATGTGCAAAAGGAGGAGTCGAAAACAGTCCTCTAGATAACATCTTTCATGGATAGTAAAACCACTGAACAAGTTATTGAAATTAAAGTTAATTTGATTGAATTTGAAATGTGTGATACAATTACTGAATGGATGCAAGGGTCAAGGTCCGATGAAAGGCACTTCATGTAGCCAGCATGTAGACGCCAGGAGGAAGATAACCTTAGAGTGTCGCAGAATGCTACTAGCTTCCTCCCGCGTCTTTTTCTGTAATAGATGGAATAATACTTGACCCACTAAACGTGTACGAAGATAATGCATTCCTTTTGTTCACTATTAGCACTTTGCTTTTACTGATATTAAAATAAGGTGAACTGATGGAAGCCCCTTTACAAATTCTATCCAAATCCTCCATAATAATTATGGTTTTAGAGGAACCTTAGTGCTCCCATTAGACCTGAAAGTCATCTGCATGAAGGATTTGCGACTGTAGGTTAGCTGTAAGGTTATCTGTAAACATTGCAAGTGGGCCAATGATGAAACTTTTTGGCACTCTACTAGTTATTTTGAGCCAATTAAACAAAACGGGGTTAACATTGAATGCTAGCGACCTATCACTTAGGGCTGTCCATTTGTCATTTTAATGAACATTTATTAACACTGAATGACTGAAGTTTCCTCAACGATTTCCATGGTTCACTTTGATGAAAGCTTTGAAAAAAAAAGAAAATAACACGCATTGGATTAATTTAATCAACTTGTAAAGTACATTTGTTCCACAATATCAGATCACTGTCGTAGGACCTACCTGAAAGAAAGCCGTTCTGAAATACAGATTGTAGGGAATTATTTAGAAAATAGTTACGGAGTCAGTTGTTCGTGATTATTTGAATGACCTTTGTTACTGTAGACATTAAGAAAACTAGAGGGTAGTTGGAAGCCTGTGTTTAATCTGGTTAGTGTTTTTTTAGCAGGCATGTGTTTTACGGGATAGGGATGCTAGCCCTATGCCCAACCCTCCTCCTAAACCCGGGCTTGTGACCGACAATAACCCTAGAAGAGGTGCACGCGAAGTTGGAAGCCTGTGTAGAGTCATTGTGGTACTTTACCCCACCACGTTTACCATCATCCATCGAAAATGTCCCATTAACATTGCTTGAAGACGGCAAGTAAAAGACTTGTAGGTGATGTCCCACTAATTAATCTGTATCACTGGACTACTCAGAACATGGTGTACAATGATGAGTTATGTTATTTCTTCTGTTATCTCAAACAGATTCTGACCACTAGCCAACTTCGCGTTAATCAAGAAGTCTGATTACCGAGGTTAGGGTAGTCTAGGCCAATGGAGTTGAATCACGCCACTTGATATACAGTAGCAATTAGACAAGGTAAACGATCACGCAAATTATCTAGCCCAGAAGATAATAAAAACCATAAGATCTATTCCTGTAACACCACTGTGCTGCTCTCCCTTGAGGCGAAGGTTTGACTACAAATTTTGTCTTATCAGTGATTACTTTGCCCTCGGTTACACAGCACTTTAAGAGGGTAGCAAGAGAAAAAGAGTGAATTCTAATAGTTTGTAAGGGATTTGGAACAAATTTTATCTAAGCCGGGAGACTTGTGGGGATCTAGGTGTCTCAGTAACCACTTGACAACATGGAGATGGAAGTTCATAGCCCTTGCGTCGATATAAGGGATGATAGAGTTGCTGACAATCAGTGTCGGCGTATTGCTTACAGAGAAGTTAAATAGAAAATTTTCGGCAAGTATGTCTACAACTTAAGGATGGGAGCTATGTGCCGTCCTTGAATTCTACCCAACAAATTAAGGATTAGGTTGCTTTTTATGCGGTCATACAAAGCTGAATATAGCGCTGCATAGATTTCTTCAGAATCGTTTGATATTTTTTCTTATTAATTTTGATTCTGTAGGTGCATTCGTTGCCTAGGACCTTGTAAGGTATCTAGTCTACCAAGCCTTTTAAAAAATGTCAATGGTTCTCTGTTTTTTTGTGCTTACTTCCGGTTTTTGGGTACAGAACTTCAACCAGGAAACGAACATAAGTTTATTACGAGGCCGATAAAGAAGGTCATGACAATCAGTGGACTGAAGAAGACTGTTTTTTAATTCAATAATATAATTCATCTACGTAGGCAGGGTCTCGTTCGCTAGGCCAGAGTATGCTTTCCAGGTTGACTTTAATTTCACCGTTGTTCATATTGTGGCAATACTCACATACTGTGAATTTTGTTAGGAGATATGTGAGGAGTAATTAAGACAGTACAAGAGTATGGCTAATGTCACTCAATAGGCTCAGAAATTTAAGATGTAATGCGGCGATTTCTTATCTAGTGAAAGTGCAATCTAGTCTAGTAAACTTTCAATAGGGTTTCCAGTGAGTACAACGAGTTACGTTGTCCCTTAGCTGATGATCAGCAAGCAGATGCATAAAGTCGCAAACTAATTCGTAGTCATGTTTTGACGAGATGGATGGAGTGTTATTAAAGTCACTCATTAGCAGTATATGGGCAAAAACTAAGTGCAGGACTGCACGAATAACTGAAAAACAATTTGTTTAGGAAAGTCTTAGTTACAAATATTGTGTATGGAGCACCAACCGACCAGGAGCCAAGATATTTGTTTGTTAGTCAACTGTGGTCGTCACGATGGGTAGGTCTGGGAGCTATGATTTTGTAGGCACTTAGGAAGAAAGACACATATAGTTAGGCGCTATCCACTAGTTGGCCAGAACTGTCATTACTGAATAGCCAGAAGTCATGAAGGTGTGCTTAAACTAATTTAAAAGAATTTATTTTAATCACAAACGACCTATTCGAGATAAGTGTTGTGAAAAAACCTTTCAAATTCCAGCTAAAAAAGCGCTCGAGTGCAGTTTACACAGCCAAAGAAATTCTGGATAAAATGCCACTATGCATTATTATATATATAGGATATTGAAGAAAACTGTAATGTTAGAAGACAGAAAATTTCGAATAAAATGTGTGTGTAAAATTAATATTTGATAGGAAAAACATTCAGTAGATATTTAAGGCATGAATAGAGTGTGAGTAGATTCATTAGACAATTAATATTCCATAATAATTAAAATGTCAAACAGTGCAAATGTCAATAAAATTATGAATGATCTTACAAGTGGTGTTGAATGGGGGGGAATAGAAAATTCCGAATAAAATGTGTATGTATAAAAACCGTAATAAAAATGGGAATATACTCTATTAGGTGTATGAAAAATAGAGGCATCAGTGACTTCACTGTTAGTCCGGGATTCTCAACATACCATCATACTGTTCACATGACTAATGGATAGAGCATAAGTGTTTGACCATATCGGTCATTGAAAAATCGCGCTAAGTGAAGAAAAACTCTCAAAAGACTAAAAATATAGAAAAACCCAGAAAATTGGTGGTTTTTTAGTTGCAATGTCGTCAGACCATCGGGTTTCAAAACCTGCTAGGGTAGAGCAAATGACGGTTTAGAAACCATAAGCATTTTCTTAACTAACATTCGAATGATCAAGTTAAGTATCTTAGAGGAAGAAACCATACCTGACATGATCGCACTCACAGGAACCTGGTTAATAACTGATGTAGACCCTACAAGAATCAAATCAAAGGCATTTTCGCACAAGTTCCGATAAGGCTATCGGTCGTAAGGGGGGAGAGGGGAGGAATAAACTTATACATATAGGATAACTTACGTATCCAACATAGTATTTTGGTTACTCGTGAAAGTGACACATGCTAGGCAGCCAACTGCACTCTTAAGTTTATACATAGACAAGTTATTATTAGCGTAGTTTGCAGTAGTCCTAGCTGCCTAGTGGCGGACTTTTCAAATATACTTTCGGGACAACCTTAGGAGTCGTTCGAGATGTCTTTTCCGAAAGAGTGACTCTTAATGAATCGGGAGTATTTCATAATTATTCCAGTATGTGGCAGGAAACGTTGGCAGTTAGTATCCAACATTACGCCTGTTAATTCAACAAGCATGTAGCGGTAAATAATCTCCGAAACAAATAGTTGCATAGGCTTTCGATACTGATGCTGACCATGTTTGTTTTGGCGGACACAACTAGTTGAAGGCGCGTGGTCAAGCATTACTACCAGATCACGACTCGAACCACCGTGGGTAGCATCTCTCTCTAGTTAACCAGCCTAGATGTTGTTATCCCATTGAAGCTCTGTTTGCGATCAAATATAATTTTTCTTCCATCCTTCAGTGCCTTCTAATTTCTTCTTATTCGTAACACTGGGTCTATTCGATAGAAGTGGCTCTGGTCGTACGACAAGCGTAACTTGGTCATATACCCGGGTACACTTCAAGCATAGTAGTTAAAATACTAGAGACATTAATCCAAAGTAAAATGTAAAGTTATGTAGGGTCAAAAAAACCTGATGACTTCAGTGCAAAATCAGTCTTGTAAGTGCTTTCCATAACTTACTTACTTATTAAACGCGAAACTCAGGAGAACTGGGGGTAATCTATAGACAAAGAATTGTCTATGGATATAATATTCATTGACTTTAGCAAGGCACTCGACAAAATGCTTCATGTTGATACTTTTGGTAACTATCAAACTTAGGGATAACATGGTTATTTCAAGATTAAACAAGGAATTTCTTATGTGAGTTAGTGAGACACTATCTGAATGGAAGCATTTATTAAGTGGCATTTCCTAAGGTAAGCCTGCTTTGTCTTATTGAATTGTTATTATAGCTAAAATCAATAGCACTCTTATTTGCTGATGACGTGAAGATTCGGAAAATAATATGCAGTGATGGTGGTTAGTTTGATTATTATTCTGATCTAGACGAATTAGTCTGATAATCTCAAAGTAATGGGAGCTAAAGACTAATTGTAGTAGGAATGAATTAAACCCCGTCGGTGCCAGTAATAGCCACCAATACTTCTCAATGGCCTGAAACCCGCACATGTGGCAACGCATCTGTAGTTAAATTGTTTGTTATATTATGACAGTTATACAGAGTACTCAAACGATTTGATGAAGATGTGAGCCAGATTTCATGTTCTACATAAGTAAAATATCTTTTGAATATTGTATACAAGCCGCAAGTCCCCATCTTATCATGGTTATCAAGACATTTAGCGGGATTTTTACGAATATATATCAGGTGAATAACAAGCTCGTCAAACCACACTTAGGATGAGCGCCTAAAGCATTCATGATCTTTTTCCACTACCTTGTTGTAAAATGCGAGGTAATCTTGTCTTAGCATTTTGTACGCTAAATAAGGACTTTGGTATTAATATATCTTATCTTTTCCCCAGTCATCATTCTTGCCACAGTCTTACTCATTCTTTTATTTTAAGCTCTGTATTTATTAGGACCTTCATAATTTTAACTATCCTAATAAAAGCAATATAAGACCACAGCAACATTTACAACTTATAACTGAAAACGGAGTACAAAATGTGAGTAGGTTATTTTTCAGCGATTTATTGTTCGTTCACTATAAAGTAGAGAATATATAACCATTTCAAAAAACTTCGCATTCATGCTAGCCTGATACAGGTAACGTAAGTGATCTTGGATGACTTAATCACACTACAGTTTGTTCTAAAGGTTAGTAAGATGCAACGTATTTTAGAACAAAGAACAATATACCAGTTGTAATTTTGAAATAAAATTGGCTAACTGAATCAACAGCAGTTACGACATTTCGTGCAGTTAGCAATCATGCGAAAGATTTTAACACGCATGTGTGGCTAAAATGTTAAAGTTAGTTTGTGCGGATTTTAATGCCAGCTGATCACTGACGGCTTCAGAAAAGTTTCGGTAAATCATAACAACTACAAAGAGACACCTAAGATGACTTATAAACATCCTTATGGAGCAATGACGCCCCAAAAAGAGTGCCCGGTCGTTTGTCAAAAGTGCACTATGATGTATTACGTATTTTTTGGATCTTAGTACTGTAATCGTTATTATTGTTGATTTTGTTTTCAATTCGCATTTTAATTTGGTGCCAATTTACTAACAGTGACTTATTTACCGAAATCATTGTATACCGGTAACCCATCATCATTCTGATCATTCCTGTAAACCGGTATGCTTTGATATGCAAAATGATAGTTAGGAATAAAACTGCCATTTTTATTATTAGATGTACAAGGTTTTGAATTGCATAAAGTAGTATCTAAGTGTCGAAAAGAAAGGTGTTAATTTTTGGTGTGATCGTGTTTTGTTATAATAATATATATAATTTCAAACCAATACACTTTGTCACGTGGTGTGAAGAAGTTCATTCTATCCATTTGATGGTGTTTGAATTCCAGAACGATATGTCAGTTGGCATTAATGCATAGTTCTAAACTAGAATATGTTTCTTTTCTACAAAAATGAAATAATGATTGACATGGGGGGAGGCAATGGCTAATGAGATAAGATGTTCAAATGATGTCGCTTTCAAGGATATGCTATACAGTAACTGACTGTAGAAGCTGTCATTATCTCTGAGCATACCAATGTTTATATTGTACAGTTATATGTCGGTATGTATGTTTACCATGATATAGAATATATTTTTGAATTTTTCGGTGGTTTGCTTGTTTTCCAGTTATTTGTGCATACTAATTTGCTTTAAATATATGTTTATCTTAATCATCGTTGTTGATTACTAATTATTTGTGATGTCTGTTTAACATGTGTACGGAGTCAGTGCAAACATGAGAATTTAAATGCACTCTGAATGTATTTGTAATGATCAGAACATGGGTTAGTGCCCCCACACAAATGGTACTTAAGTCAGTAATGGTGATTTTCAGTAGTAAGTAGTGGTTCATTCATCAGAACAATGTTTCAATAATTTTACTATCATCATCACTTTATTCTGTTCAGCTTTTAGGCTACTTTACTAAAATTACTGAGAATGCTTTTTAACAATTTGATGCATTCCAAATTTATGCAAGACTCTATTGTATAGTGACCTATATATGTATGTTTGTTGATTTGAACGGAACAATGAATTTGTTGTCCTCTGAAACAAATCTCTTTATCTAATGCATCAACTAACTACGAGATCAGGTAAGTCTCTATTGTTCACTGTTAATACTGATAGAATGTACTCTTTTACGATAATTATAATAATAATAGTAATATTACTAATAGCTTTATTCTTAAGTAGAATTTTGTACATTAGAGAACATCAGCTTACAGGCATGATTGCAATAATATGGCTTGTAAAAGGGTTTTCATAAAGAGTCATTGTTAGGCAATTCACACTGTATGAAGATATTAATTAAAAACAAGGCCAACGATAATAAAGTTTACAGTTTGCAGTACTACTGTACTAGAGGTATATATTGTTTTATAGTGCACTTCTGATAAAAAAGCTCGCTCGTTTGTGGCTCACCGAGATTCCAGGAAATGGCTGAATGTAAACTGAAGGACCATAGAGAATATCCAGATACAGGATAAGGCTGAGAGTATTTGAATAAAAGCGAGGTTAGTTGATTGATTTTGAGAGATGAGTTATTGCTGCATTAATTAAGTTGCTAACCACCGTTGTCCTGGATCACTTCCTTATCACCACTAAACTGATGTTCAGGACTTAGCATCTGGAGCTTACCAATCTTCCACTGTGCCGTCTGGTACGGAACGACTGTAAGGAACAATAGTATAGTTTTACTAGTTTATTATAAAATGGTAGTTCCGACATTAAGTGAAGAATGTAGCAATGATCGAGGCAAATATACATAATTAAGGTACTAAGGATGTTTGAATACTCTAAGCAGTCCAATTTTCACAGTGCAATAAACCTGTAGATAGATTAAAGTTACACAATGAATATCTTTTAAGATTGCTTAGGCGTTTACGTGACACATGCGCGACACAAAAATATCTCTGTCATAGGGTTTACTGATAGACACTATTTATCGCCAATGCACTTGTGTACAGACTTTACACTAGGACATTACCACTCTTTCACCATGTTGTCTTACACAAAACCACCTTAATGAACCAATGTTTCAGCTAGGGTAAATAGTTTATTGTAAGGGGTAAGTTATGACACTAGATCGAGAGGGGCAACAACGCTTGGGTTAAATATTCATCAAAGAGGTTTGAAATCTCTAAATAATTCAACGTCCACACACAATACGAAACCAGTAGATACATTAAATTTTTAGATTAAGCTCTCTTTCTCTCCATGTGTTAACAATTTACTTTCTTCGTAACAACAATACCTGTTGTAAAAATATTCATGATCTAATCCCTCTCTCATGATACCAGTCGTTAAAAGTGAAACATGAAGATATTTTACCGCTTGCTTTTAAATCCTTTGTAAAAGAATTCATTTGAATCATGTGTTCATTACATCACTGTATTTAATCAACTTTTACTCGTGAATGATAATGATCATCATTTACTACAAATAATCACATGTTGAACTATTGTTATGACTAGCACACAGTATAATATTCGCTGACAACTTCTTGTTAATAGTGTGTAGTGGCAAATATTTCCTAAAGTAAATGGTTGCATAGGCTCTCAACATTGATATTGAGCATGTTTGTTTTAACAAACACGACTAGTTCAATGCGCGCGGTCACGCATCACTACCAGACCATGACACAATCCACCGTATAAAATCTCTCTATCTAGTTTGCCATCCTAGAAGTTGTTATCACGTTGACGCTCTATTCACTATCAAATATAACTTCTCTTCCATTCTACCTTGGCATATGATTTCTTCTCATTCGTAACAGTGGGTTTTTTTAATCGTCAGAAGTTGCTCTGGTTGTGCGACAATGTAACTTGGTCATATATCGGAGTGCACTTGAAGTGTTTAGTATATCTGACTGCTTATGATTATGAATTAAGTACGGAAAGATAATGATGATGTACTAGTGATGGTTAATGAATAAAGTAATTTGTAAATTTATAAATAGATTCATGTGAGAATATGATTATGATTATTATATTCGGAGGTATGATACTGCATTCATTCTATTCAACTAAATAACAATCCCTAAACAATGTAAAAATTAATCCATTTTAAAATATTCATTCTTATCCGTATTAATCTAATTTAAGACATAAATAAGAAGAATAGTGGCAATTTTAGTTAGTTTACATGATCAGTAACATCGTGTTTTCGGTTGAAATGTGCTCAGCATTAAAATTTTATGATGTAATTATGAATTGAAAGTTGGCACAAATAACTAAAATACAATTAACTTATAGTTATGTTGATAAGAAGACAGTTACAAGATAACAGAAACTTTAGCCTAAATAATTTTTTAACGTTGATACTTAACTGATAAAAAAACATAAAAGTTTGAATAACCTGTCATTTTAAGAACGGAGCACTTAGGTTATGCTGACTTCAATGTTATATACTACGTAATCGGGTTATGTGAAGGTAGTTGACAGTCAATTTTAATATCACGAACTGATCTGAATTAAATAACCATCGATCACCTGGAAGCACTGGGCAGCTGTTTCCTCATAGTATAGGACTCCTCAACAGTTCGTATCTATCTTCGTTCAAACCCCAGGAACTTCTGGTTCCGCAACGAACGCTTTGCCATTAGACCACTTAGGCGGCTCCCAACGGTTGATATTTTTAAATCAATAAATCCGTGATATGTTTGTGCGACTTTATTTTCGTATTCTTATTTTAAAGTATGTGTCTGACCATTACTTGAATACTGCACGTTTACTCTTGCACTTTTATTTTTGTATTAAAGATAAACTCGGGATAAAATCTGTCTAGCGTTACTTTAATCTTCGTATTCTTGGAACTAATTATATCTTAAACTTCGAAACTAGATAAAGTTAATTAAGTTTAGACACTCTACGGAGGCACCGGTCCAAATCGAATCCAATTTTGTGTAACAAGATATAGATTAAGTTTGATGCTACATCATCAAACAAAGTTACAAATTCTTCTTGTTTTAGCCTCTAAAACTCGGCTTTAAAGCAAAAATGATCTCACTATAAATCCATTCTTTAGATAAACATTCTTTCAAAATAATTTTTAAAGAATCCACAACAGTTTGTCACAGGCGTTTGTGAAACAGAATTGCTTTGTTTATTTGCTTGGCATATCAATAGTGTATTCCGTTACTGCACTGAAAGTATTCACTTCAATTATTATTTCTTACTTTAGTGACGAAATATTTAAGACTGTGAGTTTGAGAACACCACTCAATTCATCCATCAACTTTGTTTCACGCTAATATTCTTTGCCCATAATATTATCATATCTTATGTAATTTTCAAGTGTTTTCAGTGATCGTGAGAGTGCTAACTTTGACTGTTTATTTCAATAACTCCAGAATACTAATGATGTTGTTTTTGTCTTATCTTTAGTTGTAGGTGTTTATGTATGAAGCACGTATGAAACCTACCTGTGCAACGCTATTTATTCCTTTTCTTCGCACTATGGCATATTAGCTACGTTAAAAATGAAGTAAGCTGCGTATTATGCGATGAAGACCTCTGAAAAACGCTCGTGATGTTATATCTCTGCTACTCTTTCCCCTGCCTCACCATATTAACTTTAACATTCATGTACTTGATTTGTCATCGACAACAATCCCATTATATAAAGTTTTGCTAGCAATAATCATATAGCTATTTTGCTTTAACTTCTAACATTAGTTTGCTCGGCCAACAACCTTATCCTTTGTAGTTTTCAACAACTAAGAATCAAAAGTTACAGTGAAACAGTTTAAGATATTTGTCTGTATAGATGACGTACATTGAGTTTATTTTAACATCTTTAACAAGCCTACAAACAATTGTGTATTTTGAGATCTAGTTTAAAATACTCTATTACCATTTTTATATTGACATATAACTTATGGAATTGACAGGAAACATTATTATTGTTAAAACAAGCGTGCGACTACAATGCGAACCCTATCGTTGAATATTTTACTTCAATGCTATTTATATATAATTGTTATTTGTAATAATTGACTGTGATCATGGATGTCCAGTCAAAAGCAAAAAGATGATTTAGTACGAATTTTTGGAAAAATTAACGTGGTCACTGACGATACAAACTAAACGTAACCATTGTGGTAGGTCGTCGAATATTCAAGTATCCAGCTCCTAATTAACAAGCTAGTTTACTTTGTTCACTAATGTCAACGCTTCTTTAGATATCGATAGACAATATTTTCATTTTTTCATTTTAGATAATAAAAAAATAAACCAGAAATTCTGTTGCATTGAAAGTCACTAACCGCCCTCTCCCTGAGTATTCCAACGAGTTTCATTGGCTAACATCCATTATTTTACTGTTCGGATGTTGCAGCATTATGGAACACAGAAATGAATATAACTTACTCTATCCGCTAGTTGTGATTTCGTGCTTTTCAGATTTACACTTATTCCAAATGTGATTCTCCTATATTCGTCGTTACTGACTTTCAATATATATTACTTATTCTATGAATTATGGATGTATATGAATCAATATAACATACGTTGAATTGCAGACAGTTTGCAATTGTAATATTGAGGAACAGAGGTAGATCGTAATCCAGTAGTAACAAACAATAACGTTTAATACTCTAAGGAAGGTATATATATTTATTGATAACCTACTTCATAAATAGTGTTTTATCTACAAAATATATTTTATTTATTCCCATCATATCTGCTTCTTTATACTGCGTGGGTACCTGCTGATTTTTTATACATACAACTGGTCAGTAATTCATGAACTCACCATTTACGTGAGATATGTATGTCTGAAGTAAACTGTACTGAATTATTAATTATTGTTGATTGGTGGTTGGAGCTCATGAGTTTTTCAACAGGTAGTTAAACTTCCATTGCCTTGAGACTTTCGTTCATTAGTTGTATGTCTTAATGCGCAGTCCAGATGTATGTTTGGAACTGTTTAATTGATAATCGGAAATGAATAGTTTGAAGGATTCACCACGAATTAAAATTTACACGAACGGTGTTTTCACTGAGAAGAGGCAGTGACTTCCGTCGATTAATAGATATGCATAAAATCGACCTCCACATTATTGACGTCACTGTCTAAATTCAGAATGTATCATCCTCCTTAAGTACTTATTTAAGAGAGTGGAATGTGAGACTTAAGTTACGGAAACCATTTGCATTTAAAGCTAATTAAGAAACATAGGCTTAACTAATAACACTTTTACAATTTACCTTTCATGATATGAGAGAATTCCCAAGTAACAATATCATCCCTACTTAAATGGAAACTAGATCAGAAGGCATTCGACATCCATCACATATACATGAGAGTAAGTATACAGCGTAATACACACCATAACTATTCAATAAAACTCCTAAGTAGCAATAAGGCGTCAAGTCAAACATCAAAATGCTCAGTCGAAATTTTGAGCAACTTAGGAAATCGGTGTGTAGTAAATACCAACAAACAATTGTTGTGTCACCACTGTCATGGAAATGAAGTACTCGAATTAGTTACACTTCTGATGCTCGTTAATGCGTCAGATATGTCAAAAATGCAGCTTCTTCTCTCATATTAATGTTACTTTCCTTTATTCTATCCTTTGTTTGATAAAAAATCCCTACCCAATGGAATTGTTGACCCACAATTACTAAAGATGGAAGCCTGTTAAACAAAATCTTCTATTCCATCCCCAGCTATGTGGCGATGAAGTTCTTGACAACAGAATACCTATATTCATGTCATATGAAAATAGAAATAGTTTAACAAGTCATCTAACTTCTAGTGTCTCCAAACTAACACATTTCGTGAAATAGTTTCTCTCTGGTAGCAAAGAAACGTAGTTTCTGTCAAAAATATTAAGAACAACATTACTAGAAGCTTACATATAAGTATTAATTCCTTTTGAGCATAATTGTTTTACGATACAACAATTAATCACAAATACACCAAGAAGCTTCCAACACATATTTATTGATGGCAAAGTGTACCTCAAAGAACTGTAAATCTGATGAAGACTTGAGACAACGTTCCATAAATATACTGTTTAGAATATAGTTAACTCTGTAAAATACACGTAAATTGCCCTATCAAATGAGACGAAGTGGCCACATGATTGAGTGTAACCAGATAAGTTCCATCCCAATCTTATGTGAAATGGTCTACTACTACCTCCTCATAATGACATTTCAACTGTAAAGCAGTTAGACAAACTTGATAAAAAAAACTTAGACAGGAGTTAAACATTTCAAAAACAAGAAATAATGTAATGAATATTTCATTACTAATACGTATTACTTGTACATCAGATGAACAGAAAATATGGAAGTGGTGTGAACGCTATACTTTGTTAACATAGAAACGGTAGATTTAACTCAAGCACTAGAAACACTTTTTTTTCATCTGAATTATCATTCGTAAACATCATTAGTAATAACAATGATGAGGTTATTTGTTATCTGTTCCAAATTTTGCTAAATGAAATGACCAATTGAAAAACATGTTTAAATCTGTATTTACGGTTGTTTACTCACTTCGTTACATCAGCTACATTTGTAGCCCTTTTTACGAGGTAGTTGTTACATTCAGCTGCTTCAAGACTTTAGTGTGTATGAATACATAAATATACTGAGTCAGCATCATATTTCGTTCCCATGTATCTCTATTACAATGAGTTGTGGTTGTATGCATATAATTTTCATATCACTTTGAGAAACTGATTTAAATCGGTTACTGAATGATTAACTTTTATACTGGGTTTTAACTAGCATAGCAAACTTTGCAAGCATTGGTAACAAAAATAAAAAGATCAGTCAACAAGAAACAATACACTAAATTTAAAGGATAAAAAAATAAGTGATAAGTTTTCATGCGTACGTGATCTTTCACACCTCCCTTGAGTTCCATCATATATAGTGTGTAGGGAGAAATATAATTAGAAACTCAATTGTATTTGATTGTTATAGAACTGAAGCATATCTAGTCCATAAACATACATCTATTCGAACACTAGTAAATCTAATCACTAAGAGGTGTTCTACTAAAGCACGGTTACATGGTAGTTTTGTCCCCCTTATTTTAGTATTATTTGCAAACTTCGGTTTTTAGTTTAAATGGTACATTTTATAACCTGTAGTTAAAGCAACATAAAGCTACAATTGCAACTACTAAGTAAACGAATGAATAGCTTTTCACACTTTTAGTAAGCCATAGACGATATGTTATAATCAAATAAATTTAACTCTGTATTGCTAATAATAGTAAAAACATAATGTGTATCCTTTTAATGTAGTTTGGATATCATTCAGTAAGCATATAGCACAGAAGATCACTATATGCCCCGTTATTTACATCATTTCAAACAAAACTTTGAGCCTAGGGTTTTGTTAATGAGATAAACTCATTCGTTTCTTAACCTTATCGAAATCTGTGGCAATTTATTTGAGGTGTAATTCTGCATGTTGACTTTTATACCTAAAACTGCAGGCATTGAATTTATTAGCAGATTTCAACATGCAGTTTACCTACTAACTAGTAAATGTATCAAGATGAGTTGGCTAATGCGTAAAATCATTATCAATTTTAGTAAGTTTATTTTGAGCTTATTTCGTTTCTTTTGTTTAGAATCGCTCGTCGTAAGCGGTCTCTAATACATTCCTATTGCACCATCGTTATTTGTAACATGTCCTTCAGCTTTGTATGTAATTCTACTACCAGGTAAAAATCAAACTCCTACCTAGTGGTCGCATAATTTTATGTAAATTGGAAAAACTTCTTTCATGCTATTTCGGTATATTACATTAGATACAACTTTTCAAGGTCGACCATAACTTCCAAGGTAATCTCTACCGCAACGCTTCGAAAACTGTCCTTGACCTGTCTCCTAGGTGCAACTACATGGTTACTTTTGATTCAAGCTTTCGTCATTTATTATTATTGTAGAATACCACCATTGCTAAACGTAAGTTCATCTGGTTTGCTTACTAGGTCGTCTATTCATTGTCTGTCTTTCTCTTCCTCTTTCAACTGGAACAAACTTTTCGGAAATTTAAATTTCCAAAATGTTTTTGCCTTTAATTAGAGGCAAAACCTATTGCAAACTTAGAGGAAATATAGAGAACAATACAATACAGCCTTTTTTAGAACGTTGTTAATTATTGAAACGTTTAACGAGATAGAAACGAAGGTGCTTACTAACTGTTAAAACGGTACATTGAACTTTGTATCAATGAAAAACCGTTATTCACTTTTACTTGTTGGAGCTAGTTATATCTGACTCCTGTGACGCAGAAATAATATTTAATTCACGGTACAGGCTTACTGAATCATGATACAAGAACGGAAAGTTGTCTAAACTTCACGTTTTTAAATCTGTGTATTAATTTTAGAATAGAAATTTAAGTATTTTTATTTAATAGCCGGTGATTCATCCTATAATAGCACTTTTAAATGAGATAATGAAAATTTAATTTCATCAGATATATATTCGAAGAATTGTATTTGCAGACTGTAAACATATAGTTTTGTTAGCATCGATTGGTTTATCCTAAAAGTACTAAAACACGTTTGATGCATATTGTCGTAAACTTTTTACTTCCTTCTCATATACTTAAGCAGTTTATCCCTGTAGTCATGGGGAAAACCCTGGATATCTGTTTTATTTGCTTATCTAACTATCCGCAATCAGATGGCACTAATACACCTCTGCATTTTCAAGTGTAGTTTTTATTTTAGTTTCCTTGTGCCTCTTTTATCAAAGTGCGGGACAAAACAAACGTAATCTTCAAATTCAATTGATGTACCGGCATGTATCATATTGATAATCGAAGTTTATCGCTTCTTACTTTTTATACGTGAGGAGTCCTGTTCTCGTTCAGAAGAGAAGAATCCAACAAATTCATTTGTTGTTCATCAATTAGTAGAAATCTTAAGTGATCACTGAACTGTATACATTCATTAACGTTGATGCTGACGTTTGACCATCTGAGAAGGGCCATGTTCTTGCAAACTTGGTTATTAAGTTTGTTCATTTTGGTAAATGAATCATATCTCCTTATATCCATCAAACTACTAATAAGGATCAGTTTGAATACATCTTGCTCATTAGTTTCAGTTTGAACTGATGTTGAAAACGATATTGATGTTAGAATATCTGTTTTCGTAGAACTGGTGTGTACATTTGTATGTAGTAAAAGCTTACATAGCTATAAGAGATACGTTTTTTGTGAACAACTGAAATATTGGATGGTTAACATCAAAACAGCTAGCTCACGTTTCCACTACATACATGTCTACGTGATGACAGACAACCTCGACTGTGGCTGTGAATGTATATTGACGTGTGCGTAATAGTGCGATAGCTTCTTTAGCCTCCCTCTTGGGAGTGGTGTTGGTTTGCTTTATTCAAAGGCACCACAGCCTAAACATCTACGAAATGACTTTTCTAAATCCTTAGCTAAAGTAAAGTAATCTGCAAATACAATTTTATGTGTCACAGTAACCTACCTACCTTATACTTGATGAGGTGCAGTCTTACCCTCAGATTACCTTTTCTAATGTGTTTGGAAAATTGGTGAGTTCTACACACGACTTCACACACTCCCGGCACGCAGCGTACCTTCAGACTAAAAGCAAGTTACGAAAGTATGAACGTTGTATTGTAATATTCACTGTATGATTCAAGTTGTAAAAACTAGTATGGTACTGTTGAGCAACCAATTCTATACTTCACCATGTAACTCCACAAGATTACTTTATCGTCAGTCCTGGCAACAAAAGATCACTCCAGTTTCTTGATCAGAAACTGGTGACTAGATACGATATAATTTAGCCACATCTATATACCCAAACAACTATCGAAAAAATTCTGCTTTCCCTTAATCGGTAAGCAAACTTGAGAAAGACTTTAATAGTCTTTCCTAAAAATTTTGTTTAAAGTTGGGTTTTTGAGTCTACATACGCATATTAGTTAGTTTTAATAATTGACTTAAGCTTAGGTAAGCTATTTGGATCTCAGTGCAAAATTTTACAAACTAGCTCATTAGAGTAACCATTCACCTTGTTACTGTTTTCTTATTTTCCAGCTCAGTATTTGACAAAACTATGTTTGGCTATAAATAGTTCAGATATCTAAATCATATTGTTTTTGTGGTCATATGTTTCAGCCGGTTGGTTTGTGAACTCAAAGTTGAGGAGCTCCACAAACTTTCAGATTTTTCTTAAACTACCAGCACATTCAGTTTACATTTTCATACATATACATTTATATTTACTTATATTATTAATTGAAATAATAGAGGAAGAAGTGTTTTGAAACCGTCAGTAATACTTATTTCATCTTTGTTGTATGATTTTCAAATCTAATAAATGCCAAAACGATGTTCTCTTCAATGGATTTGTGTTGTAAATAACACTATTGGTCCTTTACTACAAAATCATGCTGGTATAAAGTATTATCAATCATATTTGATCTCATAAATTCTAGGTGCTATTGTTAAAGGAGTTTTCTATATTCACGGTGGTATAACCGTCAATGCCACTTTATGCAAAAGGCCAAGCAATCGCTTTTATAAAATACAAATTTATCCTGATGTAGGTCAGTGGGTGGAAATTACATCTCCAGACTCACCATCTCTCAGTCAGCATGTTTGTTTAGTTTTCAAAGATAGATATCTTATTTTCATTGGTAAGTTGATTTCTGGACTGATTATTAATAACCATTCATATGAAAGTAATTTCAGTAATAGGCACTTGTAGGTTGCTAGTATTTGATCATAAGTTTCTCCTAAGTATTGGTCGAGAATGTTTAGACCACCAACTAAGCGACATTAAGGTCGGACACTTGATGCTAGGCAAAGTGTAACAAGTTGATGGGGTTTAATGCCTTCATCGCATCTAATAATTAGAATATGTATAGCGTATGATCAACCATCACTTGTCTCGATGCGGAGTGATGCCAGCGTTGTAGTTAGTTGGAAGAAAGGGGCTTATAACTCAAGTAGTACCGCTACTCCATGAAGTTACTAACTATTAGTCTGAGTCGTGTTTGTGATTAAAAACCACTTGACTGTGGTCTGTGCCATAATCATAGTCAATGATTAAGGATGTTAGGTGATATGGTTCAAAATCAATCATAATAGAGCAGATCCATTCACTTCTTGTCTAACCGTAGATCCTGGGTTTCGAAATTGTTTTATTGCGCGTATTAATTATTTTTTATCAAGTAATGTTCACTATACTTAATCTTTCTTTACCATCATTCGAAATACTGCTTAATTATTCATCCTGATAATTTATCTCATTGTACTTATGTGTAAATTCGACTGATGCAGATATGTACTAGGCTTTATGTTACTTATGTATGCATGTATGCACAACATTGAACCTAGGATATACGTACATCGGTCCGACCTGCCGCACCACAGTACCTCAGCAACATCAACATCAAATTCGTCAGAGTAGTAATTACTTCAATGTTAATAATAATGATAGTAATGTTAATAATAGTAATAATAAAGAATTGGACATATAGAATATGGTCCAGGGAGAAAGAGTTAGTTTGTGGAAATAATGATATAAAACAATTTTAAGCTTACGATTTAAGACAGGACATATAGAGTAAATATACTTGCTCCACTGTGAGCGATTCTAACTCATGCTACTCAGAGTCTCCAACGATTGATTTACGGCATTTGCCACGGACCATAACTAGTTAGTCTGCATCTGCTGACACGACAGTGACCAGCAGTGAGTAATCTTATGAACTAATGTTGTGTTTTGGTTTGGTCTCCCATTATTTCCTGTATTGATCCACTGTCAGTCAGCATTGCGCATCGCGGTGGTTTGGTTTACATGACAGATGCCCCAATAATCTCAGCCGATGAAGACTTATAACCTCATCGTCTGATTCACCATCTTTCCCTTATACCCAGCGTCCAACTTTATTATTACTCACTTGTTGTCCCTAGAAAACGCGTTCGATGTTCTAAAGACACCAGTGATCAAATACCAATAACTTACGAATGTCATGAACTGTTATTGACTACGTTTTATATATAGAATAAGACAAAACAAACTGATGTGCATTACATTCGTCTTTTCAATAATGCAAGAACGACAACATTTGCAGAATACTTTAAATTCAATGTATTTCGTTAGCATTCCGTCTCATCAGCTACATACATACATGCTATTGATTTTAGATAACTCAAATCATTAATACGTATTGATTTTGTTAATTAAATTGTTTATCTGATCATTGATCTAATGCTATCAGGGCAATTCAAGATTAACTACTGATTCCTTTTGAACATAAAGGTTAGATTTTAATCTTCTAATTGTAATGGCCTGAGTAAATTTTAATAGAATCGATTTCTGTTGTTTATTGATGATTTCAAAAGCATTTGTTACATCGACTTCATGTCCCGTGTCTATCAAATGACGCGTAACTGAACTTCTAAATGTGGTTATATCTTTCAAGCTCAAGCCAAATAAATATATTTAATAAACTAATGGTATCCTATGATATATCAGCATTATTCACCAATATTCCCCTAGAAGAAACCATTGACATAATAAGTCAACATTCTGAACTGTTATCTAGACCGAAAACACAACTTATACAGCTATGCACAAATAGCATCCAATTTCAATTCAATAGTAAATTATACTGCCAAGCATATAGTGTAGCAATAGGAAGCCCTTTAGGACCAATACTCACTGATATATTTATAGCTCATCTGGAAAAAACAAAGTTAATGCCTGCAATAAACCAAATGACACTCTACAGAAGGTACGTTGATGATACATTTATTATATGCGACGACGGAATGTGAGTAGGGTTAGTTGTAGAGATACAAGAGATATTATGGGGTGTGGAAACGATTTGATTTTGATCAATTTGGACTCTCGTGCTTTTACGGGTATGAGGGCGGTCGTCACTTCCCGGCTGTCCACACCGTGGAAGGGTGCTTCTTGAGGAACCTGAAAAAGAAGGTATATTAGTGTCGGTCTCAGAGACCTGAAAGCGTGACCGCAGAGCCCAAAGGACAACTGCTTGAGGCCTGTCACGCACGGCCTTTTTATGAAAAGTTTTTTGAGTATTAGCTCCACACTTAAAAGCCCTTAGTGGGCACCCTTACCGCCGGAGACGGAAATCCGTGAGGTAGGGTGAGGTGTGACATTTTTAGGGCCGACCTTTTCTAACCCCTCCTTCCTTTTGAGAAGGCAGCATCGCTGCAAATGCTGGTTGTCCGAGGGAAACACCTTACTGCTGTCACACCCCTCTGCAGTCAGCAGTACGACTTCGCCCTCAGACCTTGAGTAGCTGCTTTTAGTCTCATCGTTCTCCAATCGACCTACCTAGCATGGTAGAACCTACAGTAACATATATTCCAGCCAGTATAGCTCGGTTGGGTCATCACGATAGGCAAGCCCGACCACCACGTTAAGGTAGCAGCTACGGTCGGGTGTGGTATGGCAACCTGAACTGATGTACGAACGTACGAAGTTCTGCATTGTATCTATCTATCTATCTATGTGACGACATAAACCAAGGAAAAAAACTACTTCAAATCTTTAATGAAGCTCATCCCAACATCAAATACACAATGGAGTACGAAAAGAACAATATCTTCCGATTTCTAGATCTAGGAATTTCACGAAGAGATGACGGAACATGCCAAAGATCTATATCCCGGAAAGATACATGGAATGGTCAATACCTTCATTCCCATAGCTTTTGTCCGATCAGCTGTAAACGTGGTTTAGTCAAGTGACTTTACTACAGAGCTGAACGACTATGCACTGCTGATAAACTTGATGGTGAGATTTCAATCATAAAAAAATGTCTTTGGCAAAATGAGTATCCTGAAACATTCATTGAGAAGTATAGCAATAGATGTAATCAAAAATTCGAAACTAAAAATCCCGAAAAGAAAAGGGTATTTATTCAACTAGTATTTAAAGGAGATCAAGTAGCCGAACAATTTAATCAAAGACTTAAAACGGCCATCAAACAAACATTCCCTGCTGCCAAACTATTGACGCTGTACAAAACACGATGTTGAATAAGTCAAACAAAAGTTAATAAATATCCATCTCATCTCACCTCCAATTGTATTTACCAGTTAACATGTACTTGCAAAAGCAGGTAAATTGGAAGGACAGAAAGACAAACCAATTTACGATTTGTTGAACACGTCCAGAAGAACTTGTGCTCGAAAGAAGCAACCACTTTTAGAAGTTTAATTACGCGTCATTTGATAGACACGGGACATGAGGTCGATATAACAAATACTTTTGAAATCATCAATAAACAACATAAATCGATTCTATTAAAATTTGCTGAGGCCATTGCAATTAGAAGATTAAAACCTAACCTTTGTGTTCAAAAGGAATCAGTAGTTAATCTTCAATTGCCCTGATAGCATTAGATCGATGATCAGATAAACAATTCAATTAACAAAATCAATATGTATTAATAATTTGAGTTATCTTAACTCAATAGCATGTATGTATGTAGCTGATGAGACGGAATGCTAACGAAATACATTGAATTTAAAGTATTCTGCAAATGTTGTCGTTCTTGCAGTATTCAAATATTTGAAGGGAACAAACTGTTTTATTTGTCTTTTCATTGAGAGATGGATATCTCTCCTACTCCATAGATGACGTAAGTTGACAGTAGCGAAACGAGCTTTGTGGATCCATGTAGAGATTTCGTCCGACACCAGTCCATTAGATCTGATCAAATTTTTTAAGTGAAGTGGTCAACGCGTTCAACTCCTTCATTCCCTATCTCCACCTCAGCTGTCGACAAGGACCAGTCCTTAAGCAACAGTTTGCATTAAGAAGGAGATATACATATTCTGAACATATTAACATTGTTTTTCAATGCTATCAATAAACTCTGCAGTTTATCAGCGTCTTCACCAAACAGGACTTAGTCGATCTACTACTAAGATACCAATTCCTGACAATTTAAACGATAGTAGAGTTATTCCAAGCACTAAGTCTGTTATGAAATTTAGTAAAAGTGGGGATAGTAGGCAGCCTTGATGGAAACCACTTTAGGATACTCTGACTTACCTGATTGTGTTCGGGTTAAGAGCCCTCTTAGATTTACGTACTATGGGGTGCGTATGATAGGCACTACCGCAGAACGTTACGACAAGAAGAAACCTGCATTGTCGGACACCGAAAAGTATGTATTCTAAAACCTGTTACTGATGATTTTGTAACTTTCGGATTCACACTCTCTATTGTTTGTTACGTGGTTTTATATTATAATCTTCATTTTAATCAGACTCATTGTAACTCTAAGTAGGATTATCCTACAGTCCATCTTTTCCAATTAATCTCATTTATTCAGTCATAATACAAGTTGCCTAGTTTCCCCATCACCTGTAAGTATATACATAAATGCGCCTTAGGTCACATGTTTAGACTGTTATGACGTCGAAAAAGCTGGCTATGACTAATGCGTACGACCAATTAATTGGCATTCTCTCATGCGCACGAAATCACAGTCACAAATACCAATGATCGCCTAGCTAGTCTCCATATTTGCTCGATACCCACTCAGTCCCAGGCCGGAGTAGGAAGAACATAAGATGATGAATCAACCAGACAAATCGTATTATATTTCAAGCATTCTTTTAGGTATACATAAACCAAACCACATAGCCAGCCATTTCAGAAATTAACGTCAACACAAAACGAGGGATACAGTGGTAGTGAATTGAGGTAACGTGTACACAACCAATTAAACTGTAGTTTGTAAATGAGAAATGATATACTAACAGTTAATTTGACAAACGGGAGGATAAGGCATGTGGGACAAAATAATGATAGGAAATAATATGCTTACTTTATGCACAACTAAGGCCACTGAAATAGTCTTCTAAAACACAGTACTGTAAGTTAGTTATTCTTCTTTAATCACCCAACATAAACAAAGTCTGACTGTTGGTGGTTTTATGTTCTGAGAACTGTATGGTCAAGTTAGGAGACTCCAGCTGTTGTTGCAAACAACTACAAATAGAGCTAAGATTATATATGCTATTATATACTATTCTGCAAGTGCTAAATTAGTTCATTCTGATTATTTTACCTGTGATTGATTATCTCTGGAGACATAGCGTGTCTTAGTACTCTTAACTACTGTGTTAGGTGGACCTTACTACGTGACTAATGGAAGTTATACCAACATTCATATCAGTTGAGTAGTCCTTAATACTGATCATATTTTATTAATAAAGCTGATCCAAGTGCTTGTATATCACGTTTTACGTTTGATGGTTAGATGCAATCAGTAGGAAGACTTGTGACTATATTTTGCTGCCATTCGGAACTTATTTACAAAACTTCCTGTGGGGTTCGAATCTGTATCACCTAGTATTACAGTCAATGTCACAATTTAATATCAAAACATAGGTGTTTGATTTAACGTACTTAAATCCAGATAACTTTATATGATATATAATCTTGTTGAATAGCCAATGTTCCCGTTTAACTTTCTTGATACACTATCTGATAAAGGTGGTTGGAATGGACGCATACGAATACCAGGTATACACACATACGATACACAGTCGAATAGTTGGTTGCCACCTGCTCTAAAAGAACCACTACTTACTGGATTTCCTCAAGGAGCTGGCTTATCAGCGCATTCTGCTCAAGCATTTCATTCATTAAATAATAATGAAAATAAATTCTCAGCTATTATTATTGGTAGAGATGGTTCCCTAAGAATACAAAGAAAAGCAGGAAATATTTACCTACTATATGGTAGGTTGATTACTTCTCAACACTTATTAATTATTATCGTTTAATTGATTTAGGAGTGATGGGTACGTATGAGAAAGTAAGTGAATTGGCTACAGTTACAATCGAAAAGTGAATAACCTCCTTCCCAGTTGTTTCAATATCTTACTTACCAACCACAGTTATCTTTCATTGATCTAATTATCAACTTACTTTATTGTTGGTTTAATCTTTGTGTTCTGATTAACATGCAATAAGATGTTATGTTTATGTTTGAGGAATTTTGTAAAAATGAAATACAAACGACTACTTCAAGTAACTATCACTTAATGAGTAAGATTACACTTAAATCTGATTATCAGTCGAATCTCATCTAATCGAATTATTTCAGTAATATTAAGAACTACTTAATTATTGTTATATTTAAGTTGGATTGTGACTGGCAAGTGGAATCTAGGACGCGCGTTTCGTCCTATTTGGGACTCGTCGGCTGGATGTACCTGCATCCCAATGTTGATGTTCATACTGGGATTCGAACTCAGTCCGCTTCGTGTCAAACGCCACTTGCTAGTCACAATCCAACTTAAATATAACTTGTGTAATACCGCTATAGAGAGGCAATCCGCTCAAGATGCACATATGGCAACAGAGGCTGACCAGTTTCAGTCCATTACAAATCAACGGGAAGATACAATCCTATTCTGAATTACTTAATTATTGGTTTGAGCATAAACAAAGCATACAAAATGAAAAATTGATTACTGAGAATGTGAATCTTCATTGATCCAGACAGCTTTGTTTATGTTTGCTCGATGTGGATTAGTATTTGACATTGAGGCGAGCTGAATTAGGAGGTATTTTAGTAGATGCAGACTACTTGATCGGAATCTGTGCGATAATTGCTACCAGTCGTTTTAGATGGGTGACAGTGACTAAAGTACATTTACCAACTATCTTCTGCGGAATGTTGATTTACAGTATTCCTTCATGTATTCTTCTTACTATGGATTTCTTGATCATGTTTTCATAGTCATTAGTATTATTATTGTATTTTCCTGATTCATTTGTTACTCATTTGGTTAATTTCATCTCATCATGCTACTATGCTACAATGACTTTAGCTAATGCATATGTGTAGCAGAGGCTACGTGGATTATAACTGACTGACTAACTGATCCTTGATAAACCTCAAGGTTTTTAGTATGTACTGTTTGTTCAAGAGGTCTTTAGTAGAATAAAACTTCTACCTAGTGTTCCCTATCTTCGAATATAAAGTGATGTGTGTTATGTGAATAAATGTAGTGCTTTTTTTATTTCAATCCATAATATTCTCTTCGGTTATCAACAAACTTTATTCTCCATTATAACTTTATTATTACGATATTCCGTTTATAGACTGCTTGTTAACAAGTTTAGTACATAAGTGGTTGCAACATATATCATGTATCAACTGCCAACTTCGACGCTCGATGCTGACTAATGGAGTACGTTGGATGTATGCTCGTTTCTCCCAAACTAAAATAAGACATCACTTAATAAATTCCTTAACTGGTCATGCTATCTGGTCAGAATATCTAGTTTCACTCTGCTCAATAACCGCATTCAGTAGTTTCGAAGTTTGTGTGAGGTATCTCAGGATCTGTCTGAATGGTCCAGGTGCATTCATGCTTTGTCTAACTTAAGCTCCTGAGTTTCCGAATTATTTTGTGCACTTTATTCAACAAATTAATTTATTCTTTTCAGACTATATTCTTTATATTTAACTTGGTTTTTTTACAACCATTGATAGGGCTCCTAATTTTGGTGTGCTGATTCAATGCGATAATTCGGACTGATGCATATGACTGACTGATAATTGAAAATAATTTTTTTTTTTTTTAATTTGTTATCATGATATTGGTCTCATTTAGGCAACTAATCGCAACCAGGGGACACGGGACAGTTGTTTCGTCCTAGTGTAAGACTCTTCATCAGTCCACATCTTTGACCCATCAGAAAATCGAACCCAAGACCTTCAGGCGAATACCTAATCGTTAGACCACTGAGTGGGCTTCTAACGTTTGATATTTTTAAGTCAGTCAGTTAGTAGTATTAGATTTATACGACCTCAATTCCGTCCTTACTTTCGTTTTTAGGTGATTTAATTGATGCAGATTCACCTCAACAACGAATAAAATATGTGTATTACGAAGCTGATTCTAATTTATCAGCCTCATCAAGAAGTTATCACACATCGACAGCGATTGCACCATGTACATTAATTACTATTGGCGGTTGTAAAAGTAATTCCTTTGACTTATTAAAATGGAAAATAACACATAAAAATAAAAAAGAACAATACAATTGGCCTGGTCCCCTTGACTACCCATTGATATCATGTTCAGCTGTAACGGACTTCGTCAAAAGTATTGAACAACAAAAGCTGGATCTAATTCAACTTGTACCATCTCATCAAAAGTAAGTAGAATTAACTATTATATTGATTCATAATGTTGTAGTTACTTAAAAAATCTAGATACACTCAACTTTAACTAAGTGAATCAAGAGTTCAATACATTTGAGTTGGATTGTGACTGACAAGCGGAATCCAAGATATGCTTATGTTCACATCGAGATGCAGGTACATTCAGCTGATGAGTCCCAAACAAGTTGAAACGCGAGTCCTAGATTCCACTTACTAGTCACAGTTAAACTCAGAACTACTTGTGAACTATCAGTATATCGAGGCAACTAGTTCAGGATGCATATATGGCAACAGAGGCTTATCGATTTCAGTACATAATAAATGAACAGGAATTAATTAATCAATCAATCAATTCCTGTTACTCCATGTGGAGCATAAGTCGCCGACCAGCAATATCCAATCAACTCTGTCCTGGGCTTTCCTTTCCAGCTCTTTCCAGGTCCTCTTCATTTTCTTTATGTCTGTCTTCAATTCCCGATGCAATGTGTTCTTGAATCTTCCTCTTTCTCTTTGACCTTCAAGATTACAGGTTACTACTTGTCTTGTGACACAGTTTGATGATTTCCTCAATGTCTGTTCTATCCACCTCCAGCTTCTCTTCCTAATTTCTCCATTGACTAAATTGTGGTTGATTTGTTCTTTGCCACAGAAGATTGTTGCTGATTGTATCTGTCCACCGGATCCGAAGTATCTTGTACAAACAGTTGTTTCTAAATATTGGTATTTTTAGTATGATGCTTTTCATAGTTCTTCACTCAAGTTCCAGCTACATACAACAGAATTGTCTTCTCATTTGTATTGAAAATTTTGACTTTAATGTTGACTGATAGTTGATTTGAGTTCCAGATGTCTTTTCAGCTGTAGAAATGTTGTCCTTGTCTTTCCTTATCAATCCGTGCCTTCACATCTACATAAGACCCTCCTTGTTTATCGATGATGCTGCCACCCAAGTATGTAAAGGTTTCTACACCTTCCACAGTTTCTTCGTCAAGTATAATTAGATTGGTGTTTGTTGTTTTGTATCGACGGGTCTTACTTTTCCGTTCACGTATATTGAGACCTACTGCTGCCAAGACAGTTGCTACACTGTCCGTCATCTTCTGCGTTTGTTGCTGTGTGTTGGATAGAAGATCACCTGCAAAGTTCAAGTCATGTAGTTACATCCATGTTGTTCACCGTATTCCGAGGTTGCCTTAAGATGTAACAGTTTTCATGATCTAGTCAACCACCAGTAGGAAGAGAAAGGGTGAGAGTAAGCAGTCTTGTCTAACACCGGTCTTCACTTCGAATGAGTCTGTGAGCTGACCTCCATGCACGATTTTACAATGTAGTCCGTCGTAAGGATTCTGTATGATGTTGACTGTCTTTTCGAACAAGCCATAATGTCGTGGAAGGCTCCATAATGTTCTCCTGTCTACGCCGTCGAGTGCTTTTTTGTAGTCGAGGAAGTTCGTGTAAAGTGGTGAATTTCATTCAATTGATTGTTCAATAATGAACCGTAGAGTCGCAATTTGAAAGAAAACTGATGTCTCTGTAGTTTTCGCGGTTGTCCTAGCAACAAAACAGTTCTAGTTTATATCATTTGCATTGATTACTAGTTGATTAATAAAGTTTAATTATTCGTCCTAGTTTCCAGAAGTTAATATGAAAAGATTGAGGATTCGAACTAAGTTAATGAAGAGGCAGAACTACTAGTTCAATTAGCAGAGACGTTAAGCGTTTTCTACTATGCTCATTTTATTTTCAATTTCTATGATTGTAGGCGATTAGTCGAGTCAACTATCTGCAAATGTCAAATGATAAACGAATAAAGTGGGTATTCACAGTAGCTGTTTATTTATTGAAATGGAAGAAAACTACTAATTAATAAGTAGTAAATATTCACTAACTAGTAATAATGTACAGTTCAGTATAACGTTCAGTATACAATCGCTATATGATGTCTATTTCTACTCCAACAGTTTGATTAATTGACGTCGTATGATTCCGTGCATCTACGTAGATGTGGATAATACTTCCAAAGACTGTCAAATTAAGAAAAGTTAACGTTAGACGTGGTTTATGCAGCAGATTAAATTATGTGACAGTATTCTGTATACTCTTTTTACATATGAAGATTGTATGTTTTACATTTGGATCATGAATTCAGGTAGTTGCCTAATGCAGCCTTCTTGTTTGTTCCTTAATTAACAAGTCATTGAAATGTCATGACGTAGTGTCGATGGATTGTTTATTAGTTTTAGGTAACAGTCATGAGAGAATCATATGATCACTTCAATCATGACGCATCTTGTAGTGTTTTTTTATGTGTGGAGATAGACATTAAATTAGTTCCAGAGAAGAACTTAACTGAATCACAGAACATCGACCTGTTTAGCGAATATGAATGACAGACATCCACATTTTGATGACTCCCAGCAAAGAATTTGTTAAATAAGTAAGCAACTTACTTCCTCTTATGCTGATGACCATGAATCGTATTCCGATGCCACCGGCCACTTTTCCAGGACTGAAACTTAATATAAGGGTTTCTGATTCCGATGGAAACAGAAATCACAAATTGTAAAGTGTCAATATATCGCTTTTTCAAATTCACTGACTACATTCTTCAGTGCATCTAGTAGTGGAAATGCAACTAAGACTAGTATAGTCAAGAATAAGTTTTCTTGCTCCGTTACGATACTATGGATTGTCGTCAAACCTACGCTATCATCAGTACGAGATTCGTTACTAGTATAGTTTAAGCTCATTATGCTAGAAAAGTGATTACTCAATTGAGGTATCTTCATTTTATACGACCTCAATGAACTGTCAAACCAATAAGTTAAATTATCGCACATTATTTTTCCATTGGACGAAAAGGACCACAGTGAGGGCTAGGAAAATTTTAAAACATAACAAAATTTCCTAACCTATCAATTTTAAACCACAGTGAGAATAAGTATTATCTTTATTCGGGGTGTCGGTCTCGATGGGGGGGTATTAGAAGCACAGTTATTTATCAATCCAGTCTAAACAACGAAAGAGTTATATTTAGTTGCTATACCTGTTTGTCAAACTAATTAGAAGTGGTCCTATTTTTGTCCATTATGACTAATATTAAGCAAAGATTAAGGTTAAGTTAGAGCTATTTCTCTCAAACTGTTTAATACTTCCAATTTTTGTTTTTTGCCATAAGAGGTTCATCTTTTTGATTATCTCCCATTTGTTATCACTCAATCCTGTATACTGTCTTCTGACTGACTGATTATGTGAATAATTTCTGAATAAATGGCTCTAGTTCAAATGTATTCATCACTTTTATCTTAATCTATATTAATCAATCTGACTGGGAAGTGTCCTACGTATTCATTAGTATGTTTAGTGCAATATGAAGTTATAGTATACAGTGTCTCAATAGGTTACTCCTTCTCCATGTACACATATTGGTTCGTGTTCACAAAAATAGCAACACCATCATCACCACACTTTTTCTTCATGATAGAACGATTCCGATAAGAAATTTGGTAACATTCTAGTGATACCAAATTGTCATTAAACAAGTCATATAGCCAAGATTCTTGAACTATGATTAAACAGTAGTTACATAATATGTTTAGACTAAAAAGAAATGATGGACACTTCACTTTATCTAATATGAGATCTACAGTTTAAACTAAGGATTCAAGGAATAAAAATCTGATAAACATTGATCCCTTTTTAGTATGTGATGTCGGACACCTGTAATGTCTTTGTTTAGTTCTCGCAGTACTACTTATGATAGGCTGTAGACATTTATACAGGCGCGTGAGTATACAATACAATTTCGGTACATGACTAAGCAATTAAAATTGAGATATTGTTGAGATATTTGATAGAAATAATGGTAGTCCAGGACTTCAAACAGACCGGATACATAAGTTACACAACAAGATGAAATGTCTATCCAATGCATTCTAGTCTCCATTATCTGTTTAACCCAAATGATCAGTCAGTTACAACGTAGAACTTGGTACATGCGTACATCAGTTCAAGTTGCCATGCCTCAATAAGCTGATAGAGATTAAATTGTCGGACCAAATCCCAGAGTAGGGGAGGTAGTAACAGAGTAAGTACTAATGGAAAGGTATAGAGATCAGAGATGAGATTTGAGAAAGAAAGTGATTCAGTAAAGAGAAAATTATGAGAAGCTCAAAAACTAGAATTTGGAGGAAGACAAAGAGTGAATGCACCTGCGCTGTTTCCAACGATTTTGAGCCATATCACCTAAAGTCTCTAACTGTTTGTTACGATCATCACGTGGGCCCCAAATGATATTTTGATATTCAGTTCAACAATCTCTAAACAACATCCATTCATAAACAATGAGATTATTAAAGTTAACAACAATCAAAATAATAACACAACAGTGTAATGAAGTGAAAGAAGAAACGCTTCAACATTTTATAATGTAATGAAACAGGCGGTATGTTACTAACAGACAGACAAGCTGACAAATGAAATTTCGATGTATGATGGCAATAGCTTTAGCGAATTTCACGAAACTAAGACTTGGCTGTTTAGTAATCATCTTACAAGGTTTCAATTTTTGTTTAAAAGTGGTTTAAAGACTTCTAAAAAAAAGATGGAACTAGTTACTTTTTCTTGTAAATATTCATATTTCCGCAATTCTTTCCGCGCTCGCCCTGCTGTTTCTGATTGATGGTTTTGATTTTTTATGTGCTAATTATTCTAATTGTTACAAGACGGTTATTGTAACTGTATATCCAGCGTTGGAACGAAGTAGAATCGAATCTTCTGAGTACTGTGTTTGTGTCTTCTTGATTTAACTTTGGGTTAGTAATACAGTTGTAAAGTCCGTTTGTTACTGGATGCGTGTATCTGTTTTGTTCGCTTAGATAAGTACACGAGTTAAAGAGTTGCGGTTAGTACTTCCATGTATAAGGTAGGCGCGAAAGACATATCTAAGACTACGCTAATTAAACCGGTATGTTCTTTTAAACATATCAAGTTTTATCAATTTTATAGTGAAGCGATGATTCACTTGTTTAAATCTTTCAACTTTCCACCCGCTAAATCGCAAGTTCGAGCTCCATTTCATTTACTTCTGTTTGGAAATATAGATAGTAGTAATAACTCTTATACTTTGGGTATGACTTCAATTGAAGTGCATAAATTTGTACGTGGCAAGTTAATTAGTGGCAATAATATGCTATTTTTGTGAGAATCTAGTGCTTTTCTATCGCTTATGTTTTAGTGGTTGGCGTGGTCACTGTGTAGTACCAGGTGTTGGTGGTTTATTTATTGGCACAGGCGAAAGTTTCGATGCATTGAAGCATGGTCCATTGAATTCAGCATACCTTTTAAAGTATGATGAAAATGATAACAATGTCAAACCAATAGTTTACTGAGTAAGTTTTTACTTATCAGTTCTTATGTAATATAAGTAAAAAGTTTATCAATGAATTGTGATGGTTTTTTGTAGAGATATGCATTAAGTTTAATTGTTTGTATTCGTCACAGATTGATGTTGGTCAGTATCACTCAAATTTAGTTAGCACTAGACAAATGTTTCATCTTAGTATGCGACCTAGCAGTACTCAACATCCCTCCATGATTTCCCCTTCCTTCAGGGGGATTGAACCCATTACTTTCACGTCTCATGTTCGAGCGTTTAATCTACACCACCTGGCTGGAATATAATGGCATCCAACTGACATCAATCTATGACGAATACAAACAACTAAACTTGATATGTCTTCACAAAACTACGTCAATTCAACTAAAATAATCAGCTTACTAGTGACTAACTTCAGATGTTGCTCAAGTTTTAATGAGAAGTCGTGACTGGCGGAGTCCAGACATACTGGGAGTGGGACAGTTATCACTAATGGTATTGACTAATCATGGTGCTATTAGACAAATGATGGGAGTAGGGATTGTAGCATTTGACCCCATTGTGAAGTTGATTAAGCGTTGTCCTGGAGACTTGAATGCCCTCGGTCCGATTCCCAGACAGAATTAGAGGGGGGCAATCCTACTGCTGAAGAATCCTACACCAGGACGAAACAGTTATTTAATGCCTCCTGGTTTTCAGTGGTTCCCACACGACGCGAATCTATGATGAATGTGAATAGCTAGACTTATCAATGAATTGTTAAGAACAGAGAACTATTTGTAAAATACAATTTGTTTTTAACATTTAATCAGCTAGTCATAAGAAGTGCTAGATGTAGCTGCTGTCTGGACATAATTGTAAGCCTTCAAACAACTAGCAAGTCGTCTTCTCATACGAGGGTTTGGAAAAGGGTAAACCCTAAGTTCTGCCTCAGACGCTTCAGGTTTAGGAATGCCTAACCCTCTGCACCACTATGCCAGAATTTACTTCCATCAATTTGTGATACATAGCGCGACGATCATCCATTGTCATCGGTGATAACTGTATCACTACCGACAAGTCTGAACTTCATCAGTCAAGACTTATTACTAGAAATTGCAAGCTCTTGTAGCGGATTCTAGTGTGCGCATCGCTGAGGAGTCCCATACTAGAATGAAACTGCTGTGCAGTTCCCCCTTGTTTTCAATGGTACACTGCCAACATCAATCTATGACGAATTTATCAGATAAAACTCAGCACCAATCTCTATAAACCACCTCAACTCAGTGTGTAACGTTGTTAAAATAAAATAATTGCCGATTGCTAAAAAGAACGCGATCGTTATCATTTACCTTATTGCTGTTGCTAATTAGGCCAGCAATGGCCACAACAACAATTATTTATTAAATAGAAAATGGAGAAAACATATGAAAGAGGGCATGTAGTAAGAGCAAACAAACAAACATTAAAGGGTGTAAAACAATTTAATAAGTTGTTTGTTAAGTCACATATAGCCATAGAAGGGATAAGGAGTGTTACACATATCTTTTTGGACACAAACCATATGACTAAACCAACAGGTTAACAAGCATCTACCATCTCGGTTTGGAAAGGGGCTGGTGAAATCCATACTTAGTTCTATTTTGTCACACTCGATAGTTAGTAGACATGCAATATACAGAACTAAAGCATCCAGAGCGGTATACAACATACCATTAAAGTTTGTGGGTGGGATTCGATTTCGTCTTCTACACACGGCCGAAGCCATGTGGATTGGAGTTAACGACCTGTGTCTGTGTCCAATGTGTAACAGCATTACATGCACATACATGTCACTAGTTGTTAACATTCATACATATACATACACTTTAACATAAGACTTGTTCACAAGTGAACATTGAGAATTGCTTGATTGATCTTATATACAATCAACTTAGATAATTTTGATTTTGATTAATCTCCCCAAAGAAATTCAAACAAGTTTCTTGTACAAAATGTTGAAATCTTCACATTTCATAGGTGAGATTATCATTTCAATAAAGAACTTCCTACTCCTGATGTCCTCTAAGCAGTCGGTGTCAAATCTCTGTCAACATATTCATTCAAATATTGACGAATCTTCATATGAATCATTTATGCCTCTCTAAGTATTATGTCTTTAGTCTATTCTAAATTGTTCTGTTCTTTTTTATTTATTTATAGAATCGGTACAATCGATGAACCAAGAGCTTATTCAGTCACTTCAATATGTCGTATTGATGGCACAGCTTGGTTACATGGTGGCTTAGGACCTGATGGTAAAACGATGGGCACATTAATGAAATTAATCAAAGTTGACTAAGAAATGTTTTTGTATTGCAAGTGACTTATTGTTCCTCTTTAGTTTTTTCTTTCTTTTTTTTGTTTTGAAGTTGTATAGTTTTGTTCTTTTTAATGGGAAGTATGCTTTATCTTTATTGATTTACACCTAAGCACCCACTTTTTTTGTGTGGATTTTTCTTTTCACCATCATTGGTAAATGTCCACTTCTTACATCAGTTACTTTTTTGTTTAGTTAAAATTGCTAAACTACTTATAAGTAGTTTATATTATGCATATCTATTTTATGAGTTGTAATTATTTTCATACACTTTAAATGATTAAGTTAACATTCTCTTCAGTTGATTGATTCAATTATGTTGAATACGAAGGTGGATTTGATTTTTTTTCCTCCCAAGAAATAGAATTAAATTATCTTTCCTTTCTCTGAATTGATCATATTTGTCCTAAGTGAGTACCAGTAATTACAACACCAGTCATCATCTATGTCATCATTAAATAATTTGTTTAAATGTTGTAAAGATTGGTAAATTTGAATTTATAATCATAAACTGTTAAGATGTTTCTAATAAGTCGATACTATTAAGTTCTGATCCTGTTTAGTATTCTATGATTCGGCAACATACACTGACTTGATCTCAGATCACAGCAAGAATGAAGCAGGTAGTAAAATGTATTCAGAAATGAAGCAACAGAAAATAAACCAAGCAAATAATTGCACTAGAGTTTATGTAAAATTCATATGGGTGTGAAACATGGCCATTAAACTTAGATGATATTCGTAGGCTTCTAGTATTTGATCAAAGATGTCTCCGAAACATTGCTCGTGTTTGCTGGGACCACCGTGTAAGCAATGCGTGGGTTAGGAATAGAGTACTAGGTAAATACGGTAAGTTTATTGATGAAGTAGTGAATCTCCACTAGCTGAGGTGGTTAGGACATGTGTTGCGTATGCCTGACCACCGTCAACCTCGACGAGCAATGTTGTCTGTTGTAGGAGTAGGCTGGAAGAAAGCTAGGGGTGGCCAAACGAAAACATGGCCACAGTGGATAAAGTAATTGAAAATTGGGCTGAGCCATGTTAATAGATGTAGACTACTTGGTTGGGGCCCACGTGATGATCGTAACCAATGGTTAGAGACTTTAGGTAATATGGCTTAAAATCGTTGGTAATGGCGCAGGTGCATCCACTCCTTGTCTTCCTCCAAATTGTAAGTTTTTGAGCTTTTCATAATTTTCTCTTTACTGAATCACTTTTTTTATTTCAAATCTTAATTCCGATCTGTATACTTTTCCATTAGTATTTACTCTATTACTACCTGTTAGGGATTCAAAATCCCTAAGAAAAGTTTAACTGTTCATTTATTCAAGTTGTATCGGTATTTTGTAACCATGATTATAAACTGTCATCACATTTCTGTGAGTTAATGTGAATCATACTCCAAGCACATTTGACAACATTTTATTGTATTATTATTAATGTTGATATTTTCAATTTGTTAAATAATCACTATGAATATATGAATATTTTGTATATCTAAGCATGAATTGAATGTTTTATATGCATCTACCAGGTTGCCTGTGGAAGTAAACGCTTCTTGCTGACTTTGGACTTCTTCCTCTAGTTATCTGGGGCGCTATGTAATAGCTTAGTTTCCTGTTGTTGTGCCACTGGTCTTAAGTTCGTTAGCAGATATCGAGTTGTCACCTTAATTTCTCTAATCCTTAACATTACCTCTCCTACTCTGAGATTTGGTCCGACAATTTAATCTCTGTCTGCTGATTGGGGCATGGCAACTTGAGCTGATGTACGCATGTACCAAGTACTACGTTGTAACTGACTGACTGACTGACATATGGGAATATTCTAGAAACTTCTCAATTGTTTGTAGGTGCTGATTGACAGTTCACCTTCGTAAGCACGTTTTCAGCATGTTTTAATCAAGATTGTTTCGAGCTAACATAAACTGACATTAGTTAAACAATACATTAAAAACCAGGAAGAAAACTAGATAAGACTCCACAATGTCAGTGCATATTACACATTTTTACTGGTGTGACTAACTCCAGGCTTGGCAATGAACGCTTAGACCACTGAGTAACCAATGAGTTCAACCTTGATTGGTGTTTAACAGTTATCGAAATAATGGTGATGGTCGAAGTCACTTAATGTGCTGAGAAGTAACACAAGTTTGGAATGTTAACGGTCTACAGTTTAAGCTCTCATCACAGAGCCTGCATTTCCTGAGATCGATGGCTGGATCGTAAGCATAGATATAGATTACCACTGAATAGTCCCATACTAAAACGAGTCACCTATCAATTGTGCCTTCAATAGGTGTCTAAATTAGATCAGTATCAGTTGGTAGATACTCACGATAGCAAGTTGTTGATTCAACGACCGACCCCGTTCCCTCAAATAAACTATTACCAAATCTGAAACCACTAGTTAAAAGAATCGATTTTCTGTCGAATAAAATAATATGCCTATATACAAGTTGGTAACACAGAAATATGAGAGATATTAGCTTTGCAGGTCATTTGCCTGATAACAAATAAAGATCTGACTGTAGGAATTCATTTACGCCACATCCATTAGGATGCTATGCTAAGTCTTTGTACGGTAATAGTGGTAGAAACGCGGCAATGGTTTAATGTTGTTTCAGGTATTCGTCAACTCTCACGAAAATCATGTTTCTGTTTCATCTACAGACTACTTTCACTCTATGAACGTGGGGATTACGACACTTCTTTTCAACTAATTACTTATCAAGGTCTTCACCTTAAAAAAGAGCATTTGTCGTATCGTTTTATTCTTTAACGGTGTGAACATCAGAAGTGTATTTGTACTGTGAATGAGAACATGGAGGTCACTGTATACTGGATTTCAATTAGTACACTTTTAGATGGTACTCTTAGTCCACCAACAGTTGTTTTAAACAACATTGCTACCTTTTATTTGTTGGAGATTCGGTCTGTTGTATATGCTGTCAACTCACTCACTTGAATAGTTAGAAACATAAATTGTAGAGTTTGAACTGAAACTGATGTGCATTCATCTCATGTAGTCGATCTTTAACACCCCCCCCCACTCCCTTCATTATCACTATTATGTAAGAGAAGTCTATTATTAGATTACTACAGTAAATGAATTGAGTGCTTATCATGAGATAAAATGCATTAATACAATGTAGCATAGTCATAGTATCTCAGTTACTTCTCATTCAAGATAAGTGGGGAAATGATTTGAACCTGTCAATTTCGTTTATTTTTCTCATCAAATAAAGTAACCAGTTTATTCTGATCAGTATGATTTATCTGTATAAAACCTAAGCGAAATACATAACAATAACGTAGCATCGTATATTTTATTTAAATTGTATTCAGTGGTTTGAATGTCAAGCACTGGTTACGGTAATATCTGAAGTCCCTTAGTTCCATCCTTGTTTAGGCAGCTAATATGCTCTTGCCATTGAGAAGTCAGTTCTATAATAGGACGAAATTATTGATTCTTGATTTTACTACGTTTATTTACCGTAATTTCATTATATGGCGACTCCAATTGAAATCGATTAGTTTGTGTATTCACCTTTTGTTAACTTCATTCTATAAAAGTAACTGAATGAAAGCAACCTAATGCCAACTTCTAGGCAGATACTTAAATGGTAGAAGAATGAAAATAGGTCATATCATTTAGTAATCAGAATCAGTGTAATGTGTGAAATTAAATCAATTGAGTAGGATGAATTTGTATATTCCGATTGATTTGTTATAGACTGAAGCTGGTCAGTCACTGTTGCTATATGTGCATCCTGAGCAGATTGCCTCGATATAGCGATTATTCAGAAGTATCATTTAATTTGTATTGTGACTGGCAAGTGGAATCCAGGACGCGCTTTTCGTCCTATTTGGGACTCATCGGCTGGATGTACCTGCATCCCAATGTTGATGTTCACAGTGGGATCCTACTACCGATTCGCCTATTGCACAAACATAACTGTTTGGACTCAGTAATCTAGTGGTGTACGCGGTGGCGTTTGACACGAAACGGACTGAGTTCGAATCCCACTGTGAACATCAACATTGGGATGCAGGTACATCCAGCCGATAAGTCCCAAATAAGACGAAACGCGCGTCCTGGATTCCACATGCCAGTCACGATACAAATTAAATAAATCAATTGAGTTTCTTTTTGTTTCTTGTACTGTTTGAGTATCATATTTTGTTATCACAATATACTAAATAGGCTAATGCTATGGAGCTACTATAAAAGATGGAAAAAACCAACGTAATTTACAAGTATTTGATCATTAATGTCTTCCATATGATGAAATTACCAGGTGAGAAATGCTGTAGTTCATTGTAAGTTAATGGTTTGTAGTGACTATGAATTTTCTGAAATGCTTATCACATGTATTATGTTCATCTAATCTTGATATGTGATGTTAACTTAAACGTAAATAGGTTGGAATGCAATACACATCTTTGGAAGTATCCGAAAGTGTCTTCAATAGTCTATTATGAATATGTCTTATGTAGTGCAGTCTGTTTATTGAAACATTCACTATAACATGTAACACTAACTTACTAAATGAATGTAAAGTGTTGCATGTTCTGTGGTTTTCCTCTTTTCCTTTGGTCTTAAGGATTCCAAATTAGTGCTTATCTTGTGATGTAGTTTGATGATTTCCTCAATGTGTGTTCTATCCACCCCCCAGCGTCTTTTCTTAATTTCATCTTTGACTAGAAGTTGGTATGTTCTTTGCCACAGAAGCTTGTTGTTGATGGTATTTCGCCAACGGATACGAAGTATCTTGAGTAGACAGCTGTTTACAAGTACTTTTGAAGAATGTTCTTCATAGTTCTCCATTCATTTTTAAGCTCCGAACAATAGGACTGTATTGAAAATCGCGACCTCGATGTTAGCTGATTGCTGGTTTGAGTTTCAGACGTTATTTAGTTGTAGAAATGCTTCTTTTGCCCTGGAAATTCATGTCTTCACATCTGCATCAGATCCTTTCTGTTTATCAATGATACTGCCTAAGTATATAAATATTTTCACATCTAGTTTCTCCATCAAGTGTAATTGAGTTTGCCCTTGTTGTTTTGGTATCTAAGGATCTTGGTTTTCCTTTCGTCTGTTACGGGCGAGTGCTTACAAAAGTAGAATGTAGACCTATTTCCCCGAAGAAACGTAGGGAATAACCACTTTATTTGTGTGTAAAAGGTGATTTGGAAACAGTGAGTAACGAACCCTGGACTAATTTACACTCTAGAGTCACATATCTGGTACTCCCTTAAACTCGATCTCAAGACACCCAGTCTCACAGTGTATGACTTTACCACTAAGGTATTTGAGGCTCTGTTGACTCCTGTAGGTTCACTGTTTCATGTTGACTATATTTAAAGCACCTACTATCATAATATACTACTAGTAACGTCGAGTCACTTAGACTAGTGGCCTTATCGAAACTTGATCAGTGAAATTTGTTCACTATAATAAAGAAGTTGTCAAGCATCACACTTGTCTCTAATCAAGATTGATGTATTCACCAGCTTTTTATTTATTAGTTCGACACAACGTAGGGTCGGATTGGTGACGGCGGAGGTGTAGCATGGAAGTCCGTCGTAAATAAACATTTAGGGTCTTTATATTTCGTGACTAGATACATAATCTATTTCAGGCATCTTACTCTTTAATGGTTAGTGACTGAATCGAAATTTCCCCTCTCCCTCACATTATTCGCATTTATTAGCAGCTTCAACAACGCAAGTGACATCAGATTGAAGTAAGAAGAGGAGGAAGATGCAATCGATTGATAACAGAATGTTGACTATCGCCGTACAAGTAATCTGTGTGTAAGACAGCAATGATGAACTTTGGAACAAATAAATAAATTAAAAGAAAATAATCAATCAGTGAACTCGAAATGTTGAATACTGTTGACGTCTTTACACAATACATACAAATGAATAACAATAGAATACAGCGTAGATAATTTGAAGTCTTTCTAGAACAGAACTCAAACACATTGTTCATTCTGTGACAAATGACTAATTCACTTCTAACAGGTTCGAACATTTAGATTCTAACTTAGTGCTCTAAGAAGTTAATCACTACACCAGGAGACTTGAATATACAATGCTTAATCACTGGATATATTAACTAATTTAAAATTCATGAAGTGCCTTTATAGTAGTTGATTGAATAGTGTCGATTAAGTTGTAATATGACCACTAGTCTAAGTAACTCTACTATAACTAGCACTTATGTTATGATGGAAGGTGGATACATTACAACTTGTTCCATAGAATTCTATTAACACTATAAACTACATAATGAACATCAAGTAGACTAATACACAATGATTAATCAATGTATACATTTCAATCCTGCAGCTGGTCAATCCTGTTCTGAATAGCAACAGAATGTGAAACTGATTAATCTATGATTGAATCTAATAAGAGAGTATAAATTACTTCAAAGATTGTCAATACATCCTTGTTGACAAGTGTCATAAAGCACAAAATCTAGATCTAAGGTACTTTGTCAACTACTTCATAGCAACCATTCAAATCTAGTTCTTGTTCTATCAATAATACTCTAATTACTATGACTTCATAATAAATTAAGATTACTAATCTCATATGATTTACTATGAAATGAAGTAGTTCTCATGTGATTGAATAGAAATAGAGTTAGTGTTCTTTTTTTTTTCATTTTTGACTTAGTGAAGTAAGAAATACAAGTAGATTTTCTTTTAGATAGTAACAAATCAACTGATATCCGGTTGTTATAACATTGTCATTTGATAGGAAAGTCAAGGTAATGAATTTCTACTCGGTTAAATCATGTTGGAAATAGTAAGAGAACAATGAACTGACATGTTTACAGATTGTTTCAATTTGATTATGTTTTTCATTGAAAGAAACATGTGTGTATTACAGCGGTTTGATTGAAGATTCGAGCTATCAACTAGTTTACTATCTTTACAATTATTTCAATAAGTTACATCTAAAATGTCAGGTATGCGATAGTAAGCACATATAACAATGGATGATTGTCACACTGTCATCATCATCATCATCATCATCATCATCATCATCATCATCATCATCATCATCATCATCATCATCATCATCATCATCATCATCATCATCATCATCATCATCATCATCATCATCATCATCATCATCATCATCATCATCATCATCATCATCATCATCAACAACAACAACAACAACAACGTAGAACCGGAAACATACGCACATCGGTTCAAGTTGTCATACCACATTAGCACTACGAGTTTACAGAGGTAACATAATAACAGAATACAAGGGGGGGAGGAGTGAAGTAAAGGTGTGCATAAAATAATAATAGAATTCAAGATTCAGATGATATTAGAGAGTGAATACACTTGCACCACTGTCACTGATTCTGAGCCATGTTGCCCAGTGTCTCCAGCCATTTATTGCGACTATAACATGGACCCTAACCAGATAATCTGCATCTATCAACATGACTGAGACCAACAGTCAAGGACTTTATGGACTGATATCATATTTTGGTTTGGCCGTCCCTACCCTTCTTTCATCCTCCTGCAACCCTAGCCAACATCGCGCGACGAGGCAGGCGGTAGTCTGGCATGCACAAAACATGCATGAGCCATCTCAGTCGATGAAGGTTGATAACCTCTTCAATTGATTTACCATATTTCCCGAGAACCTTTTGTTTAACCTTCATATTACTTATTCTACTGTTATATGATATACGAGGGATGCTACGAAGATTTCTATAGTCAAATACCTGAAGTCACGCTGTATCACATATTAATGAAAGTAGGGATTCTACTATTAGACACCGGCTGGTTCAATGGTTTAGATGAACAATCGTTCTCTGGGAAACCTTTAGACCCTAAATCTGCTTCTATGGCTTAATCTGTAGCGTGCATAGATGAGGAGTTCCATTCTCGAACGAAATAGCTGTTCACTGTCACTTGGTTTTCAGTGGTAGTAAACCAGTACCAGTCTGTGATGAACACAGACAACTAGTTACCTCCTAGTTTGTTTTATTGAATAAATAATTCCATGGAATCCAATTGTAAGTTCATGTACTTATATAAAATATCTATATCAATTGCAATGTTAATCACTGATGAACAAGGTAGACTTCAACAAATGCTCTTAGGTTCAGGTTACCATGCTATATTAACACGATGAGATTAGATTTACAGCATTAACAGAAATGAATGAAGTTAACTTATGCATGAAAGAATAATGGAACCTTGGATCTAGGTAAACATGAATGGTGAATGCATTTGGACACCTGTGACTGATTTTGAGCCATTCGACTCAGTATCTCAGGAATCTCATCTTGATTATCATTCCAACCCCAACCTTGTAATTTGTATCTATCAACATGACTTAGACTAACATTAAAAGTCTTCATGGACTGATGTCATGTTTTGGTCTTGCCACTTCTATCACTGTTCCATCGTACTCCTACCCCGACATCGGGTGACGAAGCAGACGGCTGTGGAGTATATACAGAACATATAGAAGCCATTTCAGTGGATGATAATTTACGACCTCTCCGACTGATGTATTATGTTTTCCTAGTACTCTGTATTTAACATCAATGTTGCTTATTCGTTCAATCTGTGATACACGAGTAATATTTCAAAGATTCCCATGATAAAATAACTGGCGCTTACACATAGTTTTATTTTTATGGCCAATGCCAGCATCCATAGGTTAAAACAGTACGAACTAATGTGCAGTAGACTTTTCGATGACAGGCTGATATCTTACCTGTGCTACAAGTAGCGCAAGTTGACAACAGCACTAAATAGCTGTTCTATCAAAGTATGGACTCCTCAGCAGTGCTCACTCTAGATTTCACTCCCTCCCCACCTTTGATATTCCCTTAAGATGGTATTTAAAAACCACGGAAATGCAAAAATCTCTTTTGTATAATTAGCATCGATTTATGGTTTCTAGGAGATCAACGTTAAATATTTTGAAGTTTAATAACAGTAAGCATCAATTCACTTTGGATTTTGGATGGCAAGCGAGTCTAGCATATACGTTTAGTGCTATTCAGGATTCATCAGCTGAATGTACTTGCATTACACTATTGATGTCCACAAGTGCAGCTCTCTGGACTCAGTAATCTAATAGTCAACGTAGTGGCGTTTTACACAGAACGAAATGAGTCAGAGTCTAAGAGTAAACATTACTACTGAGATATAGACGTATCCAACTGAAGAGTCCCGAAGAGAACGAAACGCACGTCATAAATTCCATCTGCTAGCCGCATATTTGACAACAGAGGCATATCAATTTTAGTCAATATCGAATTAACAGGAACATTCAATTTATAACAAATATCAATACTTGTTGTTTATACTTAAGATATGCATTTTAGAATTCAAGTTTCTATGCCTCATATCACTCTTTCAGTATCTATACAAGAATTTTCATTATGTTCTATTAAATGAAGAAAAATGAACAAAACTGAGTAACAAATTGTTGTAAGGAGGAGGTGGGGAGCGGGGAAAGGATGATAATCAACAAAATTATATCATGTAAATGCCTACATCAAATAAGATAACAGTTTTAGGTAGTAGAAGTAGTAGTAGTGATAAGAGTAGTAGTATTAGTAGTTATAGCTGAGGGTGTCATCAACGTTTTCTATATTCACTTAACAGCAGAAAAATGCCTTAGCACGTCATCAAGAAAGAAGAAAATTTTCTATTTAACGAAGGCATCATAGTTCATTGAATCATAATTCCGACAGGATATTTGTCTAGTCACAAATAAAAAGTGATTACATCATAAGTTATTTAGAAATTTTCAAATGATGAAAGTATCTCAAACTTGTTACGTAATTGTCTAGATGTTGGAGAATTAAACTACAGTGTAATTAACTTACAAGTTGGAAGAAATGATGATAATTGTCTACTTGACTGATATGAAGAAGAGATTCCTACTGAAGAAAGTAGTAATAGTTATGAAAAGATAGAAGAGGTTCATCAAATTGATTATAAAGTATAAGGAATTGAAAACAACAAAAAAAAAACATGAAAACAGAATCAACGTGATAATAATTAAATACATGATGAAGAATTATGGCTGAAGTAAATTCAAGGATTGGACGTGCTGTTTTCGAATGTATAGATAGGGTTTGAAGTTCTGCATTACTGAGGCTTCGCCAGTGTTTAGGATGCTTAGTTGTGCCCCCCCCCCTCTTTAGGTCAATTATCTGACAATATACATAACGCTGAAAGATGATTTTGAAATGGAGAAACCTGATCACAGCTAATAAGGTGTTGTTGTTATGAGCTTGCAATTGATTTACATTCGCCTTTGAGGCATTAATTTCACCACTTGACTACTGAGTCTAGAGAGCCATACTTGTACAACGAGTACTTATTAACTTTAGATGTGTCATGTTAATCCACTCAAGATACATAAATAGCAACAGAGATTGATCAATTTCAGTTCATATCAAGTCACCGGAAAGATCCTAACACATTCAAATTAAATATAAGAGTGATTGTCTTATGAAAATCATTGTTGGGGAAATTAGAGAACATGAAACACTGAAATCTCGCAGCATTGTGCTATTCATATTGCATAATTACACGATCTGAATGATAGCAAACTCGTAAGTACAGAAAGTTGATTGATCACTTTCTAAGATAATCCTACTAGCATGGAGATATTCTGTCATATGAAGTTGTTGTATTCACCGTTTGAATAATGCATCTTATAAGTAAGCGCTGATAGAATGCCGTGTTTGTCATGTTGAATTCCTGATGTGATCCTTGAAGAAAAAAAGACACAGTGGGATAATCATAACTTAAAGTTGTTAAGATGAGTTTGTATCTTCCTGTTGATTAGTCATGAACTGAAACTCGTCAGCCTCTGTTGCCATATTTGCATCCTGATCGGATGTAGCTATAAATCACAAGTAACGTTTAAGTTGAATTGCGACTGGCAAGTGGAATTCAGGACTCTTGTTTCATCCTAATTGAAACTCATTCTAATAATGAACACGATGGCGTTTGACATGAAGCGGATGGCGTTCGAATCTCCACATAAACATTAACAGTAGGATACAGGCACATATAGCGGAAGAATCCCAAATAGGACAAAACGTGCATCCTGGATCCCTCTTGTCAGTCTATTGGGGATGTTAGATCCCCAAAACTCACTTGGCAAATCTGTTATTTTTGTGGTTTTATTGTATACATTTAAATTTCCTGTTTTCGCGCCAAAATGTTCCCTTCTCACCTTCAGTTCGTGTTTCTCACTTGGTGAAACGTTAAATCTGATTGGTTCATTGTTTATTTTAGTACGCTATTTATGATATTCCAAGGACGCTCTCTGTTTTTGTATATATACGCATGAGTTGTGTGTGATGATGTCGTCTGACAGGCTGACTGTGGAATTAAACGCTTCTTGCTGTCTTTGGACTTCTTACTCTAGTTAGCTGGGCTGGGGGGCGCTGCTGAATAGCTTAGCTTTCCGTTACTGTGTCACTAGTCTTACGTTCATTAGCAGGTATCTAGGTGTCGCCATAACTCGCGAATTCTTAGCACAGTCACAATCCACTTAAACATCAAAAGCTGTTATTTTTTTTTCTTTAAAGACTGAATAAAAAGACAAACTCAAACTGATGTAAGTAGAATGTTAGAAATGTTTTATTTTCATTTTTTCATTTTTATGCAAACCGGAAATAAACAAACAAGAAATGATGTGAAAGAATTACAGCTCAATTGAATGGTTCTAGTTGGATTGTATTCAGTAACGTGGATGATTTATTCATTGAGCTTTTGTCATTATTCTGATCAACTTGATTGGCATAAATTTCTCTACAAACAGATAGTTCTGTTGACTTTGAATTAGATTGATTGTTACTGATACTTGTTTTGCCAACATTTTTTCCCACATTCATTTTAATCCTTTCTTCATCTTGATATTGTCGGTGTTTATTATTTTGTATATTAACTAATAAAAAGGTTAAAATGAGTTTTTTTCTGGTCATAAACTGTTGCTTGTGCAAGGATACTTCAGATCTGTTTATCAGATACCATCAACAACAACCTTCTTTGGTAGAAATCAATTTCCAGCCGAGAAAGAAGTTAGGGAAAGACGCTGGAAGTGGAGAGGATACACATACGTATCACAAGTCAAAATGGGAAGTGATCAAAATAAATGTACGAAGAATTGACTGAAGATGTGTTAACAACAACAACGGAATAAAGTTAAGGTCAACAGAACAATCTACTAGTCACTTTTTGAGAAATTTTTCCGAAGTTTTCGTCAATAAAATGGTTTGTAATGGTAACAAAATCCTTCCACTTAAACCATCCAAGTTAATGAATACAATTTAATCCGATTAAAATAACAATCAGAGTGAGATGATTATCACGTTATATCATAAAAAGATGGAAGTGGGAATTCTATCATTGAGGTGTCAACTGGACTAGTAGTACAGAGGGTTAGGCGTTCGCCGATTTCAAACCCATGAAGTTGAATCTAGGGTGTACACTACTGTGGAGTCCTATGCTATCCATTCCTCCTTGGTTTTCACTTTGTATCTTACCAACATCAATTTATGATGAATTCAATCAACTATACTTAATGCCAATCTTTACAAACCACTTCATTTCAAAGACATACAATCTATCAAATTCATTTTCAATGGATTATGTTCGCAGATTTTAATCGACAGTTCAAAATCATATTGTCATATGATAATTTTCTATAACATTTTTTCACAACCCCCCAGTTGTAATTAAATATCGGCTCACTAGGGACTAGCTCCTTGTGGTAATTCCTGGGGTTCTAGTGTGAAGACATGATCGGTAGAGTTCAACGGTGTCGGGTGTGAGGCAGTTACACACCGATGACAATGAATGAGGTCGCGCAATTGTATCACGAGTTGACTGAATTATAAATAACAATCCGTTAGGAGCCGACTCAGTAGTCCAGTTTTAAAGCGTTACCCGCGGAGCCAGAGGGTCCTCAGGGTATGAACATCGATACGGTCATAGATACGAACCACTGAAGAGTCCCGTACTAGGGACGAAACATCTATCTAGTGCTTCCAGGTGATCACTGGTTGTCTGATTCAGATCAATTCGTCATACCATGATTGACAATTAACTATCTCCATAACCCACCCCCCAATTATAATCAATATTGATTGACTGATCAATCGATTGATTGATTAACCGATTGATTGATTGATTGAATAATTCGTTGATCAGCTGATGATAAACAATCAATCCGTGAGTGTGTGTATGTGTGTATCAGTTGATAACCTTGTGATAATTAAAATTAAAGAAAACAACCTTAAAGAAGTAAACAATTCGATTGCGAGCATGAAATTGCAAAACATCATCATCATCAACAACAACAATCAATTGAGTAACAATCATGAAGGATTCAATATTGAATAAATATGGTTTCTTTACTGTAGATCACATGAGAATCAAATGAATGGTATCTGTATTGTTGGTTACCATGTATAACTTGTTAATTATAGATAAGAAGTAGAAGGAATGAGTTAACAAATATAAAAGAGAAAGAATAAGAAATTAGTTTGAAGAAGAGATCACTATTCAGCGATTTCATATTCAATTAAGATGATTATTTCTGTGGATTGATTAAACACCGACCCAGTAGGGCAGAGTGTGGGGTGTTTGCCAAACTGAAGCTCATGGGACGGAACCAGCGGTGCACACTGTTGAGGAATTCTATACTATGACTAAACAGCTGTTCAGTTATTCTTGGTTTTCAATGGTACCCAGGCAAATTCAATCAGCGACGAACTCAGTCGATTTTGTAATAATAGTTTTACATTTATTGCACTGTATCATTAATGGATAAGTGCAGAAATTCCCTGATTGGATACCAGTTGGCTTAGTGATGAAAAGGTCTAAACATACGCCAAACTGAAAAGTCTGGGTTGAATTCCCCTGTCGGAATTGAGGGTACTTACCGTTGAAGTATCTTATACTTGGACTAAACAACTTTCTACTGCTGTTTGGTATTCAGTGGTATCCGACCGACACCCCTCTGTGACAATTTCAATCAGTTGTATATTTAGTTGAATGAATATGTTACAGATTGATGTCGGTAAGGTACCAGTGAAAAAAACGGGGAATTGGAAAGCTATTTCGTTCTAGTGTGAACTTCTCAGCAGTGAGCACAACAGATTACACTTCAGAAAGGCTTCAAGTTGGCGAAAACTTAACCATCTGCAACACTCGGTCGGCATCCAATCGTAGAATTTCCACTTCCATCAATTTGTGATATATAACACTACGATCATCCATTATCATTAGTGATAACTGTCTCTCTCCCGACAACTCTGAACTTCACCAGTCACGACTTCTAGAATAAAGCAGCTGTCCAGTTCTCCTTGGATTTCAATGGTGCCCTGTCAACATCAATCTGTTACATATTTAATCAAATGAATAACCAATCTCCATGAAGTAACCATCTCAAGTGAATTGTGTATTTATTAAAAATAGTAAAAAAGCAAGGTAGGTTACGTCAGAAGCATCATTTACACAAAGAAGTTACGTTTGTAGAGTAACTGATAACGATAAAACTTATAAGAAGTAATTAAGCAGAAAGTTGAAGACAGTGATGATTGTATAGGATGGTAGATTTGATACTTGCGTGAAAGTAAACGGGACTCCAACACCTAAGATACCTTCCCGTTTTACTCCACGTCGCATCGTGATTTAATGACGATGTCTAATCGACCGTCTTCAACTAAAATTAACATGATCAGAATCAATCACGAATGCTTCAACAACTACTCAATTTGAGGAATTACATACTAGTACAAATCTTTGAAATCGAGTTACGTAAACACTAACATAGAAGTTTGAGAAGAGATAAGTAGATTGTAAACAATAATTTTTAAATTGTGTTGTATAATAAGACGAATTGTTACATGGAAAATATCTGACAAGTAGATGGAGACATGAATAAAAGGTATGTGTTTATCAGAAGGAAACAGAGAGATCAATATAGAAAGAAGAGGTAATTAGTTGAGATTTTATGAAGTAACCAAACTGCAGGTTGTTTACTCTTAATCACCATCGGTGCATGGCATTAGAACAATTGATTTCTCGTATTATTATTCTTCCTCATTCCATATATTCCTATTTCATTCATTAACTAATATCACATTGCAATTGGGTATTATTAAGATTGTCATTGTCAATCTGATATCACAAATCAATCTTAATCGCAAACACCTTGATCACCTGCTAACACAAACCCAGCTGATTCGCACTAGTATGAGACTCATGAGAAGTACGCATCCATGATCATATCAGGGATCAAAACCAATATATTCTGGCTACCCAACAAACGCTCCACTATTAAACCACCGACTTAGCTCCATACAGCTGATATTTCTGATTCGGTCTATTCATAATAGGTTTATATGATATCATACATTACCGTCAGTGGATAACTGCCTCATACACATCATGGCGGAACTCCACTGGTCACGTCAACCTACTCCAGATCAAAGAACTAACTCTAGAAGTCAGTTAAGTGAGCAGACATTGGTGGCACACTCTAATGGCGTCATCGATACGCATGGATAAAGAGTCCCATACTAGAACTAAACAGATGTCTAGTGCTCCCAGGTGGTCAGTCATTATGTATTCTACGCCAATTCGTGGTATCAAATTATTGTCACATTATTTACCATTCAGCAACTACAACTTATTAACCAAATACTACTTCCTTGCTAACCTCCTCCAACAGTCAAGCATTCTCTGTTTCCTATCATTATTCTCCATGTTCTGTATGAATGTCATTTTCTATATTAATCCCCTGATTGATCAGACTTTGTATGCATATAAACGGATGCTTACAATATAATTTATATTCCTCTGATTGTCGATTCACATATCTTATGTTCTAGTATACGGCGTCGAAGCTAACAATATCAGAGTAGATGTATGTGAATGCATAGGGTAAACAGTCATTGTGTCCAGTTGTGAAATCCGTTCGTAACAAGATTATCATTTTCCGTATTCCGTAATTGATTGTATTCAAACATTATAAAGTTAATGTGAATTCAATGAATCTTAATAATAGATTACACTGTGTGTAATAGTCAGTGAATGTTGAATGAAGTATTCTAACTATTCAAAGTTCATATTATTCACAAACACAATCGATATTCGAGATGGACACTACACATGGTGAGTCGAGTTCGTTATCCATTTTAGGTAATTTCCCTTCCATCATCTTCAATATATTCCTACTTGATGTAACTGAGTCTAACATTAGGAATTAATGAAGACACAGGAAAATCTACGTATTGATTGTATGATATGGCTTTAGTATAGGTTTAATTACACTAAGCAACCGCATTATTTCAATTGAATGGAGTTGAGTTAGTCAATTCATCGACGTTAGTCCAGTATTTACAAACCTAATTCCATGGATTCACAACGACTGTCGCAAGGACTGTCTAAATAACAGTAGCCGTATATATTTTATTTTTTTTCATAATAAATTATTCATTGTTATCAATGTTAACTTACCCTTCTGTGGTTTTATTATCATGTCTCACTGATTGTTGTTGTGTCTCTAATGGTATCATGCATTTGTATACAGTTGTAGAGCTAATAAAATAAAATCACTGGCCGAAGTTCTCTTCATACAGTTAGTTCCATTTATAAACTGGAAAAGAAAATGAAAAAACATTTTATAAGAATAACATGATATTTTATTTCGTTTCCTTCGATTCTCATCAGCTGCGTCTAATAACCTAAAATATCACTCAAAATATCAAAATTATAAAATAGAAATTTAGCATACTGATAAAGTGAAATTAATCAGAAGTAAATGACGGGAGGTCGTAACATGGCTTTGATCATCATCATCATCATCATCATCATCATCATCATCATCATGATTGCGAAGAGATGATGCAGCTGATGTCAACAGAAATGAGTAGTAACTGTCGCAATTTGGACTGAATTCAAGCCTTACGGTATATGATCAAAAGCATCATAGAGTTACAGATTTTAGTTGATTGCATAACAGAAGGTTGAATACAAGCGATTAGCAATAGAAAAAAGGGGTACCTATCAATCTTTGATTGTGATATGGAACAGATTGTTTAGTAGATGATGAGTAACTTGGCTGTATAAAAGTCCTTTTCTATTGAAACTTGTCAACAAAAAATATAATGTTTAAACCTTCAGCAGGACGGACATTCTCCGTATCGAAGAAGAAGAAGAAATGAGTCTAACTAAAGAATTTCTTTGTAGCTAATCTGAGGATTTTGTTTTTCAGTCGACCTCTGTTAATACACAACACCATGAATAAATTGTCATACTTAACCACATAGTAATATCTATCATTTCATTTGTTTTAGTGAAGCAAGATATATTGGACAGTCAATGCACATTTCTGTATAGGAAAGTTCAGGACAACTTTCCAGTTTTGTCAGGTGATGTTAGCTAGGGTTGAATTATGATGAAAGAAGAGAAGGGGCCGCCAAACCAAAATATGATATCAGTCCATGAAGTCCTTGACTGTTGGTCTCAGTCATGTTGATAGATGCAGATTATCTGCTCAGGGTCCATGTTATAGTCGCAATAAATGGCTGGAGACACTGGGCAACATGGCTCAGAATCAGTGACAGTGGTGCAAGTGTATTCACTCTCTAATATCATCTGAATCTTGAATTCTATTATCATTTTATGCACACCTTTACTTCACTCTCCTCTCTTGTATTGTGTTACCTCAGTTATCTCGTAGTGCTAATGTGGTATGACAACTTGAACTTATGTGCGTATGTTCCCGGTTCTACGTTGTTGGTGGTGATGATGATGACTTTCCAGTTTGGTTATGGTACAATAATACTGAATGTATTAGAAACTCAACAGTAGAACACTTCATCATTGTCAAGTTTAAAATTAGAAGTGAGGCTGTAACCATGTGCACAAAACAACCAGAACTATATCCAAATGAAAATGTATCTAACATTTATTCCTGCCAATTTCCCGTTGATTAACTCACATCAAAACATAATTCATTGTGATGTATGTACATCAGAATTATTCACAACGTAAGTACACCTAGATAGATGATGTTTGAGAATAAATAATGCATATAACAACCACTTTCAACATAAACAAAATAGTTGACATGCTCAACTTTCCACTTTATGGCTTACTAGTTCATATGTATATTGATTCATTGGTATACACATCAATAGAGTTTCAGATTTGGCTAACTTACGTTAGTCGACCAAAACGTAAAATGACTAGTGGTCATTCAGTAACCAGAAATGATATACACATAAGTGAGATGATACAGTAAAGTTAGAAATGTAACACTTGAAAAACAGACTGGATGGTAGACAGATAACTCACAGTAGTACCCAGTAAACCGGTAATCATAAAAGGACATCCCACTAAACAGGTACAGAAACATTTTGTTTCCTCTTTCCCCCCCCCCTCAATTTGTTTCGCACATTTTACATTCTGTTCAACAACTTATTACTTTAATTTGACTGTATGTTTATTACTTAACCAAGTACATAACTGTGTGCTAATAGTTTGACAATCTTGACTTTGGATTTTGTCTGTAACAGTGACCTGAGACATGTGCTTGGTGTCTTGAAGCTGACTACTGATTGGGATTAGAAGATTCGGTGTTAAACTGTCTGTAATGTTATGAATTTGCAATTAGAACATGATTTTCTGAGCCTTTGCCGATTAAGTTGCAGCTGTGAGTGACTTTGTTAGGAATATATGATAATCAGTAGGCTTAGTTATATAAGTAAACGTTGAAGTGTGATCATTGTGTATATGACAAGCATGCCACTATTTCCCACATTGCTATAGTATGAAGAACCTGTTGAATACAGCAAAATGAGCTTTCTATCGTCAGGAATATTAAACATTACCAACTCCACCCACAGTTACTACACTGAATAACAGACTGACAAATAACCAGCTGCAATACAAACAACTCTGCAGACTATTCAACACTGAATCTTCTATTCTTATATGGTAATCAGCTTTGCAACTGAAGGCACATCATTGTGATCATTGTTTCTACCGAAATCCATAGTTGTCATGAGAGTAACATTTAACATTTAAACTCATGTCTACCAATATCGACAACCTTCAAACTCTATAAAATAAAAGTGCATACATGAATTAGGTCAAAAAATTAAATGATGTAAACTGATGTTTATTTTAGCTTCAGTATCAAAATAATAAATAAAACGTTTTATTACCATGACAACGTTATCTGAAATAGTTGACAAGGCAACAAGTGAAAATATACAAATTTACCAAAATTGATTAAATAAATAAATAAATAAATCTTTCTTAATGTTTTATAGAAATAGTCTAAAGTTTATATTCTTTGAATTACAAATAGATGAAGGAAGGGGGATGTTAGTGGTAAAATGCGGAAGAACATTAAACCACCATGGTGTGATTTCTCTAACTGCCAGTTATCAGTCAATTTCCTCTGCTTCCACCCTTCTATCTTATCGTTTAACGTAACCTTTTATTCTCCCCTCCCCCTAAAGATTTTACTGACTATAAAAGAGTTTAGTCAAAAGAGAACAAAATAGTTGCTATACTTATGATAGACTTGGAAACGATGATTTGTTAGAGTGATGACTGGGTAGCTTCAACCTTCCCCAGAGATACGTATAAACAGAATCAACGCCAACAAATACGAGTTAAGATGAGGTCGTTTATTGAGTGAAAGCAAACGCTTTCATATTATCATATACTGAATCAAGAAGTGACAGGAAATACACAATTTAATAAAAGCTGAACCTGAGGTAACTCCGCCAGCCCTACTGAACCCACCAGTAATCGAAGCAGCAGTCATAGGTTTCACTATAAACACCAACCCACCGACAGTCGAAAAAAAAATCAAAATGACCATCAGACAAATCAAGAATGGCAAGTCAGCAGGGTCAGACGACACATTAGCTGGGCGAGGCACTAAAGTCAGATATAGAAGCAACAACAAAGATATTTAACATTCTCTTCAGGAAGAGTCGGGAGGACAAGCGAGTGCCAGCACACTGGAAAAAAGGTACATCATCAACATACCAAAGAAAAGAGATCTTAGCAATTGCGAAAACTGCAGAGGCATCACTCTTTTTTCGATACCAGGAAAAGTCTTCAACAGAGTGTCATTGAACCGAATGAAAGACTCAGTCAACGCCCAACTTCCGGATCAACAAGCCGGATCTCGTAAAGACCGATCGTGTAACGACCAAATCGCTACTCTACGGCTCATTTTTGAACAATCGATTGAATGAAATTCACCACTTTACACCAACTTCCTCGACTACGAAAAAGCAATCGATGGCGTGGACAGGAGAACATTATGGAGCCTTCTACGACATTATGACGTATCCGAAAAGATAGTCAACATCATACAGAATTCTTACAACGGACTACATTGTAAAATCGTGCATGCAGGTCAGCTCACAGACTTATTCGAAGTGAAGACCGGTGTTAGACAAGGCTGCTTACTCTTACCCTTTCTCTTCCTACTGGTGGTTGGCTAGATCATGAAAACTGTTACATCTTAAGGCAACCTCGGAATACAGTGAACAACATGGATGTGACTACATGCCTTGGACTTTGCAGGTGATCTAGCCAGCTCTTCTATCCAACACACAGTAACAAACGCAGAAAATGACGGACAGTGTAGCAACTGCCTTGGCAGCAGTAGGCCTCAACATACGTGAACGGAAAAGTAAGACCATTGATACAAAACAACAAACACCAACCTAATTATACTTGACGAAGAAACTGTGGAAGGTGTAGAAACCTTTAGATACTTTGGTGGCAGTATCATCGATAAACAAGGAGGGTCTTGTGTAGATGTGAAGGCACGGATTGATAAGGAAAGACAAGGACAACATTTCTACAGCTGAAAAATATCTGGAAGTCAAATCAACTGTCAGTCAACGTTGAAGTCAAAATTTTCAACACAAATGAAAAGATAATTCTGTTGTATATAGCTGAAACTTGGTTGAAAAACTACGTAAAGCATCGCACTAAAAATACAAGTATTTAGAAACAACTGTTTGTGCAAGATACTTCGGATCCGGTGGACAGATACCGTCAGCAACAATCTTCTGTGGCAACAAACAAATCAGCCACAATAGACAGGCACAGACAGATACAACGCAGAACTTCGTACGTACGTACATCAGTTTAGGTTGCCATACCACATCAGCACAGAGACGCAACTGTCAGTTCAAATCCAAGAGTGATAGCGATAGTAAAAGTATTAGCAGTAATTCAGAAGATTAGGGAGCGAAGATATGATTCGAAAAGTATAATTCAGTGAGATAAATTTGAAAGGAGAAAGATAGAGAATTCAGAAGGTTAGATTTTGCGAGAACACAAAGAGTGGATGCACCTGCGCCATTGCAAACGATTCTGAGCCATGTCGTTCAAGGTCTCTAACCATTGGTGATTTTCGTCTCGCGGACCCCAACCACGCAGCCTACATCTACCAACATGACTCAATCCACTTGTCAGTGACTTCAGTCAATGGAGAAATTAGGAAGAGACGCTGGAGGTGGATACAACAGACATTGAGGAAATCATCAAACTGTGTCACAAGACAAGTACTAACCTGGAATCTTGATGGTCAAAGAGAAAGAGGAAGATTCAAGAACACATTGCATCGGGAATTGAAGACAGACATAAAGAAAATGAAGAGGACCTGGAAAGAGCTGAGACGGAAATCCCAGGACATGGTTGGTTAGAGAATGCTGATAGACGGATTATGCTTCACATGGAGTAACGGGCATTGATTGATTGATTGAATTAGGGTTGTTGTGTTCAGTCTTTTTTGATGATATAGAGTCATAATAAGGTTACAATAACGTGGGAAGTAAAATACACTTGACAATAGTTATTGAGTCTATGAAATGCTTTCAATTTGTACAACAGAAATACCATAGTTACTAAATATTCAAGAGGTGAGATTTAACAGTAGATGTCTCGATATCGTGAATAACAGCATTTCGATTCTTTGCCTCGATACAACACTTACAACCTGAATGTTTACATCTATTTATTATCGATTACTGATTAATATCATACTTATTTCAATCATACAGTGTTGATGATCATGTTGTATTGTACCTACTAGTCGATATAATCTGAAAGAAACTTTATTAATGCATCTGTAATAATGTAGAAACCGACAGGCTTCTATCATCCAAATAGACTATTGAGTTAAATCAGCCTCCATTGGATCATCTGTATGAACTTAATTCAATGGTATCACTACCCTAGATTCAATTCAATTGAATCATCTAATATTAATGATTGTTTTCTTTTATTTATCTCCAGTCAATGTTCGTGCTTTTTTTAAAAGAATCATAATTAATTCTACATTATGTTTCGTGATTAACTATATGACTTCTGTAATTACACTAGATTGGCTTATTCTTATTGTTAGTCTCTGAAGAATTATCACTTGTTTACCTTATTTCAATGTGCGGAGTTTTTCTAATTCATTCAACCATCACTACTACTACTACTACTACTACTACTACTACTACTACTAGTACTACTCACTACCCACTACTACGTATTCTACTACTACTGCTACTACTGTTACAGACTAAACTCATATAAAACGATATGTTACTTCCTGTAGAATTTCATCTTAATTCTTTCAATTTATTATTTTTGTCTGATATTCTCCCTCTTCAAAAGAACTAAACTATTCACTCAAATATACATTCATGTACACATGTTGATGAACACACACACACACACACATATACACTCTTCAATAATAAATGAACAAACATACAAATAGATCCTACATGATGATAACATGGAATTCAATTTTTCATTGTCATGTGTATAATGTCTTTCCTTCTTTCTTTCTTTCTCTCTCGCTTACACACACACACTGACACACTGATTCCATGTCGTCATCGTTGTCTCTATCACTCGAGTTAAAATGAAGAGAAGAAAATCAGAGAGAAAATTCAACTGAAAAGGAAGTATATGATCATAGAATAATAATAATTCATGTAATTATTGTCTATGTATATGATAATCAACAAAGTGAACATAATTTTCATATACATCATAGATTATATACTTAAATAGTTATATGAACTAACTGATTTCAATAGTAATCAGTAGTATGTATATCAATGAAGCATATAAATTAAATTAACTGAATAGATTAATATTTAATTTAGTGTTTATTACGTCATTGGTAATGCATTAAACTTAATAAAGTACTTACATATACAAGAGTATTTCATAAAATAGAACAGGTTTGATAAAGTACAATTTCTGTTTTGTATCTGAGGATATAGATGTTATGAATGATGATGATGATGATGTTATGAATGCATAATGATAGGTAAAGGGGTTGATCGACATTCAGTAGCTTGATATATACATGGAGATTCTTTTGTAGATGCTGGACTTAAGTCGACTAACTACCGAAATGTAATCGATTACATGGAAATAATGAAGTTACATAATTTGATTTAACCTATGCTAAAGCCATATCATACAATCAATACGTAGACTTTCCTGTGTCTTCATTAATTCCTATGTTAGACTCAGTTACACCAAGCAAGAATATATTGAAGATGATGGAGGGGAAATTACCTAAAATGGATAACCAACTCGACTCACCATGTGTAGTGTCCATCTCGAATATCGATTGTGTTTGTGAATGATGTGAACTTTGAATAGTTAGAATACTTCATTCAACATTCACTGACTAATACACACAGTGTAATCTATTATTAAGACTGATTGCATTCACACTAACTTTATAATGTTTGAATGGAATCAATCACGGGATATAAAAATTAATAATCTTGTTACAAACCGATTTCTCAACTGGACACAATGATTGTTTACCGCATGCATTCACAAACATCTACCCTAATATTGTTAGCTTCGACGCCGTATACTAGAACATAAGATATGTGAATCGACAATCAGAGGAATATAAATTATATTGTCAGCATCCGTTTATATGCATACACAATCTGATCATTCAGGGTATCAATATAGAAAATGACATTCATACAGAACATGGAAAATAATGATAGGGAACAGAGAATGTTGGTGTGTGGGGAAGGGGAGTTTGTGGAAGTTATATATAGTAATAAGTTGTAGTTGCTGAATGGTAAATAATGTGACAACAATTCGATAGCCCAAATCGGTGTGGAATACATAATGATTGACCACGTGGTATTACTGGACAGCTGTTTTGTTGTAGTATGGGACTCAATCCATTCGTATTGATGACGCCATTAGAGTTTGCCACCAATATCTGCTCACTATCAACTGACATCTCGAGTTAAATCTTTGATCTGGAGTAGGGAGACGTTACAAGTGGAGTTCCCCCATGATGTGTATGAGGCAGTTATCCACTGATGGTAATGAATGATGTCATTTAAACGTATTGTGTATTGACCGAATCAGAAATATCAGCTGTAGGGAGCTGTGTCGGTGGTTTGATGATGAAGCGTTTGTTGGGTAGCCAGAATGTATTGGTTTTGATCCCTGATGTGATCATGGATGCGCACTTGTCATGAGTCTCATGCTAGCGGGAGTCAGCTGGGTTTGTGTTAGCAGGTGATCAAAGTCTATGCGATTCAGATTGATTTGTGATATCAGATTGACAGTGTCAATCTCTACAACACTCAATTATAATGTGACACTAGTTAATGCATAAAATGTGAATATATGGAGAGAAGAACATTAATAATAAGAGAAATGAATTGCTTAATTTAAATGCATCGAAAGTAAATGAAATAAACTTTTATGTATTGGTTCTATAACTTAGTTGTTTTTCTTGCGTCACCCGACATATCATTTGTAGTACTATGAATTAATTAGTGCAGTTTAATTGAATAATTCTGACAAAGTTGTGACAGGTGGGTTTCAACATTTTCGTGATTGTGACATTTATCATTAATAACGATGTGTTATCATCACGCTCCATTTCATAAATTTATGGAATTGGGAATTCCACCATTGGATCCCGGCAGGGTCAGCGTTTCAAATGGGTAGATGTTCGCCAACTTGATGTCCCTCTTAGATGGAATCTTGGGTGCGTGCTGCTGAGAAGTCCAACACTAGAATGAAACAGCTTTCCAGTGTTCCCTGGTTTTCACTGTTACCTAACTGACATCAATCTGTGGCATATTCAATAAATTAATTATACTGAAGAAGTTACAACAAATTTCAATGAAAGTGAATTCTGTAAAATAGGTTGTTAATTCCTGTAGATTTCATTGTTTTATTTGAACAACGACATCAACATGAACTTTGTGTAAATATAGTCATTTTATAAGTTTATGTTGATGATTTTGTCGTTTATAAAGATGATGATTAGGATTGATACGATGCCTAATCAGCTTTAATCCATCAAGTAACTGAATAGTCCCTAACAATTCTATTGATCTTAACTTACTAACTTACTTACTTAAGCCTGTTACCCCTCTCAGAGAAGCATAGGCCGCTCACCAGTATTCTCCATTCAACTCTGTCCTGAGCAATCCTTTCCAGCTGTCTCCAGTTACTGTTCATCCTTTTTATGTCTGCTTCCAGTTCTCGACGCAGGGTGTTCTTTGGCCTTCCTCTTTTCCGTTTTCCAACAGGATTCCAAGTTAGTGCTTGTCTCGTGATACAGTCTGATTTCTGCAATTTATGTCCAATCCATTTCCAATGTCGTTTCCTGATTTCCTCTTCAGCTGGAAGTTGGTTTGTTCTCTTTAAAAGTAGGCTGTTGCTGATGGTTTCCGGCCAACAGACATTCAATATTCTACGTAGACAGTTGTTGATAAATACCTGTACTCTCCTGAGGATGTTTGCAGTAGTTCTCCACGTTTCAGCTCCATACAGAAGAATTGACTTGACGTTCGAGTTGAAGAGTCTAACTTTGAGGTTAGTTGACAGTTGTTTGGAGTACCATATATTTTTCAACTGTAGGAATGCTGCCCTTGCTTTGCCGATCCTTGCCCTTACATCTGCATCGGATCCTCCTTGTTCATCGATGATGCTCCCAAGGTATGTAAAGGTATCCACTTCTTTCAGAGTTTCACCATCAAGTTCAATTAGGTCGGTGCTATCTGTGTTGAATTTGAGGATCTTGCTCTTTCCCTTATGTATGTTCAGGCCTATTGATGCTGAGGTTGCTGCTACTTTGGTTGTCTTCACTTGCATTTGTTGTTGTGTATGGGATAGAAGTGCTAGATCATCCGCGAAGTCCAGATCATCAAGTTGCATCCTACTTGTCCATTGAATCCCGTGCTTCTCCTCAGATGTATTGATCTTAACACTGTTACTGAAATGGTCACTTCAATAAAATAAACGACATCAACGTCATTGGTAAGTACAACCAATATATAGTCCTTAAGAATTGTAAATGTATCACCCTACTGATTTCTTTCTCTAGAGGTAAGTTCCTTAATAATACAAAGTTAACACAACAGAATCCATTTACATTAGGTGAATACTTGACTGGTAGTTATTCAACGATATGAATAATTAAGTTCTCAAGTTGTCATAACCACTACTAATCTCAATAAGAAGCAATTTAATCCAGTATATGAATAACCATGACGTGATAACTTTAACACAATAAAGTCACTTGAAACAATAATTACTATGAACAAAAAGCCATTGAAAAGCAAAGAAATGAAATGATACACCCTAATACGAAATAATTGATGTCAAATGTGTTAATCACTATGATGTCAACAAAGAGTTGTAGTGTGAGAGAATGTTTAACGTACAAGAACAAAATAGTTTTTCACTAATTAAGATGAATTGATATCTTCTCTTTGATTTGTTATGGATTGAAGCTGGTTAGTCTCTGTTGCTATGTATGCATCTTTAGCAGGTTGCCTTCATATAGCTGTTAATCATAAGTAATGTTTAAGTTGGATTATGACGGGCTAGTGAAATCCAGGACGAGCGTTTCGTCTTCACTGACCAGTTTCAGTTCATAACAAATCAGTGGGAAGATACAAGTTCATTTTAATTACCATTTTGCCCATTGTACAAATGTGACTGTCTGAAGTCAGTAGTCTAGTAGTGAACGCGGTTGTGTTGTTTTTCAAGAAACTAACTGGATTCGAATCCTGGTGTGAACAACGAAAATTGGGATACAGATAAACCTATCCGACGAATCCTAAATAGGACGGAGCGCGCGTTCTGGATTATGCTTGCCGGTCACAATCCAACTTAAATAAGTTTTTCACTAAGTTTCTTAGTTTCTAATTGTTTCTTAACTCAGATCAATCATAATCATCTTGTAATCAATAACAATTTGAGTAAGAAGTAATATTCCTGTTGATGTTGTAATAGACTGAAATTAATCAATCTATGAATGTTCTTCCTAATTGGATGGACATCATACAATGTTAATTTACAAGTATGATTAAAGTTACTTTATCGCCGGTAAGTAAAATATCCAATAGGCGTTTTGTCTCATTTTTGACTCCTTAACTATATGTACTTACATCCTAGTGTTGATGTCCTCATCAGTACTCTCAGTTAGTTCATTCTTGTGAAACACTACCTTGTTGGTTGGTAAGCTAAAGAGTTCAGAATTCTGTAGTGTTTGAAAAGACAGTACTGAGTTTGAGTACCGACATGAACTACTATAATTATACTGAAGTGTTTTAATCAGTCAATCAACCAAACAATGCCTGTTACCCCACATATAACCCGCTGACCAGCATTTGCCTCCTGGAATCTCCCTAGGGTTACTGCCGGTCCCAAGCCCGGATAAAAGAGGAGGGTTGAGTATGAGATTATCAACTGCGTCACATAAAAACCAACGTTGCTAGAAGAAGTGCTACCGGTGTAATGAAGATAACTATCAATTTTAGTTGTTTGTATATGATACAGATTAATGTTGGTGGAGCACCACTGAAATCCAAGGACCACTGGATATTTACTTCATCTAAGTATGAAACTCACCAACACTGCACACCCTCGATTACTCATGGGAACGCAACCCAGGGCCATCAGCCTGGCGAATGTTCCACCTTATGCACCAACTAGGCTGGTTGGTGTTTCATAACAAAATTACTACTTCTATTAATCTATGATTTAGAGCAACGATCAGTCAATACTATTATCGGTGACAATTGTCTCACTCCCGACATGTTTGCACTCTACCGATTTATGATTTAATTAATAACCTTGTAACACTTACCTGTATTTCTATGAGTAGTTTACAGCATAGAGATATTCTCGAATATCCATCCCTACAAATAAATAACTTTGCTTAATGGCTACTTAAATATATACATACCGACAACATGTATGTACATGAATCTAACAGGGAGATAGATATTCAACTGAAATAATGTTAATGATGGAAATGGTTACGATGACACATATACATGTCCGTAATACTTAGTCTATCCATTCATTCATTCATCCATCCATCCATCCATCATTTATTCGTGTCATCCTGATGTACGATACTTTATGAATAGATGATTACATATATGTACTCACTAATGTACACGTATATGAATATGTCCCAGGAAATTAATAGAATGTTTAAACATAAGCATGGATACTAAACAAACATACAACACACATCACGGATAAGACTGAATATATAATTCATGGATACTTATTACATTCTATGAATAAGATTTCAAGTACATACCATTATCATTACTGTCATCATCATTCATCATCATCATCAGTAGTAGTAACAACAGTAACAGAAGAAGTATCAGTAGTATCATCATTTATCAATATCAATTAAAATAAATTGAATAGTTTACATTTATACTTGATTTTTAAAGCATATTGAACATTGAAAGTAAGTGTTACGTAACATTGAACACACACACACACACACTTATATAATTTATATTAACAATAAATAAACATTTAATATTCATTACTGTGTATTGAACATTCATTCAACTGATAAAATACAGTTAGCAACTAAATTAATACCATGGTAACAGTGGATTTCATCATCGGTATTCATTAATAAAATGTAAGTAAATTTCAATTAAAGTAATAAATAAAAATAATGTAAACTTATTGAAGTGGCTTGTGTAAGACTGGTATTGAGTTTAATTGACTCAATTCATTACAGTTTCGTAATGGTAAGGTACCATTGAAAATCAAAGAGCATTGAACAGTTGTTTGTTCAACTATGGGACTCTTCAATAGTGTACAATCTATATTTCATCTCAGAGGCTTCAAGGTTGGAGAACGTACAACCCTCTGCACCATTTAGTAGAATTCCCTCTTCCATAATTTTGTGATATATAACGCGACGATCATCCATCGTCATTAGTGATAACTATTTTATTCCCGATAAGTCTGGAATTTCACTAAAATTTCAAGCCCTTGGGATGGAATCTAGGGTGTGCACTGTTGAAAAGTCCCATACTAAAATGAAACAGCTGTGCAGTGTTCCCTAGTTTTCAATAGTACCCTACTAATATTGCTCTTTGACGAATCCAATATGGATATTTATTAATTTTTTTTTAACTCTTGTTAAAATGAAATTGTTTAATATACTGTTGAATGTGTTCATGAATGAGTTCATGAAGTTTTCGACTGTTAGTCTAAACCATATTAGTAGATAAAAACTATCTGCCTGGAGACTGTAAGTTACATGTCATTGAATCAGTTACAGTGGAACATATGAATTCATTCTTCATGTTCTTCTAGATCCTATATCTTATTATTCTATCCTACACTTCTGTTCTCATCTGTTGAATTATACTATCAATTATTCCTGGAAATTTCATCTTGTCTTGTTAAGATGTAACAACAACTTAGATCTACGCTTACTACATATCAGGTTCTATGTTTTCTTTGACTAACTTACTAAATATGATATTTACATGTAATTAAGTTGTGATGATATTGTGATAACTGGTATTCAGTCAGTCAGTTACAACGTAGAACTTTGTACATGCGTACATCAGTTCAAGTTTCCATGTCTCAGTTAGCAGATAAAGATTAAATTGTCGGACCAAATCCCAGAGTAGGGGAGGTAGTAACAGAGTAAGTACTAATGGAAAGGCATAGAGATCAGAGATGAGATTTGAGATAAAAAGTGATTCAGTAAAGATAAAATTATAATAAGCTCAAAAATTAGAATTTGGAGGAAGACAAGGAGTGGATGCACCTGCGCCATTGCAATCGATTTTGAGTTATATCACCTAAAGTCTCTAACCATTTGTTACGATCATCGTGTGGGCCCCAACCAGGTAGTCTGCACCGATTAACATGGCTCAGCCCAATTGTCAATGACTTCATGGATTGGTGCCATGTTTTCGTTTGGCCACCCCTAGCTTTCTTCCAGCCTACTCCCACACCAGACAACATTGCTCGTCGAGGTAGACGGTGGTCAGGCAAACGTAACACATGTCCTAACCACCTCAGCCGGTGAAGATTCACTGGTATTCAACATTGTTGTTCATCATAAAATAATCTTGATTAAGTACAATTGATGATTAAACTTTTGTTAGGAGATTTGAATGTCTTGAATTCGATTATTCAGTTAGATGTAGGAGGTCAAATGTGTTCATTTATAAGGAATCCATTGAAATATGCTCATTTCTAACTTTAAATGGAATAGAATCTATGACATTTTGGTAGTATTACACAGAAACTTTAAACTTCAATGAAGTACTATCATGATCTTTGAATGGAAACAACTGGATGAACACAACGATACAATGGTAAATGACTGATGGCTACTGAGGTAACTAATAATTATTGACTAGAATCTCACTAATAAACCTAATCAATCAATTGAGAATATGTAGTCATCTACTAAGTTTTGAGTAACAATTGACTGTTCTAATGTCTCACCACTTGTTTAAGTCAACTTCTTTAATGAATAATTAAACGTGTAAATTAATATTAACACAAGTTAAAAGAATAAAGAAGTTTCAGTTGATTGAATTCGAAGTAGAATGATGTTGGTAGGGTATCCATGAAAATCAAGAAGCATTGAATAATCGTCAGGTTATATTACAAATTGATGAAAAGGCGAGTCGTAACACTGAACACTGAGCCATTAGTATAGATGATTAGGTGTTCGTCAATTTGAAGCCCATGAGGCGAAATCTAAGTTGCGCATTACTTAAACGAAATATCTGTTTCGTGCTTACTAGAATTTCAATGATACCCTGCTAACATCCACTTGTGACGAGCTTAATCAACTAAAACTTAATCCCAGTCTGCACTAACTACCTCAGTTCAGTTAGAATAAATAAATCTAAAACAATCAATCCATTTAGAGTTTAGAGGTATTTGTATCTTCTCGTTGATTTGTTACAGATTGAAGTTGGTCACTCTGTGCTACATTCTGAGCGGATTGTTTCGATATAAGAGTAATTTACAAATATGAATTAAGTTAAATTGTATCTGACATGTAGAATCCAGATGTATCAGTCTATCCTGTTTCGTACTCATCAAGTGGATGTACTTGGATCTAATTGTTGATGTTTACACTGTGACTGAATCTCAATTCTTCTCGTTTTCAGTTAGATTGTGTTTTTAAATCAGATCATACAGAGTTACGTATGCATGTAAAGTTTACATCGATGTGAAAAGTATGGTCCAGGGTTACTAAGCAACGTGACTTGTTTGTGTGTTTTAGATGATCTTCCATTTCTCTATTAACCGTGTAGTAGGATTTATAATAATCTGTGTTAAAGCTTCCATTACTAATCCCTGGTTATAATTGGGAAAATCATTCAGATGTCTTGAATGTTTATTCAATTGCTTTAGTAAGCAGTATATACTACTAATGCTGATCTTAATTATGGGTGAGTAAGTTTCAGTGAAATATTAAATGGTTTTGATGTATAGCACATTCATGTTGTCCAACATAAGTCAAGATTTCTTAAAATGATTCTGTAATGTTCTTCTATCTTACCATATCGATACGATAGAATGACGGTAGACTTTTTAGATCTTTTACTAGATTTACTACTATTCCGCCAAATTATTCAGTTATCATAACTGGGAGGTCTTCGATTAAATGTTGACGAACCGAATAGAAGATTAAGTGAGCTCTCAACTTTGAAATTAATAGACTGGATTCCTTAAGGATCGATAGTGTACTGACTAAATCATGGGGTTACGAATAGTTGTTGAACTATCAACTGGGTGGAACTAACCACTTTATATCAACTTACTTGACGTCAGCTTGCCTGCTTGGAGAGGTAAATATGATGGAGTATTCTTCGACGCTATGGTGCACCTAAGAAGATACTCAAAATACGGAATTCTTACGACGGACTATAATGCAAAATAATGAATGAATGGCACCTCACGGATTCATTCGAAGTAAGAATCAGTATCATGCGTAGCTGCTTACTCCTGCCTTTTCTATTTCTGTTGATGGCTGTCTGGATTATGATAATTGCAAGATCTCAGAGGAAGCAGGGAATACAGTGAACGATTGGATGCAGCTAGACGACTCAGATTTCAAAATCACCTAATTTTTCTTTCCTGCACACAACGGTAAATGCAGGTAAAGACGAACAGTGAATAAGCAATCTCTGTAGCAGTAGACCTCAACATGTACAAAGGGCAAAGCAAGATCTTCAGATATAATACAATGAACACCATGCAAATTACACTCAACTTGATGAGAAAGCTCTGGAAGATGTGAAAACATAAACACACCTCGACAGTATTGTTGATAAACAAAAAGGATCTGGTTCAGATGTGAAGGCACAGATTGACAAAGCATGACATTGGTGTCATTTCTATAACTGAAAAATATCTTTAACTCAAACTATCAATCAAGTAACATTAAACTCAAAATTTTCACTACAAACGTCAAGAAAGTTTTATTGTATGAAGTTGATACTCGTATGGAGAACTTTATAAAGAGTCATTCAAAAGATACAAGTATTTATGAACAGCTGTTTGTCCAAGAAACTTCAGATCTGTTGGCCAGATTTTGTCAGCGACAACCCACTGTGACAGAGTACAAATCAACCTTCTATTATTACTGATTTCATGATCAACATGAATAGTCAGTAGTATATTTGTGTAATTTGTTATACATTTTATTGAAAGTGAGAATTTCTTGAGGAGATTCATCAATTCAATTAGTATCCCAATCAACACAATCTAATCTATTCAACATAGTTTTGTGTAGATGTAATAAGAATCTTGATATCATATTCTTATTATTTGGTACTCGGTACTTAGAACTTTGTATTTTTGGTATTTCGATTTGCAGTTACGAAACAACACAATCAGAACTTATCAGTAGTAATAGTAATGCATTGTAATAACCAAGACTGAGATCCCAAGCAGTTTGTAATCCTTAATCAAATCAACAAGGAAATACATAATCTGACTAGAAACATCAATGTCTTAAATATAGATAAGTACAAAGTGATGACAATAAGACAACCAATAGACAAATAGGGAAATATAAATATTAACTTAGTATACTACACTAAAACACAGTAACAAAGGAGATGAGTAGACAGATACATACCGCAGGGGGGGGGATACATGACACATACTTACATGTTTCTAGAAAAACGAACTATCAAGAATACAAGTATACAGTGGTCAGATGATTGTCTTACTTCACTACACTTTATTTGTACTCTGACTAAAATGATAGTTAGTTGATGTTAGTTGAATTAACTACAAGGACTGGATCATTTCATGACGATTGAATAGTAGAACAACTTCATCATTCTATGAAAGTATCATTCAAATGTTTATTCATCAAAGAATTAGATGACTTTGGAATGTTTTCAATAATGTGACAAGTGAAAAAAAATGTTTAAATCTTTAAATAGTCAACACTTTTTTTTCTTTTGTTCTCATCATTTAATGTTCTGATTGTTCATGGGGAAGAAAAGAAGTGAAATCGATCGAAATTCATCTATTGAAAGAATCTTTGAATATCATGGTTATGTATGAATGGAAGTAGATTGACTGATTGATGACTACCATTCTTAGTTCAGGCTTCGCAACGAACGCTTAACCGATGAACTAATGAACCAATTAGGAATAAACAGCTGTCCAATACTCTAGGCTGTCGATGGCTGTTTAACTCAGACTAAATCGTGATAAGAAATTAACATTCAATAATCTTCACTACACTCAAAAGGAATCGGTTTTATCTCATTTGTGACTGACCTTTTGAGGTGATTCCTGGAGAAGATATGACCAGTGTAGTTCAACTGCCGACGTCATTGGATGAGTTTATAAAAATATATTGCGATTTAAATAAAGTTAGAAATATCAACCATTGTAAGGCAACTGAGTAATTAAATGGCCACATGTATGTTTCTAAGCCTAGAAGTCCTGAGTTCGGTCCAAAGTGTGTAATCATAGATATGTACTGCTGAAGTGCCCAGTATTAGGACGAAATTGCTGTCCAGTGCTTTGTGGTTGTCGATGGTTGTCAATGGATTATACAATAATAAATTAGAATACTAATGCATATGGATACAATGTACCTCAGCTTACTATTATTTCATTTTCGTTGATCGTTACTTCATTTATTCTTTACTGAAAGTGTCATCAGTATACTGTTAAGATATTTCGATGGTGTATAAGTGGGCTTGTTTATAAAGTTCACTAAACTTGTTTATATTTAAAAAAAGATTATAACTGGGTGTTGTGGAGATTGTTGAATGTTAATTAGATACTACGAATTAATTAGAGATACACTGACAACTAAGAACTGTCACTGGACAGTTGTTTTGTCCAAGTATTGGACTCTTCAACAGTGCACAACCAAAACAATAGAAAAGACATTTCTTTGCAGTTAGTTTTTTGTCAAAGCACCACACTAATCATAAATGTCATTGATAGCTAGTCTAAAGTGTGTTGATTCAGATTATCTGATTGTAGTAATCAATAGTTTGTAACTGTAGCTCATATAGCTCTGGATCAATTACCCTGGCACAAGTTCATTCACTCTTCATCTTCCATTAAAGTATAAACCTAAAATTATTTTATACTATTATTTGTCTATATCATATTTTACCTGTCCAATGATGTAACTCCTACTTCTACGAGTTTAATGACCATCTTGTTGTTCTATTGGGTTGTGACGAGTTAGACTGATTCGCTAAGTTCAATGTTATACAGAACTAATTGGCTAATTGAATCAATCGTTAATGTTGCATAGAACCATGTTATTTACTTAGATGTATATTACATATCTACAGTTGGACATACAACTATTGTTTAATTTGGTTTGCGACTGTCAAGTGGAACTCAGAACAAGCGTTTTATCTAATTTGGGACTAATTACTTAGATGTACCTATATCGTAGTATTAATATTTACTCAGGGATCGGAACTCAGATTTTTCCGTGGCATATGACACTACGTTCACCACTTGACCACTGAGTCCAGACAGTCACACGCATGCAACGAGTCAATCAATTAATTCATATTACCCATTGTGGAGCATAGGTCAACGACCAGCATTCTCCAACCAACTGTATCCTAGGTTCGCCTTTCCAGTTCTTCTCAAGTTCTGTCCATTCTCTTCATGTCTGTCTCCAGTTTTCAAAGCATTGTATTATTTGGTCTTTCTCTTCTCCGTCGGACTATAGGATTCCAAATTACTACTTATCTTGTGACACAGTTTGATGATTTCTTCAATGTGTGTCCGATCCACCTACAGCTTTTTTTCCTAGTTTCTTCCTAGGCTAGAAGTTGTTTCGTTCTTGTTATGACGTGAGAAATTGGGGGATTGGATGGCTGAGTGCCAATCGCTAGTGCCTAGTTGGTTATTGCGCGTCTGCCCTGTGCCCACTTAGTCCCAAGCCGAAATAAGAAGAATGCGAGCCAATAGGTCAACCAGACAGAATCGAATCGAATCCTATTATATTTCAAGCATTCTTTTATATATACATGAAGTCAGACCACACAACAAACCAATTAGAAAATTAGCATGAATACAGAACGAGGGGAATAGTGGTAGTGAATAGGAACAACTTGTACACAACTAATTGACTGTAGTCCATAACAAGAGATAATATAGTAACAGTAATTATGCTAAACGGGAGGATAGGACAAGCGAAGCGTAACAATAATAGAAACAAAATGTTTACATTACAGACAGTTCGAATAAATAAAATAGTGTTCTCAAACACAGTTCTGAAAGTTTATTACGCTTCTTTGTGGTCCGACCTAACAGTTCTCTACCAAAAAAGGTTGTTGCTGATGTTATCTGTTCAACGGATCCAAAATACCTTATACAGACAGTTGTTTACAAATATTTGCATCATTTCAGATGATGTTCTTCATAATTCTCCAAGTTACAGTTCCATACCATACAACAAGCTGTCTTCACCTTTTTTTCTTTGTATTGAACATTTTAACTTCAATGTTTAAGCTCCAAATATTCTTCAATTGTCGAAATGTTGCCATAATCTTATCAATCCGCGTCTTCACTCTTTACATCAAATTCTGTTTGTTTATCATTGATGTTACTTAGAACTGATTCAAAGTATACCACTATTGTATTAAATGAATTGATAATAAACACTTTTAAATAGTAATCAGATTTCCTCTTCTTCTTCTTCTTCTTCAATTTAGTTTGTTTATTTAAACAAAATTTTTTAAGGTCATTGAGTTATTTACATTGATGATTGAAAAATTAAAAGTGAATATGACAATTGCAAAAAAGAGAAAAAAAAAAAGAAAATAAAATGAAATGAAAATCAGAAAATTTTAAGGACAACAACTAATTAAAGTTAAAAAAAAAAAAAGTATCAGAATAAATTGACATTTACAAGAAGGTGAAGGAAATCACAATAATAACTGAATTCATAAATTGATCAGTTTCGTAGTTACAGTTTAGTTGAAATGTTAATAGAGAACTTTGATCAGTGACTTGTATATTCAGTATAGATTGATGTTGGTTAGATACCAATGAAAACGAGTTAACATTTGACATTTGTATTATGGTAGTATGAGGTGATGTAAGGGCAAGGATCGACAAAGCAAGGGCAGCATTCCTACAGTTGAAATATATATGGGACTCCAAACAACTGTCTACCAACCTCAAAGTTAGACTCTTCAACTTGAACGTCAAGTCAGTTCTTCTGTATGGAGCTGAAACGTGGAGAACTACTGCAAACATCCTCAGGAGAGTACAGGTATTTATCAACAACTGTCTACGTAGAATATTGAATGTCTGTTGGCCGGAAACCATCAGCAACAGCCTACTTTGGAAGAGAACAAACCAACGTCCAGCTGAAGAGGAAATCAGGAAACGACGTTGGAAATGGATTGGACATACATTGCGAAAATCATCAGACTGTATCACGAGACAAGCACTAACTTGGAATCCTGTTGGACAACGGAAAAGAGGAAGGCCAAAGAACACCCTGCGTCGAGAACTGGAAGTAGACATAAAAAGGATGAACAGTAACTGGAGACAGCTGGAAAGGATTGCTCAGGACAGAGTTGAATGGAGAATACTGGTGAGCGGCCTATGCTTTTCCGAGAGGGGTAACAGGCGTAAGTAAGTAAGTAAGTAAGTAAGTATGAGGTGATTAATAGTAGGCAGTTTCTATTCTTAGAAGGGATCGAACATAATACTGCAACGGTAAATAATCCCCAAAATAAATAGTGACATAGGATCTCGACATTGATGCTTATCATGTTTGTTTTAGTGGACACAACTAGTTGAAGGCGCGCGGTTACACATCACCACCAGATCACGACTCGAACCACCGTGGGTAGCATCTCTCTCTAGTTTGCCAACCTAGACGTTGCTACCCCATTAAAGCTGTGTATACGATCAAATATAATTTCTGTTCCATCCTACAGTGCCTTCTGATTTCTTCTCATTCGTAAGAGTAGGTCCATTCGATAGAAGTGGTTTTTGTTGTACGACAAGCGTAACTTGGTCATTTCACAGTAAAAGTGCTTAATCATCTGTGTTATCACGAGTACTTGAAGAAGATCGATTATCTTCTAAAATTGTTCTTCCAGTAAATGATTCATTAACTTGTGTTGTATACGAAGTAAGCATTTTATTCTTATTATTGTTACATTGCCCTCACCCTACACTCTCGTCTAAGGCATTAACTGTTGTTATATTGTTTCTTATTTATGAACTATAGTCAATTGACTGTATATACGTTACCCCAGTTCACATGCACTATTACTCTTATTTTGTATTAATGTCAGTTTTCTAATTGGTTGACGATGCGGTCTGATTTTGTGTATGTATAAAGGCATGGTTGATATACAAAACCGATTCTGTCTGTTTAGCTTATCTATCGTTGTTTTTACTCTATTCCGGCTTAGGGACTATTAATCGTGGGGCGGACGTGTCCCTACACTAAATGGCAATTATCAAGGGAACTATGTCTTATCATATTATATAACAATCTGAACCATTGGGCAGGCAAGGTTCTGACGGTAGAATTCCCATTACTACCAGTTTATGATATGGAGCGACGATTAGTCAATTCTAGTGGAGATAACTATGTTTGAACTCTACCAGTTATGATTTATTACTAGAATATAAAGAATAACTTGAAGTTAGTCACTAGTAGAGTGATTATTTATATAGCTGATTGCTATACTAATATCTATGACAATCAACTTTAAACAACAACGATCTCTATAAGTTTGAATGGGCATACAAAATATGTGTTCAGTGTAGATCATTCAGTTGTATAGTTAGTAAGACAAATACACTGATTAGAATCGAGGATATGCATTTTGTTCTTGTTTAAATGTTGTCGGTCGAATATACCTGCTATATCTATATGTTTCAAAACGGAATTTAAACAAACTACCTATCGCTTCAGATAGGATCGTCTAATTCAATGAACTTCTTATTCTAATGAGAAACATGTCTTAACCACAGTCATGTTTCAATGATAATGCATATTACAATGCATATTGAAAAGTGTTCAGTGGTTAACTCAAGAAGAGAAAACTTTATACATCTATCATGATCTGTCACTCTACTCTACTCTACTACACTATACTATCTATCTATCTATTTACTTATTTATCTGTTCGTCGCGGAACCAGAGAGTCCTGGGCTCGGTCCCCGATGGTGTCGTGGATGCGCATTGCTTAAGAGTCCCATACTAGGATGAAACAGCCATCCAGTGCTTTCAAGTGATCAATAGTTATCTGATTTAAATCAATTTGTAATATCAGGATTAACAAACTAACTATCTCCACAACAACCCAGTAATTGTAATCATCTAGATATGTATATAGTAGTTGTTGTCTTACATTGCCTATTCATAATTCTATAATTTCCTGAATAAGAAGTACCTAAATCATGTATAATTGATAAACTAACAACAGATAAGATAATCATGATTAACTGAATACAGGAGAACATTAGTTCAAGATTATCACTAATCAATAAATCAATAAAATTGTGTTAATAATCAATAAAAACTTTAAGTGATTGTGCAAAAATACCATTTAACTACTAAGAATTATTCACTTTATCTAACTGTTCATTATCTTTAATTCTATGTAGAAAAGATCAGTTTCTAAGAATAATTTAATAAAACTTAGTAAATTTTTTTTATTTAAAAGAATTTTAAGAAATTTTTCTAAAAGTCACTTTCATATCTTGTGTCAATCAAATAGATCATAATAGAACTTTTAATCAGTCAAAATTTCCTTCTGTAACAACCCCCTTCATCATCATTCCCAGCCCCCACCTCCAGCCCTACCCAGCCGATATTCACAAGCACACACACACACATACACATGTATCACTATGTTAATCGTTTGTTGGGTAACAAATTTCTTTACTTCATTGTTTTTCATTAGATTTTTTTAATAGGATACTTCTCTGTTACTATTAATAATACTAACATATAATAATAATAATATTAGTATTAGTAGTAATAATGATAGTAATAATAATAATAATAATAATGGTAGCAGCAGTAATTTTACTCAAAATAAAATTTCTCTCCTAAACCTAAATTTACGAACAAGAAAATAAATAAAAAGAATTCAAGCTTCACTGGAGCATAAAACAGTGATGCTTTCTTTATCAACCTACCCCATCCCCCTTCCAGCCCATCGCATCCCCGTCTATCACTAAGCCCTACCTCCTTTATACAGTATTATGTAATCAGTGATATGCATTATGTTAGTAACTACTTGTGTGTCTATGTGTGTATGTGCATGATGGAAACATGATAGTCTCTTTCTTTTTCCATTCAAAATTCCATATCAACAAATTATTCACCTATTTTGTTGTTTATTTATTCACCTATTTTACTTCTGTTTTCTTTTCTAAATATTCTTTTCTTTATTATTTGTAATTTATATATAGAGAAATTTCTAAAATTAAGTGATGAATAAAGTAGAAGAAGAATGAAAAATAAGCAAATGAAAAAAAAAAGATTTCCAATAGATGCATTTAATGCACCGTCATAGGTTCGATTCCTGATAGAAGTTAATAGAGGGTAAGGTAAGAAGGGGGCCAGTAAGAATCAACAAGATGATTAAAAGAGTTGTATGTTGAGACGAAATAACTATCGAATACTTTTATGGTTATTAATGGTATGTCGATGTAACGTTAGTGTATGATGTAAAATCTAAAGTAATAATGAATATTCACTAGGTAGTAATCATTTTTATAGAGTTCAACGATGAGAAGTGTAAGGCGGTTACTCATTAAGATCGTAGACTGAGTAAAATGAGATATCTACACCCGTTTTGATGGTAATTTAATAGTTTAATAATAATGATAATATTAATAATAAGTGAGAAGTCGTGACTTGTCGTAAGTGAGATGAATATCATCAATGACAATGAATGATCGTCGTGCTTTGTCATAAACTGATGAAACTGGGAATTCTACGATTTGATGCCGGGTAGCCCAGTGGTACAGACAGGTTAGGCGTTCGTCAGCCTGAAGTCTGTTGAGAGGAATCTAGGGCACGCACCGCTGGAGAGTCCAATACTAGGATGAAACAGCTGTCCAGTGTTCCATGTCTTTTGATGGTACCCTGCCAAAATCAATTTCTGACGAAATCAATCGATTTTACCTAATACCAATCTCCATAAACCAGTTTAGTGATAGTATTCGTTTTATCCAATATTATCTTCAGTACAATATGAATTTCCAGCTGACAGTATCTTAAGATGTCACTCTGTTACCATGTACACACTTAACAAATGTATAAAGATAGAAAAAAGGTAATTTGGGTACCTATATGTAAAATTCGGATGATGAAATAGGAACTTTCACACTATTCCTTACGTGCTTAAATTCTAATATGACAGTGTCGTGTTCTGTCAGAAGATATACCATGTGAAAGATGTGAATGAATTAGGTGATTGATATCTTAAAGGATAGTAGTAGATATTTGTCTGTATAATTTCAAATGTTAGTCTACGACTACGTTCACAATAACATAGGAGTTTTCATTGAACACTCTACTAATAGATGTCAATACTCTACACGACACTTCATAGTTTGAACTTAAAAGTCTGAGAAAAAAATAATGGAGAGCGGGGGGGGGAGGAACTAACCAAACTAATTGGTAATATGTAACAACTGACATATTGTAATAATAAATACTTGGTAGTACTGAAATTACGTAATCTCTTTGCATATTAAATGAAAAACGTTTTCTGATATTAACAATACCTGAGAAGACCAAGATAGATCTGAAGAAAACGTTACAACAAAATAAGTGACATTCAACATAAACTTGATTACACATGATCTTATAGTACAAACATCGTGCTAAATCAAATGGGCATCTAGATCTTTTGCATGTCTTAGACGGAGATCGACAGTTTGATATTCGGAGGGACTAAGTGTAATATCATTCAAAATGAACCATCTGTGAAATTCTCTAAGGAATCATTTGTTGTAGAACAATTAAAGGATGAATAGATAGGCATTCAAATAGTTAAATCATCTGCATGCATCACAAACCTGTTCCTTATAAAAGAGGTCAGGTCATGCGGGGAAGGACAATACTTTAAGGTACACCAATTTCTGGTAGTACATAAAAACAGCATTTCCTTTCATATACAATATTTTATTACTCTTGCAACGAAATAGAAATATAGTTAGTTGATTACCCGACTATTTGTAGTTGACATTCTCAAGTTCGTTTTGTTATTTAGGTCTAAGAAGAGAATCAAAGACGGTGATATAATCGGGAAACGTACATCAGAGATATTATTCACTCCTTGTAAAGCAAGTCAACTATTGCTCACATTATACTTCTATTATATCTGTCTGTAAACTGATATACATCGATTTAGCAGTTTAATCCGGGCTGCAGCTTATGTAATTAAGGTATTTTAATAGTTTCGAGAAAGGTAGAAGTATTACTTACTTACTTACTTACGCCTGTTACCCCTCTCGGAGGAACATAGGCCGCTCACCAGTATTCTCCATTCAACTCTGTCCTGAGCAATCCTTTCCAGATGTCTCCAGTTACTGTTTATCCTTTTAATGTCTGCTTTCAGTTCTCGACGCAGGGTGTTCTTTGGCCTTCCTCTTTTCCGTTGTCCAACAGGATTGCAAGTTAGTGCTTGTCGCGTGATACAGTCTGATTTCCGCAATTTATGTCCAATCCATTTCCAATGTCGTTTCCTGATTTCCTCTTCATCTGGAAGTTGGTTTGTTCTCTTCAAAAGTAGGCTGTTGCTGATGGCTTCCGGCCAACAGACATTCAATATTCTACGTAGACAGTTGTTGATAAATACCTGTACTCTCCTGAGGATGTTTGCAGTAAATACAGAAATACATTCTTGATTGAATTGTCGGTACAAAATACTACATAAGAGTTATTTGTCGAAATATTAACAACGCTGAATGCTCATAATCACTCATGATAGTTGATCTACTTAAAAGGGAACATAATTTGTTCAATTTATTGCATATGTACAACTTTGTACTTATACCACTCATTAGAATGTAAACTACTTAGGCTTTGTTCTATTCAGATGTAGGTAGCTTGGAGTATCTGCAATCTTTTAGGAAAATTAGTGCTCTTCCTGTGGATTCGATAGAGGATCACTAGTGGCCTGAATAGTTCAGTGGTGGCGGTCATAAATAATAACAGTGTCCCCCGAATAGGATCCGCAAGGTAAAGACACAAGTTCTCTTAAACATTACAGATACACCTTACTAACGAGTGCTAAGTAGAACGAAACATAGATCTATGGTTTCCCCCAGACAACCCTCGCTAACCAACTTCTCATTTTTACATAGTTCTAGTAATGTCGAGTTATTTAGCATAGTAGGCACATTACAACTTCATCGACTGAATTCAATCAGCACTACAAAGAAACTTGATGAATACTCAGTTAGTTACCACGCAGTGACTAATCGTTCCTATCAGTGTTTATTGATTGCTCATATGTTCCATGAAGAAATTTTTTGTAAAAATTTCAGTACAATAGTACGACGCGATAAAGAATTCGTTGAAAAGAGATTCCTTCAATAAAATATGTGTATTAAATATCTCAATTAGGAGAATAAATACTTCGTATGCAACGTTCTAAATATTCAAGAAGTGTGTTGTGCCTAACATTTTTAGTCAGTCTGTCAATCATTCAGTGAATAACTTCAACATGTTAGAGAGCAGTATTCATCTTTGGCGTCATCGTAATATGAATTTGGGTGTAGAATGTTAGGTTTGCAACATTTAGGTTACAGCATTTCTGTACTATGTCTGTGAAATGTGGTCTCTCAGAGATAAACATGTTTGGCTTCTTATTATATCCGATCATTGCTATCTAAAAGGAACTGCTGACATCTAGTGTAAATATCATGTTCATAATGTTGAGGTTCGACATCATATGTTTGGACTCATTGATAACAACTCAATCAGTGTCAACATCTTCAGACACAGGCTTTCGTGGTTTGGCCATGTTTAACAAATATCATATAAACAGGCTCCGTGTAGTGCATTATTTGACGACACTGAAACTAGTTTGAAAAGGTGGAGAGATGGTCAGTTTATGAAATGGCTTGGTGGAATGAAATAAAGTTGTGTAGAACTAGCGTCTTTTGGACCATCCTGACTTTCTGGTTGAAGTCTTAAATGTGGTGAAATCGGTCTAAGTTGCCATAACTCTAACGAACAGCAAGATTGAAATCACATTAGTAAAAGTAGAAGTAAGTTAAATGAAAATAATACTAAAAACAAAGAAGTATTAACATATAGAATATGCTTCAGGGAAAAAGTGATAAAGTGGAAAGTTATGAAATAATTCTGAACTCACTTTCTAAGGGACGACAATCAGTGGATACATCTACGCCACTGTGACCGATTCTGAGCCATTTCACTTATTTCCAACTACTGGTTACGGTATTCTCACTGACCTCAACCATGTAGTTTGAATCTATCAACACGACTCAAACCAGCAGTCAATGACTTCACCGACTGATGTCATGTTTTCGTTTGGGAGCCCTTAACTTTCTCTTTCATTCTGCTCCTATATTAGCCAACATCGCGGAATACACAAAAATCCAAATTTTAGTGTATATTATAATCGATAATATGCAGTACGAACTGGTCTAGATGGCTGACAATTCTAAATGAAGCACACTTGAAGTTTATTTTATGAAATCCTCTAGTTTGAACAACCAATGGAATCAGGAACTGACAATGGACTCAGATGTGTTACCTAATGATATAACTTCTCTGCAGTATACATTCATGACTTCATCGGTAGATAGAGACCAGTACCTACAGATTTTGTAGTGAACAGGTAACTATTAGACTACTTGACCGACTGGTTTGCAACAGTCGATATTTTTACCTGTAATTAATTCCCGTAATAGTTACGTGACGTCATCTATTGTCATTGGTTGATAAGTGCCACATATTCAATATATCTGAATGAAATTAATCACATTTCATGATAACTTTAAGAATCATCTAAGGTCAGTTAGTAAATGAACTGAGATCTACTGTATTTGTGTATCGTTGTTGAATTTGAACACTAAAAACAATGTCTGATTGGGATGTTGGGTGGTAATCAGAATCCATGACACTCGTTTTGTTTAGTTCAGGACGCGTCAGCTTATTTTATCTGAATTTCAGTGTTGATATTCCTACTTAGACTCGATTTCAGCTCTTTTCGTGTCTAACGCTACAACGTTAGCTACTAGACTATTGAGTCTAGATAGACTGATCAATTTCAGTCTATGACAAATCAACAGGAAGATCCAAATAGTGTTGACAATATCATCATTTATAATATGATCATATATTTTGTTCCTAGTGAGATGCATACTTATAGTATTCGGTTATCACCTAGATTAATGTTACCCTAGCTCCCCCCCCCGTCCACTGTCCACACTCAAAATTATTTATGAAACTGATAAATTATTCACCCGTATATCCCTATTTCGCTTAATAACAGTATACATAATTGACAGGAATAGAGATGGTGAATACAATGGCAAGTGAATAGGTTTCGCTACTCTATCTCTTTCTCACACACATGCATACACTTTATCATTCATGTATCCTATGAAAGACCATTAATTAATTACTTCACTTAGTTACTAATTCTCTTTTTGTTTTCATCACGTAATAATACTCATCAAGTTTGTTTTATCCTATCCAATGCACAATAGACATTGTAATTAATTATTAATACCATCTAATATCTCATTGCCATCATTTGTATCGTATTCATTATTCCCTTTCATATTCTTCATCCATTCATTTGTGTTCTATTTGTTTCTTTTGTGCATGTATACATGTTCGAGTGCGTGTGTTTGCTTTAGTCTCCATGCTTCTTCTCTTATTCATCAACCACTGTTCTCATTCATTCCATGCATACCCCTACTATTGTTAGTGTTATTATTACTATGACCTGGATATTATTATTATTATTATTATGATTAACAGTAGTAATAATAGCGTATGCTTATACTAGAAGAAACATGCTACAACATGTTACAATTAGTACAATACTAAATCTGATTATTAGTAGTAGGTAAGTAGTATTACTGATGTTGACATAATCTATGCTTATTAACAATGAATTCAGCCACCAACATACACACACATGCAGTTAGAGACGATTAGGGTAACTTTAATTTACAAACATCGCAATTTGTTTTACTACATACATCCCTATATGAATAAACTGATGTAGTGAAAACAAGTACAAGGAGCAAGGAATTTGTTCTGTTTCAGAGTACGGATGTGAAACGTAGCCATTAAGACTAGATGATATTTGTAGGTTATTGACATTTGATTGTCGGTGTCTTTGAAGAATCGCTAGTGTTTGCTGGGATCATCGGGTGAGAAATAATGAGGTTGGATGCTGGATAGTACGGAAAAGTAGTGAGTAAGTGTAGGAAGTTGTGATTAACACGTGTTATGTTTGCCTAAACACCGCATACCTCGACGCGTGATGTCAACCGATATTGCAGTTGGATGAAAAAGGATTATAGTTGGACAGAACAACATATGATATCATTCTATGAAGTCACTCACTTCTGATCTGAGTTGTGTGTGAGTAGATGCAGGCTACCTGGTTTGGGTCCACTCGAATGCCATAATCATTGAATGGAGACTAAATGACATGGTTTAGAATCGATCACAGTGGCACAGATGTATTCGTTATTAGTCCCTCTATAAATCATAAACTCAAATTTACACTACACCTTTCCACAAACTAATCCTTTCTCCATAGATGCTTACTTCTATTAATTTTATACTTTCTTCCTGTCCTACTAATTTGTGACAACTTGAACCAATACACATATATACCAGGTCTCGTGTTATTAATTCATACATACAAACTGGTTGTACATATTTTATGAATGGTGTACAACATACGCAGAACATTCATTGAAATCCTAATCATTGTATAGTGAATGGCTTCATCTCTTGAAACTATTCGGTTTCCAACCAGTTTTAATTGATACATACTGTATATACATGTCTGTATATATCATTACATCATAAGTTTAGGGTCCGTTTTTTTCGTAACTAATAGTAGTATGGTGAATACTACTCCTAAAGTCGTTCATAAGTAGTAGGTAGCAAAACGTCGCATGAAATGGGAAAGGATCAAGAAACAGCGTATGGGGCGAGTTGAGGGATGTCAAGAAGCAGAGCATGATTAAAATTCATAGAAAAATCGAGGACAACCAAGACAAGAAAGCCTACAATCGACATGGATCAGAGAACACAAATATTATGTAAAATGATGATTAAAAGTAATGTAAATTATATTTTAAGGCATTAACTGTTTTCACCAGATTTAGTGGTTAGGTAACTGTACTTGGTTCTCGACAGTAGGACTGATTACTAGTATCTTCTTGTATTATGAACTTGCCTTACATGTAGACGTATCGCATTTATCCTGACAGTAATGTTTACAATAAAATCTGAACTTAAACATTCAGTGTATGAAGTGAAAAGTATTAGGTTAGAATCCTACTGTGAATAGTTGACTCCTTCATATCTTGTTATCTTTTTGCAATTAGTAAAATACAAACTTCTTCTAATATTTTTCACAAACAAACTGTTATATCAGTTATCCTTTATCTTGTCATATTCAAAAATATCTTGTTTCTATTGGTTAATGTCTTGTAAATTCATTTTGTTGCGTAATACTTACTTGCCTAGTGTAAAACAGTAGTGAACTAGGCATTTTCAATTGGAATGAATAAGCGAACTAGGAGTTCTGATGTGGTATTTAACTCTGTAATGACGGCATTATCATTAATTTTGTGATTATCAAATACAATGTAGTTGCTACGTGAAGATCAACATAAAGTATAACTGTTTGTAGTCGTTTTAGGATGATGTTGGTTGTATGCCGCTAAAAACTAGAGAACACTGAGTAACTGTTTTTTATTAGAAGGAGAACCTTCCGTGGTAGTATATACCTCTTATTTGCCAGGATCTTCAAATCAAGGTCTTCAGGTCTCACACAGAATGCTTAGCTATCTGCACCACTGAGACCAAGTCTAATGATGACAATTGGAGTATAAACATATTAAGAGTGGGGTGCACATCGCCAGTAGGATTGACTGATCACCAAGGATATTATCTGTTACTGTAGGTTAGAAGTCAGGAAACATAGTCAATTTACTCCAATTAAGGCAAACTAATGGTATTATTTGCCTGTACAGGGAAAATATAAAAGTCTTTTAGTCAGTTGTCATAGAGTAAGTAATAAGTTTGCATGTTCATGAAATGAATCCTCAAGTCTTCACAAGAATAGTTCCTTAACAAACTTACAGAAAGTGTCATGTGAATGTTAGCAAACACTCAATGAGCACTAACAACCTTACAGTAGTTTACATTCTACCGAAATTAGGCCCAAAGTAAACAAGTATAGTGAAGCATTGTCAATTACATATAATTCCTCATCTGGGTTTTGACTGATTAGTTCCCTGTCAAAATAGGTTGTTGCCGATGGTGTCTGCCTAACCTGTTCAAAGTAACTTGTGCCAATAACTGTTTATAGATATCTATATCTTTAGAATGGTGCTTCTCAACTAAGTAGGGTGTAATTTAGTTTCTTTTTAATAATTGTCTTGTTTCTTACAAGCTTGCTTATTCCCATGTGTATATTGAAGCCTTTATGCTGGCTACAGAGGCTGTTGCTTTACTGTCCATCTTAATCTGGGTGAGTGGGATAGAAAAGATTAATCGATCAACTGTGATGTTAAAATCGTCTGGTTGCATTCAAGCTGTCAGTTGTATTTCACGCTTCCTCTGAGATATTCTCTTTTTTTATAAACACTAATTTACTAGTAATATCACGTTATTCACAGATAAGGAATCAGTAGTAGTTTGAAGAGAAACCAAATAGTAGTAACCTAAACTACTGGTTACTTCTTTTTCACTAGATTCAATTCATATTTATACTTCATTAATTAGCATACATCGCCTGAATTGCTTGCCCCCATCCCTTAGGATTATCATCAGTAACTAGCTCGAACAAAGGAGGAGGGTTGAGCATAAGGTCAACAACCCCCTCACCCCTATCTGGTAAAAACAATCTTACCAAAAAATGCATCTATGAATTCATCTAGTGTACTACTTGAATTATTAATTCATGTTTCTTGTTACTGTTCACTCTTGTTTTTTTTTTTTTTTTCATTCTATAACAATTGACTAACACATCACCAGTTACATAATTTGAATATCATTTAATTTGGATTATGACTGACAAGTGGAATCCAGGATGCCCGTTTCGTCCTATTTGCGACTCATTGGCTGGATGTACCTGCATCCCAATGTTGATGTTCACAGTGGGATTCGAACTCAGTCCGTTTCGTGTCAAACGCCACCGCGTACACCACTAGACTACCGAGTCCAGACAGTCATGTTTGTGCGATGGGCGAATTGGTAGTAGGATGAATTTGTATATTCCAATTGATTTGTTATAGATACTTGTGAATATTCACTATATCGAGGCAATCCGCTCAGGATGCACATATAGCAACAGTGACTGATCAGCTTCAGTCTATAAAAAATCAATGGGAATATACAAATTCATCCTACTAATAATTTAAATATGTTTATATCTTCTTGATGAATGTTGTTTTGCACTAAACTTGATCAATCTCTTTAATCATATACACTTGTTGAGTTGATTGACTTGATACAATGTTTATTGATAAAGTATGAATGAAATGCAATGTAGAAAGTGCATTTCATCTTATTTGAAACTCTATCACTTGATTTTAACTAATATCTTGGTGTTGATGTACACACTGGGATTCGAATCCAGAACACGCTTTTTAAACAATATCGCCTATATATATATAACCTAAAGTGTGCTTATCTTCACGTTTATATTGTTAAGATTAGTAACTCAGTGGATAACTCAATGGTGCTAAACATGAATGAATTGACTTCAAATCTCAATACAAAGGATTTCACTTGTTAGCTACAATTCAACATGATTGTACTGTGAAGATGTCATCTTCATTCTAGATAACTCAATCAATGCAAACTTCTCACAAGTGATCAACAGTTTATTCTATCCAACCTAGATTATTGCTAGAACTTCTTCTATCATTGTTTGTTTTTTGCATATTTACTTTGATTCACCTCCCTTTTGACCTTATTCATCGTGGTATTGGGGGGGGGGTGATGTTGGTAATTATTGGCATATAAATTGGATGTATTTTAATGGGTTTATCGATTACCGATCAACTTGGTTCCGAAGCATGTAGAAATTCTCTGATCTACTTCAGTTTTTCTGTTCATAAATAGTGATATAAGAGAAAATCTGTCATGGTTTTAGGCACCTTATTGACGTTCATGTAGACAAATGAAGAGGTCGGCCGATTTATTCAATTCAATAATGTTTATCACAGTTACAGCAGTTGTTTAACGATAACGTTTGATCTTTTGTTAACTTGTCTATTTAGTTTACATAGAATTGATTAAAGTTTATGTACGATCCTTACTCTTCATGATTTCAATGGTTTTATTATGATTTCTTATATATCCTTAGTGTTTAGAAAGACAATCCATTCGTTGGCTTTCACATTAAATTATTGATTTGTTGTTCCTTTCGAGTTAGATTCTCAATAGGATAATGGACTTTTACTGCTGAGAAGTCTCATACTAGGGGAGAAACAGTTCTCCAGTGCTTCCAGGTGATCAGTGGTTATCTAATTCAAATCAATTTTTCATATCAAAAGTGACGATATTTTTGTAGAATCAGTTGTTTATTGTTATATTACTTTAGTGAATATTACTCATAAGGTCGTCTAAGGAGGGGCGAACCGGACCAAGAAGGCTAGGCTTGGTGAAGCGCGCTTGTACTCTAGTAAATCGGATACCAGGATGCTTGACTATACGGTACTGGGAGTTCTGGCATATGGACGCTTATGTTGATCGAATGTCCATGCTAAACACGGCCCCGATATGGATGACCTGTCTGGGGATGGGTTGTCCAAGTCGTCTAAGGAAGTGGTCTCTACACGCCGACTGAACTTCCACAGGGCCACCATTCACAGGCGCTATGAAGTCTCCGCACATCGCGGAGACTTTTTCCTGTTGGTCCCCTCCAATGGACCTGTCCTGCTCCTCCTTAGACTAGTAGTAGTAGTCCACCACATAACCTTTTAAGTGACTACGATTACAACTACGGTTACTAATACTACTACTAGCTTGTACTCACACTACTAATTCTGCTTCTACTATTGTTATTATTATCATTATCACTACTTCTATTTTACTGTTATACAATCTTATCTATTAGAGACAATCAAAACATCAAAAGTCTTAACTGAAATGATGCTTAAATTATAGCCAGAGAATATGTATATCCGTCCTTGTATAAAACAAACTATCAGCCCATCTCCCTCCTTACTACCCATCCCTCCTCCACCGCTTCGTAGAAAAAAAACTATTAAAAGCAATTAGGATAACGATTAAATTAATGATAAAATATAAAATCACATCATTTTTATCTTATCTTAGTGATTATTGTGTTACTACTTAAAACAATATTCATGCATGTTTAAATATGTGCGATAATGTTATTTGAAATTTTTCGCGCCATCGCTTGAATATAAACAATTAAATGAATAATTTAAATGATGATGAGACAAAAAAATGAACACTGAAAAAATAAAAAAAAATAAGAAAAGGAAAGAGAGAAAACGATACTTAAGTAAGTGAATATTTGATAGAATCTATGTTCATTATATTCTATTTAACATTGAATATACACTGAAATTGATTAACGCGAACATTCAAACTACATTCGTTGCATCATTTTGGCTATCTGTACTCAGTAGTCTAGTTGTGATGACATTTGTCACGAAATAAACTGAATTTGAGTTCCAGTGTGTATATCATTACTGAGATGTAAGGAAAACGGAACTGACGAATCCTAAATAGGACGAAATGTTCGTCGTTGATTCTGCTTATTCAGTCACAATCCGACTGCTAAGTATTTAAAATCCTCAAAAATACAATTGTTCATTAAATAGAGCAAAAGAAGTTGTGGAGATTTTTTAAATTTCGTTATGAAAAATTCCATAACATTAATCTAATTTCAATGTGAGTCCTACTCCAGATTAGTTGCCATGACACATAACGGCATGAATAAAATAATGATGATTTTACTTTGATTAATATTCACCGTAAATTAATTGATTAAAAGAAAAACGATGGATTCATATAAATGTTATTCGTTAGTCTCGTCTTTGTTCCTTTTCTCGACAATAGAATCTCCTTACAAGTTGCGGTAACTGTGGTTTGGGAGAGAACAAGTCGTGGTATCTAACTAAAGTGCAAGTATCAGTGATAACATTATACACTAAACGTATCGACTATCGAGCAGATCAGACATACAATTCGACTACTCTAGATCAATTAGCTGTATCATATCGCGAACCAATTTAAAATCAGTAAGAATTCATGCGTATGTCCCATTCGAAGGCATATCGATGGTGACGGGGATCGAAAAAACAATTACTGAACATTTACATGTTTAATGTGAATCAGTATTATATTGTTAAGTAAATAAATCGATTTATGTGTAATCTTAACAAAGAAGGTACTTTTGAAGGATTATCAGTACTGGAATGGAATGTTGTTTCATTTATATATCACACCATTACATAAATACTATTGGTCATATTACTGTTTGACATGGACCTAGTTGTCGTTATGCAATTTTCGGAGATAATTGTCAAGATCTTTTAATAATGGAGATCATTCACGACTTGAATAGCTTAGTAGGTAACAGTTACAGACTAACATGACCACTTTCAACTGATAATTGTTCACATGATGTCAACTGATCTACGAAGACTTATTTGAAACTATTCGTAAATAATAATGATGACATATTCTGAAACTGATGCACAAGATACACACCAGTTTACAAAGATATTCAGGTTATTCACAAGAGTAAAGACGTCTGAGAAGAGTACCAGTGTTTTCAAAATCACATCGGAGATATTACAATGATTCCTATCAGAAATACACAGAATTATCTATGGTAAATACTGTACTTTGCATACAGACTGATTCGATAGTTCTCGATAATTCAGTGGAATATAAAGTGCTTCATTAACAAATTAATCAAGATTCCATGTGTAGACAGTATACCACAAAGCTATTCAACGCATATTCATAGGTAGTCATCTGCAACTGAAGTGAGAACGTAAACATAGAGCATAAAACAGCAATATAAGTATCCTCGAAGTAATGAAATGAGTTGTCAGTGTATAAACCAACTCGAGCATTACTTAATGCAACTTACAACATAAGTTTTTAGTAACATTAAGAAGGTAAACTGGTTACATAGAACTGCAGATCGTGCAGTGAATGATAACAATGCTGACACAAGTTAATTGTCGGCTTGAACACCTTCAGTGGAGTACCAACAGTAAGAAAATTAACAATGAGTTGAACAAATAAAGAAAGTGAATCACTTTCTTGAATAGTTAGTGGCAAACTGTTGACAATCCTTGATTTGTAGAACAATTCATATAAAGGTTTGATGTAGAACGAAAGATCATGGTTTTCTGAAGCCGATTTTGTGGAGGTTACAGCTAGACAGGTCTGCAACTTGGATTCCATTCAACGATATATAGGCTAATTTATTCAATATTTAATGTAAGTCGTTACTTACATAGTGTTAGGTTCCAACATATCACATCTAGTTTTATAGAATAATGTACCAAGTATAAGTAGTGTAAAGGGACAATGTATAGATTGCAGTTTTAGTTTACCGTCACTGACAAGTGGACTGAGTCATGTTGGTAGATGTAGGCTGCGTGGTTGGGGATCGCGGGACGAAAGTCACCAATGGTTAGAGACCTTGAACGACATGGCTCAGAATCGTTCGCAATGGTGCAGGTGCATCCACTCTTTGTGTTCTCTCAAAATCTAACCTTCTGAATTCTCTATCTTTCTCCTTTCAAATTTATCTCACTGAATTATACTTTTCGAATCATATCTTCGCTCCCTAATTTTCTGCACTACTGCTAATACTTCTACTATCGCTATCACTCTTGGATTTGAACTGACAGTTGTGTCTCTGTGCTGATGTGGTATGGCAACCTGAACTGATGTACGTACGTACGAAGTTCTGCGTTGTACCTGTCTTACCGTTAATGCAAACATGAAACTACAATATCATAGTAATGCTTGGATGGATTGCTTGTAAAGTAGAATACCAGTATCATTTTTATGAAAGTTAGGTAGTATAATATTCCAAAGCCAATGTGATGATGCTTACAAGGTAACCTTTTCTGAAAATGGTCGATTGTAAGAATATTTGAGTATTAAGTTAACCATTGAGTGATACATTGATGGCAATTCCACAACTGCTTAACACCTTTAGGGATCGAATAACTTCACTGATATGATAATAAAGTGATTTGTAGATATTTCCATAGTTCTCACTGCAATCTCCTATAGGGGTTTAATTCTATCAAAAAGATATCGTTGGACAGTAAGCGACAATATATCAGTGTCGTATATAATTTAGCTATCGTTTGGGGCAAAATAAATGTCAGTATAAATGGTTGATCGAAGCTGCCTATCATAATGACAGACCACATTTTGTACTCTGGAGCCACTAAGTATGATTGATAACTCATTATAAATAGCATTTAACCTATAGGTTTTTTATTAGGCTAAAAATGAAGGTGATGTAGGTAAAAGCTGAGATGTCACTGGACTTCAAGAGAAGTGTCTTGATTTTTCACAATTAGTAGTATGCCTAATGTATTAGACTTTATTGTACTGTTTGATTTCATAGCTTCAACAGAGTGGAAACATATGTTGTTAATTGGACAGAACATGCCTGATGCATGTATGAGACTATTGAACACATGTGAAGTTGCACTAACTTGAGCATCTTTGAAGAGTTTGTAGAAGGTCCTTGTTCGCGTTGTTATAATCTGAATATCGTCTAGAAATTTTTTTGTGATAAGTAAAAGGAAAAGCACAAAGGAAGAATTATTTTGTGGTTACCGATTTCAAGTTCTTTGTTAACTTAAATTGATAGAATGATACTATCATTACATAAGATCAAGTCAACATGGTTATAATGTCTTGTTGTAGTGTGGGCACATTGTGTTTAACAATACAGGTTTAATATTGCAAGAAAGTTTTCTTATTTATTTCGCTGACCTCAGCTAACATTCTTGTTTATCTCAAAGTAGTTGAAATTTCCTATTTTGGCTTCTAAATCATAATTTAGAGAAGAAATTTGTATACAGGATTGGCGACAGCAGTATTTGATATCATGAAATGTTCTGAACTAGACAACCGCTGACCTTCTTGAGGCATTAAACAAATGTCTCGTCCTAGTGCGGGAAGTTAGCAGTGCCCAACCAAGGTACCACCTGGGATCGAACCCAGAACACTTTACAATTAAACTACACAGTCGGTCCCCCGATTGTTAATATTTCTGATTCAGTCAATTTGTGATAGCTTTGTGCGACATCATGTATTGCTGTCAAAGAGTAACTGATTCACACCCGACATGGTTGAACTTCACTGTTCACGTCCTAGAGTGGGACGAAACAGCTGTCCATGGCTTCTAGGTGATCAATTGTTGTCTAATTCAGACTAATTCCTGGTATCAAATCAGTAGTAGAAATGCTAGATGTTCTGTGTATGTACATCTCATTTCAGAAATACAAGCTTATCTTATATTAACCCTCATTCACTTCTCATTCCTTTTTTTGTCGCAAATAATGAAAACTTTGTAATTACATTTGAATTAACAATCAACTTATATGTACAAATACTTAATCCTACTACTTAATATTATTATCAGTAGTATTCAATACTGTGTTTTCATCTATTTCATTTTCTTCTTCTTAACTTTTATAGAGTACGAATTCTATGTCAATGAAAATTCTGACCACATTCATTCAGTAAGTCACATCCTCTCTCTCTCTGTCTCCCTCCGTTTCTCCCTCTCTCCTTCCCTCACACACACACACACACAGTACATTCAATGACATTAACATACAAATTAACACATTGGAAATGAATAAAATGTCATCAATTATCAATAATCATAGTAACAATCAAATAGGTGATTAATACAACAAAAGAAATCAATAATCAATCATATTAACAAAATAATAATTAATAGAATGCAAAAATCAATACGTGCAAATGAACATCAATTGTATTATTTAGTGAATAAAGCACGTGATCATAATTTAGCACAATTAACTGGTAATTTATGGAAGAAAAGTCTGGATACAAGTAAATGGCAATTACGGTAAGTTAAATTAATTAATAGTTGAGTGTTGTAGAGATTGTTGAATGTTAATACGATAACATGAATTGATCTAAGTTAGATAATCATTAAATCACTGGAGAAGGATGGACAATTGTCTTGTTCGAGCATGAAACACTTCAGCAGTACGAATTCGTGGTGCCACCATGGATGGAATCCGGAATTATCTGATGTCGCGCCGAACACTTTACCATAAAATCACTGAACTGGCTTTCAACCGTTGAGGGCTTAATTCAGTCTGTTCGTGATAAGTTGATATGAAATTCATCGATTGTCATCGGAGAGTAACTACCTCACACCCGACAGAGTTAAACTCCATTGTTGACGTCTTTTCACTAGAATTCTAAGAATTACCTAGATAAATTAGTTTGTCACTAGTTAGCTGATAGTGATTGTAATTGGGTATTGTAGAGATCATTAAATATCAATTTGATAACACTATCATTAAATCATTAGGAAGCAATCGATACTTATTTTGTCATATTATGAGACTCTTCAGTAGTGTGAATTCATGGTTCCACCGTGAATTGAATCCAGGGTTATCTGACTTCGTGGGGTATATACTTTACCACTAAACTTTTAGTCGACTTCTAGCGGTTGTATTTTCTAATTTAGTCAATTCGTGATACCTTTACTCAACCTCATTTATTACCATCAGTAAGTAATTTATTGTTGTGAAAATTACTTACTATCAACTGACAGCTACGGAATTATATTGATCAACTGTTTTATTCTTTATATGTGCACTAGTACCCATCGATTGGATGACGTGTAAGAAGGACATCAGTAAAAGTTCAGTAGTATCTATTAATCATAATGAATGAGATGGATTGAGTGAAATGGTGACTATTAGGTGTTGGCTTAATGGTTCAAGAATTATCCACTCACCACTGTAATTGAACATCTATTTGTTGCTTCTAGACAAATATAAGACTGATTCTTGATTTTCAAAGGCTATTTAACTGAGATCAATTCATTATGTCATATTTAGTGTTTATCTATGTGTATAGAGGTATTATTGTAAAGTGTTAGAATATATTTTAATTATATAGTCAATGATAGTTTGAAGTAAGCCTTACTGAATCTAGATTTAGGTGATTTCTGCATGAAGTAATACTTTTCATTGAAATTCAGATATTCCTTACTGACAACTATTGAGTAGTATGAACCTTATATGAAGTGTGTCATCCTACTGACTACTGGCTTCATTTACTTAATATCAAAACACAGTGAACATGAAAATACATTTTATAGACTAGACTATGGGTTTAAACAGCATCAGGGCTAGATAATTACGTCACTTTTTTATAGATCTCCTTAGTGGCTGACACATTCGATTTCAATGGGGGATCGAATCCAGAGACTTAAGTTTGATGAACGTTTAAACATCTACACCATTGAATCACTCAGTCATTGGTGTGAGAATCCCTACATCTATCAGTTTGTGATATAGCGTGACTATCATCAATTATTACTAGTGATGACAATTTCACTCCAGATAAGTCTAAACACTCTGGAGAAAGATTTCGTTTTGGCGTGTACTTGGAAGATGTAAAATTATTGAAATCGATGATAGATTGATGTGAAGAGTTCACAAATAACACGTGAGGAATTGTTAAAGAAACTCATACTAGACCAAAACATCTACCCAACACCAGTTCCTGGTTTTCAACGTTTGTTTAACAACTCAAACCAATCTGTAATATCATATTTAAATCCAACAGTCTTCACAACATTCTACTACAATCATTATCAGCTTACTAGGGGTTAATTACTCGGAGGTGATACTAAGAGTTTTAGTGTGAAAACTTGACCAGTGGAGATCAACCATAACGGATGTGGAACAGTTACTTTTCGATGTTAGTGGATGAGATAGTACAAGTATGACGAAACTTGACTTAATTTGAAATATCATCCGTTCAAAGCCAACCAACTCAATGGTCTAACGGTTAAACATTCATACCGAAGCCTCAAAGTCCTAGGCTGTATTCTTTTGTGGGGCTGTTTAAACTGACTAATAATAATTAACAAACTAGAATAAAATATTTGTCCAGTGTCATTTCATGGTTTACAATTGCTAATTCGACATTGTGGAATACGTGATATCAAATTCAAATTTAGCAGTCTGCATAACACCCGACTAAAAAGGATGAAATTCCATTACTTACTGAATCTGACTGTTATCGATTCTGATCATATTCGACAGAACTATCTGTATTGGCTATACTCAGAAGTTAATCAAACAAAGGAAAATGTACTTTAATAGTAATAATGAGGGTAAGTTGTTCAACCATGGACGACAAATATGTACAAATAATTGAGGTACATACAAATTACTTTTCATGGTTTTTGTTAGGAAATCATTTTATGGATCCATCGATAGGTGTGCAAACACATTATGGGAACGCTTAACGATCTACTCTACTGATTCCGGTTGTTCGACATCCCATGGATAAATTTGATTATGATTGTTTCTTTGGTTTGATGGTAAGTAACACCACTATAAAAGTAGGACTTACTTATTAATCATATCAAATCTTTATATCCCTTGTGACACAACTGTTTTTTTCCAGAATGTTACTATTCGTTGGTGATTACTATCTTTTCATAAGCTAAAAGTTTTTTTTAGTCGACAAAAACACTGAATGCTAAATTTGTGGTTCCTGGTTGGACAACTTCCCCTCACTTTAAATATCATTCATTACCTTCTGAATGTGATTAGTACAGACAGTTCTGTCCAATATGATCAGAATCGATAACAGTCAGATTCAGTAAGTATTGGAATTTCATCCTTTTTAGTCGGGTGTTTTGCAGACTACTAAATTTGAATTTGATATTACGTATTCCACAATGTCAAATTAGCAATTGTAAACCATGAAATGACACTGGACAAATATTTTATTGTAGTATGTTAATTTTTATCAGTCAGTTTAAACAGCCCCACCAAAGAATACAGCCAAGGACTTTGAGGATTCGCTATGAATGTTTAACCGTCAGACTATTGAGTTGGTTGGTTTCGAACGGATGATATTTCAAATTAAGTCAAGTTTCGTCATACTTGTGCTATCTCATCCACTAACATCGAAAAGTAACTGTTCCACATCCGTTATGGTTGATCTCCACTGGTCAAGTTTTCACACTAAAACTCTTAGTATCACCTCCAGTAATTAACCCCTAGTAAGCTGATAATGATTGTAGTAGAATGTTGTGAAGACTGTTGGATTTAAATATGATATTACAGATTGGTTTGAGTTGTTAAACAAACGTTGAAAACCAGGAACTGGTGTTGGGTAGATGTTTTGGTCTAGTATGAGTTTCTTTAACAATTCGTCACGTGTCATATGTGAACTCTTCACATCAATCTATCATTGATTTAATTAGTTTCACATCTTTCAAGTACACACCAAAATGAAATCTTTCTGTAAACAACAGTAAAACACACGTTTGACGTGTCTTCTTAATTCAACTTGACAACAACCTTAACACTGATATTCAATGTGTGATTGATTGTTTCTAAAGTTTCAAGTGATTACTCTTTAAGAATTACTTTGGTTTGCTGGTATGACATTCTTTAGGAAGAAATTAAAGCGAATACAGTTTCCTGCTTCTTTCATTAACTGAAAATGCATATCAATAATCCTGAAATGACTTAACAATGCCAACATGATTATTGATTACTTGTGTCCATTGAAGCGTAGAATGTAAAGAAAGCTGCTAGGTAAACACGTAAATATGTAATATTACATAACTACATGAAATGTAATTCTTTAAAAGTAGAAAACCTTTATAGGTTACTTGTATATAATTGTAATAGTCGTTTAGATGAAAACATTGAAACTATCGAGATGTTGGTTGAAATGTTTCATAATCACTTTCTATGGTACAGGAACATTAGCTCTTGGTCTTCTCGTTCGGTTATATACTGTTTGACAACAAATTATGCTCTCATATGACTAATCTGTAGTTTTACTAACATTGGTGCTTTAAGTACTTCTAACTATATTATGTTCATCGGGATACTGTTATGTTGATTCTGTATAGCACCATGGTCTAAAAGGTATATTTCTATTAGAAAGATGATTAGATCAGTTCACAGTATAAAGTATTCAAATCATTAAGTTATTTCTACATTTAATTCATTCAGATTTACCGACCGTAGCTGCTACCTTGACGTGGTGGTCAGGGTTGTCTCTCTTGACGACTCAACTGGGCTATATTGGCAAGAACGCATGTTTCTGTTGGTCCTACCATGCCGATCAGGTCTGACGGAAAGCACGAAGACTAAAGGTAGCAACTTAAGATCTGAGGGCGAAGTCGTACTACTGACTACAGCAAGGTGTTACGGCGGTAAGGTGTTTCCCTACAGCGAAGCTGCCTTCTTAGCGGAGGGAAGTGGTTAGAAAAGATCAACCCTGAAAATGTCATACCTTCACCTTACTCCACGGATTTTCATCTCCGTCAGTTAGGCCTTTTTAAAGAAAGGAGCTAACAGTTCAAAACTTCCCATAAAAATTTAGTGCGTAATCGGTCTCAAGCAGTTGTCCATTAGGATCTGAGATTCCGCTACCAGGTCAATATGACCCATTTTCCTTTTGAGGTACCTAAAGAGGTAATATCCTTTCATGGTGTGGCAACCAGCAAGTGACAACTGCCTTATACCTTTAATAGCACACTATATAGCATTCAAATTATAACGAGTATAAATGGAGAATTAAAATCTAATAAAATTGAGCCAGGAATCATACTTGAAACTCAAAATTTTTAATGTTGAGTGATAAGTAACCAGCTTCGAAAGATTATCATCTAGTTACATATTACTACTTCTTTATTTAAACAATCTTATTCTGGTCTTTTCTATTGAATGCTTTTTTTTCGTATTTCAGCTACTTTGTTCTTTATCAGAATTTACTGTTTTATTTCGATGGTGAACGTGCAGAACGACCATCTGGTGTTATATTCTTGGAAAGTTCTTATTGTGAACCAAATGTTAATTTAAAATCTGGACGTGATGATAAAAGTGGAGTACAACAAGGAGTAAGTGATTAATTGAAAATAGTTATTTGTTATTATTTAGTGTTATGGAGACTGTTAACTGTGAAATACGAAACCAGTAGTATTGTCCTAGTATGGAACTATTAATCAGGTAGGCATCTATTTTGAACATGGAATAGGTATCCCATAGTCAATAGCATTGTGAATTTGCATTTGTCTATCGACAATTTACCAAGGTTAAGTATTTGAGCAAGCAAACGCCTGTTACTTAGTGGTATAAGGTTTAAGTGTGATAATGATTTTAGATATAAAATACTAGGAAAACTTGGCAGTATCATTTGAATAGCTCGTTAACCTTCATCGAGTAAGATGGTTAAGACATGTGGAATGTATACCCGACCACTTCTTGCCTCGTCGTGCTACATTGGTAGATATAAGCTACCTAGCTTGATTATGCTTAATAATCGTGATCAGTGACTTGAAACACTAGGTGACATAGCTCAGAATCAATTACAGTGGTGCAAGCGTAATCGCTCTTCATGTTCTTTCAAACCCTAAGTTCCATAATTATTTCCTGTTGCATTATACTGTCGAAATAATTTGTGAATATGGTATTGTTATGTTGACTCTGTACTGTAACTTCAACCTATGTTAATATGAGCTGTGTTCTATGTCGTTCATTATTGACTGACTAAGCACATGTGATACAAAACCTGTGGTTGCCTATACCATTCTTCTTGGCAATGGTGGATGTGTACTGCCGCTAATTAGTTCTACATTTGGATGAAAATGTTGTCAAGTGTATTCTACTTTCCAATCGTTGTCTGCATAATTTCAGTGACTGATGTGAATTTGACTGTTAGTTATGGATTTTTCTCAAAATCATTGTTGTCTTCACCTAACTGTGCTTTTCATTATTAACGAACAAACAAACACTTCAGTTGATTGAATTTGTCACAGATTGTTGTTGGTAATGCATCTTTGAAAACCAGGAACCACTGAACAGCTGTTTTGTATTAGTATGGAACTCGTCAGCAGTGTGACCCTAAATTCTGTCCTATAGGCTTAAAGTTAGCGTACTCATAATCTTATGCAACACTGAAGTCGGCCGACATCTTATCGTAGAATTTCTGCCTCCACCAACTTTTGATACAGCTGGGGAATCGCATACTAGAACGAAAAGGCTGTCCATCGCTCTCTGGTTTTCAATGCTACCACTGACAATGTCAATTTGTGGCGAAATCGAATCAACCAAACTGAATATTAACTTCAACATACCATCTCATTTCAAATTTGTTAAATTTTATCCTACACAACTGTTGAAAGTAAAAATTGTTCAAGTCTCATGGTATTTGTCATTATCAGTCTGTATCAATCAAATTCAATGAATGGTATTTTTCATAGATTTATTTTCTATCTGTTCATTTGAAGAAAGCAAGAACCATCATTAAAATTCTTATGTACTTCTTAGCCACACACACACACACACCGTTACATTTCATAATCGAAATTCTGAAACAACATTCAACATTGTAATGGAATGTAGTAGACATTGATTGAATTCGGATGCTATGAATCGCCTTCAGTTAAATGTCTTAACGGAATTATAGTTACACACTTACTTACTTACTTACGCCTGTTACCCCTCTCGTAAAAGTATAGGCCGCTCACCAGTATTCTCCATTCAACTCTGTCCTCAACAATCCTTTCCAGCTGTCTCCAGTTACTGTCCATCCTTTTTATGTCTGCTTCCAGTTCTCGACGCAGTGTGTTCTTTGGCCTTCCTCTTCTCCGTTTTACAACAGGATTTAAAGTTAGTGCTTGTCTCGTGATACAGTCTGATGATTTGTGCAATGTATGTCCTATCCATTTCCAACGTCGATTCCTGATTTCCTCTTCAGCTGGAAGTTGGTTTGTTCTTTTCCAGAGTAGGCTGTTGCTGATGGTTCCCGGCCAACTCCGCCCGCAGCTCTTCTAGGGTTGTTGCCGGTCCCAAGCCCGGGCAAAGGAGGAGGGTTGGGCATAGGGCTAGCATCCCTATACCGTAAAACACAAGTGTGCTAAAAAAACGCTAACCAGAATAGTTACACACTACCATTATGTATTTCTAGACTACAATGAATTACTAGTCTATTACCAGTTCACTGATTTCACTGATTGTCTAACTTAGATCACTTTATCATATTAAACTCAGTGTTTACTGCATTTATAGAACTTCATTTAAGTATTGCAGTGGTTATTGAATCATCACTACTATGCTGACATGAAACGAATTGAGTTCGAATTCAGGTGTGAACATCAATTCAGGAATGCTAAGTACATCCAGTTAACAAGTCATTAATAATACAAAGCGAGCAATTTAGATTCCATTTACCCGACATAATTCAATTCAATACATACTTGTCAACTGTCACTTTATCGAGAAAATTCACTAAGGATGTACATGTAATGTCACAGAGACTGATCAATTTCAGTCTATGACAAATCAGCTAGAAGATTCAAATGCATTTCAATTAAGCGTGTTAAGATCCAGTGAACAAGAAAAAATAAACATCAAAGTAAACAAATTAGGAAATGAAATAAGAAGGACAACGTGAGCTTACTCTACATCACATAGTGACGTAATTTGGTGATAACCTTATAAGGCAGAAGGAAATCATTAGTTGATCTCATTCATTTTATTCTAGTTAGCACTCAGAAACAAGTTGTACTTTCATTCTTGACTGAAGTGTAGCTTCATGCAAGATTCAAATCAGCTTTTAAGTTTTTTTTTTAAAAATTATGTCTTGTAATAGAGAGTAATATGGGAATTTCATCTTGATTTTTCCCCTCCCTTTAAATGGCATCACAATTATGTTACTTGTCATTACTTTCCAATCATTCATTGTAAACATTCCATTCTTATAGAAAGTAACTCTCTGATAACATCTCAACGTAGAACTGATTGGTGCCGGTTTAGTGTCAACATGGATAGATAGACGTTAATGATGATGATGATGATGAATAGTTTCCTTACAGACGTACAATTAAATTCATCTATATTCCATTAATTCAACATGTTTATTTCATTAAAGAAGTCAAAATGATATTGATACACATTGAGAAATATTGATTCTTATCTCCAAAGAATAGTACTTCTAGACTATCAACAGTATTAGGTTTTTCTCTTTCATTTTGTTCTTATCAACATCAACTTATTCATGTAACATTTTCTCTATCTGTACCAACTTGTAATTAGTTGCTGACCTAAAAAAGAAAGTAGAAATGTGTATGTGTGTATATGTTGGGGTAGGGTGGATGGGATGGAGAGGGATTCGTATCATAAGTCCACCTTTATTCATGATTGTTTTCATTTAGTTGTCGCCATATAAGATGCTTGGCTAATCTTTAAGATACATTTAACGCTACATTGAAATTATTAGTTGTTTATATTATGAATATAACGATGGTCTGAATAGATGAATGAAGTTTCTTCTTTTATTTCCAATTGAAAAAATCAACTCATGCATAGCATTTAGACTTATGGTACTTTTACTACTACTAACACTGTGATTAAGTAGTTAATTAAGCCAAATGAATCTATCTCAATCTATTACTAATCATAAAGAGTATAAGCATAATACTAATGATATGCATACATGTAGACATCGTTATAATTTATTATCTGAGTGTATCTAGAACTTCCTGTTGATTTACTATTGACTGACATTAATCAGTCTGTGATGTTACTTGTGTATCCTGAGTGGAATTACCTCAATATAGCAATAGTTCACAAGTATTATTTGACTTAGATTATGGATGGTCAATGAAATCTACGATGCAAGTTTCATGCTATTTAGCTCTTGCCAGCTAAATATGCCTGCATCCTTCTGTTGATGCTCACACCAGGATTCCAACTCAGTTTGTTTCGTGCCAATTTATTCAAGTCACACATATGGCATCAGAGACTGATCAGTTTCAGTCTATGACAAATCAACAATAAGATCCAAATACATTCCAAGTCGTTATACATACCCGTCGCACAAATGTGGCTGTTTGAAACCAATAGCCTAGTGGTGAACATCTTCAGATCTCATGGTAAACACTTAATTATCTGATCCAGTGGGTTCAATCGTAGAATTATTACTTCTATCAATTTGTGATTAAGTGCAACGATAATCCATTGTCACTAATGATAGCTGTCTCATAATCTTCTATATCTCAACTGTAGCAATCATGAGTTCTCACTAGAACTTTAGAAACAATTTGAAGTTAGTAACTACTGAAGTGATTATATAAATCAAACTCATTACAGACTTTGATCGGAAAAGATTAAACACACAGGTACATAACAAAACTATACGGGAAAGTGAAACCAAACACTTAACCGGGTTTCGATTACAAAACTTCAAAAAAGTGCATATCATGATCATCACCGGCAAAAACAGACAAATTAATAATGCCACTGTGCATAGAAAATGTCTAAGAGATTACAATTAAATTATTTGGACACTAAGGGATAGCTGTTTCTACAGGTCTAGATAATCACCATGATCACTATCAGTCATGCCAATAGATGTAATGACATAAGCTGGCAAGATAACTTTTAAGAAGTATTATCATAATAGAATTAGGCACCATCTTTGTCTGCATGTACATGAACTTCAGCAATAATCAATAAAAATAACAAGATCAACTTTAAAGATTAGCCTAGAAGAAAACATACCTAAATTGAATGTATAAGCAGTCGTAACACAATTCCAGACTAAAATTAATCAAGATATAGAACAAATCGATTAGTTGCATTCAGAATATACATCGTAAATGAAATCTTCTGTGTATGATCAAGTGTATTTGAAACATGTTACCAGATGAATTTACTTGCACCCAACTGTTGATGTTTACATCATAGCTCGAACCCAGTTCCTTCCTGTCAAATGTCATCGAGAAAAAATACAAACACTTTTAAATTACAAACTATTTTGAGAATTATAAATAAATTCATATTTTTTCACTAATTTTTAAAGTATATTCTGATGGCGCTATAGATGATGATGACGTTAATGGCGATGATGATGAAGATGATGGTGGTTTAGATGTTGATAATTATGACGATAATAATGATGATGGTTTGGATGTCGATGATGACGTTGATGACGATGATAATGAAGATGATGATAATGTGAGAGAAGACAATAAATGATCATTTAATTCGATAAGGAACACAACATCTTCATTATCCTCTGAGTCGAACTACCGATATCTTTCAATGCAGTACCTTCTATTCATTAAGATGTGTATAGGGAAAAAGCTACAGAACTTATTTCAAACTATTTGTCAGTTGATATATCCATATGAAACAAAATGTAATTTGACTTATTCAATGAAGTTTTTTTTTAATTCAAATAAAAGTAATCAAACAAACATTTGAAAATATTAAAAAACAATAATTAGATTACTAAAATGATCAAAACTACTTAAATAATAATTATCAGTAGATTGTCATGTAATACAAACTGATTTAATTGAATTGACATGGTTATTTTTGTAAAGATTGGTATTTTTATTTGCTTGAATAAGTCACAGTTTGATGTCAGTAGGGTACCACTGTAAACCAGGGAGAAATAAACGACCAATTTTCCTATAGTATAGAACTCCTCAACAGTGTGCATTTCAGATTCTGACCCAGTAGTGCAGACAGGAGAAGGAATTTGAAGTACACATTCCTGAGCAATCTCATAGTTGGACAAACAGCTATCCAGTGCTGCATAGTTTTCAATGATACCTTGTCAACATCAATCTTTAACTTATTCATTCAAATAAAATAAAGTGATTTTAATTCAGGAGCGGACTGAGTTCGAATCCCAGTGTGAATATCAACATTGGGATGCAGGTACATGTAGCCAATGAGTCCCAAATAGGACGAAACGCGCGTCCTTGGATTCCACTTATCAGTCACAATCCAACTTAAATATAAAGTGATTTAATGTTTCAATAAGTAGAAGTAAGCAATAATTAAGTGCTATTAGAAATGTAAACGATGCAATGCTGATTCAGTGTTATAAATGTTAATCAGTCAATACCAAATATGCTAATACATGGTTTAATCTCTTGAATGATTATACAGATGTGAACTGTTAAGGGATACCATACAAGTAGTGGGCATTTATCAAGTTTTTTCCCAGGTTCCTAATGATTGTTAAAGGTAAATCTATGATGGGAAATTCCTAATTAACGCCAAGTTTTCCACTTTATTTAGTCTACTATGATAACTGATTCTCTTACAGTTCCTTCATACAATTCACACTTAATGAATACATTCAAGTGCTTGTCAATTCTTACTGTGAAATTTCAATGACACTGATGAATTTCCATAATAGAACACTCCTGTAATTCATGATGTTAATTGTTTACTGTTTATTGTACATGTTCTATATGTTATTTCCTGAAAAATATGTGACTAATCACAGTGTGTGGTAAACAGTAACACATCAAAAGAACTAATCAGAATGTGCACACGTCTATCATCTGACTACTAGTATCTAAAGCTGGAATGAAGATGACAAGACAACTGAGCAAGCCACTAGACAGTTAGTCATTAAAATTTATATTTCACTCATTCACTCATTATTCAATACATCAACAGGGAGAATAACATGTTTACAATACTGAAGCAAGGATCGGCAAAGCAAGGGCAGCATTCTTACAGTTGAAAAATATATGGTACTCCAAACAACTGTCAACTAACCTCAAAGTTAGACTCTTCAACTCGAACGTCAAGTCAGTTCTTCTGTATGGAGCTGAAACGTGGAGAACTACTGCAAACATCCTCAGGAGGGTACAGGTATTTATCAACAACTGTCTACGTAGAATATTGAATGTCTGTTGGCCGGAAACCATCAGCAACAACCTACTTTGGAAGAAAACAAACCAACTTCCAGCTGAAGAGGAAATCAGGAAACGACGTTGGAAATGGATAGGACATAGACTGCGGAAATCATCAGACTGTATCACGAGACAAGCACTAACTTGGAATCCTGTTGTAAAACGGAAAAGAGGAAGGCCAAAGAACACCCTGCATCGAGAACTGGAAGCAGACATAAAAAGGATGAACAGTAACTGGAGGCAGCTGGAAAGGATTGCTCAGGACAGAGTTGAATGGAGAATACTGGTGAGCGGCCTATGCTTTTCCGAGAGGGGTAACAGGCGTAAGTAAGTGTGTAAGTAATACTGAAGCAATAATGTTTGGGAACTTACTGTACTGATATCAAGTTAATTGATTATAGTATATGAATGACAAATGATGTGATAACAGTTCATGAATCCAGTAAAAGGTTAGATCAGTGGGAACATGACAATAATAGAAATGAAATGATAGATGTACATATACTGAAAATAAATAAAATAGTCTCCTATAAGACAGACTAGAAAGTTAGTTAATCTTCTTGAATCGTCTGATATAAGACTATTAACTATGAAATTCTTTTTGATTCCAGTGTTTGTTTACTTTGTTTGAATCGATACCAGATTTTTACATTCGTATTCATGTTCTGTTCAAAACCTACAAACTTGACCTGTTATGTATTGTAGTTAACAACATAAAGTTATTCAAAACTGTACTTTATTTCATTATAAAGATATTCATAGAATGTGTTTAGATCTTCCCGTTAATTAGTCATGAACTGAAACTGGTCAGCCTCTGTTGCCATATATGCATCCTGAGTGGATTACGTCGATGTAGCTATAAATCACAAGTAATGTTTCAGTTGAATTGTAACCGGCAAGCGGAATCCAAGACTCACGTTTTGTACAATTTGGGACTCATTGGCTAGATGTACCTGCATCTCAATGTTAATCAACGGAAAGATGGAAGTCTATCTTAGTTAAATATATATCCATTGCACAAATGTGAATATCTGGACTCATTAGATTAGTAATGAACGCAGTGGTTTTTGCCACGAATAGGATTGAGTTGATAGCCCAGTATGAACATCAACATTAGGATGCAGTTACATCCAGCCGATGAGTCCCAAATAGAAGCGAAACGCGCTTTCTGAATTCCACTTTCCAGTCACAATTCAACTTAAAAATATTCAAAATAATAATGGACATGATAAATAACTTCAGTGGATTAGATAGGCACTGTGTAGTTCTTCATGGAAGATAATTCAGTTGTGGATTCTCGTTTATTTGAGATTACTGCTTCAAACAACTGACATTAAATAGGTGATATTGTCCAATAGAATAGATCAGAACTTAGAGAACTCGTCAACATCAAATATATAGATTTCATGTTCCTGTATGAACTCTAGTATAAATAAAATTCGTTGTATTTTGGCTACTAGTTTAATGTACTACATCATCGTGATTAGTTGAAGATAATCAACAAGACATCATTAGCTTACGTTTTTTAATAGTTGGTTGTGGTTGACAATGACTAATTTAAAATCTTGGGATTCCGAGTATACCAGTGAACTGATATGACTTACTCTCACAACAGAACATCCTTTACACAGTTTCAATTCATTTCAATCCCTAGGCATATTTAGACGTTTTTATATTATTTCATCAGTAACGCCAAGAAGTAGAACAACGATGACATTGGTCATTACCCCTAAAATAAATAAGTTTTCTAATAGATCATTGACTACATCATTACTTCAATAGTCACGTGTCATACAGTGAAACTAGGTCTAGATCACATACATCATGAATTCTTTCAGTTCTTCTAGAATTTTAATGCCTCTCCGACTGGTTTCAGTTCAAGATAATGATTGCTTGTAATAAAAACTCTTTTTAAGGAAGAAATTGTTCATTGAAGTTCGACTTTGTCAAGGATTGAATGATAACATGTACTAGTTGTTAAACACATTGATAAGATGTACATGTAATCAATCCTATGCAAACTGAATGAAATCCTGTATCATTCAGCTTCATAATCTATGATATAACTATTCAATTTTCATTTGATCTATTGTAAGAATCATTTATTCATACTGTTTAATCACTTGATGATAATCATTTCCTGTTAATCATTAATTTACAGATAACGTCTTACATGATAAAACTTCATGACTTAGACTTGAATTCAACAAAGATGATTAGTTCTTTCAAGACTAAATGTATGTCTCATTGATAAGTAATAGCTAACACTAAACCTTAGCAAAGAATAGTTTACTACTGATAACCTTCAAATAATCCAAACTGAAACTACTGACTACATTCCAACTTGAAGAACATGGTTTGATTGAAAATGTTAAAGGACTAGATACACATGATATTGGTCACTAGTTAGTTATCAGTCAATCCTTGACAAAAGTCTAACTTCAATGAACAATTTCTTCATTAAAAAGAGTTTTTATAACAAGTAATCATTATCTTGAACTGAAACCAGTCGGAGAGGCATTAAAATTCTAGAAGAACTGAAAGAATTCATGATGTATGTGATCTAGACCTAGTTTCACTGTATGACACGTGACTATTGAAGTAATGATGTAGTCAATGATCTATTAGAAAACTTATTATATTTTAGGGGTAATGACCAATGTCATCGTTGTTCTACTTCTTGGCGTTACTGATGAAATAATATAACAACGTCTAAATATGCCTAGGGATGTTATGTCATAGATTATGAAGCTTAATGATACAGGATTTCATTCAGTTTGCATAGAGTTACATGTACATCTTATCAATGTGTTTAACAACTAGTACATGTTAATCTCATTCAATTACTTATTACTATAATTTGTATTCAGCATACTTAATCTATATATTAACTTACAATTGAATTAATGTAGCTTTTGTGAAGATTGATATCAATTTTAGTTGTTTATATTCATCAAATGGTTAATGTTGATTAGATATCAGTGAAAGTGACAAATGGGAATTCTTTCACTGAACTTTAGTCCAATGGTGTAAATGTTCATACTTCCACTTTAAAACCTGAAAGCCTACGGCTGAATTCCCCGCTGAAGAGTTCTATGCTAGAATAAAACAACTATCCTTTGCTCTCTAGTTTTTAATAGTAACCAACTAATACTAATCTGTTACAAATGTTAACAACTAATGATAACCATATAAGCACACTTTCAAGTATACTTGAGATAATAGTTCATTTAATATTGAATTAGAATAAATGTTTGTTATACAATCAAAAGAAACATGTCACCATCTAATTGTTTTGTATGTTTTACAAAGTTCACTTCAACCAGTTTCTTTTTTCAATTGAATTGCTGTGGTTTGTGGAAATTGGTATTAAGTTTAGTTGAATGAATTCGTTACCGATTAATGTTTTCAGGGTACCATGTCAAACAAAAGAGCACTGAACAGTTGTTTAGTCCTATCATGGAATTCTTTTGCAGTGTGAAGTCTAGATTTCACCTCAGAGGCTTCACATTGGCAAATGTCTTACCCTCTAAACCATTGGGCCGGCTTATAACGGTAAAACTTCTACACCCATAAATTTGTGGTATGTAGCACGATCATCATCCATTGTCATTAGTAAAAATTGTATCATTCTTAACACAACTGAATTCCTGTATTAACGACTTCTTACTAGAGCTTCAGGAACATCGTGAAATTTGTTACTAGTAAGTTGATTATTGTTATTGAAATAAGATGGATTGTGGAGATTGAATTCGTCACAGTTATTTTAGGTGAAGGCAAACAAGACAGAAATTAAACTCATGTTAACAACTAAAATGAAAACACAATATGGAGATAAATAGTTATCAAGTAATAAAAGTTGATTGATGTAAACAATAAACATACGTCTTAATTCGATATCATGAATTGGCCTGAGTTGATAACCATTGAATAACAAAAGTTGAGAATTGTTTGAATTAGAATGTAACTAAAAAGCAGGATCTAAGAAGCTTATTTCGCCTTATTTGGGACTCTCCAAGCTGGTTATATCAGCATCCAAGTGTTGATGTTCACAATGAAAGTCGAACTAAGTTGGTTTCATACCAAACAACACCATGTTTATCACTAGGCTACTGAGTTCCAAGAGCCACACTTATGCAGTCAATATGTATACATAATTAGAATGTAATTGAAGCTTACCGCTGACTTACTATAGACTGAAAGTAATCACTCACTGTTACCAGCCACAATCCATTTCAGATAATATTTGTAAATGGTTGCCATATCAAGTCAACTGGATCAGGATGAATACATGACAACAGAGACTCATCCACTTCAATTCATGATAAATAAACGGAAAGATTTAAATGAAGTTTAATTACAGAACATAATTTTTTGTTTAAATTAAATAGTTTAGTTATGTAATGGTGATGTGTTGATGAGATTGTTGAGAATGTTACAAAAAGCTTAGAATTCAATTGTATTATATAATTTAAAGAATCCACTTAGAATTGAATCATACATTTCAGCTTTCAATCTTCTTTATCATCACAAAATTGAACATTAGACTTCAAAGGTAATACCTGAACAATTTACTGAACACAGCTAATAGATTACACTGTTAATACCAATCTAACTATTGACACTGTTTAAGTTAGTCACTAATGAAGATATGAATCAATCAATCAATCAATGCCTGTTACTCCATGTAAAGCATAGGCCGCCGACCAGTATTCTCCAACCAACTCCACCTGGAGTCTCTCTAGGGTTACTGCTGGTCTAAAACCAGGATAAAGGAGGAGGGTTAGACATGGAGTTAGCAACCCTATACCGTAAAATAATAACTTTGCCAAAAAACGACGCTAACCAGTAAAAACTAATGAAGATATACTTACTAATAATATACTACAACATTATGTAACTGCACAATACAAGGCAAGACTAATAAATTCAGTGTTTTATATCTTCACTTTACTTGTAATCAGGCAGTTCTTGCAAACTAGGTGGACATTGATCAACAGTTTCAATCTAATTCAAGACTTACAAACAGAGCTCAACTATCAACTCACTAAGGATCGAATATAAAAATATTCAACCTAAATATTCTGTAACTAACTTTTAAACCAACGATTTAACAAATAGTGGTTTACATTTTTAACTTCAAGGAGGATGGGAGGGGGAGAGGCGGAGAACGTCATGAATACCCACTGACACAAATTTGTCGTATTTTAAGATGTGGAAAGTTTCCAAGTGTTGCATAACAAAGATTGATTGATTTATAATTTAAAGGTATTTGAATCTCAACTCCCCACTCTACCCCTCTCATGGGTTGATATAAACTAAAAGTGACTAGTGCCTGTTGTCATTTGTGCATTCTGAATGGATTACCGGGATGCAGCAGAACTTTACAAATATGACTTAAATTGGATTGTACTTTGTAAGTGAAATCCATAAGGTGCATTATGTCTTGTTTTGCAACTTATAAGCTGGATACATTCGAGTTTGAGTCTCAATGTAAACATCAACATTAAGATACAGGTACATCCAGCTGACGAATCCTAAATAGTATGAAATATGTGTTATGGATTCCGGTTGCCAGCTACAATTTCATATTCAATTTATTATTAATTCACATTCATGTTTTGTTTTCATATGTTTTTTTCGTTTGATGAAGGAAATCAATTAGATACAAGAGTCAATTAATATTTGACATTTTTTCTTTTACTTATAGAATTACTTTACAATATCTTATCGTAAAGAAGGTGTTCGTCAGTATGATCTTCGTGCTGATACTGAAGAAGAATGTTTTATGTGGGTTGATGCCATCAATAATGCCAGGTAATTCATTCAAAACAACAATAATGAATATGTCTAATACATATTTTATCATGTTTAAAACTGTCCAATTGAATCACTAACGGTAATACTGTAATTCTATGACTAAAGTTGAATTATGGTAGGCAGATGGAATCCAGAAAGCATGTCCCATCTTATTTGGGGCATTACGTCAGTTTGATGTATTTGGATCCCAGTGTTAATATTCACAGCTGAGCTACACTACCATTATCAATTTACAATACCACATTCACCAATAATCTAGTGAGTTTAAATAACCGCTTTTATGATTTGAAAGACTACAATAAAATTAACATGAAGGTTGAAGTACTTGTTGACAAATGTGATGGCGTTTGACACAAACCAACTGAATCCAAATCATGGTATAAACATCAACGCTGAGATGTTATAAAACAATCAAGCTGACAACAGGTTGTAAACAGAATGGAAGAAGCATTCCAATTCTCACTTATTAGCAACAATTCAACTTTAATTATACTTTTAAACGACCGCTTCATTGAAGCGATTCTCTTAGGATACACATATTGCATCAGAGACTGGTCAATTTTATTCCGTAACAGTATCATTGAGAAGATACAATTACTTTCAAATTACAATGTAGTCCTAAGTGAATATTACTGCTGTGCCGTTAGAAAGACGTTGATATTACCGATTCTTATGGCCAACTGAATGATACAACCTTGCTGCGTACGAAGTCAGAATAACAAAAGCCAATAAGAGTTTCTAGTTGGTCACAACACATCTGCCTGTCTCAACCCGGAAATGAGAGAACACAAGATTGTTGAACCAACCAAAAAGAATCATATTGTATTCCACACCATCCTTTATCTATGCACAAAATCAAATCACAGCAGTTAACCAATTAGGAAACTATCATTTATGCAAAATAGCAGTAATAGTGAATGTGAACTGGAGTACGCATGCATAATTGTTTAACCATAGTTCACTAATAAGAAATGATACACTAACAGTTAATGTGTCAAATGAGTGGAGAGCCCTAACTGGGGAACTTTATAATGTTAGCAATGAAATGCCCACTTTATATACAACCAAAAATAATGAACTAGACTACAGATAGGTAGCTCTCGAAGACAGTCAACCTTCTTTGTGCGACCAGCATATCAATCACAAGAGTTTTGATTGTAGAAATTCTAGTTGATAACACTGGTACATTTGCAGTTTCATTAGCATTATTTGATCTAAGCAGAGATACAGTGTAGAAGACTGATAGGCTTGTAGTGATATATCGGCTATTTCAACGAGAATATTAGGCCAATGCCAGTAATACATCAAAATTCATAATAGTATAACTAGATGAACAGAACATCATCAACAGACTGCTTCAACACATCATCGAACTAGCGACAGTGCTTCGGGATGCCGGTACGTCCAGCCGACGAGTCTCAGATGGAACGAAACGTGCGTCTTGGATTCCACTTGCTAGTCACAATCCAAATTAAAGGATACTAGCAACAGTCCTCTTTACTTGTGTCTATGTTAACACCAATACAATGAAAAATGATTAAATATGACTCCTTCTACATTTTTTCTCATAGACATTTATAAAAACTGACTGAATAGTTGTAATTTTATACAGAAGAAATATGAAGGAAATCAAAATATCTCCAGAAATTTATCACATAGATCACTCAACAACCACCTAACTTATTAAATTAGTTCCAAATTACTAATCAGTTGGCGCTGTATATCACAAATTGATGAAAGTGGAAATCCTACCACTAGATGGTTCAGAGGAACAGCCATTCGTCAACCTGTAAGCTCAATGAGGTAACTTCTAGGGTGCGTACTGCTAAGGAATCCTGCGCTAGGACGAAACAGCTGTTTAGTGATTCCTAGTTTATAATGGCGATCTGAGAACATCATTCCGCGACGAATCCAACGAATAAAACTGAAGATCGACATAAAAAGCTGCTAGTCACTTCTAGAAAATTTCTCATTGTTCACTTTAATCAATAAAGTCGTGCCAGAATGATGATGAAAGCTACATGATATCTGGGCACTGTTAAGAAAAATGGTCCAAGGGTCTTTTATGCAAATCTTTGATTGTTTCTGTCAAATCGAAACTCTCTCAAACTCAGAAACATTAACATGAAGATAGTTTGACAGTGTGATAACATGACATGTTACCACTAGTATCAATTCACTTTTCAAAGTCTTTAAATGCTATTAAACTTCTAGAAGCAGAGTATTTACGTTAATTATTCATCAACATGATTATCGACATCAATCCAGTTAATGAGTTCATAAAGAAGACGATCAGAAGTCAACAGGAATCCAAGGACAATTTGAAGACATTAAAACCCAGGACTGGAACATGCTATGATAATTTAAGTCGGCTGATTTAACTGGAATGCTCATTATTAAGTAAAGTAGACCCTGATAATGATAACATCTAAGACGATAATTTTAACTGAATGAGTTCAATAACTATTGAAAACTATGAACTGATACTAAACAACTGTTTTTCTATTAGCATGAAACTTTTCAACAAACACAATATCACCATGGAGATAAATATCAGATCTTCCTATTTCATACGTGAAAGCATAACACTTAGCCTACTAAGTCAGTCATTATCTAACGTTTGATACTTCCATACATTAATTTGGCTATACAGTTTAGTAATGAAAGTTTATATTTAAACTCATACTATCATTCAATCTATAGATGACAATTAATCATTGAATAGGCATGTATGAAAGAAATGAAAAGGAATTGCTTACGTAATCGACAACAATTTGATGCTTATCTGTATAAACTAGAGGACTAAGAGTATAGTAGAGGCAGGATTCAATGTAATACTTATAATGTCCATGAACAATTTACGAATGATCTAATCATCTTTTCTATTCATTAACTTCTTCATGCCAATGAGTTGACAGTATTCATGACTGAATAGTTTATGCTGGGAAAGCAACAATAATACTAAAGATGATGTAAATACTTTACATTGAGATATAAAGATTTCAAATGATTGATAGGTAATTCATAGTTCTAAATTGTATGACTGTTTTTTGAATGAAAGACACTACAGTAAGGAAATTCATCCATAAGACTTTCGATCTTTATGTGAATAGAAGTATCTTTTTAGATGTTCCTAGAAAGACTCAATGTTATTAGTATGAAGACCAGTCATTGGATAAAGTAAGTGAAATCTGTTTACTACGACATGGTGTTTGTTACCTAAATGGGAAAGATATTCCCTTGATCTACCATCCCCATCTGAGGAACCCTCTGTAAATATTGTTGTTTCTGGTAGAACTGAATTATTTGTTGTCGGTGTTCATCATCGTTTTATTCAATCATTCACCATCTGAATATGATCCTGTTCCATATTCCAAAAACCTGTAACATTCAGATTTAGTTAGTATTAGCCCTTATCGATTCTTCATTTAACTTCTTTATCCTTCCCCCCTTTGATATTTGTGCTTTCTATCATTTTCAATAATTTTATTGACTGTACCAAATTATGATTCCTAGCTTATCAATATATCCGTGCATATGCCAAGACAACAGCTAGATCATCCGATAGCATCTATTAAATCAGATAAACTGAGTACTGGATGATCTAAAAGTCGGTAACAACATCATTTAACTTAAAATGAGCTTAGAATTACAAATAAATGAGTTTATTCAAATAGATTTATTACACTAACAGTAATGATGTCGACAGATATCAGATACTTTTTATTTTATATTCATTTGTCTACCAAAGTAACATTCTGCTAAGGTTTCACGAGATTATGGTGACACCTAGATAACCGCTAACGAACGTTAGACCAGCGACTCAGTAACAGGAAGCTAAGCTATTCCGCAGCGCCCCAACCCAGCTAACTAGAGTAAGAAGTCCAAAGACAGCAAGGAGCGTTTATTCCACAGGCAGCCTGTCAGACGACATCATCACACGCAACTCATGCGTATATATACAGAAACAGAGAGCGTCCTTGGAATATCATAAATAGCGTACTAAAATAAACAACGAACCAATAAGAGTTAGTGTCTTACCAAGTGGGAAACACGAACTGAAGGTGAGAAGGGTACTTTTTGGCGCGAAAACAGGAAATTCAAATTTACACAATAAAATCACAAAAATAACAGGTTTGCCAAGTAAGTTTTGGGGACCTAACATCCCCAACACATTCCATAGTTCTACGTACCAAATCTACACTCTGTAAGTAGAGTGTAGTCACATTTTCCTTTCAACAACACATGGGTTTATTAGAATAAGCTTGTATCTTCCCACTAATTTGTAATGGACTGAAACTGATCAGCCTCTATGTGAACATCAACATTGGGATGCAAGTACATCCAGCCGATGAGTCCCAAATAGGACGAAAAGCGATTCCTGGATTCCACTTGCCAGTCACAATCTAACTTAAATATAACAGATAGGTTTATCAATGATAGACATTACACATTGCAATATCTATCAACCTATAAGGGAATAACCCATTTTACATTGATTCTTTGGAAAAATTTTACATAATAATTAAAGTATCATGTCTATTCATTTCTATCAATTATGATAACAGAATAATAGATGATATAACAGTAAGGTTTATGTTTAGTATCTATGCCTAGAACTGTATTAACCTAACTATTGTACCGATTGTATGATTTCCCATGGGGAGAGGAGGGAAATAATAATACATACAATAATAGTAATAATAGTATTAACTAGACAGAAATTATTAGAAATAAGCATTAATCCCCACCCAACCTCACCTCACAGAATACATTTAATTTAGACAGTCAACAGTCAAATGAAGTCAACATGTATTGACTAGACATAAATTAATTACTACTTACAATGATTCTTTTATAAGTAGTAGTCAAACATAACAATACATAATCAACTTATCTAATCTAATTAAGTTACATAATATACTTTGTATACACTTCAATGATCAAATAGAATGTACTGAATGGCTTAAGTTTAGTGTAGCTAATATGAAAAGAGAAGATTCTTCATAATACTAAAGATGATATTAAACTTACTAAGATATATAATGATAAAATTATGATTGAAGTTGGATTGTCGTTGGCAAATGGAGTTCAGGATGTAAGTGACGTCCAGTTTAAAACAAGTCATCTAAATGTACCTGCATCCAAATGTTGACATTCATGCCAAGACTCAAACTCAATTCATTTAGTTTCAAATGCTATCATGTTCACTATAAGGCTACTTTAAGTATACTTGTGAAGTATTATTGTATCGTGTCGATACATTTAGGAAGAATGTATGGCAATAACAACCAACTGCAGTAGCATTTCAATCCTTGGTCGCTAAATTCTATTGAATCCGCCACCCCACGTAACTGATCATGACCCTTCTCTTCATTTAGTGTACGTCAGTAATGTCAATGAATATGAAATAGGCGCTCAAACAAGCTTCAACTGACTGTTTTGATCAGTGTATCATTTGTGTTGTGAATTAATTACATTGTAAACTTAGAAAAAAAGTCAACTTCTTATCAGACCTGGAAAGTATAGAAATAACTTAGAAGAAACCATCTTTGATCCTGACAGCATGCTTCGATTGACTAGCTATGACTTATTTATAAATAAACCATTAAAATTCATTCTAGACTTTATGTCTGTTGTATCTGTTTGTTATCTCAAGGAGATGATGTTCATACGATTTAATCGGCTTATCTTCCTACATTATTGAAAAGTTAAGAATAAAAGCAAACCATATAGAGAAGAACTCTGTTGAAGTTGAAAGCCTTAATGACCTCAGATAACTGGAAAACAAACATTTATAGTCAATCTATGCCAAGAATCGTTTACCATGAAATGATTTAGACAGTTTACGGGTACTAAATGAATTAGTGAATATACTCACTTAATGGCTTACTCCTTAAAGAGTACTTTTTCTATGTCATTAAATAACTGCCATTTTACTAACCAGAAATGAAAGTTTTCTTCCCATATTCCTTGAGACTAATGTGTTAGAATGTCTGAAGCCACTTCAGCTAACATTATTTCTAGAAATAGTTAACATTCAAAGCCTACTTGTTGAGAATTGTGTTGATGTACTGTATCAATCACCAATTGGTTTCTTCAATTGGATTGTTTTCTAAGATTGTATTACGTGAATAATACTTACTCAAAAACACGTGTCTACTGATTAGACTGTTAAGTTTAGATTCATAACTACTACTGTTCCTTTCCTCAAAACAATACATAAGATGTAACCTGCTCAGACGAAGTATGTCGACTCATATCAATGTACATTTAAATTATATGCAAGTACACTAGAATGTAGTGGTTTTCTTACATCAGAATATAGTGTTTAGCTTAGAAAGGGACGCAAAGTATATGAGAAGTACGTTTTATGACTGTACTTCTGCCTTTAATTCTGTTCTTATACCTTTATAGATGAACAAACTTGGGAATTCTAATATAGAAAACCGGGCAATCAACTGGTTGTATTCTTATTTCTCTGGAAGACGTGTTAACTAGCTTTGAGTAAACACCGCCGAACAAAAGTCCCCAACCGACTAACTCTGTACTAGATTCTCTTTTCCGGATGTTCCCGAGTACTACCCATTCTTTTCATATTAGCCTTCGATTTCTGGCACAACGTGTTCTATGGTCTCCGATGGCCTACAGAATTTCAACTTATTGCTTGTCTTGTGAAGCAGTTTGATAATTTGTTCATTGTGTGTTTCATTCACTTATAGAGTCTTTTCCTAATTTCATTCTCAGCTGGATTTTAATTGGTTTGTTCTCTCTTACAGAAGGCTGTTGATCATGTTGTCTGGTCAACGTATTCGAACTATTATGTACAAACAGCTGCTTATAAATACTTGTATCTTTTGAAGGATGCTTTTCTCTGTTCAAATTTGAGCTCCATACAATAGAAAAATCTTGATATTTATATTGAAAATCCTGACTTTGGTATTGGCTGACAGCTGATTTGGGTCCCAGATAATTCCGCTAAGCATCTTCATCACACCTTCCCTGTTTATCAATGGTGTTGCCTAAATATGTAAAGGCTTCCACATCTTCCAAAACTTCTCTGATGAATGTAATAGCATTAGTGCTTGTCGTTTTGTATCTAAGAGTCTTACTTTCCCCATTTTCTGTGTAAGTTGAAACTTACCGTTATCTGCAGGGGCTGCTACATCGATTTTCTCTTCCTAGAACTGTTGCTGTATGTGGAGTAGAATATATAGATCGGTAGTCTACAATGTTCAAGTTGTCTAGTTACATCCAAATTATTCACTGTATTTTTCGCTTCATGTTGAGATATTGAACTTTTCTAAAATTTAGCCAATCATCAGCAGAAAGAGACAACTGCAAACGCATGCTGCCTTGTTTGACACCCGTCTTCACTTTGAATGAATCTATGAGCTTACTCGACTGAGTTTTGTAGACAGACAAGACAGTTATCATCTAATATTTTATAGTTTACACTGTTTATCTATTCACAGTAAATTCATTTTATAACCAGTTAACCTTTATACTACTTATAAACTACTAACATTTTCATTAATTGTTTTCTTTTCATGCATAGTTTCAGTAAATTACTAGAATTAAAACAACAAGCTGAACAGAAACAACTGCATCTTTTACAAATACTCGAAACAGAACAACGTGCTAAATGGCATTATGTAAAACAAATTGAAGAACTAACTGCTGAAATAAAACAATTAAAATATGAAGTAAGCTGAAATGAATATCGTTGTTGTTCTCTTCTGAATCTATTCAACATTACTTCATTCCTTAATAAGTTAATCTACTGGCCTTTGTATCCATAGTTACAGTGTGTAATGATCTGTTGTTCTTTATGTATCTAAGGGAGATAATTAATCAGTAACTTGGTTAACACATATGCATTCTGAGTGAATATGCCAATTACTCAAAGGTTAATTGGAGTCACATATTAAACAGTAAGGCTGGAATACATTCAGCTAGTGAATCACGAATAACCACTTCAACTCAATTACGATAATCAGCACACTAGTGACTATCTTCAAAATGCTAAAAATGTTGAATTGAGAAGTTGTGATTGGTGAAGTTCAGACATCTGTGGAATGAGACGATTATTGTAAACAACAATGAATAATTGTCTCGTTGTATCACAAACTAGTAAACGCGGGAATTCTACTGTCAGACACTGGTCAGCACAATGGTGTAGAGGGTTAAGTGTTCAATGTGAGACCTGATGGTATATTGCGCTAGATTCACTGGTACATTGAGGGTGCGTATTACTGAGGAGTCCCATACTAAGACGAAACAGCTGTCCAATGCTCCCTGGTTTTGATTAGTACCCAACTAACATTAATCTGTTACGAACACAAACTACTGGATCATAAATTAAATGAAACACACAACTCCAATACTACTCACAATTTGAAAATAATACTAGAACATTTTAATAGAATGTTGTAATCAAGTCATTTTATTCAAGGTGAACATATTCAATTAGAGACTGATCAAATTGTGTTTTGAATAACAACAAATGATTCATTAAAATTATCACTTAAATACTCTTGCATATGTTCAACAAGTAGGTAATATCCTAAAAATAATAGTTCAATGTTTGAGTTGATTTGTAACTGGTAAGTGAAATACAAGACTCATGTTTCGTCATATTTGGGACTCGTCAGCTGAATGCATTTGCATCCCAGTGTTTATGTTAACACTAGAACTTGAACTCAGTTAGTTTCGTACCAAACGTCATTGAACTCCTCAATAGGCTACTAAGTTCAGACAACTTAGAATTTTTGCAATGGGTATGTACATATAATTAGAGTGTATTAGGATCCTACCGTTGATTTATTATGGACTGAAATTGATTAGTCTCTGTTGTCAGTCACAATACAACTCAAACAATACTTATGAACAGTCTGTATATCTAGGTAATCCTCTGAGGATGCACATAGAACAACAAAGACTGGTCATTTTATGAGGTTATGTGGTTTTAAATGATGGGAATTTCGTTCAAATTTTATTACCTACATTAACTCTGGATTGTCCTTTGAATCTAATTGACTAGTTCTATGGAAAGAGAAACATAATTTGTAAATACCACTGTTAGTCATAACTTTAAAGAGTGAAGTTGGATAGGACTACATTAATGTAGGTTTTTTTAATGAATTGAGGTTATCAGTTAATGAATTACTGAAAATCGAAGAGTTTAATGAACAGGTTTATAATTGTTATTTGAAACTCTTATATTGTGTTCATGGACGATCCTATCAAACGTAGGATTTATCATATAAATCGATGGTGTTTAGCACGAAACTAACTGCGTTCGAGTCCTAGTGTTAATATCAACTTATGGATGTAGCTACATCCAACTGACGAGTTCCAAATTTTACATGTTCTGCATTACACATATCAGCTGTATCAAATCAATTTGCTCATAATGTACATATGGCAATAAAGATTGATGAAGTTCAGCGTATAACAAATCGACAAGAAGATTCAGACACCTTCAATTGTTTTCACTAGATTATCAAACAAACAAATCATGTTTTCTCATCGTGTTTACATCGTTTCGTAGTTATTCAAAGTAAATTAACCAGATCCATTTAGTTAAACAATAAGCTCAGCCCACTAGTGACTAGCTCCTTGAGGTAATTTCTGGAGTTCTAGTGTGAAGACAGTGACCGGTGGAGTTCAACAGTGTCAGGTGTGAGGCAGTTACCCACCGATGACATTGGGTGATGTCGCGCAAACGTCTCACGAATTGACTGAATTAGTAATATCAACCGTTAGGATCCAGCTCCGTAGTCCAGTGGTAAAGCGCTCGTCGCGGAGCCAGAGGGTCCTGGGTTCGATCCCCAACGGGGGCGTGGATTGCTCGCTGCTGAAGAGTCCTATGCTAGGACGAAACAGCTATCCAGTGCTTCCATGTGACCAATGGTTGTCTGATTTAGAACTATTCGTGATATCAGGATTGACAATAAGCATTTTGTTGAATAACGAAATAGTTGAAGATGAATTATTGTTCAACTGATTATGCATAGGCTGTTTAAAGTATACAACATACACAAAGGGAAATTTATTACCTTTAAATACAAAACGGTGAATACCAGTCCAGTTACACTTGACAGGGAAGATCTCAACAATGTGGAAGCCTTTGCATATTTAGACAGCATCATCGATAAACAAGTAGAATGTGATACAGATGTAAAGGAAAACCAACGTTTCTACAATTGATATACATCTGGAATTCAAGGCAGCTGATAGACAACATCAGTCATAATTTTCAATACAAATGTGAAGACATTCAAAACATAATAAAATACGAAACCCAACATCCAATAGATACAAATATTTATAAAAAGTTGTCTACGCAAGATACTCTGGATCTCTTGATCAGATACTACCAAAAAAACAACCTTCTGGGACGAAGAACAAACCAATTGAAATCCAGCTGAGAATGGAATTAAGAAAAAACGCTTGACATGGATACGGCACATTAAGGAAATCATGAATCTTCTTCACAAGACAAGCTCTAACTCGTAATTTTTAGGGCTAATGAAAATGAGGAAGATTAAAGAACATATTGCATTGGGAATTGGGGGTTGATATGATAAGAATGAACACTACTTGGGAAGAACTAGAAAGGACAGTTTACGACATAGTTGATTGGTTGGAGAATACTCTTCGACGGCCTATTGTTTACGTGACGACAAAAGGCATTGATTGATTGATTGAAGTATGATATTGATCAGAGAAAACAGTAGGGCTATGTCTTGAAATTCGAGTACATCATAAGGTCTGCAAACCATCATATCTACGAGAAGACTCTACAGTTCTACATTTGATCGTTTTCAATAATCCCAAAAAATATTAATTCATGTCTGATAGATAGATAGATAGATAAAGAGATAGGTAGATAATGTGCGATTTATCGATTAATTAATTGATTGATCAAATCATCGATTGATTGGTTTATTGATTAACCAAGTTATTGATTAATTGATTGATTAATTCTCAAATGATAAACAATGAAACAAATTAATTCAATATGAACATATTTCAATGTTATTACTTTTTTTTTCAACGTTAACCACTTTCATAACAATCATCTTCACTATGTTAATTCGTGTTAAATAATCAAAAATTATGTAATTCCATTAATCAATTAAGTGGTGAATATTTAAAGAGGAGTGAAGTAAAGTGAAGTAAAGTGAGGTAGAGGGAGAGGAGTGGGGGGGGGAGTAAGGTGAGTTGAGATTATCTTTTGTTCCCTAGGCAATAATGCATTTTACATTATAATTCTCTATTTTATTTTATTTTTATTTTTTTTTATTAGTTTAATGAATATCGTATTGATCGTAGATTCAATTTAGAATTAGAAAGTGAATCTGAAGAATTGAGAAAAATTAAAAAGGTTAGCAACTAATTCCTAATGAATATAACACTTTTAAGGATTCTTGATTGAATTTATGAAAAATAAATTTATGAAAATTGATGTCTAGTGAAATGAGATAAGGAAGGGATGACGGGGGGGGTCGGGGGTGTGAATAATGCTCTCAGTAATGTTGCATAGATTACTGCATGTTTTGCTTCTACTATTATAGTTGGTGATTTAATAGATACTCTCAATGAAGTTTTCATTTAAGTCGTGCAAAGTGAAGATGTCTACAATCTCCTAATTCAAGAAGAATTCAATGTAACTAAATTATTCCTGTTGTATACAAAACAGAAAAAATAAACAGAAAGGGAATATTTAAAGTGAAGTTTTCTGTTTCCGATGGAACCGATACAATGTGATTAGTTACTATGCTGAAGTTAAGGTACATATTAGATTAACAAGACAATTGCTGAGAGTGTACCTAGGACACGTCATATACACGGACGCAATAGAACGACAGACAGACAGACAGACAGACAGACAGACAGGACAGATCAACAGACAGACAGACAGACAAACGGAGGGACTGGACGGACGATATACACTGACGGACGGACTCACGATACGGACAACGATACACGGACACACACACGGACTACACTACGTAACATACACATACATAAATACGACGTACTGACATTACATACTACTACATACTCACCTACACTACCTACTTACGTACACTACGACGACGTACTTATACTTACTTACTTACTTACTTACTTACTTACTCTACGTACTTACTATACTTACTCACTTACTTACTTACTTACTTACTTACTTACTTACTTACTTACTTGCTTACTTACTTACATACACATTAAAATGCACTCTTTCTTTAATGACATACATTTTTACCTCTAAAATCTTTTCTCTGCAGCCTAATTGTAGATTATTCACATAAATAAACAAAAGTCTACACTTTTGAAACCCACTCGCATACATAACATTGTATGTTGTGCAAGAATCCTTCGTTTCGACCGTCGCCTTGATATACTACCACAACCCCCAAGTGTAATAAACTAGTATTAAATGTTCAACTACTGATTATTCAATTTAAGTAAGCTTATAGCATTATGCGAAAACTAACTGATTGTCATTTGCTCCATGTAAAGTAATGATTACTTCATTGTTTAGTAGATTACTTCATGAAAATTATGATAACTATAATGAACAAACTAACCAGTTCTTGTAAAAAATAAGAATTTTTGCATCATTGAGCTCATATTCTGGTAGGTTCTCATGAGAGTCTGCAAACTGACCATTTAAATACTCTTTAAGTTACTGGAAATACAGTCAGAATCTCGTATCTAACCTAAGTGCATTCTGAATTTGATAGCAAAAATTTGTTTGAGGTACACCACTACTGGAAATCAAGAAGCACTTAACACCTCTCCTGTCTTATTATGGAACTTTTGGAAAGTAAGAATTTGCAACTTCATCACGTAATCTAAAACAGGGTATCCAGCCTTCATAATTAACGTTTAACTATTAGACCATCAAGCCGGCTTGCAACCGTTGACATTTTTGGCTTGGCCAATTCATCATTTGTTCAAGCGACGGCATTCACTGCCATCGATATAGTTTGATATCACATCATTCCATACTCTATATATAGTTATAGGATTAATGAGTTGGCCAGTTTCAATCAACAAACAAACTAATTATTGCTCCTCACTAAACCACCTTATGATGACATTTTGAGTAACAGTCAATGTCTTAACTTCAAACGATGACTGACAGACTAATCGCATTTTCAACTACTTCTATGAGTAGTGAATATTATGACATGGCGAATACGTCCAAGCATACTTTAGTTAGTCCAAGACGTAGTGACACCTGTTTCATTGACATATCGGTTATGAGTATTCCATTTGATAATCCAGATGACTAATTTTTAATTGCTAAACTTGATGAACATGGTATTCTGATGATAAATGTGACTGATTAAGTAATCAATTGTAACCTTCAGTTTCTCATATTCAGGACTGAATTCTTACCAGTCATTTATTGATAAATGTGCAACCTCAATGAATTGATTCGATTTAGTCATTCTGTAACAAGCTGTATGCGTTGTTCAGCCTTAGTAAACGAATGTTGTCAACTTTCTGTTTTACACTTGAATTTTTCCTACTTACTTAAATCTAAGTAGTATAAATATTTATAGTACCGACTGATATGACACTATATATTTGGCTGTTAAAATACTGAATTTGAAATTGGCATTAAGAAGTAACTTGGGTTAAGCAACCATTGGAAATAAGGAACTGGATGGATGTAAATTCTAAACAGTTCGCAAATGTTAATCAACATGGAAACAGCCCAGCACCTTCAGGTTTCGAAGTTAAAACTTACAGACTAAATTACTGGTCCTATCGACTGGGATTCATGAGTTGTTATTTCTAATTTCAGTCACATAGCAATATACTGCTAAACTTCATCCATTACCGTGGTTGAGTAACTGTTTCACACTCAACATGATTGAACTCGATTGGTCACATTTTCTCACTATATTTCCAAAATTTCTTATACACTCACTACTAACAAACTTTAAAAGTAATTTCAGGTAAGCTCTGGATAGAAATAAATAATGATTGCAGTTGAACCATGTTAAGTGTAGGGTGGTTACTAGTCTATTTCTATATCTAAGGATGCAAAATATATCTTTGATAGACTGGAGTTATAAATATCATCCTTACATGCCAGTCAACCGTATTGTGCTTTAATACAACATCCTTTATATTTTGACTACATATATTTTTTTTATAAAGGTACAATCATTCTTTCGTGGATGGTTATGTCGTCGTCGATGGAAACAGATTGTTGAAGAGTACATACGTTCTGATCATGCTGAATCAATGCGTAAACGCAATAGTATTGTATTTGGTCTTGTTGAATGTGAAGATGAATATGTTCAACAATTATCTATACTGGTGACATGTTATTTAAGACCATTTCGTATGGCAGCAAGTTCTAAAAAACCGATTGTTACTCATGAAGATGTTAATTCAATATTTTTAAATGCGTAAGTTACCCTATTTCATATTGTTTTATACGTGTACTAATTTGGCGGGTGAAGTGGGGGGGGGGAAGTAGCAAAAGGTGATGCAGAAGTATAATGAAACCATGTTTACCATAGACATATTTCCCATCAATGAAACAAAATTACTAAGTAAAATTATTATCAAGAAGGAGGAACTCCATTTACAACGTTTGACGAGAATCACTGATATCAATTTACACTAACCAGTCAATCATATTTAAATCTATTTAGGTGCTTTATTAGGTTGAGGATGTTTGAAATCATGATTGAGTTCTTTACACTTGTCACCAAGTCATCTTTCGGTTTAAATGTAACCGTTAAAACATTATGATTAACAGTAGGATGAATTTGTGTATTTCCATTGATTTGCTATAGACTGAAGCTGGTCAGTCACTGTTGCTATATGTGCATCCTAAGAGGATAGCCTCGATATACCGATTATTCACAAGTATCATTTGAGTTCGAATCCCACTGTGAACATCAACGTTGGGATGCAGGTACATCTAGCCAACGAGTCACAAATAGAACGAAACGCACATCTTGGATTTCCCTTACCAGTTACAATCCAACTTGATTGATGATTAACATTTACGTGAATTACTTTTACTTACTTACTTACGCCTGTTACCCCTCTCGGAGGAGCATAGGCCGCTCACCAGTCTTCTCCATTCAACTCTGTCCTCAACAATCCTTTCCAGCTGTCTCCAGTTACTGTTCATCCTTCTAATGTCTGCTTCCAGTTCTCGACGCAGGGTGTTCTTTGGCCTTCCTCTTTTCCGTTGTCCAACAGGATTCCAAGTTAGTGCTTGTCTGGTGATACAGTCTGATGATTTCCGCAATGTATGTCCTATCCATTTCCAACGTCGTTTCCTGATTTCCTGTTCAGCTGGAAGCTGATTTGTTCTTTTCCAAAGTAGGCTGTTGTTAATAGTTTCCGGCCAACAGACATTCAATATTCTACGTAGGCAGTTGTTGATAAATACCTGTACTCTCCTGAGGATGTTTGCAGTAGTTCACCATGTTTCAGCTCCATACAGAAGAATTGACTTGACGTTCGAGTTGAAGAGTCTAACTTTGAGATTGGTAGACAGTTGTTTGGAGTCCCATATATTTTTCAACTGTAGGAATGCTGCCCTTGCTTTGCCGATCCTTGCCCTTACATCTGCATCGGATCCTCCTTGTTCATCGATGATGCTCCCAAGGTATGTAAAGGTATCCACTTCTTCCAGAGTTTCACCATCAAGTTCAATTAGGTCGGTGCTCTCGGTGTTGAATTTGAGGATCTTGCTCTTTCCCTTATGTATGTTCAGGCCTATCAATGCTGAGGTTGCTGCTACTTTGGTTGTCTTCACTTGCATTTGCTGTTGTGTATGGGATAGGGTGCTAGATCATCCGCGAAGTCCAGATCATCAAGTTACATCCTACTTGACCATTGAATCCCGTGCTTCTCCTCAGATGTAGAGGTTTTCATGATCCAATCGACCACTAGGAGGAAGAGGAAGGGCGAGAGCAGACAGCCTTGTCTGACACCGGTTCTTACTGAGAATGCATTTGTCAGCTGTCCTCCATGCACAATTTTGCACTGTAGTCCGTCGTAAGAATTCTGGATGATGTTGACGAGTTTCTCTGGTATCCCGTAGTGTCGAAGAAGTTTCCATACTGATCTCCTGTCTACGCTGTCAAACGCCTTCTCACAGTCGATGAAGTTGATGTACAATGACGAGTTCCATTCAATTGATTGTTCAACGATGATGCGTAGTGTTGCGATTTGGTCTGTGCATGACCGATCCTTACGGAAACCAGCCTGTTGATCTCGAAGTTGAGCATCCACTGAGTTTTTCATTCTGTTCAACAACACTCTGTTGAAGACTTTCCCTGGTACTGACAATAGTGTGATCCCTCTGTAGTTCTCGCATTTGCTCAAATCCCCTTTCTTTGGTATCTTGATAAGGTATCCTTCCTTCCAGTCTCCTGGCACCTGTTCTTCCTCCCAGATCCTCTTGAATAAAACGTGAAGCATCCTCGCCGTTATGTCTATATCTGACTTAAGTGCTTCGGCTGGTATATTGTCAGGTCCTGCTGCTTTCCCACTTTTGATCTGTCTGATAGCTATCTTGATTTCTTCCATCTTTGGTGGATTGACATCAATCGGGAGGTCTGTAGATGCTGCTTCGATGTGTGGTGGGTTTGGTGGAGCTGGTCTATTCAAGAGTTCCTCGAAATGTTCTACTCATCTGTCTCTTTGTTCTTGAATCTCGGTGATTAGCTTGCCTCCTTTGTTCCTGACCGGTCGCTCTGGTTTACTATATTTCCCTGCCAGTTTCTTTGTTGTGTCGTATAGCTGTTTCATATTTCCTTCTCTTGCAGCTTTTTCCGCTGTCGTTGCAAGGCCTTCGACATACTTCCGTTTGTCGACTCGAATGCTCTTCTTTACTTGTTTATTTGCTTCTGTGTATTCATTTTGTGCCTTGATTCTTTCTGCTCTAGTTCGGCTGTTGTTGATTTCTGCCTTCTTGTTCCTCCTTTGTTGAATTTGGCTCAGGGTCTCTGTGGAAATCCATTCCCTATGATGGTAGTTCTTGCAGCCCAGAGCCTCTTGACAAGTTGAAGTTAGTGCCTCTTTGATTCCTTTCCAGTTGTCCTCCGCCCGCAGCTCTTCTAGGGTTGTTGCCGGTCCTAAGCCCGGGTAAAGGAGGAGGGTCGGGCATAGGGCTAGCACCCCTATCCCGTAAAACTCAAGTTTGCTAAAAAAACGCTAACCAGAATAAACAAACCTAACCATTTAAACTCTGCCCTGGAAGTAGAAGGAACCTATTTACGTGAATAGGTACAAGTAAATACATAGTAATATATCACTACAGATTCCTGACGTCATTTTATGAATTAAATCAGTCTTCATGAATAATATTTTCTTTTCTTATTTCTTAAATGAATATGGATGTTTCCGCCGCTTCTTCTACTTAGATATTCATCTTGTTATGCTGATGGTATTTGACAATATGGACTGATGCGCTTAGATTCCACTTTCTTGATTACTCATAAATGACTGATAGTAATGACTAATTGAATGTGTGTTACTCAGTCTTAACACAGTCACTATCTCATTCATACCTAATTCTCAACTGTTCGACCGGTTGAGCTCACTTATCGTTAAATAATATAAAGTAAATAGGTGTGTTTATGATGAAATTTTCTGATGGTTATTTAATTTTATCATCAGGTATTAACCTAAAATCCATTGAAAACCATGGAAGATTGAGTGGATTAAGATTTCCAAGTGAAAGTTAGTAACTATGTTCTTCCCCCCCCCCCTAAAACTCCGAAATCATTGTAAACTGTCATATGACCTTTTCATTTCCAACAAGTTATTGATTAGGAAATACGTAGGTAACTATACACAAGTCTGTTATGAAAAGTGATTAGTTCACAATTCAATACTAACCCTTCAGCTTAATAATCAAGAGACTACCGAATTCCCGTCGGCTCTTGTTCTGATCCCTGATATGGTCATGAATGAGCATCAGGATTAACAACTAACTATCTCCACAACCCCCAATTGTAACTAAATATCAGCTCACTAGTGACTAGCTCCTTGAGGTAATTCCTGGAGTTCTAGTGTGAAGACATGACCGGTGGAGTTCAACCGTGCCGGATGTGAGGCAGTTACCCACCGATGGCAATGGATGAGGTCGCGCAAACGTATCACGAATCGACTGAATTAGAAATATCAACCAATAGGAGCCGGCTCAGTGGTCCAGTAGTAAAGCGCTCGTCGCGGATCCAGAGGGTCCTAGGTTCGATCCCCAATGGGGTCGTGGATGCGCACTGCTGGAGAGTCCCATACTAGGACGAAACAGCTGTGCCAGTGCTTCCAGGTGATCAGTGGTTGTCTGATTCAGAACGATTCGTGATATCAGGATTAACAATGAGCATTCTGATGCGTTCCACTTCTTGGAAAACACAGCTTTTTGGTAGTTATTGACTTTTAACGATAATCCAAGTTAGTTTACTTCATGACTGAAACTACTTCCTAATTGGAAGTGAATTCATTTTCATAATTTGATGAACACAGTTGACATAGTACTAATTTATCTTTTCATAATTGGGGGATTGTGGAGATAGTTAATTGCTTATTTCGGTATCACGAATTGATCTGAATCAGACAACCGCTAATCACTAGTAAGCACTGGCACAGTTGTTTCGTCCTAGTATGGAACATTTCAGTAGTGCCCATCCAAGACCTCATCGGGGAACGAACCCAGCACCCCATGGCTCCGCGGCGAACGCCTGTCCATTAGACCACTGAGTCGGCAACTAACAGTTGAAATTTTTCATTCGGTTAATTCGTCATACGTTTGCGCGACCTCATCCATGCCTCACACACGACACGGTTGAACTCCACCGGTCACGTCTTCACACTAGAACTTCCAGGAATTACCCTCAAGGAGCTAGTCACTAGTGGGCTGATATTAACTAAAGTGAAGAGTTGTGGAGATAGTTTGCTGTCAATTTATTCATTTTTTCTCTTTCTATACTCTTATTTCAATTGTTCTTTTCGGGATGTTGGTTGAACTGGGGTTGAACAGTGAAGCAGTGTTATTTTTACATCAAGTTTTTGTGCAAGGTTTACGTAATAAAATGGAGAATTGGCCAACTTTGCAATTAGGTAAGTGTATATGCAGTGAATGATTTGTAGTGCCAGTCATATATTATCGATTAAGTTACAATATCTTGATATTAATATGGACTATACCATTTTTTCATGATACCTACTATAACCGGATATTCAGAAGACATTCTTGAATTATTGACAAATCTTAAGTAGGATGTGGACCATATCAATGAGAGTAGTCTTAGAAAGCTGTAAACTTAAATACTCATTTTTATCACTTCTGCCATACCTGTGACAACCTTCAACGGCATGTTCAAGTTGATACTGTTAGTGGCTGACAGCAAGAATCATTTGAACTTACAGTATAATTTACCTACTGAAATATTTGTGAGTAGTACAAAAGTAATAAAAAATAAAATAAAAAAATAAACAGTCGTAATTAATAGACAGTATATCCTCATAATCAATGATCAATAATGCCTGTTACTCCGTGTGGAGCATAGGTCACTCACTATTATTCTCCAATCACTACTGTTTCCCGCTTTCCTTCCTAGTTCTTCTAGGTGCTATTCATTTTCTTCATATCTGTCTACAAATCCCGATGCAATGCTGTTCATAAGTCTTCCTCTTTTAAGTTAGCATTTAGAATTTAAATTTAATGCTTAGTCTCGTGACATACCTTGATAATTTCCTCAATGTGTATGTCATTCGACCTCCACCTGATATCCCTCTAGGATTGCTGCCGATCCTAAGCCCAGATAAAGAAGGAAGGGTTAGGCAGGGGGTTAGTAACCCCATCCCGTAAGAAAACAACTAAAACATCTACGGCAAACGCTGAATCAAGCAAACTGTTCATCTGCTTATACATGAATATCAAATAACTATTAGACGTTATGATATTATCTTCGTTGATTTCAAAACCGACAAACATGCATATGAATTTGGCTAGGATGATATCAGCATACTGAAAATATGAAACAGAGAAAGCAGGGAATTTCTTGAAGCATTACGCATCAAGTCACTTATCATTCCACATTTACATAGAAATCGTTTCAATTTATCAATTATTATAACGTGAGATTAACAGGTACCTAGATGGAGGAGAAAATCAGAAAAGAGTTAGATAATGTTTAGATTACTGACATTTGAATGACAACCTATGGAAAACCAGAAAGCATTGGACAGTTATTTCTATCTCTGTAGTGATCAAGAAAGTTCAAAGATGTCGGATTTAAGACAGTTACCAATGCATAGCAATTGACAAAGTTGTGTAAATATGTCACTAGTTAACTTAAGCTAGAAAAATCAACTACTAAATCGCAGCTAGCTCAGTTTACTGTGAAACCTAAATATTTTAGACTCAAATCCTTAGTAGAGTGATAGATGAGCACCTGTAAGGAGTTCAGCTGACTAGTTCCTATTTTCTTCAATAGGTTGTCTAAAATAAGGCAGTTAATCATACCAATACCACAATACGCGTACAAGTATCATCAACGAAAATCATGAACATCTAACTAATTAAACACCAAGTTAGTATGATAAGTGGTTAGTTAGTTGTTGAGAAATTCTTTATTGATTACTTCGATTCAATGTGTAGATCTGACAATGACAGTTGGAAAGTTTTGCAAGTCAAACTGATCTAACTCAGACAACCCACCATCGATGAGAATTTAACTTTGGCATACTTCATTAATTCAGTAAATGAGTGAATAAATGAATAAAATTCCAGAATACAACACACTCACTTAATATGATTCAGATGGTGAACAGTTTGTAAGCATCACCTAACAAGGTTAAACTCAATAATTTCAAGTAGAAAGTGGTTTTCTTCAGAATTAAGTAGTATATATTTGTAATATTCTCATTAGGAGAAATAGAAATTTTAGACTTAGTGTGTTCTGCTTCTTTAAAGAATCTGTTTTGTTTTCTGAAGAAATGCCTTTCAATAAGTCACGAAAGATTAGAAATTGCAAGTTTCTCTTCATGAGAGCATTATACGTATATAATACTTAATTCTTCCCTATGATTCTTTATAACTCAAACCGGTTAGTCTCTTATGAAATATATATTCATCCTAGGACGATTGCTGGGAGTATATAGCTGTAGTATACAAGTATTGTTTAAGTTGGATTGTGGCTCACAAGCGGAATCCAGTACTTGCGTTTCACCCTATTTGGGACTTATAGTCTGGATGGACCTACATTTGGCACTTAACTAACTGAATTCGAATCCCAGTGTAAACTTGGATTAATATTCATGCAACGAGTTTTAAGTAGCACAAAACGTGTGTCTTCGATTCCTTTTGTCAGTCACAATCCAACTCCAAAAAGTCTCAACTTACAATTTCATTCAATGCTCATCACTAATATTTTCTCTTTAATTAATGTAAAGGTGATCTATTTGATTTATTATTGCCAATGTTGGGAATCTATCAAGAATATGTACGTAATCATCATTATTCATTACAAGTACTAGCTGAATATAAACAACGTCCAGAATTCACACATATGCTTAAACGTTTAGAAGAGAAACCATTATGTGAAGGCAGATCTATTGAATCCTTTTTAACTTATCCAATGCATCAAGTAAGTTGAATTCAAAGTAAATACTCATAGTTTAGGGATTAGACTGACCTATGGGTAAAGTCATTTTAATACATTGAATTCAAAGTATGTAAACTCTAGGCATTATGAATCCCATAGCAACATGTTAAAAGTGATCTTATGTAATAATCTAAAATAGATGAAAATTGCTTACAATTAGTAATTTGAACAGATTCCTGGTAGGTATTTATTCATTTGATGAATAGGCAATAATCCTTCTTGTATCTGATTATTCAAGATTTATCAACTCAGAACATCTAGATACAATAGTTCTATTTGATGTAGACTCTGATAAACATCAAAATCTCATCCTAGTATGGGACTCTTTAGCAGTGCCCATCCACGACCCTGTCGCAGGTCGAACCTAGGACACTTTGGCTTAACGGAGAACGCTTTACCTTTGGACCACTGAGTCGGCTCTTGACGGTTGATATTTCAAATTCAGTTAATTGGTGATACATTTGAGCGACCTCATCCATGTCATCGGTGAGTAACTGCCTCACACCTGACATGGCTGGATGCGCGATGCTGAAGAGCCATATACTAGGACGAAACAGCTGTCTAGTGCTTCTATGTGGTCAATGGTTGTCTGATCCAGATCAATTCGTGATATCAGGACTGACAGTTAACTATCTCCGCAAACCCCACAATTGTGAATAATATAAGTTAAAAAAGACTATTTGGCTGCGATTTGTGAGACTATCCCTAACGAGGGATTGGAGAAGTTTGTATCATAACTCAGAATAAGTCATAATGATCCACGTTCAATCATTTTCTTCATTCGCATAACTTGAGTTTTAAAATAGTACTTTACTTTTATTTCTGCATTTCATTATTTCTTTTTGAGTCATATTCTTCTTGTTAGTTCTGCTAGTACTACTAGTTGCACTACTAATACTAACCTTGGTATGTTATATATAAATATATAACATTGTGGAAATTTTGTTCTTCTTTGTGTACTTCATCTTAGATCCCACGTTACATCATCACTTTGCATGAATTACTTGCTCATACACCATATGATCATGTGGATAGGAAAAAATTGGAGTTTGCTACATCGAAATTAGAACAGATATCTCATGTAAGTAGTAGTATTATTTCTAGTAGTATTTGTTGTAATTACATCATTAATTTGATGTTGCATTATTATTATTATTATCAGTTAAGATGGTTCTGTGAAGATTTATAGTTTGCTTTTTTAGTTGTCGCAGGCCTGATCTTAACTAGGTACTAGTGAAAACTAGGATACACTGGACAGTTGTTTTTATCCTGATATTAGACTATTAAATGGTGAATACCTGTTGATTCCGACAGGAGATCGAAAGATGATTTCACGATGAATGATTTACCGTCAGTACTACTGGATAGGCGTTTATCAGTAGGAGACCCATTTTCACCAATTTATAATTTAACTAGATAATTAGACATTATTACTGGTTATAACTATCTCACACCCTATTTGTCTCAACTGTATCAAACATGACTTCTCATTAGATCCACAGCAACAACCTGAAGTAAGACATCAATGTGTAGACTATTTTAGCTTAGTTGAAGTGGATGAGTTGTATGAACATATGGAACATAAGAATAAATAACCATAAACCAATATGACAAGAATTATAGTTGAATGTATGTATATTATTAGTAGCATAATTGTAGCGTGTAATTCAGATGAGTTAAAGAAGCTGTTCGAGAACAATAAATTTACTAACAACAGATGACTGAACAACAGCCTGTTATTCATTGAAGTTCATAGTACTAAGTAGAAAAAAAGTGTCAGGTTAATAGATGACGTATGAATTCATTTATTAACGTTAGTTGCTGTGAGGTAGGGGTGTAGAGTGGCAATTAACAATACTCCATCTTATCTGTTCATTCTTATTTCATTTGTCAATATCTGCTTCATTGAGGTTGTCAATCTTTAATGCAGAATAGGCTTGTATCTTCCCGTCGATTTGTAATGGACTGAAACTGGTCAGCCTCTGTTGCCATATGTGCATCCTGAACGGATTGCCTCTATTTAGCGGTATTACATAAGTTGGATTGTGACTGGCAACATTGGGATGCAGGTACATCCAGCCGATAAGTCCCAAATAGGATTCCTGGATTCCACTTGCCAGTCACAATCCAACTTAAATATAAGTTGTCAATCTTTCTTTATAAGAATTAAAACCTTTTACAAAGACTTCTACTTCATCGAAATTAAAGTTCTTATTCAGTGTAATGCTATTGTTGACTTATATTTATGCTTTCTTAGACTATTAAAGGATTGAGGAGTATTTGAACTTTCACTCATAAATTCAACTCTTATAATGTTTCACTTAGATATATCGGATTGCATTCAATAAAATTTGATCTCATGATATGAGTTATTTGTTCTGTTGATGATTCGTCGGTGGGCATCAGTAAATTAAATTCACTTTTGTTGTTCATTGTGTTATCTACTACTCGTTTATTACAATTGATGAAGCTCAGATAAATTTTCGTCACCGAATGATAAGTCGAATCTTTATTTATCGATTTCATTCTTTGTAGTTGTTAGGAAATATAGTTTATATTATGGTTTATATTCGTTACTTACTAATCTCGATAATGATACGTATGAAAACCATGAAATGTTGGACATCTGTTTAGTTTTACTATTAGACTCTTTCGAAGAATTCAACCAAGGCTCGTCAGCAACCGGTGAACACTTAATCATGAACACAGTCGTGTTAGCCTCTTATAGTAGAATTCCTGTTTCAGTGAATTTATAATTTAACGCAATAATTAGTCAATGCTTTTGGGAATAACTATCTCCCACCTTACACGCAGCCTAACCCAACTTATATATTTGAACTTTACGAGTCATGATTTCTCACTGGATTTTTAGGAATTTCTTGAAGTTGATTAACCGATACGAATTCTACCATTGGAGTCTGCCTTAGTGTTACCAATCAAACCGTACGTTTGCCATGTGACCTAAAAGTCATCCGTTCGATTTTCAGACAACATTACAAATTTCATAAAATTTGTTCTCTTTACAAAAATAAATAAAGCTAGAACAACAATATTTGCTGAATATATTGAATTCACCAGGTATTTCGTTGCATTCTCTTCACCGACACACTACAGGCAACTAATTGTAATTTCAATTAGGCTGGTTGTGGAAATAGTTAATTCGTCAATCCTGATATCACAAATTGACTGAATTAGAAATATCAACCGTTAGGATCCGACTCATTGGTCCAATTGTAAAGCGCTTATCGCGGAACCAGAGGGTCTTAGGTTCAATCCCCAATGAGGTCGTGAATGCGCATTGTTCAAGAGTCTCATACTAGGACGAAAAAGTTATTCAGTGCTTCCAGATGATCACTAGTTGCCTGATTCCGATCAATTCGTGGTATCAGGATTAATTGTAATTTCTATAACATGTAAATATCAATGTCAATTTAATGAATATGCATCGTTAATCAAATGAGATTGACATGATTGGAATAGAAATGAATTAAAGGAGTTTTTATTAGAGTATTCACAGATATATAAAAGGAGTCCAAGTTCTTAAAGCAACTGAGGGTTTATCAGGTTTCAACCTTCTAATTGCAATGATCTCAGAGTATCTTAACATTATGAAATACTTGACTTGTTTAATATGTTATATGCTTCCATCATGTTCACAATATGACTTCTGAGTGAGCTGAGTTAGGCGTCTTATCTTCTTAAGATTAGGTTGTGATAAGGCCCATCTATCTATCCTTTCAATGCATTTGCTTATGCAAATACATGTAAGTTGGTAAATGTAATTGAAGTTGACATATGACGAGTATTTGTCAGTTTTCATTTGATGTATTGAACAGTCTCTTTGTATATAATAATGGGATCAGTTTTTCCTATAAGAAATATGTTATTTATGACTGTTTCAGTCAATGATTAATTGTCTTTGCCACTCAATGAATGGATGAATACAAGTTTCGTAATGGTTTTGATATTCACTACTACATTCCTTTTGTGGAGTACTTGGATATCCAGTCGTCTTGAAGACATTCTTCTACTGATTTTACACTATTCTTTTAGTCAATCTACTGAGTATAGCTTTTGAGCTATGTATTAAAGTAATCTGACCAGACTATATTCATATTTTATTCGACAGAAACTATGAAAGTGATAATCAGAATCTGTCGTAATTAATTTCTCACAACCATACCGTCCGTCTGAATTGAGGCTGCTCACTTACTGAGGATTCCCTCACTTGAACAAAACAGTGTATTCCTTTTTTCCACTGATATACAACACTAAACTTTATAAGACCCCCCCCCCTCACCTCATAACTATGAATAAAATTCTATGAAAACATATTCATGTAGCCAACCGAAATAATCAATAAATTGTAGCTATCGTTTTACTCAATGATTACTATGCGATTATTGATAATCTGTCTGTTTGTCTACTGATCAATCGATTTGTTTTGGCATTACATATTCTCCCATCATAATGATAAATAGACCGGTAGTTAGATAGACTAACAGACAGATAGCAATGACATCCTTGTCTATGTATGGCATATATATATAGATAGATAGATAGACAGACATATTAGGTATTTATATTTGGATACGACTATATAGCTTTGCCTATTTAAATTGATAGATGTTAACTATAAATAATGATAAATCAATAAAATCAAGGCTCCATTTCCCCTTCCTCTTGTACTTCAGTCCAATCACCCCCCCCTCCTCCACCTTTATTCATAGTTTGATCAATTTTGTATATTGTAATAGACAGTAGACAAGGTTAGTTACAGAAAATAATAAATAAATATCAATTGTCTGTCTGATTTATTCATTCCAATAGTGACTTAGGCATAAATAGGTGAAAAACATTTCCATGGGGAGTGGGGGGATATTGAGTGTCAGCAACTACTTTTACTATTTTTTTGATAAGTGTAGATCTTATTGAAGGTGGTTTGTGGGGATCAGGATTAAGATTAAGTTGACTGAAGTTGTCATTGATTGAGGTTAGCAGGATAGCATTAGAAACTAGGGTGTACTGAACAGCTGTTTCATCACTGCTGAAGAGCCGTATATTAGGATGGAATAATTGTCCTGTGCTCTCCGGTTATCAATGATACCCTGGTAACATCAATTGTAATTAGTTACAAACTGATTTTATGTAGTTACTATTTAAAATCAAAGAACAATAGATAACTGTTTCGTTCTAGAATACAATTTTTCAACAGTGAATATCGTCTATTTCTCCAAGAAATCGAATATGGGACTGTCAGATTTCATGATAGATGCTTATTTACTAGCTGTACCAGGTTGGCCGACGTTCATTGGCATATTATCTACTTCAATCAATTAATCCAATGTTCCCTAGTTTTCAATGGCATCCAACGAAGAGTAATCTGTGACGAATGAAAATGTATATTGATTGTCTCTATAAAGCAAGTTATTTCAATGCAATATTTTTCAAACAACTGAAAATGGAAAAACTCGCTACAGTTTACTATAGAGGCACGTTTCAGTAATCCTTAAACTATAAGCCAAGAATAAACGTCATGATCAATCAGCGACAGTCTATAAAACTTGTAAAAAATCAGAAGTCACTGGTTGAAATACCTTAAAATAGTAATGTAAAAGTATTGTTTAAGCTCGATTGTGACTATTAAGCGGAATCCAGAATGCGCATTACATCCTAATTAGGACTCGTTAGCTGGATGTACCTGCATTTCAATATTGATATTTACACTAGGACTCGAACTCAGTTAGTTTTGCTACAGCATTTACCACTAAGCTACTGAGTCAAGATAGCCACACTTATGTAACAGGAATCTATATACAATTAGGATGAATTCAGTTCTTATCGTTGATACGCCATGGACTAAAACTAGTCAGTCAGTGACGTTTGGCACGAAAATAACTGAATTCATGTCCTGGTGTGAACATAAACACTGGGATCCAGGTGCATCCAGCCGAAAAAGTCCCGAATAGAACGAAATGTGTGTACTGGTTTCCACTTACCAGTCTCAATTGAACCCAAACCATACTTATGATCTATCGCTATATCCAGGCAATCCGCACAGGATGCATGTATAACAACAGAGACTGACCAGTTTCAGTCCATGACAGAATCAACAGGAAGATCTAGATATATTCTAATTATAATGTGAAAACATTAAATTATGTTTGATTTAAAACCATCAATCCTAAGTATAACTTAATCGTATCCTTTTACTATTGAATCTCAAATTCATTCAACTTAAGGTGGCATAAAAGACACATTTTTGTGTCAATATGAAAGCTTCTTAAATACGACTGTACTACTGTTTGATTGATATTGAAAACTCCAGTGTACGTTTCCTTCCTAAATCCGCTGATTATTTTGTTTGTTAACTAAGAATCGTAAAGTCTATGCTGATTGTCTAAATCGTTTAATTATGGAGTACATTGTAAGAATGGTTCAAATTTGTCCTTATACTACACTGAAGCCGTTGAACTTTGTCACAAATCGATTAAAGTGGTGATCGTAGAAAAAGACTATCATTACACATAGTAGTGCTATTTATTAAGGAGTCTCATCAGTGCTGATGGCCTGGTGACTGACGAAATCTCAGCACGGATACAGAAAGCTCGATTGGCTTTTGCCAAGTTGCGTCACTTATGGCGCAGGCGAGATATCCGCTTGCTAACCAAAGGACGAGTGTACCGTGCAGCAGTTCGCTCTGTCCTACTATATAGGAGCGAAACATGGCCGTTAAGAGTAGAGGACATTCAGTAGGTTACTGGTCTTCGACCATAGGTGTCTCCGAAGCATTGCTCGTGTATCGTGGGACAACCGAGTGAGCAATGCTGTCGTTAGGAAACGGGTTCTAGGAAAGGAGGGCAAATCAATAGATGAAGTATTGAAACTTCATCAGTTGAGGTGGTTGGGACATGTGTTACGCATGTCTAACTACCGTCTGCCTCGACGAGCTATGTTTTGCGGTGTAGGAATAGGTTGGAAGAAAGCTAGAGGCGGCCAAACCAAAACATGACAGAAATCAATGAAGTCACTGACAAGTGGACTGAGTCATGTTGATAGATGTAGGCTGCGTGGTTTGGGTCTGCGAGACGAAAGTCACCAATGGTTAGAGACCTCGAAGGACAATGGCGCTGGTGCATCCACTCTTTGTGTTCTCTCAAAATCTAACCTTCTGAATTCTCTATCTTTCTCCTTTCAAATTTATCTCACTGAATTATACTTTTCGAATCATATCTTCGCTCCCTAATTTTCTGCATTACTGCTAATACTTCTATTATCGCTATCAGTCTTGGATTTGAACTGACAGTTGCGTCTCTGTGCTGATGTGGTATGACAACCTGAACTGATGTACGTACGTACGAAGTTCTACGTTGTATTTGTCTGTAGTGCTATTTTAGTTATGACGTTAAAGTTGAGAGTTCGATCCTGTGGTAGGGTTATGTATATATATATATATATATATATATATATATATCTTTTAAAATAAACAGTTAACTAAAACTTAAGATAAAACAATCAATCAGTTATAAATATAAAGTAAATGTATATTTCGTTGAGGCTATTACTTACAATTAGTCAGCGTATCAATCTGTGCCTGCTACCCCTATTAAAATGTAAACCTTCGACCAGCATTCTCTAACCAATCAACTATGTCCTAGGTTTTCCTTTCCAGTTCCCTCACCAAATGCTGTTCATTCTTCTCATACCTGGTTCCGATCTCTGGAGCATTGAGTTTTTCGACCTTCAAGATTACAAGTTAATGATTATCTTATGACGCAGTTTCATGATTTCCACTCCGTGTCCTATCCACCTACAGCGTATTTTCCTAATTTTTTCCACATCCGGATTTTGACTAGGATAGTTGTCCACCACTGTAGGTTGTTGTCAATGCTGTCTGGCCAATGTATCCGAAGTATTTTGAGTAGATAACCGTTTATAAATACAGTAATTTTTTGAATGAGGCTTTTCGTAGTTCCCCATTTAGGTTTCATCTGCTTACAATTGAACTGATTTGACCTTTATGCTTAAACTTACAACTTTAAAGTTGGCTGACAGCTAACGTGAGTTCCAGATGTTTTTTATTGTAGAAATAATGTCATTTCCTTGTCAATCATTGCCTTTACATGTGTATCAAATCCTTCTTGTTTATCGATGATCCCGCCCAGGAATGTGAAAGTATTCACATTTCGTTCAAAGAAGTACTGGAGGCTTTTATAGGATAGAATGCTCATGAGCCTAGGATCATCACAAAAGCCTTCAAGACAAAGAAGAAGAGGATCACAATAAATGTCATCCAGTGCTATGCTCCTACCAACGACAGCCACGAAGACGATAAAGACCAGTTCTATAGAAGGCTGCAGTCAGTTATCGAGAAATGCTTAACCAAGGACTTGAACATTCTTTCGAGTGACCTAAACGCCGAGATTGAAATGGACAATACAGAATGTGAAAGTACCATGGGATCGACATTGACTGGGAATAAGGAACAAAAGCGATGAGAAGTTTGCAAACCTATGCGCCTTAAACAAAATAATTATAGGTCACGTCATATTGTTGACTAGCCTGGCACAATAATTATTTGAGAAAAATTGATTCCCTATTTGTTTTCCTGACTCCCTCAATCGTTGGTATCTAAAATTAGAAACAGTGATTACATATAATTAGATCAATATAGAGTTTTCAGTTTACACTAGTCCAGTAACTTCCGTAAACAGTTATATGTGGTAATACTTATTTGTTTGGTTGATCACTATGTAATAGTCAATTTGATGTTTATCACGTATTTTATAATGTTGATCGGATTCTATCGATCAAGTTGTAATGTGACCAGTAGTCTTAGTAACTCATTGTCATGAAACCCGAATCCAGTGATTCTTGCAGATTACCTCCATACCACCGTTCATCACAACAGAATACCAGAGGTGTTGAGTCAATTAGAATAGTGAACATATTGCAACTAATTCTATCGAATTCAATGAACACGATATAGGACTTCATGAACATTAAATTATTCACTACACACTGACCAACCAATGCATACATCTTAGTTTAACAGTGGAGGGAGGTCAGTCTCGTCTCAAATAAATCAATGGTATCGGTTGTAGATTGTGAAAGTGTGTAACCTGAGGTTGAATCTACAGAAAAGCCATAAGTTTTCCTCTAAGATTGTAGGCACTCCTTACTAATGAGTGCCAAAGAGAATGAAACTTAAGTTCAAGATTTCCTTCGAACTATCCAGAAATCACCTTTAATAGTATGATTTAGTTAAACAATAATTCCAACCAACAAAGCTTGATTATCTAATGAACATGTGGATAACCAACCACAGAATGAAGGTAGTAGCTTCAATCGATGAATAACTATTCCATATGATTGAATTCCACTAATCATTATTTCTTTAGGAAACTTACAGAATCTATTGTTGAAAATATCTCTTGGTTAACTAATTACTTACTTACTTACTTACGCCTGTTACCCCTCTCGGAGGAGCATAGGCCATTCACCAGTATTCTCCATTCAACTCTGTCCTGAGCAATCCTTTCCAGCTGTCTCCAGTTACTGTTCATCCTTATATTATCTGCTTCCAGTTCTCGACGCAGGGTTAACTAATTAGAATGAAGTTAAATAAAGTTGCTTGAACATTGAATTGTAATCTGTTGTTACACTGAAGTCATTTACTATTCAATGCACCAATCAATTCCCTCTTATCAAGGATGCATTGAATTAACCCCCAACAAACTTTGAAGGTTTAATACGTTTGAACTACGTTTTGAAGTGGAATTTATAAAGACTTCTCACTAGAATCTATCAGTTAGAGTTTTATGTTGATGTTCATATTGGGATATTAATGCAGTACTGTTTACTTCAAACTCAAACAGGTTACTCATTGAACTATTTCGTCCAGTTATACAAGTATGAAGGTATTGGTAGGAGTTAACAATTTCTTGTTATTAAACTAATTGAAGAGAATAGAAATGATATTAATTAACTTAAGATTTGTTTAGTGGAGGAAGGTGGAGTGGGAGTGTTACAATTGCCAAGAGTAAAGAACTTCACTTCACTCATACTAAACTACCTTTTGTAACTGTAATTGTGATTAAATAGCTCATTGATATAAATAAGTGATCGGCTTATTTGTTAAGAAGAAGGAGAATCAGCTTGTATATAGCCACATTTATACTAATTGTACAGTTGGTTATAATTGTTACTCCTGTTAACCTTTCCTTCATTGACTTTGTAGTTTCAGTCTACTTACCACCAATTTAAGTGTAGTAATAGTTCTGTTTGTTGCAAGATCGTTAATGTAACTATATAGAAACAGAATCGTAACGAAACAAGATTGAATCTTCTGAGTGTTGAGTTCCTACTTCGTTGTTTTAGTTTTTTTTTTGGGGGGGGGGAGTAATATTTGTTGACATGCTATCAGGTCACTGATTACAAAAGTGTAAATCACTTGCGTATATCAATTTACGAATTAACAAGTTTGTTAGATAAACGCAGGCGAATTGACAGCATTATTATAGAGATTTAGAGACTTTTAGAAAGTTCATAAGATTGAAAGATACGCTATTTAATATGCTTAGCAACAGTTGAAACAGTTTACATTGTTAATTATTAGTTTTTGACCATCGATGTCTTTGAAACGTCGCTTGTGTTAGCTGGGATCATCGAGTAAGCAATAACGAGGTTAGAAGACGAGTATTAAGAAAAGTAGTAAATCAGTAGACGAGATTGTGAATTTTCGTCTACCGAGGTGATTGGGACATGCGTTGTGTATACGCAATCACCGTCTGCCTTGACGCGTAATGTTGGTTGGCGTAGAAGTAGGAGAAGAGACAGTTATGAGCGAAGAAATCAAAACATGGCTTCAGTCCATGAAGTCACCGACTGTTGGTATGAGTCGTGTCAGTAGCTGAAGACTACCTAGTTGGGGTCCTTGCGAATAACGTAACCAGTGACTAAAAACACTAGGTGACATGGTTCAGAATCGGTCAAAATGGAGCAGATGTATCAATTCATCATACTCGTCAGCTTGAAATTACTTTATAACTTGCTTTCTGCTGTCCACCTCTTTCTCCCTGAACTATGTTTTACGTGTTCACTCTTGTTTGCTTTATTATTATTATTACCATTCAGGTAACTCCTACTTTCACTAAGGTGATGTTAATCGTGTTGTTCGTTAGAGGTATGATAACTTGGACTGATTCACACATGCGCCAGGTTCTATATTGATCATACATACATGCAAATATCTCATTTCTCTGTGTTTCCAATAGTGTAGTTTATTAATTTGTTGAGATTGTACCCATTATTCTCAGTAAGATTTTCATTCATTTACTAGATGACACGAAGTGTTTCATCAAATATTTCATTCTACGAAGTTATCCAATGAAGTACAGCTCAATCTATGAGATGTTAAACATGAATATAACGAGAGTTAATCACATTACAATTGACATTCTATTTAACAATCCTCTTTGAAGATTTTTATACAGTTAGTTTCAGTCAGTGGGATGTTAAATTCGAATGACTCAACTTCACCAACTGAATTGACTGTATTCACAGTCAACTTGTATAGTTTAAAATTATATTTAGATCATGAAATAAAATCCCTAGTAACTAATATGTAGTACTCGCCTAATAAGTCAACTGAAAACACGTACTAATAACACATGAACATAATGAACATTGATGACAGTTGAGTATAACCACAGTTATACGTATATTGTGAAGTATACTGTTTAGTTATAATCGGTTGAATACAACTGAAAACCTGATAGCACTGGTAACCCCTACTGATGACGAATATCAATCAATCTTCACTTCATTTGAATGTTTTTATTTTCTTAAGAAATAAAGAAATAAACATTACAAAAAAAATTGCTATAGAAACGTTATAGAAAATGTGGAGAGGGGAACAATGAGTGAGTGAGTAAGTGAGTGAGAGAGGAGTTTTTGCGAGGAGTATTTGAATAAATAAATGAATTAGTGCCTGTCTGTAAGTCCTATTTAGTGAATGTGAATAGCATATATGCCTATCTGTAGACATGCATGGAATTAACTAGATCTCATCTGCCTAAGCATATGCTCACATATATACACACACACACAAACATACATCTATTTTCATCATCTCACCTCAATGTTATGGCTCATATTATCCACACAAACACACACACACACACTTATTCACTCACTGTTCTTGTGTTTACTGAAATCGACGAATATCGTCGAATCGTCGTCCAAGATTAGAAGTTGAGAGAAATAGTGAATAAATGAGACATTAGGCTAAAATAGTATAAACATACAAACATATTTTCTTTTTTTTTTTTAATGTATTTATTAATGATAGACATACATGTGTATGCTCTTCCATGAGTCACAGACAGATCTGGAAGTTACTTCCATTTGATGATTATAGTTTAATGCTTATCAGAATCCTTGAATGTAACACTTTTAATCACTAACAGATATTCTTGATTCAATTATTTGTAAATAGAATGAATATGAAATTGTACTTTAATTGATTGTAATGAAGAGTTACCTAATCAACTAAACCACTTCATGATAGATTAATACAATTCAATAGATTTGATTTATGCCTTGATCATCATCTTGAATTATTCAATATGGATTCATGTGAACACAGCAACTTGACAACAAAATCATAATTTTTACTTTGTTAAACTAAAAAGAAACTAGAAAAACAAACAAATAAACAAACAAACAAGAAGTAAGCTATTAACATTTAAATATGAAATAATAAAAATTAAAATTTTTATTTACAATTGGGGGTTTGTGGAGATAGTTAGTTGTCAATGCTGATATCACGAATCTGTTCTGAATCAGACAACCATTGATCACCTGGAAGCACTGCACAGTTGTTTCGTCCTAGTATGGGACTCCGCAGCAGTGCGAATCCACGACACCGTTGAGGATCGAACCCAGAACCCTCTGGCTCCGAGACGAGCGCTTTACCATTGAACCACTGAACTGGCTCCTAATGGTTGATATTTCTAATTCAGTCAATTCGTGATACGTTTGCGCGACCTCATCCATTCTAGTTTATTATCCTACTTATAATAAGGATAAATAAAAGTAGTTTAAGGTAATTCTTTTTTCTTGGTTCTATTTGTTATATAAGAGGTTCATTTAATCAATTTGACGATATAAAATAGTGTGATGTTAATTGAAGTTATGTTAAGTCAATTTTTTTTTCAATATTCAATATTTATTTAAATGGTTTATTATTTTGTTGCTAACTGAGAACAATCAATAATCTGGTGGTATGAAGTGACTTCATTCCTTCACATTTCAAAGTGGTCTACTTCATTCATAACCATGTACGAAACCTTTTAGATTGTTCGAATATCGAAAATCTGCAGAACTTGAAATTAGAACAAGCATAATATTGTTTCGTCTGTTTGATCTTCATCAAATGTTTCACTCTGGATTATGTACTATATGCTAATATGAAAAAAATGTTTAACTGATCAAGATGCCTTTATGAATCAGTTGGAACAAAGAAGTGGAAGTATTACATAACTGTTGTTGGTCATAATCAATAATGATTGCAAGACGATAGTAAGAGGATAGTTACACTAGTAGTGATTACAACAACAATGAAAATAACTTGAATAAGTATGCCACTACAGGAAATGGATTATAACTTGGAAAAATAAACTGTTGTATATAAATTTCCGAATGTATTAATCATCGAAAAATCAAAGTTACATAATGCAAAGCGTGTGTATAGAAGATGCAATTATCAACAAAGTGAAGACAACGTACTAATACGGTGAGGAAAAATAGCGATCAAACTAAGATAAGCACAAAACGGTGGATGCATCGAGTTCATATACTAAGTCATATTTAGCCAATGGAAGATAGAGCGTTACTACTGAGGACTATGGACTACAGTTGTTAGTTCAGATCCCAGTATCTTCGGCTGTGTAATAAAACGAATACGGACTCCAATAAGTAACCTTGTTGATATATGTAATATTACTTTAATTAATTTAATTTTCTCTACCACATAATCGCTATCAACTAAATAAAATAAGATTGAGCTGCATATCATATTTGCTTGTTTTCTACCGATCCATTACAATTAGTACACCTGTCCTCTTAATGTCGATTTGCCCTAATCATCGATTATGTTCACTAACAGTTATGTAATCCTTCCACCTCTTTGTTCCAACCGATTAATAAAAGGCATCTTGATTGTTTAAGCATTTTTTTTCATATTTGTATATGTATGGTAATGGGCATATTAAGGAGTAAAGTATCTGATGAAGATCTAATCGACAAAACAATCTTAATAACTTGCATATGTTATCATAATTCTTATTGTGTTAAAAAATTACTTGATATGTCGGATAACCGAAGCTATGCGTTATTCTCTAATGTTTCCCATTTCTTTCCAAACTCTTTCAAGCTACATGTTCATGAAATAGAGCTTGATTTACCGTTAATTCCTTTCTATATTTACTGAATGTGATGTATCCATTAGTTTCGATCATTTCGCTTCTATTAAATGGTAAACATTAAAGTGTAATGTATATTAATGATTTTATTTCAAGCATTTAACTTTTACTGTATTCATACTTTTCGTCAACCATGTCAGACTACATAACACTGATGTGCTCATAGGAGTTACATGACAGCAACTAAAGCCTCTTAAAATGAAGTCTAATCCAGTAATTGCCTACTAGATTATTAAAACGTTTTCTAGAAAATCTTCAAATTCAATACTGTTAATCATCGATTATGTTGTGGATTACTTCAATTTTACTTCTACAAGTGATTGTTGTTTCTTTTTATCATAAATTAAACTTGGTTGATTACTAGTAAAAAAAACAGTAAAGACTAAACAAGTTGTTGTTGTTGTTGTTGATGGTATCCGGGTAACGAATCCGAAGTATCTTACGCAGAAAATTGTTTATAAATACTAGTATCTTTTGGATGATGCTTTTTGTAGTTCTTCACTCAAGTTTCATGTCAATTCAACAGAACAAGCTGTCTTCACATTTATATTTAAAATTTTGACTTTAATGTTGACTGACAGTTGTTTTGAGTTCCAGATGTTTTTCAATCATAAAAATGCTGCTTTTACTTTACCATTCCGCGCCTTCATATCTACATTAGACACTCCTTGTTTATTGATAAAGCTGCCAGTCAAGTATGTAAAAGATTCTATTACTTCCAGAATTCCTCTGTCAAGTGTAATTGGGTTAGTGTTGGTTGTTTTGCTTTACCCTTTTGTGTATGTTGAAGCCTAACCTGTAAAAACCTTTTTATCCTAACATGTGAATATAAGTAAATGAAGTCAATGTCGATGAGAATTAGGTCATTGTTGTAAACATAAAGTGTTCATTTAAGTTGTTATGACCTTCTAGGTCTATTTTCTTATCTATCGTTTAGTGATAATCAGGTTAAATTGTCATATGATAAGAGATTAATCTAATATACTAGTCAATACGACTGTGGAAATATGTATGCAAAGATAATATAACTTATAAGTACAATTAAGTGGGTTGTTATGGAGATAGTTAATTTGTCAATGCTGATATCATGAATTGATCTGAACTAGATAACCACTGATCACCTGGAAGCACTGCACAGCTGTTTCGCCCTAGTATGGGACTCCTCAGCAGTGCACATCCACGACCCTGTTGGGGATCGAACCAAGGACCCTCTGGCTCCGCGACGAGCGCTTTACCATTGAATCACTCAGCCGGCTCCTAATGGTTGATATTTCTAATTCAGTCGATTCGTGATATGTTTGCGCGACCTCACCCATTGTCATCTATGAGTAACTAATTTAACTAATATAACCCAACTGAATTAAACATGATCTATTCACTTCATTTAGTCGGAATAAAATCAAACATTTTCTTGTTCAGTTGTTAAACGTAGAGTATTTGTTACCACTAAATGTTTACGTACACTTCACTATTAAGATATACAGTTTAATTGATTTTTGTTGGATGAACTCCTGAAGTTCACTCACACCTCACATCATCATCACCATCATCATGACCATCAGCAACAATAATGTAAACAATAGCAAGTACTACGACTATCACAACTAAAATCTGCTGTAAATGATATTTACTGCTACTCCACGGTCAATCAATGTCTGTATATTGTTCATGGAATGAGTTTGTTTGCTTAGAAAATGGCGTAAGGATAATGTATGAATGAAACTGTAGCTTCTGATTTGTTTGCATTATGAAAGAATACCTCTTAAAGTATTTGTAAAATATAATTTAGCTTTTAGTAAATGTCTTATTGACTTAGGAGTGTGACTAACTAGAATCCTTGTAAGTTATAGCCTACAATGAATATCTGTATAGTAAGGAAAGTGTGTCAACTTAAAGCCGACCTACTCCAATGCTATTCATTTATTAGGAAATGGTGTGAAACAGTTTTTGGTAGTTTGAGACAAATAACTTACTTCATCATACTTATATGCAGTCTGAAATACGACCTCTCCCTTGAACTCTAAGTTCACTTTGTTCAATACTATTGCTGTTCAAATGATTTGCTTGATATAGTAAGATCTGAAAGATTTACTTTTCTAGTTATATAGCTCAATTTATCTATGATAGTATGAATACCTTCCACCCTTCCACTACATTAAGGTATCAGCTTCAATCAACATTCAGCGAAAATGCTTATACTCTTCAGTACGAGTATAACTAGAAACACATCTCTATCAAGGAGTGCTAATAGTAGTAGTAGTAGTAGTAGTAGTAGTAGTAGTAGTAGTAGTAGTAGTAGTGTAGTAGTAGTAGTAGAGTAGTAGTAGTAGTAGTAGTAGTAGTAGTAGTAGTAGTAGTAGTAGTAGTAGTAGTAGTAGTAGTAGTAGTAGTAGTAGTAGTAGTAGTAGTAGTAGTAGTAGTAGTAGTAGTAGTAGTAGTCGAGTTGAGTAGTAGTTAGTAGTAGTAGTAGTAGTAGTAGTAGTTAGTAGTAGTAGTAGTAGTAGTAGTAGTAGAGTAGTAGTAAGTAGTAGTAGTAGTAGTAGTAGTAGTAGTAGTAGTAGATAGTAGTTAGTAGTAGTAGTAGTAGTCGTAGTAGTGTAGTAATAGTCGTAGTAGTATGAAATCCAATATACCCAATCCTCATATCAAGTAAAATAGGCATTAACTAATGTAAATATCAAATTTCTTAATTACTTGTTGACAAATTAATCAAGATGATATCAAAGCATTTCTCAAATTTCTATTCATCCAAACACTTTTTGAATGTTTTCCAAATGATGTATCAATGAAATGTTTACGAATTCATTGATTACAAAGTACAACTTGAAAGTAATATAGGTAATTGAAGTATAATAGGTGTATCTCAGTTCATGTTCATTTTAATGTAAGGTAGTTGAGAAGGAAGAGGCCAGTCTTTTGAATACTTTACTGAACCTAAGTTTCCTGATGCACAATACACATCAGTTGGTATGTGTAAGAACTTGAAGGAATTGACGTACCATGTGATGATAGCCATTCAATTCCTCATCGAAAACAACAATTCTTTTGCAGACCAGCTTGATAATGAATACTAACTTCCACAAAACTTTATTCGTACAATCTTTTTTTTAAGTATCCAACACTAAAACATAGTGAACACATTGATGGGTCACTTGAACTAGGGTGATCTTTTAACTGACGGATTTCAGGGAGCACAACATTAGTTTAAACGTGTTGATTAATTTATTTCATACTCATTATACTTGATTTGAGATAACCACATCAAACTGTATAACGCTTGTGATATCAAGACATGAAGTATACCTAAAATTAACTTCTCAAATTCATTAGCAAACAAGTAATTCCCAGTCATCTATAAAAACTCACGACATTTATTTTTCTGTTAACCATATGTACATAAGTAGTATATAATTTTATTAGACAATAATTTGATTAATGACCATGTCTTTAATATATATTCAGTTGGAGGTGGTAGTGTCTGAGTAAATAGTCGGGTTTTGTGAATAGTCGCCACTTGATCATACTATATCACTACATGTTCATCTATCGATTAGCATCATATTGTGTCTTTAATACAACCTAAAAGCATCATTCATTTAATGGCTGCTGCTAACCTGACTTGGTAGTCTGATAATCTTTGGATATGATGTTTAGAACGATGGGCGAAACACTTAAAAATTCATTTCAGTTGGTTTTCAACTGGTTTACAACAACCTATTATTTCGAAACAGCATGCATGGAAAACTAACATCCCTTCGCCCTCCTCCAGGACGCGGCTATAACAAAAGTCAAAAATGTCATAGCCGATTAGATTGACTGATATTTTATCCGTATTCTAACAGATAAACATAATTCCCTGTGACTGGCGTTGATAGTTAATCGTTCCAGTATACAAGGAAAGATCGAACTCATTTTGGGATAACTACGCAGAAATTAGCCTGGATAATGTAGTGTTTAAAATAATGCATTCAGTAATAACCAAACACTTCATTTTGAACTGTCGATTGCAAATGTTAGAAAACTAGGCAGGTTTCGAATCTAGTAGTTGTTGTACCGACGAAATATTAACCATTCAACAGACTTTAGAACACAGACATACATATCGGCATTTAACAGTAGTGGTTTTTCTTAAGCTGAAATCAGAATTCAACTCTGTGGACTAAGAGGTTCTATGTAAGTATCTGTCATTGAAAAGCTTAATTAAGAGGTAAATAAATATTGTGAAGGGTGTCTACTGTAACTAGTTGAGTTAGAGCTTTTTCTGGAATATCATGTGAACTGGCAACCTCAAGTGGTGTCCACCAAGGCTAACCTATATCACCGTTTCTGTTTAACTTTGTTGTATACTTACAGCTGAAAATAGAGCTTTTAGGTTCCAATTTTCATAGGATGATTACCTACCAAGAGGTCTGCTTAGTGACCTGCAATACATTGATATCATAATCTTGTTTGGTATAAACTGATAAAATAGAAAGTCTTTCAGTAGCTATGAACAACAAAGTAAATTTTTTTTAGAATGTAGTTCCCCCCGTCTAAATACGGTAAGCCTATTGATGAAGTAGTGAATCTTCACCGGCTGAGGTGGTTAGGACATGTGTTGCGTATGCCTGACCACCGTCTACCGAAACGAGCAATGTTGTCTGGTGTGGGAGTAGGCTGCAAGAAAGCTAGGGGTAGCCAAACAAAAACATGGCACCAATCCATGAAGTCATTCACAATTGGGCTGAGCCATGTTAATAGATGTAGACTACCTGGTTGGGGCCCACACGATGATCGTAACAAATGGTTAGAGACTTTAGGTGATATGGCTCAAAATCGATTGCAATGGCGCAGGTGCATCCACTCCTTATCTTCCTCCAAATTCTAATCTCTGTGCTTTTCATAATTTTCTCTTTACTGAATCACTTTTTATCTCAAATCTCATCTCTGATCTCTATGCCTTTCCATTAGTACTTACTCTGTTACTACCTTACCCTACTCTGGGATTTGGTCCGACAATTTAATCTTTATCTGCTAATTGAAGCATGGCAACTTGAACTGATGTACGCATGTACCAAGTTCTACGTTGTAACTGACTGACTGACCCCCCGTCTAAATGCAAATTTTGGATTTAGGACTGGTTTGTGACATTACCTGAGCTAAAGGTAGGGAGTGAAGTAAAGGTAGGGAGTGAAGTAGCTATGCAAGTCGACCTCTTCAACTATTATTGAAATCTGATCAGACTTAATTAACTGATATCTGACTTAATTTCCACATCGATTAAAATACACAATTCAATTTCCTCAACCTGCGTCACCCATGGAGTAGGTGAGATACGTGTACATCAACTTAAGGACGAGTATACTGCACAGCAGTTCATTTGGTCTTACTGTGTGAATCCAACACATGGCCACTAAGAGTTAGTGACAATTATATATTATTGTTATTTCGGTAAAAGACATTTTAGAAACATTGGTCGCAAATGTTATAATCACTGAGAAAGTGAATTTAGGTTAGACACTGGGTATTGGAAAAGGATGATCAATCAGTTGATGCAGATAAATGTAAATGTGCATTAATTGGTTCGGAAGTATACTACATTAATCCAACCACCAACTACATCTATGCGTAATTCTGACTAGTATTGGAGTAGAATGGAAGAAAGCTTGGGTTGGTAGAAACAAAATGTGACCTCAGTCCATGACTGTCGGTTTGAGCTGTGTAGGTAGAAGCAAACTATTTAATTGAGGTTTTCATGAATCGTTGTAACAAATAATTGGCTTAGAATCAGAAGTACTGTGTCGGGTGAATTCATTATATATTTCCCTTGAATTGTTAACTTAAAGTTACCTTCTCATGAACAAACTCCTTTTCCATATAAAATATTCTATTTATCCACACTGTTCTCATATTATTATTGACATACCTACTAGTTATAGTAATTCAATCTTCTTCTTATTGTGTTGCTGAGTTATTGGAACCTGATCCGAGCCAGGTTCTATGTTCTGCATACAGACATACGTACAAACATACATACATGCGTACATTTGTAATTTATGACAAACACCAACCCATAATATACACACATGGTGTTGTGATTCACAAATTGCAACTATTATACATTTCGGTTATGAGTTTTAAGTCACGTCTAGTGAATGATTTCTTAAGGCTCTGTTTCACCAATATACAAAGAACAAAATGTAATCAAAGTAAATGATAGGTACTAGTACCACGGTAAAACTTAGTAATTTCAAAGTGAATACATATTTTGGTTGTATTGTATTCTTTGAGTTGAATAGTTTAACTTTGACACTTTCAATCAGTTTGATAGATAACATTGTCAGCTTTATCTACATAAACAGTTGAACTTAATGTCATAGATATGTAAACTATTCAATGCAGAATTACTATGGACTGTAAAGTTTTCACTTGTGAAGTTCTATTTCCTATCTACGTAACAATGAAAAAGACAGCTATAAGTACAATTTTAGATGGGGGGTACCAACTCATGTTCAGTTGATTCCTTATACACGTAGATATCATCTGAATTCTTGTACACTGTCTAACTCCATATACATATGCAATAAACATATTGCACATATAATGATAAGTCAATAACGGCGATCTATACAAAGATCTAATCAGAACAGATTGGTATGCACGTGCTATTGGATACCAAACAAGCCGCCGAAATCCAGTTATATTCAATCTCACGTTAAACAAGCAAATCAGCATAGAAATTCACAATCTGAAAGTTATTATGCTCAACGTTAAATACAGCTTCTATGCACTGGTCAGGATTAAGTTTTTTGATGAGAAGTCTCAATTGACTAGGATACAATGCTTCCATATAATTTTAAAAAACCATAGTATCTGCAGTTACTTAAAAGTCATTAAATTTAGTTAGTTTGTCGTAACAACTTGGAAACATTTTGAAGTTCTAGAGTTCTAAAATTACCTTCTGAAGTCATTTACTCGACAGTGCATGTTGATTTTTATCTTTTAAGGCAGATTCATTTCTAAAGAGTCTGTAGTTGACTTAAAACATTCTTTTATTTTAGTTGCTACGATAATTACTTACTGACAATAGAGTGTTTTCCAACACAAAAGTTCAAGTTTTAACCTGTTAAACTAAGGTTATAATTTCGGTGAGATTTAACGGCATAATGTTGTAAGTCATAGTGATTATTCTGAACATGACCACTGACCCCATCTTGTGTGTCATGTCCAACAGGAAGAGCTAAATTGAACTGTTGAAATTGTCTTCTGATCTAAGTTGTAGGATTTCTTGATATGCGTTCATTGAAACGCTTGGATTACTGTAATTTTGTCTTTCCAAGTCACTTACATTTGCATTTGGATGCGATATGGAACAGGCACTTGTTTATTTTATTTTGGTGTGTAATTGCCATCAAGTGGTGTGTATCTAGATACTAATTTCACTATATAGTCCGACATCAATAACACTCAAGCTAGTATATATGGCCATAGGTTCAAGTCCGCATACCCAGATTAGTAGGACGAGATTATAGTGAAAAGAATAACACTACAACGAAATGTTAAAACAAAGGGTAAAGGTGTGCAGGAAAAAAATAATAGAACAAGATGAATGTATAGTGAATACACCTGCTCCACGGTGACCGATTCTGAACATTATCATCCAGTGTCTGCAACCACTGATTGCGATTATTGCACTGACCCCATCTAGGTAGTCCGCATCTACCAAATGCCTCAGACTAACACTCAATGACCTCATCGTTTGATACTTTGTTTTGGTTTGATCGCACTTTCCTTTTTTCTTTTTACTCCTATCGCAGGCACATCGAGCTTAAGAGGTAGGCGGTAGTCGTTCCTATACAACACATGTCCTAACCAATATAGTAAATGAGGGTTTAGGACCTCTTCAACTAATTTGTTACATTTCCATAGTACTCTACATCTAACATCTATATTATTAATTTGGTTATTTCATGTTATACGGGTAATAATACAAAGGTATCCATGTTCAAACACTTGAATCCAATGTGTATCTTCCATTTGCGTGGCCAAACTTTTAGTATTTCCCATGTATTATTTACAGCTGTTTTCAACCTTTATCTAATCTTTTCTTAGAAATCAATCGTAGGAATATATTTTCTGTTTTCTTGTGTTTCCTATCAGTGTCTCGATTTTGTTGTGTACATTACCACGTGCTTCTTTGTAAACGTGTAGGGAAGAAGATAGTCATCTACGCATACTCCACTTCGAGTTGGTCTCTGAAGCATAACTTCTTTGTAATATGTTGAAACAATATCACTTGTCAATATTTTACATCTTATTCCAAATATATTATGAACGTTTCGACGTAGTAACACGTTAATAAGTTTACTTCATGCAGTGTATACAAGTAACCATAACAATAGAATAAACTAAATACTTGTTTATACATTTCTACTATAATTTACACTGGTCACATACAACCGCCTATACATATCAGTATAATTAAGTAGTATAATTTCATTCTGTTTAGCCTTTTTTGAATATTTTCAGTATATCAGGAAACTAGTTAAATTACATGACAAACACTACAGGAGGTCTGTGTATTGTGAGTCTCGCATAGTCACATATGAACTTCATGGTGGGAGCTATTATTATTATTATTATTGTTATTATTATATTATTATTATTATTATTATTATTATTATTATTATTATTATTATTATTATTATTAATACTATCATTAGTGACACCAGTAGTAACAGTCATGTCAACAAACGAAAAATATTAACTAATATGGGTGTGTTAAAATGAATGTTTCACAGAGTTTTTATTAGAAACCGTAACGTTTAAACAAGAAGGAATAATGGGAGGTGGATGGGGAATATGATTACTGGGTTCAGTAATCCTATATCATATACTGATCATAGCTAGATGATCATTGTAAACCAGAAAATATTGGATAATGTTTCGTCTTAGTATGGGACAATTCAGTAGTATGTACACACACACACACACCTCTTACCTGAGATTAAACACAGGGCTTCCAGATTTCTCATCAAAAACTTCAACATTCAGAATATTGAAACTATAGTTAACTTTGAAATGGTATTTTGAAGTTGTAGCTCTCGTATAAACTAACACTAAATGAGGTAGCGAAATACATTGTAGATTGACTAAAACTATAATTATAAACCATTAAAAACTGTCGTAGTAACTTAAGTTTCAAGTGATTGTCTTTTGACACGAAACGGACTGAGTTTGAATCCCACTATGAATATCAACATTGGGATGCAGGTACATCCAGCCAATGAGTCCCAAGTGGGACGAAACGCGCGTCCTGGATTCCACTTGCCAGTCATAATCCAAATTAAATGATCGTCTTTTAGTTTGAAATTTTTAAGATTTTCTTCTGGTAAGATTGTAGACGCACTTTACAGAAGCACGACCAGTTGTCTAATGTTTCGTAGTTTGTAACATGAACATCAGTAACCGCTACAACACCCAATAAACCTGAATTCAATGTAAAGTTTGGTACATATTTCTGTTATGATTCCGGCATCTACTTTAAGAAGTAAATGACAAACTGTATAAATATTAATCATAAGTAGTTATCAATATGTTGAGGGTACTTGTGGAGATTATTGAAATTCGTAGTTTGGCATAACAGACTGATTTTAGTCAAAACAACCATCGGAAACCAGGTAGTACACTGGACGAATTTCCGTCATACCATAAAACACCTCAGTAGTACAGTATTTTTAAAACCCCGATACGAACTGTATACAGGGCTAGTAACCAGTCAACCAGTCAACTAACTATAAATCTCTAATACAGATTTCTACTATAAAACGTCTTAGTTATATACCCACTAGTATATTGTTATTTTGTATTTCACTTGTTAATTCAAATTAGTTACTAAGTCATTTTTCTAACCATCTATCTAACTTTTAATTTTCCAACTTAAAGATTAAGGAATTTGTAACAAACAATCAATGACAAGATAAAGACAGTAGTAACATAAAATTAGAGGACTTATTTTAGCGATGTAGGCAGGAATAAAGCAAGATAATCAAACTTCTGAATAGTGCATTTTACAATGTGTGTCGTATTCAATTACTTTCAGTCATTATTCTTGTCCTCTAGGTGGATTAATACTTGAATATGAGGAGTGTAATTTTCACTGAAGATTTCATTTCACACAATCAAAGTTATCTAGAAATAGTCTCTATGAATAGGTCTACAGAATAGTCCAGGCAGAGAAAAATAAACAAGAAAATGAAAAACTATACTTTGCTATGAAATTACACAGTCACGAGATGTACAGAAATAAGTGACTTATGTTACTAGATGCCGTTTATTTAATGCAAACTCTGCTGTTAATCCTGGGTGATTGTACACCACACACTAACTTCAATAAACTATTGAATGAACGCGCATGTGTGTTTAAAAAAGTGGGATAAAATGGCATGATTTGTTCACCCTTTCTAATTAAGTCTGTTAATGTGACTACAAACATCAAGTGATTCATACGATACCTTTAGATTGCCTACCTAAATTATGTAGATCATTCTGAATGTATGACCACTGAAAGACATGAAATCACAATGTACTAAAATACGCTGTCTCTTTAAAACATCATTTGTGATAATAACTGACGTGATTTAGTCAAGATAACTGTATATCAATTAAACGATGAGTATTCTACACAACAGTCACTTCTGTATGTTGTATAAATGTAAATAGGTTGCCATTACATAATGGCAGTCGCAGGTTATAAGTATCTGATCGCAACTGTTGAAGGAATTCGGGTATGCAAGTGATTAGGTTTGAAGCAAGCCAATCAGAAGAAATATGGTAAATCAGTCGATGTGGACGTAAATGTTCATTGATTAAGGTGACTGGAAAATGTACTTTCACATGACAAATCCACCACCCTACCTCTATCCGTAATTCTAACTGATGAGCGGTTTGGATTAAAGATAGTTAAACGTAGGTCAGACAGAAGGCATGATACCAGCCCATCAAGTCACTGAATGTCGAGTTCGAACTGTGTTTGCACATGAAAAGAGTATCGGTGGGGTTCACACCTTTGTTGTAAGAAATTGATTAGAAACTATTAGTGACATGACTAGTGGTCAGTTACACTGGATCAGGTGTATTCAGTCTTCATGTATATTATATCATGAATATAAAATTACTGCATACCTCTCTTTCCATGAACTAATGCCTTTTCATGTATCGTTTTCTCCCCGTCTACACTTATCTTACTGACATTGAAGTAAGATTGTACTTCTAGTAACTTTGTGCTTTTATTATAGCTTTGATGAGGTGTAACTACTAGCATCGATGTACACCTTTGCCCGGTTCAGTGTTGTACAGAACTGACTGAGGAGCGGTAATATAAATGTTAGGTCGGACCACAAAGAAGCGTAACAAACTTTCAGAACTGTGTTTGAGAACACTATTTCATTTATTCGAACTGTCTGTAATGTAAACATTTTGTTTCTATTATTGTTACGCTTCGCTTGCCCTATCCTCTCGTTTAGCATAATTACTTGTTATTATATTGTCTCTTGTTATGGACTACAGTCAATTAGTTGTGTACAAGTTGTTCCTATTAATTACCACTATTTCCCTCGTTTTGTATTCATGTTAATTTTCTAATTGGTTTGCTGTGTGGCCTGATTTTATGTATATATAAAAGAATGCTTGAAATATAATAGAATTCGATTCGATTCTAGTCTGGCTGACCTATTGGCTCGCATTCTTCCTATTTCGGCTTGGGACTAAGTGGGCACAGGGCAGACGCGCAATAACCAACTAGGCACTAGTAATTGGCACTCGGTCACCCCCCCCCCCCAATTTCTTACGTTTTAACAAAATATGCCAATTAAATTGTGGGATGTAATAAGATTAGTGAATTATAGTTATTAAGACTGACTGTATTTTACCCCGAATAATCATTATCACATGAGATCGACTGTTTTCGTCATCCAACTATCCGATTTAGTATATGAATCGATTATATTCTCTATCGACTTGAAATAATCCCTCTGAAACCTCAGGAATTCTGTCGAAATGTCAATCGATTTTATTAAGGAATCCCATTTTCAATATACATGAGTATGTGTCTGTATACAATAGATTACTGAGTTAAAAGGTAACAATCCTGTTCAATGTAATTTAGATAGCTGTGCCTCTCATGAACTAATCAACTTGGGGATTTACGTCTAATGTTTTATTGTCATCTTGTTGTTTAGGTTTGGTGAGTAACATGATTGATGAATTGATGTGTCAACAAGTTATTTTGATGTAGGAATAGTTTACAGACTCGTATCTCATACGTTGTGTAAGTTTTAATGAAGCTAACTTCAGTGTGGTCCCTTTCTTCTCCACTTCAATATATCTGATATGGAACATTATTTGACATATTTATATGACTGTAGGGAAACAGTCAGTTAGAGTATAGTCGATAGTTGAGTTACGATATAACTTACATAGACAATCATCAACTTTCATGCAAATCCATATCTTATTAAAAATGACTTATTGTAACGCCCTTATTTTTTAATCAGAAAGTATATGAATATGAAGAGCAACTCATTTATGACATCACATGGTGGATATTACTGTGCCGAACAAAGTATCAACTCCTATGTTCACGCTAACCAACAGGCAAACACGACATAAACAAATGTCTTGCTTGCACCGAAATATCCATTCTGAACGAATTCCATGTTTAAGTTAACTTTAAATGTAACCTAACACTGTCACTAACCCTAACACAACCATAACCATTAACCGTAATGAGAATCCATTTAAGGGTGCATACATGACTATTTGATTTCATTTGTAAGTTTATAGAACATGAGTGTTTTAACGTTGTTATATTTTTCGCTGTAGGCGACGAATTCGATAGTGAGCTTGAATCACCACATGAATCAGTGGGAATTCTTTTTACATTTTTGATTATTATCTTTTCTGCCAATTAGATTTTGCTAGGTTTTAAATTCATAATTGAGACTGGATCATTTTTAACTTAGAATCCCAATGATTAGTTTGATCCGTTAAACTGATTATTCATCGTGATCACTTTGAAAATCGTTGATTGTTTTCCGTTTACTGTGTTATAGCCAGATATTCATTGACAGTGAAGATCATCTGCTTCATCATGTAATAAACGTCCTAAACAGATTTTGTACACTAAACTCCTAATCACTCATAAACGAGAACATTACTGCCAAATGTTTAAATTTTAAACTTAGGTCTGACACGTAACAGTCATGTTTCTCACCTCTGTCTATCTGAACTTCCCAGTGATAATGGTTAGTCTTTCTTCTGACTAAAGTCCCACTTAAGTACTCCTCAAGTTCATGATAATCCCACTAAATCTCAATCTTTATGAATTAATCGTATATTTGCATAAATGTTAGATAAAGGTAAAAACCAGTTCCACATAAGCCAATTCAAGAGAAAAATTGAATTTTTCCAACTTTGTTCACTTATAGTTGGATGGATTTTTATATTTTCATTGATTTGTTATAGACTAAAGCTGGACAGTCACTGTTGGTAAATGTAAACCTGAGCGGATTGCCTCGATATAGCGAATATTCATAAGTATCATTTAATTCGGTTTGTGACCGGCAATTGGAATCCAGGACGTGCGTTTCGTCCCACTTGGGACTCGTCAGCTGGATGTACCTGCATCCCAATGTTGATGTTCACAGTGGAATTCGAACTCAGTCCGTTTCGCGTCAAACGCCACCGCATTCACCACTAGTGCATTTATGTTTTTATAGTGACCACTAGAGAATTTTCCTTTGTAATTATTGTTTTCAGATTTTGGTTCTGTATAAATTAGAGATCACTCTTCAGTATCATCATTGATTTCGAGCTTGATAAGAGAAGGAATTAGCATCTAATGTGCTACTGATGCACAACGACAAAGTTAAAAAGTTTAAATCATGATGGTGTCATTATGTTTTTAGACGCATCTTTTCAGCGCAAAATTCTGATTAACATTTGGGAATAGAATTTTATGATGATGACATCACGATGCCAATTCACTTATTAACTAGATAATTGATGATGAACTGATATTGGCATGAAAAAAATTGTTACAATATTAACGTCAATGGATGCCTAGTAAATCACTGTATGTTTGCCAGATCCCCACTAAGTCCCAAGCCGAGATAAGAAAATGCATGATTGACGAACTAGCCAGACAGAATCGTATTATATTTCAGGCATTCCTTTATTTATACATTAAAGTAAACCACACAGAGAACCAATTAGGAATCTTACATTAATACAAAACAAAGGAGATAGTGACAGTGATTAGGATTAACTTGTATGTCGGTAATTAGCTGTAGTTTCTAATAATAGACAATATACCAACAGCAATTATACTAAACGGGAGGATAGAGTACATGGAACATAACAGTGATAGAAATGAAATGTTTACACTATCCACAGTTAGAATATTTGAAATAGTATTCTAACATACAGTTCTAAGAGTTCATTACTCTTTTTTTAGTTGTTCAACATATATGTCTTGATAGAAAGAAAAAAATACTTTGATGATATAAGTCTCAATGTCATTTTTTGATTGCATTTAGATTAGATCAAACGTTTTCATTGTTTTCCCTACATGAATTTCATCCATAGATTTTAGTTATTCTGTTTTTATTTGAAATGAAAACTTCAATGTGAATCATACTAGTTTTGTATTATTCAATCATCTTCTAAGTGAACAACAGTTCCATTGATTGTTTATAGTAAATCTAATGAATAGTAAATACATTTCAAATTACTTTAGCCTTGTAGAGTAGAGAATGGAGAATGCTGATCGTTGGCATATACTCAATGTGGGCTAACAGGAGTTGATTGATTGATTGATTAGCTTAACATAGGTTCATGAATAATCCATTTTAAATACTCACCCTATCTTTATAAATCATGCATTGGTTCTGGTTGTCTTCATTCCGTTGTCATGGAATATAATTTAAAAAAGTTTGAATTCGGTGTCAAGAATTGACCTGGTTTAGACAATCGATGAAAACCAAAAAGTGTCAATAAACAGCCGCTAAGGGTTCTCACACTTGGATATAACTGACTTTTATTTTGACTTCCTGTAATTCAATGTTTGTTCAACTAAGAACTATTCGCCATATGAAATTCAAATCCAAGAACAATCTCCACTGCACCTAATCATAATAAGAGCATACTAGCAACTTCACCAGGTAATTCCTGGAGTCCTAGTGACAAGACATGATCATACATATTGAGTGTGAGTCAGTTACCAATATGTGGATAAATTTGCGTAAATAAATGCCTAGAACTGAATTGAGATGGTAGGAATCGAATCATCTGTTGGGTGATAGCCAGTCGGTTAGCTCAGTGATCTAACTGTCAACTGTTCAACAAAAAACTTAGAACACTCGAGCTTCATCTCAATAATAATGTCGTGCAATTCACACTAGTGAAGAGTTTCATACTAAAAGGTAACAACAGCCCAGTTTTCTAGCCTGATATTTACTGTTTGTCTAACTCAGGTCAATTTGAGATATCCATTTCAAATTCAACTACATCTCTACATCATTCATGATTAAAACATGTTGAACTGTGAAAATTCTTCAATTTTCAATGTTAAATTCATTTCTAAAGTAATCAGTCGTCAAGTGAATATTGATTTTAAGAAAATTTGTAGACATTCTACATGTTAAATGTGACCAATGAAATTCAAGTAATAATCATTTAGTCTGACAACTGATTGGCTGGCTGTTGACCTTCAGACATGTATAAATATGCTTATTGTATTGATCGATTTGATTAGATATTTTTTTAAAATACAAAAAGTGGATTCATTTGCTTAAATCTCAAAAAGAAATCAAAGTGATTTGCTTCATTGTATAAAGAAACCAATGTAAATATTAGAGGTAATTACCGAGCTGTATGCATTCCAGCGGGCACAGTCATGGCCTGCCTCGACACATAACTCTGGCTGACATTAGGAAAGAATGGAATGAAACCGTAGATGTCTTAAGTGTAATATGGCACCAATTGATAAAGTCATTGACTTTTAACCTGAACTGTGTTGGTACATGCCGGATAAATGACAGGAGTCAGTACACTTGTTGTAACTGAATGGTTGAAGACTTGTGATGACGTGACTAAAAATTGGTGACATTAGCTCAAGTGCTTCCATCCTTTTCTGTTTTTGTTTAAATCATGAATTTGAAGTTATTTTATACCTTTCTTTCTAAAAATTAATTCTTCTAACTCACGCCTTTTATCCTACTGCCAATTAAGTAGCTCTTTCTTGTAAAAATTTGGTGTTTTGTTGCTGTACTGATGAAGTATGACCAATTGGGGGGCAATACACATATCCATCTGATTCTCTGTTGTATATGACCAGCTAACTGTGTACAATATAATGAATTCAATTATATTGTACATTCTCTTTAACTGCTACTTTATTATTCGAAAACAAAAGTGAGCATACATACATTATATCTTATCAACAAGTTGAGAACACTTAAACTGCCAGCTCATTGAATCAGGAGGCATCCATAAGTTGGTGATTTGTGTTAGCTATTTGACATGAAAGTGTCGGTCCTGATTCCCCCTAATGAAACAGTTTTGCATTTTATGTGACAAAAACCACAACATTAATGTCTTGAAACAATATATGGATGTGGGATAACTACTTTTTCTGTGTACCTTTAACATGCAATTTAGGTTCAGTGTGTTTTATTGACAAACTAATAAAGTACCTTTAAAGTCACCACCCCACACTCTTTTAGTTAATTAAGTTAATTTAGTTAATTTAGAAAGTACCTTACTTGATCTCACTAGTGAGAGTTTTCATCTTTAAAATAGATACAAACATCGGGTTCATTTACATTTTGAAGGAGTTTAACAGGTGTCACTATACAAATAAGTCACTTTAGTATCACAATCCAACTCAAACGTCTTGCTGAGATAGAAGACAAAACTTAGATAAAAGAAAACATTGCAGTTTAGTCTGTAGAATTCATTTAACAGTGAACAGGAGTAGACAACTAATGATGCTGCCTTTTTTCACAATGATCAGTAAGTTATGCATATGAGGTCAGTCACTTGTTAAAGAGCTCCATCGTCGCAAATTGTGTAGCTTCATGATAAGGATTTGAAACTTACAACAAGCAACACCTCTTGCTTAAAGATTTCAGGTATGCCTCGTTGATAAGAGCCAATCTGCGTAAAATTTAAAATAATACTGGATTAATATTAAATTGTTATGACGAGAGAGAATTGGGGAGTGATTGGATGGCCGAGTGCAAATGACTTGTGCCTAGTTGGTTATAGCGCGTCTGCCCTGTGCCCTCTCAGTCCTAATCCGAAATAAGAAGAACACGAGCCAATAGATCAGCCAGACAGAATCATACTATATTTCATGCATTCTTTTATATATACATAAAATCAGACCACACAGCAAGCCAATTAGAAAATTAACATGAATACAGAACGAGGGAAATAGTGGTAGTGAATAGGAACAACTTGTATACAACTAATTAACTGTAGTCCATAATAAGAAACAGTTTAATAACAGCGATTATGCTAAACGGGAGGACAGGGCAAGCGGAGCGTAACAATAATAGAAACAAAATGTTTACATTATAGAAAGTTCAAATAAATGAGATAATGTTCGCGAGCACAATTCTGAAAGTTTGTTACGCTTCTTTCTATTCCGGCATAACACCTCCCCTTTTTGAAAAGAACTGGTATGGTCCAGTGGGTTCGCATAATCAGCTTGGTTGTGTACAACTAAAAAGTACTCGGAAAAAAAAAGAACATGATTAATTACAATTCATGAAGCAATCACAATCTACCACTAATCTCCTTCCCCGCGAAAAAGTGTGGGGTCTTTGCGCTGTAGCCGGAGCAACACTGCGTCTTCTTTCGCATGTGATGTCATTAAGCCAGGAATGTTGCGACTTTCGAAGTGTACTTTGGAAATAGAACCAATTTTCTTCGGCTTAACGTTTCTTGTTGGATGCTGAGGCTTCGTGGGACAATTGGAAGGTTTTTGCAGGCTTCTCGTACTGATCTTCTCGCTCCTTCTTATAGTTCTGATGCGCGCACATCTATCAGAACGAGCATTTTGCAATTCTGGACATTCCACATTCGGATTGACATGGGCAGAATTCTCCAGTACTTCATCTTGCTTCACTGGAGAAGTGATACTAGGCACGGTGGGAAGAATTACTTCCGTTTCACATGGTGTCTGGGTCTGAGAGCCGATTTCGGATATGGGCTGAGGAAGCGCATCGTTCACTGACGGTAGGCTAGTGCTGCTGATCTGGATGCGTGTTTGTTCCAGCATTAACTCAATTAATCGCTGGTTACCAATTATAAGCTCCTGCAGCAACTCGGTCGCACGCTCGCTCAAAACCAGCATACTGAAAATATTGACTCAGCTAACTGCCAAATGATGCAAGGTCAAGAATTAGTTTGGGATGCTAATTGGTCCTTGATGAGACGAAATTATGGACCGATGACCTTGATAACGCTGAGTCTGTTCTGATTCGTTGATTTTCACCCCAATGTTAACTCAGCTAGCTGCCAAAATGATGCAAGGTCAAGAATTAGCTGAAGATGCTGATTGGTCCTTAGTGAGACAATATTATGGACCGAAGACCTTGAGAAACCTGAGTTTCTTCTGATTCGTCGATTTTCACCCCGTCGCCAACTGTTATGACGAGAGAGAATTGGGGAGTGATTGGATGGCCGAGTGCAAATGACTTGTGCCTAGTTGGTTATAGCGCGTCTGCCCTGTGCCCTCTCAGTCCTAATCCGAAATAAGAAGAACACGAGCCAATAGATCAGCCAGACAAAATCATACTATATTTCAAGCATCCTTTTATATATAGACAAATTCAGACCACACAACAAACCAATTAGAAAATTAACATGAATACAGAACGAGGGAAATAGTGGTAGTGAATAGGAACAACTTGTATACAACTAATTAACTGTAGTCCATAATAAGAAACAGTTTAATAACAGCGATTATGCTAAACGGGAGGACAGGGCAAGCGGAGCGTAACAATAATAGAAACAAAATGTTTACATTATAGAAAGTTCAAATAAATGAGATAATGTTCGCGAGCACAATTCTGAAAGTTTATTACGCTTCTTTCTATTCCGGCATAACAAAACTATCTTTAATTTCCTTACAAATACAGCTGATTATTTTATCAAGGAACAACGATATCCAGCAATTGCAAGGAATGTATAGTAATAGTATTCCATAATATATTGACTAATTAGTCAGATATTGTTATCATTTAGTTGTTTGTATTCGTCATAGATTGATATCGGTTGGTTACCATTGAAAACGTAGGAGCAATGGTCAGGTGTTTCGCCCGAATATAAGGCTCCTCAGTAGTGTTTACTCTCCATTCTATCAGAGAATAGTAATTATTATTACAATAATTATTATTGTTATTATTACTATTTTTTAATTAATCAACAGATTATGCACGATGAAGTCAGTGAAACAGAAAATATACGTAAGAATTTGGCTATTGAACGTATGATTGTAGATGGATGCGATTTATTACTTGATGTCAACCAAGTATTTGTACGTCAAGGTAAGTAAACATAGTTTATTCATGAAATGAAACTATACATAATTGGTTGGTTGTTACTATGATAAATGAATTTGATTCATTGAAACAATTTATTTATCACTTTTAGACTGATATTTTTATGATAATAATAAGATATGAAGACAGTGAAGCATCCTTTTCAGATAACCGACATTTCTCTACAACACTATGTTTTTTACAACGAAAGGGAGGGGAAGTCATAAATGCTTACCAATAAAAATAGCCTGTTTCATTTTGCTGGAGGGCAGGTCTGTAGAGTACTGAATTAATCCTTTGTAAATCACCCACTAAGTTATTGTATGTGGTCAATTTCCAGCGACTGTTTCTTGAAATATGCAGTCAAGCTTCAAATTCGACAAGGCCACTACTATTAACACATATTCAACAGATTATTGAGCCAGTATACCTTGACTTTGCTCATCATATGGTTCACTGGTGAGGCTTACATGAACATATTAGCTATAAGTTTGCTTAGAGTATTCATTCCTAATAATACATTTTTAACTTTAGCATAATACCAAAATAAAGTAAATGTGTGGTAAACTGATGGATTATTAAAACAGACCATAAAATACTTCTTTAAATAGTTAATTTAACATAACAAATAGGTCTGAGTTAAACAATCAATAATCACAATGAACGACTGTACAGTTGTTTCGTTCTAGAGTGGGAATCATTAGCAATGCGCTTTCACGAACCCACCAGAGATTGAACCCAGAACTTTATGTTTGTCCAGTGTTTCTTAGTGACCAATAGTCGTCTAACGTAGATAAGTTTGTGGTGTCAAATTAACTTTTTGACATTCGACAATCTTAATAACACCTAATTTGCTTTACATGGTGTTCAATAGGACATCTGTAATGTAATGAATGAATTCATTTGGTCATATAATCTCATCTTTATGTTATTTAAAGGTACTTGTTTCTTTCGGTTACTGTGTTATGAACTGATATTGATCAGTCTCTTTTGCAATAAGTGAATTCTGCGTGGATTGACTCCATTCAATGTTCGTTCACTGGTACAAATTAAGTTGAATTTATGCTGTCGAGTAAAATCAAAGAGTTACGTTTTGTCTTATGTACAACTTTAGTCAGATTATTGTTCACTTTGTTGTAGAATAATCTATTCAATTACAGTTATTCTTTTCCTCATTAAATGAATAGGTACAATAGTTTGTGATGGTTTCACAGAGATTTATTCAAACTTGGTGACATACAACTATTACTACTTTGATGATTTTGATTGAAGTTTAGTAATGAATGATTGATATCATCATATAAAATATAAACATAAAATCATATCAGGAAATCGAACTCATCACCTATAAGTTTCTTGGTGAACATATAACTATCAGAAATACTAAGTCTATGTTGAATTGTAGAATTACCACTTCAATTAATGAGTAATATAATGTGGTGAAAACTTTCTCATTTTTGATATGTCTAAAATGTACTAATAACGACTTTGTGTAGTGCTCAGAAAGTTTATAATTATTTGAATACAACCTTCTTTATCCTATTTTTCTATGTCGACTTAATGTAGAACTTGTCAATCAACTAGGTGTTGTTTCAAAAAGGCATCTCTTGTAGAAATTAAGTTGTCAGTAGCTCATGAAACTCGTAAATTATGCATACAGGCATACAATTATAATATCTACTGTCCTATATACTATTTCTGTATATTGATTTGTTGACAACATTCATGCACTTATTACATAATCTCATTAACTCTTCAAAAACGTCACTCATTATACATATGATTATGGATTTACTGTTAAACTCTGAATGGTTCTATCGAAATCAAAACAAAATCTTTAGCATCGATATATATATATATATATATATATATATATATATATATGTATGCTGGACTCTGATTCATTGGGCTATATAGTGGTATTACTTTAATAAGTTTAAAACATTAACAAAAAACCTCTAAAACCACTAAGATCACATCATATTGTAATCTCTGAAGCTTTATTCTTAGTTCATGCTAAAAATAGTTTCTCATTATTGCACCTGTAGAATAACCCATAGCAACACCATCTGTCCATAGGTACATTTCGTGACTAATGCTCAATTGAATACTCAGTTTAGATTCCAAGAAAACGTTTTTCGATACAAAACAACGAACACTTATCCAATTTTACTTGATTGAGAAATTACGGAAGATGTAGAAACATTTACATTTTTGGGTGGCAGCATCGATAAACAAAAAGGAGTGGATTAGAAAGGCATGTATAGCATTTCTACAACTGAAGGGTGTCTGGAACTCAAACCATTTGTCAGCCAACATTAAAGTTGAAATTTGCAATGCGAATATGGAGACAGTTTTGTTGTATGGAGCTAAAACTTGTGTGAAAAACTACATAAAGTAACATCCGAAAGATTCAAGTAGTTATAAACAAATCACCGCGTAATATACTTCTAATCCGTTAGATAGATACCATCAACAACTATCTTTTGTGACAGAGAACAAATCAACCAACTTGCAGTTGAGGAAGAAATTAAAAAACTACACTGAAGGTGGATAGGACACACATTGAGGAAATCGTTAAACTATGTCACAAGACAAGCACCAACATGGAATCCTGAAGGCGAAAGGAAGAGAAGAATACCTAAGAGCACATTGCGTCGGGGATCGGAGATAGACATTAAGAGAATGGAGAGCATTTTAGAAGAGCTGTAAAGGAAAGTTCAGAACAAGAGAGTTCTTTGGAGAATGGTGGTCGATGGCCTATACTCCACATAGGGTAACAGACATTGATTGATTTATTCTTTTCGATAAAACATAGACATACTTACACTCATTTCATGCATTTTTATGTACCGATTACTTTTGTTACGTAACACTTATCAATTTATGTGGTTATTGATTAAAAGCAGTCATCAGAATCATAAACAATAACAGTCATTTCACAATGATTGATGCATGTCAAAATTATTCTACACTTTAAACAAACATAAATAATCACGCGTAAACTTAATCAATCAATCAATCAATCAAATTGAAATTAATGATCATTGAACATTTAAACATTCAATATTCAATAAGCTGTTCATTTTTCAATCATTTCATCCTCACCTATCCCCCTCCTTCCATCCACCATGACAACCAACTTCATCTTCCCATTGATTTAAATCATTTGTTTATCTGATTTCCATAGATTTCAGTTGAAATCATGTGATAACAATAATGTTTACCAATAGTGATTTTCTGAAAAATGAACAAATAAACTAAACCCTGGAAGTTCTTATTTTTTTAAATGTAAACTAATAACAATGAATAAACTGAAAATGCATAGTGAAGTGTTGTTGAATAACTAACAGTCAAGATAGCGGTGGTAGCAGTAGTCATCGCTGTCATCATAGTTGGTGTTGTTATTGTAGTCGTCGTAGGAGCGATGTTAGTCGAGTGATATTTTGTAGTGTTACTTCCAGTTAATTAGCTCATTGAAATTCATACATTTGGTTCCTTTCATGAACTTAAAAAGAACAAAAATAACTATTTGTACAGATGCAGAATAAGAAGATGATTCAATGGAATAAATCTAATGTTATGAATGCAGGAAATGGTGTAATAAGTTAATCAAAATATGCTTCAAATGGATGAAATGATACAATTACATTAATCATTTGTTGTAATTAATTTGATGAGTGACATGAGTGACAACTGTTTCCTTTTGAATACATAAATTGACAGCATAAGCCCAGGCAAACTTTAAAAGACCGGATGTCAGCTTATCTATTAAACACTTTTGAGGACATCAGTACATGTACCTCATGTCCATTTTCGCTGAGGTGTCTGAAGATGGTGCTGCAATAAGTTTTCATATCCGTTAAACTAAGTTTCTTTGGAATATGCTCGCTGAATCTAAGGTAGGCTCTTCTTTCAGTTCTACCAACGGTAACTGCTTTGGCGAATGCAGTTAAATTTATAAAGTCATTTGTTACTAACATTGAGAATGATACTTTTCAACCTTGAATTAGTTTGAAACAGCCTATTGTTTCGTTCACAACAATCAGCTTTTCTGTAGGGTATGTACTTGTCACTGTTGTATTCATTCTTCTTCTGTTTGTCATCACAATATCATCTCCATTGAAATCGTGTTGAGTAACAACTGGCTTTATTGAAATTCAGGCACCATGCAGTTGTCATAAGTGATTTAATATCAAGCTCTAACGCTTATTATCTTAGTATCTTACATTCAGAACCTCTAGATGCATTAAGCTGATACTTCTATATCTGACTTTCATTGTTTGTTAGTAAAATTTACCCTGTAGTCTACACAGAATTCAATCATTAGATAAACACTTAGTTGATTAAATGTTTTGATTATGACAAGTTTTGTAAAGCAAACATTGAAAATTTCGTAATGAACTAAGGTCAATTTGTTGTAACTGTCTGTTTAGACGGAAGGGGGACACTATTCAAGTTAAATAACTGATTGAATTTCATACTACCTCTTAGGGATTTACAAGAATGTACACTTTCTTTGAATATAGTTCACTTTTAATTTTCTTCATGATGATTTGAATTCATCAGATAGGCTGTTTCTAGTTGTGAACTAATACATCCTACAGTTCTTCCGAGCCTATTTCAAGCAGTTACACATTCTAAGAGGTTACTATTGAGCTATTCATTTGTAAATTCGATATGTTTTTACTGACTCTTGACAGAATTGGAATTAATGTTATACTTGTTTATTCCAGAATGCTTATCCTTGAACGTGTACTTCTGTCATTGCATAATTTTTCTCAATTTGTCAACAAGGTAGTATGAAATCCCCTACCCCTTGGTTCGATTCCCTTAATGGAATCAAGGATGTGCACTGCTAAATAGTTCCCGTACTGGAACGAAACAGCTGTCCTAATGCTCCCTGGTTTTCAATAATACACTTACGAACATCAATCTATCAAAAAGCTTAGCAACTTAATCCAAAATCATTCTCCACAAGAACACCTCATAGTAGCTATCAGGTGTCATTTTAACCAAGAAATGATTTGTAAAATCAAAATTATCGAGGATTAGACGATTGTTTCTTGATAATATGAAACTATTTCTTCTACAGATCATAAGTATGACCATTATAGTTTACTTTTTTTTATTGATTCTTCTTACTGAATATATCTCATAATAAACTTTTTGCCTTACATTAATCAGGTACATTAATTCAAGTTATGTGTGATAAACTACGTTCATCTCGTTCAAGATTAGGTAATTTTGGTTCATCATATAAAGAAAGAAAAGAAGCTGTACGTCAAGTATTTCTATTCACAAATCATTTATTGATTACGGCACGTACTAATAATGGGAAATTACGATTAGTTAAAGTAAGTTGTTAAGTGTACATCTATTTATTTATTTGTTTTAAACAAATGAAAAGTACACTTAGCATGTAGTTAACTGTGGAATGTCCTGGATGAACAATTCGTCTATCGATTTGATAACTTACTGAATATACCGTTTTCTTAGTGTTGATATTCATTGTAATGATAGTCAAACAATTGTAATTATATCTATGAACACCATCCTAGTTACTTCAATGAAAATAGTCAACATTATAACGCTGTTAGTTAGATTATTGTTAATCATTTGATAAAACTGATGGATCCACATATATTCATACATTCCTCTTTGATGAAACTATTGAAGAGAACTATCATCATTATTTGATGTAATCAAAATTCATTCATGCTTCCATTAGTCTCTAAAGAATTTATTCAATCAGATATTAATGGTGTATTCACTAAGAGACAAGAATGTCAAGACGAACGTCTATGCTTCAGTGATAAGCCAGGACTTTTAGAATTAAATCATATCAGTAATAAAACACTTATTAATGTATGATATTCTGATTCTATATCACTTATTGGTTCAACTAATTATTTCAAGCAGTTTGAACTCAACTTCTGTGGGAAATGATTATGTAATATTGGGTAGTCTATAAACAGAACGATCCACTTATTTAGTGCGTTATGTGTTCCATATTCCTCTGTGAATGTTTATAATCAGTCTAGTCTCCGTGATCGATTATATTTGATTCATGAATTCCATAGTAATCACTTATCATTTTTATAAACAGCGGAAGTGGAGATGGACGATGGTAAAATACATCAACCACCATGGTGGCACGTACTTCACAAGTTTCCTTGAAAATTAGATTAATAATAGGATAGTATAAAATCATTGTGAATGAACAAGATCATAACACAATGTATAGAAATAAATATTTATTTGGGTAGAAAGTATCGTAGAATTGTGTCTGTGGAGATTCCATGTTTAGAAATTGTGAGAGTCTAAAGAAATTTCTTGTCTACTTCGTTGTTTGCCTGACAGTAAACGTATCGAATCATTATTAATTCCTATACTACTGGAGTAGAAATTAAAATTTCTGACGTTTCGCGGCTTAGTGTAAGTCGCTTCATATCTCTAAAGAAGCGACTTACACTAAGCAGCGAAACGTCAGAAATTTTAATTTCTACTCATTGGAATTTTACAAATATATATAACTCATTTTATAAACAACCTATCCAATGCTCAGTTTATTTGAAATTATCAAAACTAACCTTGGTAATGATGTATACTATTGGATTTGTTTGCTTACACTATTTGTTACATAACGTCAATGATATTCAGGTATCAGAGTGCTCTGATTTACATATTTGGGGTTGGATGGTTGTGAAGGCGAGGTAATGTATCACACTGTTGAAAATGCACTCACTCATTAACTAAAAAGAAGGTAACATTGAGACGTTCTGGATATTTGTTCAAAGAAGTAATCAATAGAGTTTCCTATTTTAATGACCTGAATATATTCACAGAAGTATTCAATTAGAAATATCTTGTTTGTATAAAGACTTTTATTACAAATAAAAAGTTCGATATTATATGCATAGTTTATAGGTTTTATGATGTCCAGCAACGTTTATCAAAAATGTAGCCATGATAAATTTTAGCCAATCAGAGGACAAGAAATAAATCGTCTTTACATAGTTAATTAACTTATTGTTAATAGAATTTAGGTATGCCTGACCACCGTCTACCTCGACGAGCAATGTTGTCTGGTGTGAGAGTAGGCTGCAAGAAAGCTATGGGTGGCCAAACGAAAACATGGCACCAATCCATGAAGTCATTCACAATTGGACTGAGCCATGTTAATAGATGTAGACTACCTGGTTGGGGCCCACACGATGATCGTAACAAATGGTTAGAGACTTTAGGTGATATGGCTCAAAATCGATTGCAATGGCGCAGGTGCATCCACTCCTTATCTTCCTCCAAATTCCAATTTCTGAGCTTATTATAATTTTCTCTTTACTGAATCACTTTCTATCTCAAATCTCATCTCTGATCTCTATGCTTTTCCATTAGTCCTTACTCTGTTACTACCTTACCCTACTGTGGGATTTGGTCTGACAATGTAATCTTTATCTGCTAATTGAGGCATGGCAACTTGAACTGATGTACGCATGTACCAAGTTCTACGTTGTAACTGACTGACTAATAGAATTTACAGTCTATAGATCGTCCATAGATCCCCTTGAAAAAACTTGTCAGTATAGCTTCATAAAGTTGTTCTCTGAAAGCAAATAGGTTCTTTGCTTGCTGCACATACAGTCAATGTTACTAGTATGTACCACAGTAGTTGGATCGATAAAGTACTATTTTTGAACAACCACATGATGTAGATAGCCACATCTTTTTAGACAGTCGTGCAACTTACAATCGTTCCTGTTGATAATGTTTCCGGAATAATATGCTCTTACAAATTATTAGAGGTAACATAACCACTCACGTATCAGGAACATTTTTAATATGTGCTACTTCTGTATATATTAGACAGATACAAACAATCTACAACGTTACAGGTTTTAATTATTAAACCAACTACTCACTCAATGAATCAACTTACTTCTGCATGTGCTGTACTTTCTCATGCACAGTAAAATGTGTTCCTCTCCATCAATTAGCAAATACTTAGCCAATGTTTGCGTATCACTTTAACTGTCTTCATGAATTGATCTGTACTGTTAATCACTATCTCATTTGTGATTATTTGTTGTGTTTATACTTGGAGTATTATAAAGTTTTGTTAACCATAAGAAGGTTATAATTAACATTTAGGATGAAAAACAGTGTTAACGAATGTTTGTCTTGCCAACCACAGTTAATATCATGAATCTAGATAAGTTATTAGGAAGTCATTGTAAATTCTAATTGATTTATTGCTATATGTGCATCCTGAGCTGGTTACCTTGATAGAGTGATTATTCACTAGTATTATTTAAGTGGAATTGTGACTGGCAAGAGGAACTTAGGATGCTCGTTTTGTCCTATTTTTGGACTCGTCAGCTGAATGTAACAATATCCTGATGTTGATGTTTAAAGTGGGATTTAAACTCAGTTCGTTTCATGTCAAACTCCATCGCGTTCACGACTAGATAGGTGCATTTAGTTGACGAGTCCCAAATAGGACGAAATGTGCGTCCTGTAATCCACTTGCCAGTCACAATACAACATAAATAATAAATAAGTTATCTATGCAACTTTTTCAGGCTACTCTTTCGGTGAACTACTCTAAATATGAAACCTTATTGATTGTTTACAGAGAATAACTATCTCATTTGGTTTCGTAGTAACATAATCCTTAAATAACTGGATATTACATTGACTAATACACATCTGAAATTCATAGGATAGGTGAATATTATAATAGTCAGTAATCCCGAATATAGGAGAATTATATTTGAACTGAGCGTAAATTCAACAAGCAAATAATATAGAGAAGCTCCAGGAGTAAGTAGCCTTCAAGATAAGTTCAGTTACACGTTTAGCATGTATACTATACAGAAAAGTACAATATATATAATATTATGTTCCAGGGTCATTATAGGCTACCATAGATGTCCACTGTTTCATGATAGACGGGCTAAACGACAGGTTTAATGTTTCTGTGTCTGTCATCAATGTACAAATATAGGGATGGGGCATTTCCATAGTTCAAATTAGTAATGTCTTATATAAAGTCATTTTGTACGTAGTATATGATACCGTTGATAAGGAAAGAACACATAAATTGTGATTTTCTATAGTCAAAAATCCTAAGAGACCAAGTTAACTTCACATCGATAAAAAAAATAAGCACCCGATTACAATCTAAATCAGCTAACTAATGACTAACTAAGTTCAAGAGGTAATTACTGGTATTCTAATGAAAAGACGTGACCAGTAAAGTTCGGTTTTTTTGGATGTGAGGCAATTAACGACCTAAAGCAACTGATGAGTTTGAGAAAACATATCACGAATTGATTGAATCAAAAATATCAACCGTTAGGAGCTGACTGAGTGGTTCAACGGTAAAGCGTTCAATTTGGAGACGGCGAGTTTTGGATTTAATCTCCGATAGGGTCGTGGAAACGTCCTGTTGAAGAGTTTCATACTGGGACGAAACGGGTATCCAGTGCCACTTTCTTGTGATCAATGGTTGCTTAATTCAGGCCAATCCGTGATGTAAAATAAAAAATATAAAAACATAACTTTTCATAGTTTTTACTATTTTGAAATGTAATATTCTACTGAATGAATGTTCATCCATGTGGTTACTTTCAATGTAGCTTCAACCTATAAATTCAATTGATGTTGTTAAGATTGCTCAATATGAATTTGTTATCATAAACTGGCATGTATTAGTTCACGAATGAGTAACAATTACTGATATGAGATCGACGTTTCATTCTACTATGTCGCACCATAGAAGTACTCATACATGATTTCATTAAGAAATTGAAACCATCATTTATGAAGAATGTTTGACAATTAGACCATTGACCAGGTGAACCTGCCAACATCTAACAATTAATATTTCTAACTTCAACTAAATCGTGTAACATTATCCAGTGTTACTGTTAGGTAACTGACTTACATCTGGCATAAACGAACTTCAGTAGTTATGTTATTTCATTAGATCTGTATGCATTGCCTCCTGATGTTCATCATTTGTGTACTATGAATATTGTCAAATATTAGTCTGTTATACAATCATAATCTGGATTTTGGTTTTAATATAATAAAATCTACACTATAAATGTCTAGCGATTATGTCAAATTACGTAATCACTGATGGACTTTAGAAAAGTACAACATATATGTTCAATGATGCCATTGTTGATTACTATTATTATTATTATTACGTAATATTTAATTGCTTATCATGTACTTCTCATAACTTTGTACAGAACTGTGGTAAAATTTCATTGGTTGAATGTACTTTAGTAGAAGATACAACAGCAGAATTATTCAATATGGATGATGAAGGTTAGTCGTTATGGAGACAATGAAATTACATTTTTCTTTTTTGAATACATAGTTTAAACAAAATAAGAGATGAATAAATTGGTTGATTTCTTGTAAACAAAATCAAATGCGATTACTTTTAGTGAAGGAGAAGGACTTTTCCCTTGGTAGTTTGCACCTACGATCCCACCAGGAATCTAACCCATAACTTTCGTGTGAACACATAATAATACAAATCATCGGACATGCATCAAATGTTAAGTTTCTTACTTATATTCTAAAGCTGAGATCACGTAATACCAGTGTCGATAAACCGTTTCATTCCTGATCTCTTTGAACTCGTAAATATGCACTACCAAGAAGTTTTAAACTTAGATGAAATAATTTCGTACTAATCCCTCCCCGTCCCCATGGTTCCTTACTTGCTCCTAAACTAGATAAGTATGTTTAAGGAATGTAAACATCAAATCATGTGGAATGTTTATTGTTGATTAGGTTTACAAAAGAAATAAAATCCAATCTTTGCGTAAGAACATGTTGTACATTAAAATTATGCTGTCAGTTAGTAAAAACTGTCGTACGTTTGAGTAAATGGCAACATATAAGAAACTGTTGTAATACTATTTACACTGACTACTTGCAAAGTACTGAACATTGGGATATATATAAAAGTTAATCAATATTATTTGAATATAGACAATAATCTTGGTTATTAGAAATCGTAAGCACCTTGTTAGAAGGTGGAAAGAAATCCTATTCAACTTAAGTTTCATGTTATTTGATCCCAGTCAGATGAACGTCGACGTCAATTCAAACAAATCAATTGTAACGGTCACAGACATTAAAACTTGATGACATGAGATTAAAGCTTCCAAGTAGAATGAACCTCATTTTTTCAAATCATGGGTACATCCTATTGATAAGTACCAAATTTTAAGGAACTTAGTTCTAGGGTACCTATACGATTACTGACAAACCACTTTATATTGTAACATCACTAAATATAAAAGTTTGTTTAATTCTTTGCAGTTTCTGTTAAAAGTTGTTTACATAACCATTTCCCAGACAATTACTAGTTTAGCAAGCACAATTCAATAGTTTATGAACCATTTAACACACAAAAAGTGGATTGCATTTAGTTATGCACTATGAATTGGCTGAAGGTATCTACAATCTTTTCAGTGTTCACTAAGTATATTGTATATATACTTAATGCTATTCAGTTGCATGAGTGTTGGATACTGGGGTTTAATTTTCCATTATGACTTAATTTCAAGAAAGTAACAGTAGTTTAACATAGATGAAGACAAACTATGTAGCAGCAACCTGGGATACAGTAAGCTTCAACATACACAAAAGGGAAAAGCGAAATCCTCCGATACGAAACACTGAACGCTAACCCGATTTCACTTCATGGAGAAATTCCGAATTATGTAGGAACCTTCACATATTTGGGTGGCAGCATCATCAATAAACAAGGAGGGTCTGATACAGATGTGAAGGCATGGGTTGCAAAGACACGGGCAGAATTTCTACAACTGAAGAACATCTGGAACTCAAACCGACTGACAGTCGACATTAAAGTTGAAATTTTTAATACAAATGTGAAGACAGTTCTATTCTATGGAGCTGAAACTTGTGTGAAGAACTACCAAAAGCATCATCCAAAAGATAAAAGTATTTAAAAACAAGCTGTCCGTGTAAGATCGTTTGGACAGATACAATTAACAACAACCTTTTGTGATAGAAAACAAATCAACTAACCATTATCCAGGAAAGAAATTAGAAAAATACGCTGAAGGTGGATAGGATACACATTGAGCAAATCATCAAATTGTGTCACAAGACAAGCACTAATTTGGAGTTCTGAAGGCAAAAGGAAGAGAAGAAGACCCAAGAACACATTGTATTAGACATTGGAGACAGACATTAGGAGAATGGAGAGCACTTGGGAAGGGTTGTAAAGGGAAGTTCAGGAGAAGACAGTTGTTTAGAGAATGGTGTTCGATAGCCTATGCTCCACATGTGGTAGAAGGCATTGATTAATTGAATGAACAGTAATTGTGACTATCTTCTTTAAACTTGTCTAGTGTAAAACAATCATCTATATCAGGTAGAATAACTTGGATAAAGTGATATGACTTAAAAGCCGTATATGTTAGTATTTACAAGTTAAATAAACAGGTGAATGATTGAAAGTTCTTGGTACGAAACACTGATTCGACTATGAAAACGCTTTAGATAATATCAGTTAATCATTGACTTAAAAGAAGCAATTTCATGGGACTTACACCTATGGCTCCTTTCAATAAACATTCGCCTTTCGATGAAAGTTACATTCAATCGTCCGGTTCAAGTACTCTTATTATTATAAAACAAGTAAAATTGTAATCTGTTTCTCAAAGATTTCTGATAGTCGTCTATTGTTGACTGATTCTGTTATCGTTGAGCAAGTTGTACAAAATTATGAAAAAAAAAATTCTAAGAAAGATGTTAAAGATAAGTGAGTTATCGATAGCGACTTAAATCATCTGGATTCATCATCTCGAGACTGAACGTTCTCTTTAATGTACACAAGAATGATGCACCTATCCCACCTGAATGGCACATGAATAAGTTACTGTATTATAATGTTGTTAAATAGTTAACTGAAATGCTACAACCAGTCGGAAATCTTCACAGTCGATACTCTACTGTTGTATCATTAGATTTTATTAATTACATATATGGTGTCAATTTAGCAAGAATTTGATATAATCCGATGTTGATTTTTCATTTTACGTATCCTTCTTACATGAACTATCTGTCATCCGTATGTTGTAAACAACCGTCTGAATGTTTAGTCTCCGACAAATTGCTTAAAAGAATTACTCCATCGATGTTTATTCAGTGTTCGGCTAATGTTTAATGATTAATTTTGTAATGTTCTTACTAGTTATATTTAGTATTCGATGCTTAGAACTCCATATTCAGTATTTTGAAGTGTTATTATGAAGTAACTCAGTGAGAAGTTAACAGTCGTAGTTGCCGTTATGTTGTTTCGTGATAACATGTAATGGAATAACAAGCAGTTAACAGTTAAAATTCAGCAATCCGGGGATCAACAGTTATGTGATCGAGTGATCAGAGGAATAAGGAATTTCATTAAGAATATGTGTATATGTATGCAGGAATACGAATGTCTTAAATATAGATATTCACAATAGGGTAGGAATAGGATAACCAATAACAAGTAGGAAATATGAAAGTCAACATAACATACTACAATATAACAAAGAAAATGAGTAAGCAGACACATATGTACTCAAATCTAAAGAGGGATACATAAACTATATCACTTTACGGTTGTTCACTAACCTGAAGCCCCTGGTGCAGAATCTGGAGAGAGCACTTCTGAGGAGTTTTACACTCGAACAAAACAACTATCCAGTGCTTCCTAGTTTTCAATCATACCCTGACAACATACGTCTGTGACATATTTAATCAATTAGAACACCAATCTCTACAAAAATAACAATCTCAATTGAATCTAGGATATACACTGTTTGATTTGTGATTGCATTTGGTTCTATCAGTTAAACATAGATTGCCGGAAAATCAACTTTTGTCGATTTCAATGATTGATGAACACACATCAATAACTAGATACGTGTATAATGAAGAAGTTCCCTTACGAAGATGAGACAGGTATATATTTGAACCAAGAAAATTAAACTATACAAAATACATACCAAACAGGAAGTTCAACAATACAACAGTACCTTGACCTTCATAAACTAACAAAGAAATATACAGTACAGGGATAACTGCAGCCTTTACAAGATTATAAAACTTATTGGTAATCGTCAGATGATTCTATGGACTAACTGAGAACTTAGCAACGAGATCACTGTTGAACCTTATTCCAGCGGATTAATTTTAAGGTACCCTTCAGAGCATCATGTTAACTACCTTCGACCACGTGACACTATCTATAGGTGTTCAAAGTACGATGAAGTTGGGGATGAGGGGTGGTAATAACTGTTGTCTATCAATGAAATTTATGATGGAAATTTGATATCCACGTCTGAATTCATGTTGTTTCTTTTATTTTCAGATCAATTAAATGTTACTAATGAACAGAAAAGTCAACAAGATAGTGTATCGTTTATGACAAAAAGTAATATTGTTCAGTTATTGAATCCAACCCCAATGAATGTGATTAATAACTCAGAAACAAATACACGTAGTTCTGTTACTACAACTGGTACTATTACAACAACACATGAATTAGGTCAATCTCAATTACATAAACGTTACACATGTCCAGATTCAACACTGAATCGTTATACAACTGTAAATAAATCTAATAGTAGTCAAATGGATCCTATGTACAAATCTACGTCGGTTACAAGCACAATACAACAACAACAACAACAATCTGTCATTAGTACAACAACTATTTCATGTCTCCCTACATTAACTGTACAGCATAGACATTCTACCTCATTATGCATTTCACCTGCAAATGAACAAGATGTAGGAAATGATACATTCAAAAGTACTAATATACCTGTTCCTAGTTACAATACTAATACTACAATTCCTGCAAATCTTACAACAGTTAATACTAATAATGTATCAGTTTTACATAGTCGAAATAGTTCAAATGTATCCTATTCACTAACTCCAATCATTACACCAGATATCAATATCATGAGTTCAAGTACATTGTCAACACAACCAACAAGTCCATCATTTTCAATGTTACATCGATTTAGTAGTAATATGGGATTGTTTAATTCATTTACAGCTAATACTACTAATAATAGTAATAATACTTGTATTAATGATAAAACAGATTATGGTAATTTAGATTTTCGTTTAATATGGGAACCTAAAAATGGTCAACCAACAAGTATATGGCTTGTTGCATCAACACTACAAGAGAAAGCTGCATGGTGTTCAGATATTAGTCAAGTAAGTATGCATTAGTAGTAATTGTTGTATAAGACATAGTAACAGTACAATATTGAATAAATTATTTTTAGTAACTGAAATAAGAGAACTAAAATTTCATTAGGAGATTATATCAACTTACTAATTATGAGAATATAGTGAACTCTGAAGTCAGTCAATTCGTCGACATGACAGTAGCTAATTAGTAGTGAGGCTGTCATTATGTTAACCAGATGATAATATCGATCATATGATTCTGAGTAAATTCACTTTTTAAAACACAAAATATGAAGTTTAGGATTCGATCCCGTTTGATGATGAGTATTTATGCTGATGAAGGAATCTAAACAGTTACATAGAAGTCTGATATTCTACTTTGCTACTACATCTTATAAAGATACCAATTGACTTATATATATTTTTAACTATCTCCACAACCCCCCGATTGTAACTAATTTCAGCTCACTAGTGACTAACTCCTTGAGGTAATTCCTGGAATTATAGTGTGAAGACGTGACCTGTGGAGTCGAACCATACCGAGTGTGAGGCAGTTACCCACCGACGGCATGGATGAGGTTGCGCAAGCGTATCACGAATTGACTGAATTAGAAATGTCAACCGTTAGTTGCCGACTCATTGGTCTAATCGAAAACTGATCGCCCAGGAGCCAGATTGTCCTGGGTTCGATCCCCGATGGGAGGTCACGGATGGGCACTGCTAAAGAACCCCAATCTAGGACAAAACAGCTGTCCAGTGCTTCCAGATGATCAATAGTTGTCTGATTCAGATCAGGATTGAAAATTAAATATTTCCACAACCCCCCCCCTCAATTGTAAATTGTATAAGTTGTAGCGGCACTTATTCACTCGTTAAGAACCAGATATTAATGGTGACGATGTATTACGACAAAGTCAAGTGGAAAAGAAGCTTAGAAGTTATCCGTAACGTTAGCAGTGTTCAATGAATTCTAGATATTTTACATTAATATATAATCGTAACAAACAGTTTTGCATTATTCTAGGAGATTCGAATACAGTATTTTATGGAAATTATACTTTATGTCCCGTTAAATAAACAGACAAATGATCAAAGACTAATGGATATAGTGCACTTATTGAAGGTTAAGTACTTTGATGATAATCTCAGGTACATTGAAAGACTTGTGAAGTAATCTTAATTAAGATAGAAGAGTCATAGCATCCTGGGGAAGAACCTTTCAAAAGTTTCCTTTATACAGGTCAGTATCAAATGTATAGTTGAAAAACAAAAATTGAACTGAATATTTTCTATGCGTTTTGAACACCTTCTATCAAGTTTCGAAATCTAAGATTTCTACACTGAAGTATTTGTACCACGATTTACTTCCTGATTGACTGAAGTATTTAAGTCTACTTATCACTAAGAAGTAACCAATCAGTATAAGCAAACATGAAAGGAAAATGTTAATATTCTTGTGTTGCACAAACAATTATAACTTGATAGTTACTATATTACAGCTTCAAGATTTGAAGTCGTTATATGGAAAAAGAAATTTATCCATAAGTTCTCACAAAATGATTAAAGTACCTCTTAGTAACAGAATGATTCCTGAATTGAATGATGTTGATTCCTTAAGTATGATAATTATCACTAGTGGTGAATCGGATGGTGTTCTCAATGTATGTCGCCTGGTAATCTCTTGTATTCCAACTCAGCCGTATACAGGTCACATCATTCCTATGTGACTAATTTACTTCTGATAAGCTGCATGGGGAGGGGAAGGGATTTAATATGGATCACATTTTATCACGAAGCTAAATGGAAGTACGAAGTGTGGCTATGAATAGATTATTTTGAGTAAACGATACATTAACATTAGCAAGGCTATCCTCTACATCTTTTATGAATGACTTACATACATAATGATTTGATTACTGATTAGTTAATTGAATTAGATCCGTAGAACATAAAGACAACTTGTACTAAATCACAAGTGAGTTCTAAACAATGACAAAATGACTACATAGAACTCTTCTAGTTTTAAATAACAATATTTCCAATTTTAACAGTTAAAACTCTTCAAGACCTTAACGTCTTCTGTTCGGTCCTATTAGGAATCAGGCCTGTACACCATCGACGAGTCCTATACTAAGATGAAGTCAATCAGTCAGCTTCAGTCAACTAAGAACCTGCAATAAATGTAAATTCTTTCTAGTTGTCAAATTAAACTATACTTTAAGCTGGATGTAAAGTAGTAAAAATAGTCGCTTCATCAATGACAGTAAGAACTATTAGACATAGAGATTAGGATATCAGAAGGAAGAACTCATTAGTAGAAAAAGTGCATGATAAATTTAAAACTCAAGTAGTCTGTCTAGAATTGTCTCATTAACATATGACACGTGACTTACAAAATGTTCCCATCAAATACTGATTCGATAGATGAAGTTCTGAGAGTTCTTTTCCTTCAGTTTCTAAAACTTTCGCAGGGAATTCGATTACGTAATAGTCATGTTAATTAAATCGCTAACAATTAAAGTACGCTCCAGTCACACGACTGTCAGAAACACATGATTCAAAAGATCACCTTATCAATAAAGTTAACTCGCATGAAGCTAAACTATCCAAGAGAACCAATCATTATTAAATATATCAATCAATCAATCAATGCCTATTATCCCATGTGGAGCATAGCACTGCCGACAACCATTCTGCCAAACAACTCTCGTCTCCTGAACTTTCCTTTCACAACTCTTCCCAAGTGGCTCTTCATTCTCTTCAGTATCTGTCTCCAATGTCTAATACAATGTGTTCTTGGGTCTTCTTCTCTTCCTTTTGCCTTCAGGACTCCAAATTAGTACTTGTCTTGTGACACAGCTTTGATGATTTGCTCAATGAGTGTTTTATCCACCTCTAGCGTATTTTCCTGATTTCTTCCTCGGCTGTTAGGTTAGTTGATTTGTTTTCTAGTCACAGAAGGTTGTTGTTGATTGTATCTGTTCAGCTGATCTTACACGGACAGTTGTTTTTAAATACTTGTATCTTTTGGATGATGATTTTCGTAGTTCTTTACACAAGTTTCAGCTCCATACAATAAAACTGTCTTCACATCTATGTTGAAAATTTGACTTTATGTTGGCTGACAGTTGGTTTGAGTTCTAAATATTTTCAATCGTAGAACTGTTGCTCTTGTCTTTCCGATCCATGCCTTCCCATCTTCCACACATGAGACCCTTCTTGTTTATCGATGATGCTGCCACTAAAGTATGTAGAGGATTCTACATCTCCCAGAATTTCTCCGTCAAGTGAAACTGGGTTAATGTTGGTTGTTCTGTATCGAAGGCTCTTGCTTTTTTTGTGCATGCTGAGGCCTACTGCTGCCAAGGCTGTTACTACACTCTCTGTCTTCATCTGCATTCATTGCTGTTTGTAGAGTGGAAAAGCTAGCAAGGTCAACTGCATAGCCAACATCATCTCAGTTGCATCCATGTTGTCCACCGTTATCCGAGGTACCTTAGGATGTTACAGTTTCCATGATCTTGTCAACCTTCAGTAGGAAGAGGATGGGCATGAGTAAGCAGCCTTGTCTGACGCCGATCTTCACTTCAAATAAGTCTGTGAGCTGGCAACCATATGCGATTTTACAATGTAATCGGTCATAGAAGACTCCATAACATTCTCCTATCCACGTTATTGAATGCTTTTTCCTAGTCCAGAATGTTGATGTGAAGTGGTGAATTCCATTTAATTGACTGTTCAACAATGAACTAGTGAAGTAGCGATTGGGTTGGTACACGATCAGTCTGTACGTATATTGGCCCTGTTGATTTCAAAGTTGGGCGTCGACTGGATCTTCCATTCGGTATCAATAACACTCTGCTTGAAAACTTTTCCTGGTATTGAAAGAAGAGTGATGCCTCTGTTAGTTCTCTGCAACTGCTAAGATCTCCTTCCTTATGTATCTTGATGAGGTACCCTTCTTTCCAGTCTACTTGGTATCTTTGAAGTTATTTCTATATTTGTTTTCAGTGCCTCACTCAGCTGGTATGTTTTCTGAGCCTACTGACTTGCCTTTCTTGATTTACCACTCGGATGACCATTTTGATTTCTTTGACTGTTAGTGGGTCGGTGTTTATAGGGGAGATCCGTGGCTGTTGCTGCAACGAACGACTGGCGGGTTCAGCGGGGCTGGTTTATTTAAGAGTTCTTCGAAGTGTTCTAACCATCTGTTTCGTTGTTCATGCACTTCAGTAATTGGTTTACTAGCCTTGTTCTTGATCGGCCTTTCTGGTGTACTGAATTTCCCAGCTAGCTTCTTCGTTGTATCGTATGGGTGCCTAATGTTTCCTTCTCTTGCAGCTTTTGCTTCCATCATTACTAGGTCTTCAACGTATTTCTGTTTATCCGAAATGATGCTTCTCTTTACTTACCTGTTGACTTCTGTGTATTTGGCCTGTGCCTTAGCTTTCTTTGTTCTTGTTCTCCTGATATAGTTAAAGTTATTATTACCTTAATCTCTTTCCAGTTATCCTACATATAAGTCCCACCTTCTCTAGTTGATAGTGAAATACCTGGAACTTATTATTGAGAACTATTTTGAATTCATTGCGTTTGTTAGTATATCGGAGAAGGACTATGTTAAACTTTTGTAATACTGCTGCTCCAGTTGTCCAGTGCTTTTTCAGCTTTAATTTCATTTTAGCCACCACCAGTTGGTGATCTAAAGCTATGTCAACTTCTCTCCTTGCTCTTACATCTTCCATGATCCTTCTAAACTTCTTATTTATGCAAATTTGGTCGATTTGGTTTCCTGTGGTGTGGTCAGGTGAAACTCATGTAGCTTTGTGTATACGTTTGTGGGAGAATATGGTGCCACCAATAATCATCTTGATGAAGTCACATAGGTTTACAAACCCGTCATCGTTTTCGTTCGTTTCTCCCAGTCTCTGTTGTCCTGGGATGTTTTCATATCCTGTGTTGTCCATTCAGAGCTTGGTGCTAAAAGTCTCTCATCAGAATAGTCAGGTCTTTAACTAGGCATTTATCGGTGGTTGATTGCATTCTCGCATAGAACTAGTCTTTGTCGTCTTCGTGGCTGTCGGTGGTGGGTGCGTAGCACTGTATGACATTCATTGTAATCCCATCCTTTTTGTCTTGAAGAATGCCTTGATGTTCCAAGGTTCACGAGGACTCCCATCCCATAAGTGCTTTCCAGTGTCGGCCACAAGGCTTACGAATAAACTCAGCTTTCACCATGATGTGACATAACTCTTCAAAATGAAGATCTTCCGACTTCCAGTGGAGAGTTAAAATGCTTATAAAGGTTTTTACTAGTTTGCGTTTTCTTAGTAAGGTTATTGATTTAAGGTATGGGAACGGTAATTCTCTGCCCAATCGTCCTCCTTTATCCGAGCTATGGACTGGAAGCATCCCTAGAGGGGGGCTCCAGACGGAGTTATTATTAAATGTAGTTAAAGGTTAATGAGATTTTCTCAGGATTTAAAAAGAGATAATGGACAACTCACACTTTCTTAATACCTAAATGATTTCCATCAATATTTAGTTACTAAAACAACTGCAGTTCTTAAGATTATTTGGTATACAAAGAGGCTGTGATGATTCATTAAGACGACTTATTGTTATAACGGTTTAGTAGGACCAACTACAGTACTTGACCTTGTACCTACCAAACTACAGCGACAAATGACAAATACATCACATTACGTCTCTCCAGGTGCCCGGTTAACATAGGCAAAACAGAGAGTGGATGTAACATCACGACAGACTAAATTCAATTTCAAGTACTCTATAATGCATGCATAAAACCTAACTATACAATCAAATAATTAAGAAAATGACATCAATACAAAATAAGGAAGATAGTGATAGTTAACTAGAGTAGAGTATACGCAATTAATTAACATTAGTTCATAAGTAGAAAATGACATGCCACCTGTCAATAGGTCAAACGGGAGGATAAGGCATGAGGAACATAATAATAATAGAAATAACGTGTTCAGTCTTCTACAGGCGCTCAAGTTATCACTTATGGAAATATACTGCATTATGCCTCTCTCTATGCATCTTCATTAAATCCAATCCAAGCATTAGAGTTGTTCTATTAATGAAATAGCTCTAAATCTAACCACTGTAATCTTTACGTTAACATTCTTAATCTTAACTTGTATAGTGACTTGTATCATTTTTACTGGTGATTCCGATGGTAACAGCGAAAGACAAAGAGTCATATCTTACTTAATAAGTTCTATACATTTTGTTAACTTGCGAATAATAGATTCACTGTTATTCAGGTTCATCTGTCATTTAGTCAATTCTTCTAAGAGGTATACGTAAGAATGTGTACTTTTGTCATTTAATAAAATAACAAATGAGTGGTATACTTTTAGTATGAGTTGTTCATATCTGAATTGAGAAAGACAAAGAGGTCTTGAATATTCCGTCTGTGTATATCAATGGTGAAATTGTAAATCGATTTTTTGAGCCCCCCTCCTTTTCTTAATGCTTAAGTTTATTGATATCGGGTCCTTGTGTTGGATGCTATTATGGGTAGGACACTATTTTGAGTAGCGTTCTTTCGTATCAATTTATTAATGCTTTAACCGAGGTTGTTATAAATTGTAGTTGTACATCCTTCTATTTTTTTATTGTGAATCCAGTTTGTTGAGTTCACTTAGAGTGGGGGATTGTTTCTTGATTAATAAAGATTTGGTTATACAGGGTATTGGTACTTAATATAGGAATAATGGGAATTAAGTTGAGGTGGCTTAATTTGATTGTTTTTATAGATGAGTCTCAGTGTAAACCAGGGGACACCAGACAATTTGTCCGTATAGAAGAATTATATTAAGTGCTAATATGACTACCAACTAACTCCAAGTTATTCTTGAAGTTCAAGTGAAAAAATCGTGGTTGATGAAGTTCAGCTCAGCTGCGAGTAAGATTAATGTCAACAGTGACAATGGATGACCATCACGCTATACTACGAGTTGTTTAAGTGAGAATTCTACCAAAGCCATCCCAGTAGTACTGAAGCAGCTATCCAGATGTCCAGCTGTTCCCGACTCTCAATGGTAACCTAACTCAAACTAATTCGTGTTATCGAATTCAACTATCACCATACCACTAATTTAAGTGTATCAGGTTGTAGATAACAATAAGGAGAATATAAACGAAATGCAACTGAATTCATTGAATATTCTTTTCAGATTCTGATTTGCATAAATCTACATTGTTACTAGTTATAGAATCTGTAGAACTCTTCAGTTGACGTCTGGTATAGATTTCATTGTTTGAAGCCCATCATAAGAACTTTCTGAACTTTCTGATGATCACTTTAGATGCTGACATGTTATCCATTTAGTTATTGATGCTATATTTACTGTATTGAATGAATTTATCTTAATAATCTTATAAAAAAGAGTAACAGGCATTGAATTAATCCATAGGAGAATAATTGTATATACAGAACGCGGATAAGATTCTGTAGAATATTGTTAATAATCCAGGAATTGTCATATTCATACTCAAGATGTATTAAGTTATGTCCGGAATAGAAACAAACTGAATATATGAACTCTGAAGAAACTAGTATAAGTCCCAGCAGTGATTGCATGTAAATCTAAGCAATTAAACAATGAAACGTTGACACAAACATCCAGAGGTGTATAAGGAAATAAGCAGATGAATATACAGAATTTATAATGGAAACAGGAACATAATAACTTATTAATTAACATCATAATTTATCACTTCCTCATTTGTCAGTGAATGTAGAAAAGGCTTGTAAGGCCATCACTACATGATAAGACGAAACTTACCTCCTTGATTCATCTTTCGGCTACAATCTTATATGTTAATAATAGTTACGAAATATCCTACAGAAAGTGTCTTTTGTTTGAGGCATAGTAACACAATGAACTACCTCACGTCATCCTGGTAATATATAGTGTTGTGGGCTGTGGTTATCTAACGTGTTACTAGGCTCTCTGAATGTTTTGAAATATTGTTCATATGTTTAAATTGGATTGTGACTGGTAAGCTAAATCCGGGACAGCGCGTTTCATTCTATTTGGGAAACACCAGCTGGATGTACCTGCATCCTAATGTTGATATTAACTCTGGGATACGCATATATTAACAGAAGCTGACCAGTTTCAGTTCATGACTAATCAGCGGAAAGATACAAGGTCAACCTAATCATAGTTCAAATTAATTTTAATCACTTTTGAATTACTTATCAACATATCCTTAAATCAAAGTGATTCGGTAGGTAATGTTTACTCATTTTCACGTTTCTATTGATAGTGTATTGAACAGTTGCATTATGGTGATATATTGAATTCAGCTCAATCAGATGTTTCTTCAGTAGCAATGCCGCAGTCAATCCGGTAAGTGTACTTTATTCAGTGTTATTATTATGGCTACTTTTGGCATAATTACTGTTAGATCTTAATAACTTACACTTTCCCAACGGAGTTATTACGATCAGTCTGCATCATTTGAAATTCGACAAAGTATGAGTCTAAGTTGTTTACGTATAGTTTGAGTGATTATGTTAATAACGCGTGCTCGACTTCACAAGATAACGAAGTATAATTATTTGTTGGTATTTCCTAAACTATTTAAATATGAATATATATAAATCAGGTTCGAGTCTTGAAGATTATATCAAGTACCAAAGAATTTCCAGATAAATCCAGCGTAAATTATACTTGTGAGCTATAAGTGTATCAACGTAATTTGTTCAAGATGTACATATGTTAATAGAGATTGGTCAGTTCCATTCCATATCAAGTCAACGGAATGATTCAATTACCTTCATATTGTAAACAAACATTTCTGTCTGTAACTATCACATGCTTCGGGGGGGGGGCGGGGAAGAGTACTTTATAATGGGATTCGATTATGATTATATACTAGGTGAACATGAGAAAAGTTGCAGCTTAGTGATAAACCAGTGAAAAGATCGTTTGCAGAGGCAAAACTAATTACTTGCCAAAAGGAACAATATCCAGTCAATGTGTAATCAATTCATGTCTAGACAGTCAATTAAATGAATGAAAAATCAATTTTCCTTCAAACAATACGTTGTAACAAGGTAAAACAAATTCCTAGAAAAATCGAGGGACATCATACAATAATCAATAAAATCATATACACGATGACATAAAATGATTCTTCTTGAATGTCGTGGACAATGTAACCGAAATCAAATGTTTTATCTTAGTATTGAACTCTACAGCAGTCAGCACTCTTCATTCTTCTTGGGAATCTAATCCAAGACCTTAAGGTCTTACAAAAAACTCTTAACTAACAACATCGGTAGACTAAGATTCCACTTTTTGGCAAAACTGATAGGGTTCACTAAAGAAGAATTCGATACTGGGGCTAAACACTCTAATTTTTACTGGTTTTCAATAGTAATTAACCGAAATCAATCTGTGACAAACAACAAAATTGAATACCATTCTGTTCAAAATCATCTCAACTGAAGTGAGGCAAATAGCATTCAGAAACAGATATGAAAATTAAGATGCAAGTAATTCGGTTCTGACTGAAACACCAACAAAGTAGAAAAAGGATAGGAAGCCTACAACCGTAATAAAAAGCAAAAGATTGAATTGATTCTGGTCTTTTCATGTTTGTTTGTAGTGAAGGTTTCAACAACGATAAGAAAAAAGAACCTAGTTGATTTTGAAAGTTCTCTGTTGTAAATGACTATGAATGCTTGACTGGTTTTGATCAAACAATAGATATTCACATAGTGCCTAATCATTATGCTGTATATGGATTCGATCCCATCTTTTCCAAGTTCCCTAAGATAAACCTGTTACCTTCCTAGTACATTAAGTTTTACAGGATAAGCATGATCCATGACAAACTATTGCATTTAACCAACTACAATTTCTGATTTCGACACATCATACCAGATTTGGCTACAGTCGTCGACGGAATAGCTAGATGAGAAGAAGAGTGGTAGTTGATCTCTGTACGTTAGTACAATGTATGCAACAGTTATACAACTGTTTTACTTAACTATTCGTTTAGCTGAAAGTAAAATTCATCCTTTTAATGGATCTTTTCGCATTAATTTTCCTAATCAAAATGGCTTAAACCACAAATTGTAGCATGTGATGTCATCATCAGTGGTAGCTACTGCTGATTCTTGGACATACCTGAATGCCATCGTTCACAACATCTCACTTGAACTCCAATAACTTTTATATGATATTCAAACTAAAGTCAATCTGTCACAAACATCAGAAAGAGTATAGAGTTGTTCGAGAAGTTAGTAATTATAATGTGGATGATTTTCGTGCATCTTTAAAAATCCAAGATGGTTTCTCAGTAAAGTAACGTTGAGATCTCTGAGATTCAGCTTACAACTGTGAAACACCAGTTGTCGTTCAGTAGGTAAAAAAAGCCAGTACCTGACATCTATGTTAATCGTCAGAAGTTATAAAATTCATTTATAACAATAGAATGAATACTTAAATAACAAAAGTGTCAGTATAGTAAATAGTCATAAATAAGATTAGACAAAGAATATAACTCGAGAAAATAAGGAATACTTCATGGAAGGGTAGTTAGAAAGTAAATTTAATAGTTCAAGATCTTAGTAAAGGTAAACATAAAATATGCCAACCAACATATTCAATTATTGTTTACGACAGTTGCACAGACTCTAACCTGTAAGTATGGTTAAAACCAACAGTCAGCAACTTTACAGACTGATAGAACGTTTTCATCTGGTCACTACTATGCTAATCATCATCGATGGATGAGATAAGGATAGTCTGGAAATGCAGGAAACATATCGTAACCACCTTAGCAGATAATAGTCCAAAATTTTATAATCAAATGTACTATCTTTCTCTAGTACTACATATTTAATTTTATCACTGATAACAAAGCAATATTTTGAAGATATCTATGGATAAATAATAGTGGTCTGTAAATATTTTCTACTTCTGAACGCCACAATTTACATCCATGTAGTCAGAGAGTATGGAGTAGCGTACTTATTCATCCGGTGTCTAGAAAGACGTCTCGTCCAAGATCATGCATAACATAAGCTAATAGAGGTCAAATGGCATTTCTAAATGTTTTCCTAGTGTTATCATCACACACAAACCCATAAGAGATAATAGGACTTCAGTGATAAGTGATGTAATCGACGCATAATATCATCTTTAACTGAACCTAATAATCAATGAGAACATAAGAATTCTCAGAAGTAATCAATTCTGTTATGACAGTTAAACATAAACAGTGTCGTCAGAATCAATCAACTTAACAGCTATTCAGAATGACGACAAGTCCGTTGTAATGAGGTCATTCAGCTTAGAGGCTTGAACATTATTATTGATTGTTTATGTTTTATTCATGAAAATAGACTGGTAAAAATGGTTTATTTTGGATTATTATTTTAGATCTGATCCGAAACTGTTTAAAGATGATGTAGACATTAAATTCAGTCATACATTGAATTCATGTAAAGTACCACAGGTAAGTGAATTCATCTTATCATCAAGTCAACTTTAATTTATACTGAATACTTCATATGAATTGTGTTTAAGTTAGGGTGGTTGTATGGTGATCAACATTTACTTTTCTCCATTTGGTATCGATGAGAACCAGGGAATAGTAGACAGTTGTATCTTTTTAGTATAGGACATTTCACTAGTACGCACTGTTATTTCCTTCAGGAAAATGAAGTAAAAGGTTTTGAGTTTTACAGTGAACGTCTAACTAACAGCACCACTGGGATAGCCGACGTTTAATAGTAGAATTATCAATTCTATCAATGTGTAACAGAGTGATGATCATTATGTTAGGATTGTGTTTTTTTTCCCAATGATCACTTTATTCTACTCGATTACTAATCAGTAGTTTGAATATTCTGTAATATGTGATAAGAAAAATTAAAATGAAGTCATTTATATTGATTTTCATATTGGTGTGTTCGATGTACATATTGATACAGTATAGATCATTACATAAGAAGCCCAACAACCACAGACCGACCAGGGATGAAATCGATAACCGTCAAGCCTCACTGAAAGCCCCAAACACGTAGGTCACTGTATTACTAGACCACCACCCATCGTCACTGGTAAACAGCTGTTTCAGACCCAACTTTACTAACCTACTGAATTGCATTTGCACATGAAATGAAAGTCTTTGCATAATGAAAGTGTTGTTGGATTTTTTAAGACTTCCGATGGTTATCAGTGCATGATTATACTTTACGTTTTCTTATAAATTTCTATAATTTCAGATTCGTTATGCAACAGTTAGTCGGTTACTAGATCGATTAACTGATGCTAGATTTTTATCAATCGATTTTTTAAATACTTTTCTACTCACTTATCGTGTATTCACTACTGGCCTATCAGTGATTTGGGCATTAAATCAAGTTCTAACAAATCCTGATGTAGAAACTAGTGGAAATGTATCACATTCTAATCAACATCAATCGTTTACATAGTAAGTGATTGTTTAAATTTCTTTTGTTTCCTATGAAATAATCTTTACGTGTTAGGAGTAAAGAAAACATTGTTTAGAACGTAGCCTAAACACTTAGTCATTAGTATTGTTGATGAGGATTCTACCAGAAAGGGATTCGGCTTGTCAAAATTTCAGGTACAGGTTGTGGATGAGTGTTTACATACCATACCATAATCTCTAGGTGTCTTCTGCTAACTCAGTCAGTCAGTTACAACGTAGAACTTGGTACATGCGTACATCAGTTCAAGTTGCCATGCCTCAATTAGCAGATAAAGATTAAATTGTCGGACCAAATCCCACAGTAGGGTAAGGTAGTAACAGAGTAAGGACTAATGGAAAAGCATAGAGATCAGAGATGAGATTTGAGATAGAAAGTGAATCAGTAAAGAGAAAATTATAATAAGCTCAGAAATTGGAATTTGGAGGAAGATAAGGAGTGGATGCACCTGCGCCATTGCAATCGATTTTGAGCCATATCACCTAAAGTCTCTAACCATTTGTTACGATCATCGTGTGGGCCCCAACCAGGTAGTCTACATCTATTAACATGGCTCAGCCCAAATGTCAATGACTTCATGGATTGGTGCCATGTTTTCGTTTGGCCATCCCTAGCCACTACTAACTACTTACAATGAAATATAATAACATGTTTTTATGTCAAGTCATATCAAGGACAGAGTACCAAAAGGTGAACAAACAAACTGTGTCTATGAGATCAAATGTAATGATTGCAATGCCAAATACGTAGGAGAAACATCACGACAATTGAATGTAAGGATGAAGAAACATATACTTTGCTCAAAGCATATTCCCAAATCCCCTAATGATATACTGAAACTTGAAAATAAATCGGCAATAGCACTACATTCAATAGAATCAGGGCACAGTATCGATTTTGATGGAATTAAAATCCTTCAAAAAGGTTTTAACTCCTACAAGGAAAGGCTAACATCTGAAGCCTTACACATATGGGCTAATCCGAATAAACCGACGAGATGGAGTACTGTTAGCTACACCATGGCAACTAATGGTTAAAAAATGAATCAACGATTTCCAATGCATTCCATTTATTGATTGATTGATTGATTAATTCTGTTTAAAATTCGCTATTCCAATTCACATTCAACGTGTAACCATTTACGAATATTCTCCCTTCCTTTGACCTATAATCATCATCATTATATTGATTTCTTCCAACTATAATTTGATAACAAGCCTATCTTCAGATTGTCTATCCCTCTCGGTGCACGTAACTCAGAACAGTACAGGTACACACATGATTGTACCTGCACACAAAAATGCACACCTTCCTTCACCACACAATTCCAATATTAGTTCACTTACAATGACTCATATGACAATTTCATACCCTGTATGCAACTGGATATCCGTAATCAATTTGACCTCTTATTTACATTTATATTCGATAATTTTTTGATTTTGGTTATTTCCTTGAAGAAGCTTGGACCAGTTTGTCGAGCGAAACGTTAGAATTTTTCATTAATTTCATCTGCTAAGATTATTAACAAATAGATTCTATTCATATGTCTTACATACACTCGGCGCCCAAGTTTTGTAAATATTTTCGTTCATTTTTGGACGAAATTTAGATTAAGTTAATTGAGGTAAAACAAGCAGCGGCTATAGCAACTCTGCACAAAACTCTTATAATGAGTCCCATATAGGACGAAACGCGCGTCCTGGATTCCACTTGCCAGTCACAATACAAATTAAATGACCCTTATTATATATTTACTTATGACTAGAATCGATACGTAATTCTCTTCATTTCAATGTGGAGCTTCCACCAGTGAAGTTTAGTTATGTAGGGGAATACAAAAATATATTTATTCGAGTGTTAAGGAAATCGTTGAAATTGTATTGTATATCATGAAATGCCTTGATTTAGATAACCATTGAGAACTACAATATGGCACTGAACAGCGATTGTGAACTAGAATGGGATTCCTCAAAAGTGCTCACCTATGACGTCACTAGGGAATCGAGACCACATTCATCGGGCTTCACGAAGAGTAACTTAACAGTTACACTACTGAGCAACCAACCGGTGGATATTTTCAACAATGATGTATTTAACTACTGTCAATTAGTGATAGATTTACGTCACTTTACTCATTATCATTGTGAAGTAATTGTCTCACACCAGCTGTAGTTGAACTCTACTGGTTTTATCTTCACACTAAAACTTCATGAAACATCTTCTAAAGTTAATCAGTAATAAGTGGATGCTTCATTTTCAAGATAATTCTTTCCTATTTTATATTTAAAGTACAATAGTTGTAGGATGAATTTGTATATTCCCACTGACCAGCTTCAGTCTATAACAAATCAATGGGAATATACAAATTCATCCTACTACCAATTCCTCCATTGCACGAACGTGACTGTCTGGACTCAGTAGTCTAGTGGTGTACGTGGTAGCGTATGACACGAACCGGGCTGAGTTCGAATCCCATTGTGAACATCAACATTGGGATACAGGTACATCCAGTCGATGAGTCCCAAATAGGACGAAACGCGCTTCCTGGATTTCACTTGCCAGTCACAATACAAATTAAATAATATTGGTGTATTATTATTATTGTTATTACTTTACTTTATTCATTTTAAGCTCACATCTTGAAACAACTGAAACTAATGATTCATTTCATACATCACAATCATCTGAAATACCATTGACAACAATTACATCAATAAATCGTCTACCAGTATTAGAAGAAACAGTTCATAGTACTATAGATGATCCATCATCTAATTCAACTTCTATGTCACAAATAAATGATCATTTAGATATAGGAAATAGGATAAATAATATATCAAGTGAATTATTAACAAATCTCTCATTGAATCCACCTTCAAATTCAATAATCAACATTGAAGTATCATCTAATTCATTGAAATCACCAACAATCAATTGTATAAATGATAATGTATCATTAAAATTACATAGAAATTGCATACCACATTCATTATCTACCTCAGAAACAGATTGTTCATTGTATAAATTAGATGAACAGATGATATCAACTACCAAAATGAATAGTTTCAATGATAATGGATCATCAAAATTTATCATCATCATCATCTTTATTAGTTGATAAACAATCTAATAAACAAATGATGAATAGAGCAGTTTCAATCATCAACAAATATTACATCATCAGTTAATACAATAACATCAAGTACAATGTTAATTCCTCGTTCACCTGTATATAGTAGATTAGTAAATCATAAAGATGATCCATCATTAGAGTTACCTATTCTATCAGATGTAAAAAATGTAAGTTATTATACTTATTTTATGTTTTGATATTTATTTTACAATAATATTCTATATAAGACTTTATAATGATTGAATTAGTTGAAGAGTCTCATATTGGGACGAAATCGATGTTCAGTGATATTTTCCTGGTTTTCAATAGTTGTCTTACTCACATTGATTCGTTATGTGAAATTAAAGTTCAATAATCTTTACAACGCTTAATTACAATCGATATTAGCTGACTAGTTGACTAACTTCACAAGATAATTACTGGAGTCCTAGTGAGATGTGACCTAGTGGAGTACAACCATGTCGAGTGTATCGTAGTTACCCAAGAATGATAAAGGCTCAGGTCTTGAAAGTATAATGAAATAAGTAGGTTAGGAAATATCAGCTGTTGGAAGGTGATTCAGTGGTTAAATTGTAAGGCGCTAACTGAAAAGCTTAAAAGTGTTGGTCTCAGTTTAACGGTAGAGTTGTAAGTTTACATTGTTATGGAATCTCATACTTGTATGAAACAGCTGTCCACTGCCAATTCGTAATTATCAATGGTTGTCTATTTCAGACTAATTCATAAAATCGAATTAACACTTGACAATCTTCACAACATCCAATTACAATAAATATAAGACGTTGTTGTAGATCTGGTTGCTTCAATTACTTTTATCAACTTTGATGGATAGCCAATTTACAAAACCTTACTTCAATATAGTCTAAGGATAAAAATAAGTGATTCTCAAACTTTCTACAAGGAATAATCAAAAGAGTCAATCAACAACCTTCCAGAAGATCGAATTTCTGTCAATCTAAAATCAGTTGTTGTTGTATCCGTAACCTTAACCTTGTCATATTTTTAATCAAACCTTAACCACCAGCTAGAAACAACTTCAGAACTCTTAAGTGAATATCTACGTCTCTATAACAAGTTCTATATGGTTAATTTACAGACATAAAAGTTTATAGAATGTACTAGCGACGACAATAATTATTTACGTAACCCTGCTGGCAAAATATTTATTTAAAGGGTTGTTGTGGAGATAGTTAATTTATTAATGCTGACATCACGAATTGATCTGAACCAGACAACCATTGATCACCTGGAAGCACTGGACTGAATTAGAAATATCAACCATTAGGAGCCAGCTCAGTGGTCCAATGGTAAAGCGCTCGTCGCGGAGCCAGAGGGTCCTGGGTTCGATCCCCAACAGGGTCGTGGATGCGCACTGCTGAGGAGTCCCATACTAGGACGAAACAGCTGTCCAGTGCTTCCAGGTGATCAATGGTTGTCTGGTTCAGATCAATTCGTGATATCAGCATTAATAAAATTTTTATTGACAATTTTCTTCTTCCAATAGGTTGAAATCGTCTATAACTTCATGATATTTATTGCGTCGTTTATATACTGTTATCTCTAAGATCTTTATTGATTAAGTATGTGATTGATTTTTGATGATCGTCATCATCTATTTACTCTGGGCGTCAGTCAATGAATTCTCTGTTTGAACCTGTGTACATAACTGACATTTGATTATGGCTACTTTCAGTAGATTACTAAAGTTTCCAAAATAACTGACTAAACAATGTTAAGACTTGACATTGTGTAAGTAAATATGATATTTCAGTTAATATGGTTGTATATCTTTGTTATTTAAGGCGTTTTGGATATGTATATCCCATAATCATTAATTGTCTACCTTAGCAGGTAATATTTACTGGCATAAAAACGCGATGATAGGAAGCAATAGGCGGCTATACTAAATCCTGAGACCATTTTATAAAATCATTAACTATTAGCCGAATTAGTACCCACAGTATAGATCACATGGCTACAGACAAAAAGAAAACCAATGTTCACTGATTAGAAACGTTAGGCGATTCAAACATAAAATCGTTAAGAAAGACATATTGAACACTTACAAACTCTTGTATTGTTTATCTATTGGCGTGAAAAGATAGGCAGAATTGTAAATGGTCATGTAACAAACTATCTTCAGAATATTTACATCATGTAGGGCATATGATACCCCCACTCTCTCCTGTGAACAAACAAGTCCTAACTGCTGTTAGATATAAAGTTCATAGATTAAAGTTGCTCATTATCCAAGAGTTTAAAACTTGAATCAAACTACTACCATCCAATAATCGGAATACAGAACGCATATCTCATTCCTATTTGATGACATGTCAGTTGGATGCATCTACATCCCAATACATTACAATACTTATGAACTAACTCTCTGTCGAGGCAATCTATTCTAGATGAATGAATAACAACAAAGACCGATCAATTTGCAGTTCATGATAAATCAACATCCAAATACATTTCAATTATACATACTGCTGAATACTTCTTGATTTTCAAATAGTTCACTAACTTCAATCATTCAGTAACAATAGTATAATATTTTTTAATTTGTAATGTGACTGGCAAGTGGAATCCAGGACGCACGTTTCGTCCTATTTTGGGATTCATCGAGGCAATCCACTCAGAATGCACATTTAGCAACAGTGACTGACCAGCTTCAGTCTATAACAAATCAATGGGAATATACAAATTCATCCTACTACCAATTCACCCATTGTACGAACGTGACTGTCTGGACTCAGTAGTCTAGTGGTATACGCGATGGCGTATGACACGAACCGAACTGAGTTCGAATCCCACTGTGAACATCAACATTGGGATGCAGGTCTATCCAGCCGATGAGTCCCAAATATGACGTAACGCGCGTCCTGGATTCCACTTGCCAGTCACAATCCAAATTAAATGATACTTGTGAATAATCGCTATATCGAGGCGATTCACTTAGGATGCACATTTAGCAACAGTGACTGACCAGCTTCAGTCTATAACAAATCAATGAAAATACACAAACTCATCCTACTAAAAGTCTAATATCTTTACTGTTAATTTATTATAATTATTTTTCTTTCAATATGAATACTACTTAATTAGGTGGATAAAAAACAAAATCATTGTGAATCTAATTGGAAAAGTGTTAACCCTACTTCACCATCTTCATATGCTTCAACTGATTTTAATGAATCCATCAACTCATTGAAAGGACATCAACGTTTAGCTCCTTTAGCATTCATGTGAAGTAATACCAGATGAATCAGAGACAAGTTCAAAACAAGACAATCAAACCACTGTACTTATAAACTCCATTCTACCTGATAATATTAATCAATCTATTCCCGGTGAAATGGATTCAGTCAATTCAACTTTACATAAAGTTACAGGTAACCATCTTGACAATCAATTAGATGAATATTGTCAACATTATACCAATTCATCAAGAGAAACAATCATTGAAATCAAATGATGATTTCATCACACAAGTATCTGATGAATATGACGATGGTGATAAACGTTATAAGCATCCATTATCAGTTGATATGACAAAATCAGAGATTGCAATCTCAGTTTCATGTGATAATCAGGTAAAAGGTTAAACTAAACTAAGTATTGTTAATGTAATACTTATTTGTATTTGAGGTCACAAATAGGTGGAAGCTAGACGACTTTCAAAAACCAGGAAGGATTGAATAGTTGTTGTGTTCTTGTATGGAACTCTTCAGTAGTGTTCCTCCATAACTTAACCAATGAACCGAAACAAAACCCTTTACGCTTTGCTGTAAAGATTTAAACGTTAGAGTTCTAGTGAGTAGATATGACCAATATAAATTTTGATCATGTCATGTGTGAAACAGTTGTCCGTGGATAGCAAATGCATATGATCAACAAATATATCGCGAATTAGTTGAAATTAGAAATATTTAACGTTTAATCTCGGTCAGCTCAGGGGACTAACGGCTGTGCTTTTGCTGAGAAGCCTAAAGGTCCTGATATGAATTTACTTAAAGAGTCGTATATATGTACTACCGAAGATTTTTATACTAGAACGAGACATCTGTCCAGTACCACTTTTTGATTTTCAGTGGTTGTCTAACTTCAAACAAGTTTATGATGTCAAATCAAAATACAACAATCACCACAACACCTGATTACAAGTGATGTTTATTACTAGTGAAGGATTGTCGATTATTGAGATTCAGGAATTAAATTTTGATAAACAAAGCCTCCAGAGTGTAAGATAATATGAATATCAAGAACATTAGGTTATAGGTATTACATTACCATGTTATAAGCCACAAATGGAACTAAACGCGCTTTGTAGATCACCTTGATAGTTACAGTCTATAAAAACAATGAATTCAATAGCCTCTCTTAAGGTGATGTTATCCACTATCAGATATTTTCCACAAGTGACCAGTTCTGATGACCGTGAATTCCAGTTCGAGCCCCCTGAATAGGGTCGTGAATTAATCGCTGATTAGTTCAAGTTTTAAATCATTTCGGTGTATATTTTGTGATTTGATACTGAATATTCCACTTCAATGAAATGGCATTATATTTAACTATCTGTAATGAATATGACTAGTGTAAAGCAGCCTAATCTGGTGAATACTAAACACAGATAAACTGTAGCTAACAGTTTCGAATGAGCTCATTGATAGAAACTTCACAAGCTACTGAATGTTTTAATCAGTAGTTCTAATCAGGTTTTGCCGACAAGAGAATACCTCACAAATGTTTATCAACTTTATTAAATCAATCAATAACATCCGCTCAGGTCAGGGTTATTTGTGATAACATAACAAAACAGTAGACTGATTTTGTTTATAAATGATAAAAGTAGAGTTTGAATTATCCTGACTGGGCTTCTCTATATGGATGTTGCTCATGTACTGGTCGGTAATCCAACTCTTTGTGATTCAGTTGAGATGCTGTAGCTGCCTGACTATAAGATGGCTCCGTAAACGGGTCTATCCTAACTGTGAGGATCAACATTTCATTTTTATTCAACAAATGCTGGATAAACAGTAATCAAACCATGTCATAATATATTTAAGAAGATAGTTAGCTGGATTCATAGTTAGATTAAGTTTGACACTTTGAAACACATGTGTTCCACTTTGTATATTCAGCTGTGTAAATGAACGACTGTTGATCTTGATGACATCAACACCTACACGTTAGATTTTCTGCTTCTTTCATAAAAACTTAACGTATAGAGGTGTCAGATTTCTAGAATCTGTTAGTTATTCAAACGTTGTATGTTCAGGAAAAATCAATAAACATGTGATTGAGGGTACGAATTACGATTAAGTTACTCCATATTATATTGGACGACTAAAGAAGAGTAGTGAACTTTCAGTACAATGTCTCAGAAGACTATTTCAATTAATTTTGTTGTTATTAAGTCTCTCGTGCCCTTTCCTGCCGTTGAACATATTCAATGTCAGTATATTATCTCTTGTTTATGAACTACAGTTAGTTAGTTTTGAATATTTTACTTCTACTCATTACGACTAACTACCATTGTTCTGTATTAATGTTAAAATCCTAATTGGTTGACTAAGTTGTCAGGTTTTATGTAAATATAAAGGAATGCCTGAAATAGAATACGAATCTGTCTGGTTTATTCATCAATCTTATATTCTTGTATTTTTGACTTGGGACTAAGTGAGTAGTCGGGTAGATGTACATAAACTGTCTGATCAGCTACTGGCTCTGCTATTGTAAATTCGCGCACATAAGGTCGCACTAACTTCTTGGTCATATGCATCAATCACAACAATCTTTTGTGACGTCATAATACTCCACAATCTTCTTAGTATTCAATCGCTGATATTTCTAATTCAGTAAATTCGTGACACATTTGCGCGACCTTATCCACTGCTATCAGAGGAAAATCTCTTCACATCCGAAGCTGTTTTATTCCCCTGGTCACATTTTTTCACTAGAACTCAAGTAATTACTTTGAGAAGTTAGTTAGTCACTAGTTATCTGCTTTTGGTCATAAGTGGGTATTGTGGAAATTGTTGAATTTTAATTTGAAACCACAAATTAATCTGAATAACACAACCATTATTCACCAAGAATGAACATAGCGCAGCTATTTCATCCCAGCATAATACACTTCAATTGTACTCATCCACGACCGTATTAGGGTTCAAACTTAAATTCACAGTCAGTAGAACCGGTCACTTGTGGACAAAATCTCATAGTTCACTTGTAGCAGAAGTGTTATATTGACGAATTTATCCAGAATGTCCAATGGAATCTTTACAGGTTAAACTATATCAGCTTTCAGCCAAATATAATCCTCTTCAACTACATGCAAGGCTATTCTTTATCATATTGACTTTAATCTAATTTGTTTTGTTTTAGTCAAATGAATATTTCAGTTGCTTCACCATCTTCACAAATTCCTGTCAAAGAGATTACTGAGAACAATTTGAGTAGTGTAAATAAACTGACCATTTCAATGAATCCATCACATTCCAACATTCAATTAGCAACTAATAATCATTTTGATGTGTTTAATCATCAACAACATTTAAAGTTAACCAAATCTACATTATCAATAATCAATACCAGTAATGATAATAATAATAATAATGATAATAATCGATTATTAGAGAATTATCTGAATCAATCAATTGGTTCATCGTTACTATCCACAGAATGTAACAATGACAGGATGCAATCAAGGAGAAGTTTTGATAAAACTATCATTGATGGTAGGTTAATCTATACTATAATAACCAATTACTTTAATAACACTGATTGATTTCAATCTAATTAAGTTGTACTATAACAGCTGATTATGATTTGACGCCGTTATCCAAAACTAAAGCCAAGTTTCTGATAGAATACAGTGGCATTTTCCATCTGTATGAAGGTGACAAGTTCTTAAGTGATGTATTAATTCATAATAACAAAAGAGGAAATGTGTTACTATATTTTACAAAACTAAACACAATTTTCAATTGAAATGACGATGATAACTGCTACTGTAAAGTCAAGATACATGACAACCAAGATAGTTGTAACACTGACTTTGTGTCGAGAAGTGACTGATGCGAACTGCATCATTAGTTTATACGATCTGATTAATTAGACGTATCAGTTAGGTTACAGTAATTTTACTGTATTTCATTGATAAACCATGAAATTCATCAAACTAGACGTTTATTGTTGTGTCGACGACAGGTAGTGGATAAGAAAATACTTTCCAGTTGAGAACGCTACAGTCAGATGATTGATTGTTAGATCAACGTCATACGTATGTCAATCTACTGGAAATAGATTAAATTTAATCTGCTGTTTACATTTCCTATTTATATTCCCTGTCTTCATTTGGTTACTGTTTGGATTTAACAAATTAGGAAGGTTTTGTGTATATCGTGTTCATCTGGATTTTGTAACTCATAACAGTAATTTAAAATAGACTATAAGGAAGTACTAAACTTAACTGATGAACTCAAGTGACATTGGAAGTCACCTTGGAAATACATTAACCAGTTAAAACTTATACGTGACCCATCTCCATTGAAGGATTTAAATGAAGAATAAAAGGCACCCTTGAATGAGGATTGATTAAATTTATGCTTAAGAATCACGGCATGAATAATAGTTACGATCATGGTTACCTTACTTACAATGATTCTAAATGTGATTAGTTTGTATGAAGTCAAGATTGGAGATGATTGAGCTACGTGTAACATTGACTATATGTCCCGTTGGGACCGATGAGATCTGCTCCTCTAATCTAGAAGATTTGATTACCTGAATACTGATTAGTCGGATTGTAGTCATTGTGACTGAGCATGTCCACACGTAGATAGTAAAAGAATAAAACACGTACAAATAGGTGATAGTACCAAATTGTTTATGGGATATAAACAAAAGTATTTTATTTAACACTTTTGGCACCAATCAGTAATAAAAAGTACAAAATACACTACAAACCAAAATAGGGATGGGTAGGGGGCAGAAGTTTAGCACAGGAAACTGGATAATGGATTCACAGTAATATTCCAATAACTCGGAAAGGAATATTCGTTTGACAATCACTAGAGTCTATGGAAGTTCTACTGCTAAAAAAATACAAAGATCATAGTTACTAGACGATTAAAAAACGCAGTTTAAAGATACGATTCCAGTTGTCGTAGAGAAGATACCTGATAGGTTGTGATTCCCGATTGTTTGTGCCGTTTTAACATTAATGTTGAAAGCCCAGCGGCAGCCAAAATCAAAAAATCAATAATGGCTTACAACAAGATCTCGAGTTCCAGTGAAACCAAATGAAAGATATAAATGGCAAGCAACATCTACTAATAACAAGAATTCAATAACTGTTATAATAAGTGCACAAAAGAACATAATCTAAACTATTACCAGGGATAGAGAACAATGAAGTAAGACCAAATACAAGTTAATAACTTTTACTTAATAACGCTCATCGCGCCTCCCAGAGGAGCATATGCCGCTCACTAGTATGGTCCATTCAACTCTGTCCTGAGAAATCCCTTCCAGCTGTTTTCGGTTACTGTTCATCCTTTCAATGTCTGCTTCGAATTCTCGACTCAGTATGTTCTTTAGGCCTTCCTCTTTTCTGTTTCCCAATAGAATTCCAAGTAATTGCTTGTCTCGTGATGCAGTCACATGATTTCCACAATGTATGTCCTATCCATTTCTAACGTACGTTTCTTGATTTTCTCTTCAGCTGGAAGTACATGGAAATACACGTTAAAGGATACTAATTTATACAATAAAAAATGGAAGGATATTCATACACTGTAAACTGTATTTCACAGCTGTATTAAGTATGTCTTAATGTTTAGTAGTTAGTAATAGTTGTTAGTAGGAAAGTTGGCTATAAGCAAAACCTACGTCTTATTATCTTGATGGAAGTGATGTCAAATAGTTATTACTCAGTGATCGAATTCATGCGAACATCTCAGTCTCAAAGTAGGTCAGAAGAAACGTAAATACATACATACTTACGCCTGTTACCTCTCCCGGAGGAGCATTGGCTGCTCACCAGTATTCATATCACCTATACAGAAATACACCCATGTCAAAATTGCAAATACATCTTGGCGATTAATGTTACAACACCTAGATAAAGCAAAGTTTCTTATTGATCTCCTTTTCCATTCAAATAATCTAAGTATAGGTAAATTTTAGCATAACATTAATTTTTATTTATTTACATATCATTTCAGATAACATTCAACAACATGAACATCTTCAATCCGAATCCAAAGTACATTTAACAAACTCAACTGAATTACATAATAATACTTCAAATATACAAACATCTATGAAGAAGTCAACAGTTAACTTGAATACATCATCATCATCATCATCATCGTCATCATCATCATCAGCTTCATCCTCATCATCTTCACCATCATCATCAATAATCAATAATGTTTCAAATTATTTCCCAGTTACTGATAGTTTAGATTTAGCAACACGTTTAACAACTATAAAACAATCACCGAAATCATTTACAGCATGTCAATCATTAGCAAAGCATACAATGATTACTGCATTGAATTGTTCTAGAGCATTAACAAATTTAAAGTCAATACCATTAATATCATGTAATAGAAGTAATGAATTATCTATTGATCATAATAATGATAAACATCAGAATCAAATGAAATATTTAAATAATTATTTAGAATATAAAGAGATTATTCATTCATCACCATCTAGTCCAAGAAAAAGTTCCATGATGAAAGTAAGTGTTATTATGTCTCTTATGTTTGTAATATCAACGTTGACATTGTACCATTGAAAATCATAGAGCACCTAACAACTGATTTGTTCTAGTATGGAATTCCTCAGTAGTGTGCACTGGTTGGGAATGGGATAGTTATCACCAATGACAATGGATGATTGTCACGTTAAATCACAAAGTGATAGAACTGAGAGTTCTATAATAAGTCCATGGGGGTAGAATACATGGTGTGCACTACTGAGGAGCCCCACTTTTGGACGAAACAGCTGTCCAGTGGTATATATATATATCACTTAGTAAAGGATTGATCAAATCTACTCCAGAATGTTAACAAATGGAGAATTCAAAATGCTACATAAATCCAATCAATTAAACTTAATATCAGTCTCTACTAAACTATCTCAAATTAATTAATAATTAGCTCACTAGTTACTAACTTTAGGATATTCCTGAAGCTCTAGTGAGAAGTCGTGACTGGTGGTGTTATAACTTGTCGGCGGTGAGACAGTGATCAACAGTGACAATGAATGATCGTCGCGTTATATCACACACTGATCAAAAGGGAATTCTACAGTTAAGTGCAGATCCAGTGGTGCAGAGAGCTGAGAGTTTGCTAACCTGAAGCCAAAAGAGTCGAACCTTGGGTGCGTACTACTGACGAGTCACGTATTGGGACGAAACTGAATCCTATCAGCAACAATCTATAACGAAGTTAACCAACTAAATATAAATCTCCACAAAATTATTTCAATTCTGTTGTTAGTATTCATTAAAATAAACTTAGTTGGATATGATGATTGAAAAGCGAGAAATATTTAATAACTAATTTGTTATAAAACTGCTTAAAGACACCACAAAACCATTTATTTTACTAGAGTTACACTTCATCAGATGGTTAATATCTCACCGATGAACATTCAACAGACGGTATCACTATATTGAAAGGTGTCCAGTAATAGAATTCTCACTTTAATTATATGGTGATATAGTATGAATATTATCCAGTGTTACTAAGGGTTTGTTTGAATGCCATCAGTCGCAATCTCTTACTATAAGTAAGTTAGTCTTCAAGTCGGAATTACTAATAAGCTGATTATTATAGTTTAGTTGGTTTGTTATGTAATAGAATTCATATAGTGAGATGCATACAATCGGATGTTGATCCGGTAGAGTTGATTATTAAACATACACTCTGAGTTCCATTCGTAGTGTTATCGTGGATGACTACTGTTATAATGTGAAATATTACGACGAAATATCATTTCAGTATCTGCTAGTTTTCAACTGCATCAAGTACAGACGAATATACAATAAAGTTATTTTCATTAATCAATGTCTCGCTTAAAGTTGACATATCACGTTAACATGACGAGATTAGTACCACAATACGATTCCATGAGAAGGAGCAAATGGAGATGTTGATAGAAAAATATAACGGAACTTAAGTTCTGAGTAATGAAGATAAAAGGTAAATACAATCACGTTTAGCCTCAAGATTACTTACCACGTGGTCCCAATAAACCTTGAATGGTGTTTTGAAAGCATTTGCTAGAGAAATACCATTAGTCTAGGAATGTTATCTACTCTGAGTAGCCACGTTTTATTGCATTAAATAAGACAGAACAGTATGTTGCAAACTGTACTTGTCCTTTAATTTGTTGACGGATAACTCATCTACAATCCACGTGATCTGAATTGACGAATATCAAACGAAGTTTATCACAACTTGTCGAGATTTTGTCAAACGTCAATCCATTAGATTTGAACAGATTCGCAGTATGAGTAAAGTGGTCAATACACCTAACTACTTTACTCTCTTCCTTTAGTTCAGATGTTGACAAAAATCAGTCCTGTAGAAATAATCAGCATTCGAATAGGGAGAATCCCACTGCGAATATAGTTGCATTGTTGCCCAATCCAACTGAACGATTCTTCACTTTATCAGAATCTTCAGCAAACAGGACTAAGTCGTCTACGTATTCTAATGCAATAGGCGGAACTCCTAGTAGGAGATGAATTTCTGAGAAACTAAACGAGGCAAGCATTATCCTTGATAGCAAATCTGTGATGAAATTAAATAAAAATGAGAATGGTGAACAACTTGACGGACACCAATTAAGGTTCCAACTTTAAATGGCAGTTCGCCATGAACTTCAATCGACTGATAGTGTTTTAGTAAAGAGCCTTGAAAATCTTTGCGTAATTCTAAGGTATACCTTTTAATGACAAACACTATTAGAGAATCTGTTGGTTTACGGAACCAAATGCTGCTTTCAAGTAAACAAAAATCAGTATTATTGGACACCATTATGTATGTTCTTAAACCTGACAAATAGTGAGTATCTGGTTAACACAACAGCGATCAAGTCTGATGGCAACCTGGTTTTCAAGTATATGTAGTTCACAAATAGTATCTAGCCATTTCATACTTATTAAATGCAGTATTATAGACACTATATTCGTCAAGTTAATTCCTCTATGGTTATCACAAGATGATTTTGATAATATTTGGTAGTTGTAAAGTGGTTGAAGGCCAACTAAACTTCTCTTTGAAGTGTTCCTCCCACTGACAGCAAATATATTTTCCATCTTTTCGGAGTCTGTATAGCTAACACTTGACTTTTTAATCCTGGTTTCTGTCATAAGTCTGAGAAATCGACTAGTGTTACTCACAGTCGCTGGGTTTTTAATCTCTTCTGCTTTCGTTACACACTACTGCTTACGATCAGTTAGATAGACTTTTACCAATAATCACTTTTGAATCAATTGTCGTCCACTGAATTAAGTCGGATGATGTATCGTTGAGAATACAAGAACATTAGATAACTATTTCATTGTGTTATAATAATGTCCTATCAAGTGTATACTCATAATTCCTCCTCATCTTATAAGCGCTAAACCAAACGATCTCTAAGCTGGAATTTATTCCACATGGTAATTCATTGTCATCGAGTGACTGATCTCCAAATCTCATGACCATCAATTGTATCTGCAATTCTTTTGCTAATTTATTGGACATCATCATTTGATCTTGTGAACACGTATTCAATTCAATCAATCAATGCTTGCTAGCCCATGTATAGCATACACCGCCGAAAACACTATTCTGCAACAAACTCTGTTCATCCGAACTTTCCTTTGCAACTCTTCCCAAGTTCTCTTCATTCTCATCATATCTATCTCTAATTCCCGACGCAATGTGTTCTTGTGTTTTCCTCTTTTATTTTGGTCTTCAGGATTCCATGTTAGTGCTTGTCTTGTGACGCAGTTTGATGATTCCCTTAATATTTGTCCTATCCATCTCCAGCTTATTTTCCTGATTTCTTCCTCGATTGAAAGTTTGCTGATTTGTTCTCTACCATAGAAGGTTGTTGGTGATTGTATCTGTCGAAAAGATCCGTAGTATTTTACACAGACAGCAGTTTATAAATACCTGTATCTTCTGAAGGATACTTTTCATAGATCTTTATTAAAGTTTCAGCTCCATACAACAGAACTGTCTTCACATTTGTATTGAAAATTTTGACTTCAATGTTGGCTGACAGTTGGTTTGATTTCTAGATGTTTTCAATCGTAGAGATGTTGCTCTTGTTTTTCCGAACCATGCCTTCACATCTGCTTCAGAACAGACCCTCCTTGTTTATCGATGATGCTACCACGAAAGTATGTAGAGGATTCTACATTTTCCAGAATTTCTCAGTCAACTGAAAATGGGTTAGTGTTGATTGTTTCGTATCGGACGATCTTGTTTTTCCCTTTGTGTATGTTGAAGCCTACTGGTGGTCGCCGAGGCTGTTGCTACACAGTCTGTATTCATCTGCATTTGTTGCTGTGTGTGGTGTAGTTGAGCCAGCAATATCATCTGCAAAGTTCAAGTCATCTAGTTGCATTGATATTGTCCACTGTATTCCGAGAGTGCCTTGAGATGTAGCAGTCTTCATGATCTAGTCAACCACTAGCAGCAGAAGGAAGGGCGAGAGTAAGTAGCTTTGTCTAACACCGATCTTTACTTCGAATGATTCTGTAAGCTGGCATCCATGCAGAATTTTACAATGTAATCAGTCTTAAGAATTTCGTATGATTTTGACTATCTTTTCGGGTAAGCCGTAAAGTTGTTGAAGACTCCATAATATTCTCCTCTCCATGCTGTTTCTCTGGTTGTCAGAAAAGGCATCGGCCTCGTGGCATCTGAATAAACTCGGCTTTCACTATGAGATGTCACAACTTTTTAAAATAAAGATCTTCCTAACTCCCAGGGCAGAGTTAAAATTGGTTATAAAAGGATTTTATGCTGGTTAGCGTCTTTTTAGCAAGGTTGTAGTTTTTTTCGGAATGGGGTTACTAACCCCATGTCCAACCTTCATCCTTCATCCGGGTTTAGGACCGGGAGCAAACTTAGAAAGCTTACAGGCGCAGTATGGACACGTATTACTCGTCTCTAAAAAGTGGTTACATTTCAACTATCGAACGGTATTCTAAACACTCATCAATTTAATAGTTGCATGTCAGTTCATTCAAGGTAATCAACTATGTATAGATATTCATTGAAACTGCAAGCTTCATAGTTGGTGGTGGTCCGATATAGCACAATACTTCTAACGTATTAGGTTTGCTGACAGCAATGGAAGTCCATGGCACTCGTTTTATCATATCTGAAACTCATCAGCTTGTAATATACCTGCCGAATCCTACACTAAGGTTCAAACTCAATACATACAACTTCAGTTGCCGACGTGTTCTTCGTTAAGTTACGGAATCCTGATAGATCGATTCAATTAGTATGAGCATATTCTTTAGAATACGTAATGTCATGTTGTTGATATTCAACACTGAAATTGATCAATCTTTGTTGATATGTGTACATCTTTTTGGATCATTTCATACACTATTAACCTAATTTTCTACTGAATAGTCATAAAGATTAACAGAATATCCAGAAAACTATTCAATAGTAACAAATGAGTAGAGTTATGCTTCTATATAACACTATAACTTAAAATAACTGAACTGTTGATTACATAAGTGGTATGTTCTGTACTGTGAATAATCATGAAACACTCAATAGTAACTTTGCTGAAGATAGTACCATAACAAAACACCTAAACTGATTGTTTTACGTTAGTATATCTGCATTGATACTGTGTGTTCCCAAGTTGGCTACAAGAACACAAAACAATAAGGCCAACTTGATGTGGTCGCATTTATGTTTCTAAGAAATTTCATTTCTATACATGCAGTACCTAATGACACAACTAACCAATTAGAAATAGCCAACAAAGTCAACAATGATAGAGAACTGAGGTAAAGTGTATACAATTAATTAGTTATATTAAAGTTGGATTGTGACTGGCAAGTGGAATCCAGGAGGCGTTTTTCATCTTATTTAGGAGTCGTCAATTGAATGTATATGCACAAGTGTGACTATCTGGAAACAGTAGGCAACTAATGATCGCAGTGACGCTTGACACGAAGCGGAATAAGTTCGAATCCCAGTGTAAACATTAGCATTGGGATGCAGGTACATCCAGCGGACAAGTATCGAATAGGACAAAACACGCGTTCTGGATTCCGCTTACCAATCACAATCCAACTTAAATAATACTTGTGATTAATAGCTATATCTAGGCAGTCCTATCATGATGAAAATATGGCAACAGAGACTGACCGGTTTCAATCCAATAACACATCAACGGGATAATATGAGTTTTTCTTATTTAGTTATAGTTAACAAATGGAAAATAACATAGCAACAGTTAGTAAGTCAAATAAATTGTTCGGGCAATGAGTATATAAAATTGTAGAGAAAGTGTTTAGCTTAAGTTTGATTGCGTTCTCTGAGCTGAACGATTTCATAGTTGTAAACTTCTGTTAGAAGTAAGCTTTGTAATTTTCTCCACAAGTGACTAATAGTTTGTACAATTGAATATGAATTAGGATTGATTTTTATTGACAATTGCTCTGTCTAATTATAGAAACAAAATGTTCATTGTATAAGGAATCAAGATACGTGAAATAATCTCCTATAACATCTTTTCTGAAAGTTCATCATTCATCATGATTTAGTCGATCTATCAACTTTGAAATGACTATAACTTTAAGAATAAAGTTTGGATTATAGCCAGCAAGTGTAATCAGTGACAGTTCAACTAGTCCTACTTTGGATTCGTTATACCCTTATCCTAGTGTTGATGTTTACACTAGAGGAAGGTAAGGGCGGGGGGTGGAGGGAAGACATGAATTCAAATAATGTCTACCACTTAACTACTAAATTCATACAGGTCATCATACATTCCACTTATCATTCACAATCCAACTTTAATTATACATGTAAACTTTGGCTTAGTTACAATCTAATCAAGATGTATACATGACAACAGAAAGACTCATTCATTTTCAGAATACTTTCAAATAACAACTTAGAATTATTGTATTTCTATGATGTAATACGTTTAACATTGAAATCATTTACTTATTTTAATTATTAATTTCTAATTTCAAATTTGATTAATAGAATACTACTGAAGTGAATAAGACTAGTAATATAGAATTAACTAAAGATAATTCAATGAAATCTTCCAGTGTATTTGATACTTTAACAAATGTAAAACAATCTATTCAGAATCATTATCGGCAAACTACTTCTATGCATCATAATTCTAATGAGAATCGAATAAAATCAAAGAAATTCGATACATCAATACATGAATCAGTAAGTTGAATCTAATGGTGTAATATACAGTTGTATGTAATTGATATACTGTTGAATTAGACAATTGCTAATGATTGAATCTCAGCTAACTTGTAATAGAGGAGATTATGTAATACATGACTATTATGATGTGAAGCCTATCAGTCTATTAGGATTAAACGGTGAAAGTAACCTTGGTAGGGGAAACTAGATTCCGAGACTTTTGTTCTATGCATTGTGATTCTAAGCACACCTTTCGGCCGGATAGGAGAACACATGATAACTTATCTAGTAACCAACTAGTCAGACTACATTTCACTCATTTTTTTATAAACATACAACATTTGACTAGATAGTCGACCAATAAGAAGAATAACATTTATGCAAAAGAGGTACCATAATTGACCAAGAAGTGCAGGAACTGTTGCTGAATGGAAAATGATATGCCAGCACTTCATAGACGTAGTGGGAGGTTAGAGCTAAGAAAGGGAGGGGGAACATCACAATTACAGAATTGAAATAGTCGGCATATATGTCCTAGAAATAAATGAAATATACTTCTAAAAGACAGTTCTAAATGTTAGTTGGTCATGCTGAATTGTCCAATTTACCAATAACCTTTAATAACAATCAGGTATATCTTATTGTTATTGTCATTCTGTTCTGATATTAACTTAGAGTAGAGTTGAAGAAGGTGGAAAACACATGAATCAGTCAAATGGCCTATAACGAGAAATCGTTTCATTGTTTGCCTATGTGTATACATAGACAAGGTAAACATGACTTATTGCTCCAACGATTGAGAAGTCAATGGAAGCCAGTCTTGAAATGATGAGAAATAACTGATTTATATATGCAAATTAATTAAATAAAGTATATGGTGTGTTTCTGTTATAAATATACTGTAAATGTCAATAGACAAACCGAAATCGCATAATACATACCTGTGCATTAAACCTGACCTTAAAACAACCTGAATCTAACCCTAATCCTTATACAGTTGCCAACCTCAGTCATAAACCTTAACCTAATCTTAACTGTAACCTGACCCTATTCCTAAACCTGACTTTGACCACTAACCATTTCCATACTTTAACAAAACATTCCATTCAAGATTAAAATTTTGCTTTGAATAATCAAGTATGACAGTATAACTTGGAGTGACTTCCACTGATAAGTGAAATCATGCACAATCGCCTTTAAACCACACCGTTTACATTCATTTGTCGAAATTATTAGTCATGTTAACCCTAGACAATACCAGAAACCAATTAGATTAATAACATCAATTTTGGGGAACTTCCCCCTCCCCACACTTCCTAGAAATGTATGTACACATACAATCAGCTATCGATCATGACTGATCATGATCATGATCAAACAGATGGTTGGAATCTTGTAAATATGCAAACTGTACGAATACAATGTCTCGAATTGTATAATATTATTAGACAGCAGCTCTTCCAAATCTGTTAGTTACAGGTTTTCTTAATAAACATTTGTTGTCAAGTAATTTTAGTAATTAATTATGTCCATCCTCTTTGTATACTGACTATTATATCTCGGACTTGATAGCTTGACTAGCCGCAGACACCTTCAGCATTCAAACACCCTTGCACCCCCTAGTCGTAAATTCAGAAGACGGAAGACGAGTAGACAGTGAACTTTATTGAAGTAAGATAGACAGAGAGAGTTCTATTCAAAATATTTGCAGTTTTCTGTAACAACAAAATCAATAGAATAATTCTTTTAATCCAAACTAAGAAGTTTCAACTACTACCCAGTTAGAACGCGTCATGTTCAGATTCTGGAAGGTCCTGTCGATCAGTGACTTGGTGGAATGTCTCCGGCTCTTTCACGGGCTTTGTTAAGGTTTCTGGGAACAGTCCCAACACTTAGACACCATATATATAAATTGATATATGCAGCATATTATGATGTAATCTACATTAAAGATTTGATAGGACTAAACTATAGTGCTGCATTTAGGTGTTGGGTTTAATGACTTTAACTTATCCCATTCCTGACTGCAACTGATTTCAGCCAACTCATACTTCAAAATATTGTTCTACAAAGTGTTGCCTTATCTCAAAGGTACGTTATCAACATAAAATTCATCCAAACTAGGAAGTACATCCTATAGAACTATGACAATAATTCCAGCTGTACACCCTCGATCTTCAGAATTTTTGCCAAAATTGGAATGGTCTGGTACTGTAGTTTAATTCTGTTAAAAATTATATTTGCAAGGTCCAAGGGGTTTGTTATATTTGAAGGTGAGACGACAGATTCTGTCAATTCTAATTCAGTTGCAAAACAATATCTACTGTCATTTCCAGCCTTTCTTTAATCTATTACTCAGGCACTACATTACGATTGATTTATCAAGGTGACAGTTAGTCATTCGGACACTTGACCAAGATATATATATATATTTATGTGTAAGATTTGGTACTTTACCTCAACATATCTGTCAAACAATATTGGTCCATCACATATCTTCTTCCGGTGATGTCATCTCACTTCTTTAGTGTAGGATTTAGCTTTAGGATCAATCTGTAATAGCTCTTTTCATCTATAGAGACAATCAGTCCGCACCTCATTTCATTCTGATCCTAAATTTTTTTCCCTATATTAATGCTTACTTGATGATGTAGGCAGTGATAGATCAAAGGTTTCATACATGATTACCTTGGGACATTTACTTTGCGACAGTATTCTATCACTATTTCTTTCAAATCTAAGTTGAATGATATGTCGTATTATTACTAAGTCGTCCACTCTTTCTTCTCATATACTACTTTACCTGTCTTAACAACAATTTTCCCACTGATTCATTTTGGCTTATCAAGCTTGTAGTCACTGAAATAAATATAGTTACCAAAGTTAAAATTCACTAATCTTTTTATAACCCTTTCCACTATGGTTCCATGTCACATTGACTGAGGAGCACAATATCAAGAAATCATTTCTATGACTCGACTAAACATAATCTAGACTAGGAACTTCCCATCTTCTCTATGCAAGCGGTGGTGTTGTACTATACGTTAAAAGAAACCCTAATCATTGATAGAGACATTCACTAACTGTCTTTTATGAACAAATCGAGCACAGCATGGTTGGAGACAGAATCTTCTCAGGTGATCTTACACTCCATTATCTAGTAGTTACAAACTAAATCATTAGAAAATTAACCTCTAATGTATTGGATACAGTAATGATAACGTTACGATTAACTTTAATCTGTTTTAGCATTCATTAATTAATTATGTTTTATTTTTAGCGTCAAATCATTGGAAGAGTTAAAGGCAAAGAAGTCGATAATTTAGATGAGAGCAAATTATCTCATGAAGTAGTACATTCACCAACTCCATGTAATAATCAACAATTTACCGATTTAATGTTAAAAGATAGAAAAGATTCTCTTCTTCCACAACATTTAAGTATTGTTAATTGTGCCAGAGGATCAGTTGTATCATGTGAGTGTATTTTAACTTGGCATTACTGTTGAATTGAAATCAATTTTATGAAGATAGATTCTTATAAAGTTTGATTGTTTGTATTCATCACAGATTGATGCTGATTGAGTACGATTGGAAACTAGGAGAGAACTAGACTAACTGTTTCCTTAGCACTGTACACCCATGATTTCGCCAGTAAATTCAAATCTTCAAATTTCACAGAGAACGCTTAATCACCTGCAGTCAGTCAGTCAGTCTTGTGTGCGCTGTTAGAAGTATGAGGGCGATTGTCGCTTCTGGATTCCCACACCATAGAAGGATGTTACTTCTTGAGGTAACTGAAGAGAAACTAAGTTAGTAATGATCATAGTGACCTGAGAGCGCGATCAAAAAGCCCAAGATCAACTGCTTGAGGCTGATCACGCACGGACTTGTCATGGGAAGTTCTTGAAGCTCCGTTCTTTGGGAAGTCTTATGGCTGAAAACGGAAATCCTTGAAGCAAGGTGAAGTGTGACATTTTTAGGATCGACCATTTCTATCCCCTTCCTTTCGTGTAGAAAGCAGCATCACTGCAGATGCTGGTTATCCGAGGAAAAAACACTCTACTGCTATCACACCTAAGTGCAGGCAGCAGTACGACTTCGCCCTAAGATCTTAGGTTGTCGCCCTTAGTCTTGTCGCTCTCCAACAGACCTCCTTGGCATGGTGAGAATCTAGAGGATTATACGTTTCAGCCAGTATAGCTCAGTTGGGTGATCACGAAAGGCAAGCCCGACCACCGCGTCAAGGTAACAGCTACGGTCGGGTAATCATCTGCACAACTGGACTTGGCGTTTAATAATGACTAATGAAGTTAAAACACGTCGGGAATGGGTCAGTTTTTGACTGATCGTCGTGCTGTATTGCAAAAATGATTGTGATTGGAAATTACATCATTCAGTGTTCACTTGACCTTATAATGTGAATGTTTAAGAATTCTCTGTGGGAACTTGAAAACCTTTGCTTCGATTTCTTAGTAGAATTAATGATACGGACTGTTAAGGAAACAGATATCCATCACTTTCTAATTTTTGATGGTACCGAATCGATGTTATTCTGTGGCGAATAAGAAGAACTAAAACCTTGTAAACCTTTATTATTCATATCAAACATGATTTGATTAGATTAAGTTGAATTCATTAGTGAGGTTAACAGTATACTTTATATTGTAAATTCACGCTGACTGATCATTGAGTTGCGACTAATGTCATAAGTGTCTAGTCGTTAGTGGAGATTAAAATCTATCCATCTTGGTTAAATATACAGCTATTTAGGCACTCATTCATTATGGTGTATTTTTTAGGTTTGAGGCAGCTAATCACCTACGTCTATTCTTAAGATTTGAACTCTTATCATCTAGATTCACAGTACTACAACTGAACTCTCTAACTAGAACCCTTTATAGAACCTAAAATCTTTGCATAAGTTGATCACTGAGTACTAACCAGTGTTATGTATATCTAGTCGTTAGAAATAAAACCTATTAGTTGATAAAATACGGGTAATTGATTACATACTGAATATCCAGGTGTAGAGACAACTAAATTTATCTAGTATACAGTTACTTAACCAAGCACTACCTAGAGCTCTGATCAAAAGTTACGGTTATTACAGTCTAGAACTTTCGGGTATCGGGTAGTTACATCATCCAGTCTCATTAGATGATAATTAACAAATAGTGAAAATTGATTGAATCTAGAAATATAAACCATCATATCACGCCTCAACCATGAAGGTTTATTGTTCATGCTGTGATAAAATGTTGGAAATGCTCTGCTGATGTTTTCCACACAAAGACGAGAAAACTGTTATACACTTCCTAGTTTGCAAATGGCAATCTAGCCACAATTAATCCTTGACGTAAATAATGAAACATAGAAGCTATATGTAGCAACCTTTCTGTTTTAATTCGTACTTGATTGCACGGCCAACAGCTTACAATATCAGTACTTAAACACCTTCAACTTTTAAAGTCGCGATTCAAAAGACAAATAGTAGGAAATCTTTATTTCAGTAAGTAAACGTGTGTTATGTGCAAGGGGTTCTGGTGGCTGCGTCGAAGATTCTGGGAGATGTCCTAGAACTTTCAAACAATTTTTTTATATTATCCAGGTAGCTTTTAAGGTACTGATATTACCATACTTATTATAACTACTTTTACATGTTAATTTTTTAAAACAAATTGATCTGAGTCAGACAACCATTGATTACCGGGAAACACGGGACATCTGTTTCGTCCCAGTATACGACTGTTCGGCAGTGCGCATCCACTATTTCATCAGAAACGAAACTCAGAACTCTTGGGCCTCCGCGGCGGACACTTTACCACTAAGATCATTAGTGACTAACTCCTTGAGGTAAGTTCTAGAGTTCTAGTGAAATGACTTGACAGGTGGAGTTCAAACGTATCGGGTATGAGGTAAGTTACTCATCGATCGGCGAGGAATGAGGTCACGCAAACATACCACGAATTGACTGAATTAAAAATAGTAAAACCATTCGGAAGCAGACTTTAATGTCTGATGATAAAGTGTTCGTTGCTAAGCCAGAGGGACCTGGAATTCGATACCTGATAAGGTCGTAGATGTGTACCGCTGAAGAGTCTCATACTAGGACGAAATAGATGTTCTGTGCTTCCTTTGTAATCTATAGTTGTGTAATTCGAACCTATTCTTCATGTCAACATTCATTCAACAACCTCCGCAACACCCACCTACTTATACTTGAATCAGTTGTAGTGAGAGTCGTACGAAAATTCTTTTAAGAGTCATTGTATAATTTCATACACATTTCACATTACTAACTATATTCGTTCGATCTCTACTGTGTATACGTAGTAAGTTAGCTGAATACTTATAAATTAAACTTAAACATAGTTTTTTCATTCTGTTAACTGTAATGTTCCTACCACATAAAAAAAATTTTCTTAGGGTCTGGAGTTTCAGATGTCTCAAAGCCGAAACGACCATCTGTGTTTTCATGTCCTGAAGCAGAATTTGAATCACCCAGACCAAGTGTTGTTAATCCATCTCTTAATGAATTAGTTTCTAGTAAACAAACTAGATCAGGTGCAGTAGTCACTTCTTCTAGAAGATCGAAAAGACGGTAAGTTGACTTTGTTTATCTGATGTCATCGTATTCACAAACGTTTAAATAGTGATTAATACAGGTTCGTATTTTATTGTTGGTGATAGTAAAGACTACAATTATATTTTATTCATCTTTCACACTCTATAGCCTAGTTATGGTCTTTTGTGGGATAGATATTAACTTAAAAATTAGTTGTGTATATCAATATTAGTGTGAAGGTATTATCTATCTGATGAGAATCAAATGAGACAAAACAATGCATCGTGAATTCCCTTTCTAATCATTTCCAGCCCTTACTATGTTTTCAGTAACGATTTGCTACTTTATCTTTCTTTAAATCAATGTTTGATTTGTATTTGTTGTTTGCCTACGTCACAGATTCATCCTTGTTGAATGCGATTGGAATAAGTGAGGAGTGAGGGTATTGGACGGTTATTTCGTCATTGTGTCGGACTACTTAATATTTGCATGAACCACTGAAATTGAAATCTCTTTGATTTTACGAAGAATGTATAACCATAAACATCACTGGAAATGGCTCGAGTTCAATGCCATGATTCTCATTTCAACCAATTTATGATAAATCATAACAATAAGCCAGTATTATCAATGATAACTGACTACTCATTTACAACTTATGCAAACTTTACTAGTTGAATCTGGTGAAAATTTAGTTGATTGTTACAAAATAGTTTTTATTATGGACTACTATAGACTGATGAATCGTTAAAAACTGTCCTAGGAAACTCTTCAACTAATCAACTTTCAATTATCTTGTGTCTGAATAGTTGCTGTGTATTTCCTAAAGTTCTAGACGAAATCTATAAACAATAGAGTTAGACTATGTGACTCGTTATTTATATTGAAAGTTAACTTCACTGTATGAAACTTAAAGGTTACTTAGGGATGAATTTGTATATTCCCTATTGATTTGTAATAGACTTGAAGATGGTCAGTCACTGTTGCTATATGTGCATCTTAAGTGAATAGCCACGATATAACGATTATTCACAAGTATTATTATAGCTAGATTGTGACTGGTAGTGGAATCCAAGAAGTACGCTTCGTCTTATTTTGGACGTATCGGCTGGATGCACCTGCATACCCATGTTGATATTCATAGTGAGATTCTATCTCAGTCCGTTGTGTGTCAAACGCCACTGCGTTTACTACTGGACAACTTATTCCAAACAATGGTGAACGCTGTGGTGAACAATGGTATGCAGGTACATCCATCCGACGAGTCCCAAATAAGACGAAACGTACTTCTTGAATTTCACTTGCCAGTCACAATCCAACTTAAATTAAAGATTACTTATCCTATCATTTGAAAGAGCTCTGGATGCAAAATTATTTGAGAAGTTTCGAAGTTAGCTGATTAACGAGAGTATCCACAGAAGAAGATACATTTCTGAGAATCTACAAGTTGGAAAACAATTTCAAGTCTTCTAACTAAATCAATAGTTTCTTGTAAAGATTGAAATAAACATGCTTCATTAGTTAGGAATTTTTTCAGCTTCTGAAATGTTTTTCTCTCATGGACTATCAAAGAAGTTTTATAGTCTAACTAATTTAACCGAATCAAGTTACATTTTGTGCCTGCATCAAGTAGTAACTGTTGACTAATTGATTATCTTCTTCTGTATTTTCTATGTTTGATTAATGTAGATCAAGTAATACAGCTGCTGCTCAAGCATTTGCTGTAGCTACAGCTGGAAGTGCTAATCCACTAGCTGCAATTGGTATAATGGGTTTAGGACCGAATTTATTTCGTTCTGGTGGTTATCGTTTCTCTGCTGGTACTGCAACAGCTGCAGCGACACAAACTGGTCTACGTTCAGGCATAAATTCTAATTCAGGTCATTCTATTAGCGGAAATACTATTATTAATACTAGTAGTAACTCATTCAGTAGTAGTAATAGTAATGCTATATCGATTGCATTAATAAATCGTTCACAATCTCAAAATACTCCTAGTTATGTACATTCATTATCTCCTGGACATTTAAATACAGTATCACCAATAACAATAGTAACAAATGGAATGACAATTGCATCATCTGTATCAAATATAACGTCTTCATCAATTGCATCAATCACATCAACAGTCAATTCTACTCCATTACGTTTAAATTTGAATAGAAATGCAATTCATACAATGACAACATCAATTGGAACAATGTCAATAACAAGTAATCATAATTCAGCATCATGTAATAGTCCATTCAATTTTCATTCATATAATTTAACTAGTCCAACATTCTTACAATCATCATGTATTGGTGTTGGATCGAATACAGCTTATTGTTTAAATCAAGTTAAACGTAATACAATGCTGACTACAGCATCATGTTTACGTGTATTGAATGTTGTAAGACATTGGATAACAAAATTCCCTGATGTAAGTTAATGTCATTTCTTTCCTATAATAATGTTGATCTTCATCATCATGATTATAACTGTGAATTGTATGTATGTATGTTCTAGTTGAATTAAGCTATACTTCTATCAACATGATCATAAAGTAGTAATGTAGTTTATTAGTAGTAATGAAGATTGAAAAAAGTTATGAATAACGCTTAAGTTAAGTTCTAGAGATGAATGAAATGTAATTGATCCATTATTAATGATTTTATGATACTTCATCCAACATTTTATGTAGGCCTTAAAGATATAAGTCTGATACTACTCATATAGTTTAAACGGGAAGTTAAAGACTTCACAGACTGTTATATCATACTTTAAGCTGTTATCTACAACATATATGCAGCCTACTTTCGAGTCCCATCTGACACTGAACATCGAAATGTACAACTCATAAAATACTAATGTATAGGATAAGTGATTCGTTACAACTAAGAAAAATAGTGAAATATTTTAATTGATTGAATACGTCACAGGCTGATGTTAGCAGGATACCACTGAAAAGCAGGGAGCACTGAATAGCTGCTTCGCTCTAGCATGGTACTTGTCCTGCACCAATAGAGTAGCTGACGCTGAACTGTAGAATTCTCTATTTCATCGATTTGTGATATAGTGAAATGATTAGTCGATTCCATTAATGATAACTATCACAATCCTGAAATGTCTAAACTATATCTATCACAACATTCCACTAGAATTTTAAGGACCTCCTGAAGTTAACCAGTAATTATCTGATAACTATAGTTGATTTAATTTAGTCTATGTAAAGATAAGTTAATTAATTTGTCGATGATGATCATCACAAATCGATAATAATTAAAATGAACTGAACTATTGAACACCGATCTAATACAGTAAAGAATTAAAGAATTTGTCAATGCTAATATCACCAATTGATCATAAATCAGAAAACCATTGATCACCTGGAAACACCGGATAGCCGTTTCGTCCTAGAATGGGACTCTTCATCAGTGCGCATCTATGACCTTGTCAGGGATCGAACCCAGGACCCTTTGGCCCCGCGACGAGCGCTTTACCATTAAACCACTAAGTCGGCTTGTAACGGTTGAAATTTCTAATTCACCCAATTCGTGTTACGTTTCGCGCGACCTCATCCATCGTGAAAACGTGACCAGCGAAGTTCAATCGTGTCAGGTGTGAGGAAGTTACCCACCAATGACAATGGATGATGTCCCGCGAAACGTAACACGAATTGACTGAATAAGAAATATCAACCGTTGCAAGCCGACTCAGTGGTTCAATGGTAAAGCGCTCGTAGCGGAGCCAGAGGGTCCTGGGTTCGATCCATGATGGGGTCATGGATGCGCACTGATGAAGAGTCCTATTCTAGGACATGACAGCTGTGCAGTGCTTTCAGGTGATCAATGGTTTTCTGATCCAGATCAATTCATGATATTAGCATTGACAACTTAACTATCTCCATATCAACCCCCTTGATTGTAATTAAAGAATTGGCGAAAAATTTGAAGGCAGTAGATTCAATTCCTTACGTAATCAAGAGTGTATACTGCCGGGAAATCCAACACTGGGACGAAATAACCGTCTATTCAATTATGATTTCATTTAATTTTTTTTTGAAGTTATTCGATTGTTTATAATGTTTTTTTTTTATTTAACAGGATTTTGAAAGTGATCCAATTTTAAAACGTGAAATGCAAACTTTATTAGATACATTAGTCACTTGTCCACATTTAATGCCAAATGATCAGAAAGTAGCTAATCAATTATTATTACAAATGATCTCAGATCAATTAGTACATGATCGAATTGATCTTGACAGTATATTAACACCAAGACAAGTAAGTTCAAGTGTAGTTTGTTGAAATTGTACTCTTGTTTTTTCTATATAACCTACATATGCATGTATGTATGATCAGTATGAAATCTGATATCTTGGTTAAAGAAGAATGAATTGGTGCATGAAAAGAAAGTTATTCAATAAGTTTAAGCTCACGATTCAAGGGAGAACAGTGAGTGAATACACTTGTATCATTGTTAGCCAATTCTAGGTTGTCATCTGAAGTTTTTAACCACTGGTTATGGCATTTATATGAACTCCAACTAAGTAATCTAAAATCTACTTACACAATTCAAACTACCAGTTAGTGACTTCATGGAGTGATACCGTGTTACGGTTTCGCCGTCCGTAAATCTCTTCAATCCTGCTCCTATATTAGTCATTATCGCGCATTGACGTAAGCAGTGATTAGGGATACGTAATGCATAACTCAACTACATAAATTGATGAAGATTCTCAATAACATTGACTAATTTACCAGCTTACTCTAATCACCGTCTTCTAACGTCGTTATTACTTACTCAGTGATTCCGACAAACATGAACAATGTTTTGAAGATATCGATGGTCGATTACTAATAACCTATGCGTATCGTTTACTCTTAATGATGACGTTTTATATCCATGCAGTAAGGTAGAGAAAACTACTAAGTAGTATACTCTTTGTTTCGTTAAGAGACGAATAATTCATTTACGGTTGACAAAAGCCAAACGACTTTTTTGAATTCGTCCTGAGATTTCATCAGAGACCAACCCATCAATACTCATTAGACTTCCATGATAAATGACGTGGTTGACATACTTCTTAGTTTTAGCTAAAGGTGTTGACGAAAATCAGTCGTGAAGTAACAGTTCGCATTCATATGTAAACTATATGAACTTGATAACAAAAATAGATAGGAGTTAAACAACCATGACACAGACAACTATTTCATCCTAATATGAATTTCCTCAGTAGTGTGCATTTGCGATATAACAGCCCCGGACTTCTAAAATTCGGGCGAGAACGAAAAGCAGTTAAACTACTACAGTGAACATTCAACTGCAGATGTTTCCAACTCCTATCACTTAGTGATATAGTTTAATGACTTTATGGTTTGTCACGGGTAGGTAACTGCTTTATACTCGACATAGTTGCAATTCATTAGTAAGAAGTTCTATTTCCTCAAAGAAATGGCCGCTTAGTGTCATTTCATCTTCATTTCACTAATTGTCAAGTCCAGACTGATTACTGAAATCAAATGAAAATTCAAATTATAAGTACACTTTATAGCCTATTTCATTTTCTTTACATACCAAGTTTCTCTACTAACAAGTAGTATAAGTAGGTTATTAAACAATGAATATCTCGTACAGAAATACTGTACTTTTCAGAGGATTACTTAATGTAATAAACTAGTTACAATTAATACTGATGACATTTTCTTTAACAATAGAACTTTAAGATTTTCAATTTGAACACTGAGTAACATATAAGTAAGCAAAATATCGAAGTATTTCAAACAGGAGAAGAAGAAATCAAAGAACTTTCAATGATTGTCAATAGTTCACTAATCTGTTCTGTTAGATAACTTGTCATTTGGTAACATAACATGACATTCAGTTTATTAATAAACGTTTTGTATTTGATGTTATGAGAGATGAATAGATTAGTTATATGTATATGATGTTGATGAATTACAAAATACTGAAATATTATCTAGTCAATTCGAATTACTACTTAAATAAGTAATAGAATGATACATAGTCAATCAATGTTCGTTGCTTCACGTAGAGAATAAGAAGATGGTCAGCATTTTTTGACCAACTCTGTTGTTAAATATTCGTCCCAAGTGATATTCATGCTGTTCATGTCTTTCACTAATTCTCAGAATAATGTTTTATTTGTTCATCCATTTATATATTTGACCCTCAGGATCCGAACTCACAACTTGCCTAGTAACGCAGACTGATTATTCTTACTATAAAGACTCTATTCATCAACAGTGTTTCTTTGAAATTTCTTCTTCAGCTGCATTTTAATTTGTTTATGCTCTGTCATAGTAGGTTCTTGCTGATGGTGTCTGACCAACGGAACCATTGTATCTTTGGTAAACAACCGTTTATGAATAAATGTATCATTTGAATTATGTTTATCCTAGTTCTCCATTCAAATTTCAGCTACATTTAACAAAAATTTCTTCACATCTGTATTGAAAATTCTGACTTTGATGTCGTTGACATCTGGTTTAACTTCCAAATGCTTTTCAGTTTTAGAAATATTGTCCTTTCCTTGCCAATCTGTGTCTCCACATCTACATTAGATCCTTCTTCTTTATCGACAATGTTGTCCACGTATGTAAATGTTTCCACATCATCCACAACTACTCCGTCTAATCCAGTGTCATTTAGTTGGTAGTTGTTGTTTTGCATTGAATGATTCTATATGTCAAAGCATATTGGTGACTGTAGATGTTTCTGAAACATGAGTCATCTTTATATGCATTTGTTGCTGTGTTAAAACGGAGGGATAGAAGAGTGAAATCAGTTATCTGTGAAGTCGAAATGATCTAGGTGCATATAAGTTATCCACTGTGTTACATGCTTCTCCTAAGATAATGAGACTTTTATAATCTAAACTATTACACAATCCTTGATTATTATCAATTAGTTTTAAAGTCTGGAAATTTGCTGTAACGCAGAGTGAACTGTCAAACCAATAAGTTGAATTATCGCACACTATTTTCTTCTGTTGGACGAAAACGACTACAGTGAGGGTTGAAAAAATCTTAAGACAACAAAATTTTCTAACCCATTAATTTTAAACCACACTGTGAATTAGTATCATTGAATAAATAAATAACGTTTGAATAAGTTTAAATGTTGGAGTAGTAGATCATCATTAGATTCGTTATTTCAATCATTAATTGTTACGGTGCAGCTAACAGTATTCCATTTCACTGGGGTTTATCATGGTTGGATTTGCGTATATGTGTAGGGCTTCAAATGCTAATCTTTTTTATAAGAATTAAAACCCATTTAAAAGTGTATAGTTGCGTCATAATTCATGCTGTGCCCTGTTTCCATTGAATGTAACACGATTGCTGACTTATTTTTGAGTTTTCTTAGATTTTCAGACGATTTAAGAAAATGCTTTGAACAAAGTATCTATTCCTTCAGCTTCACATTTAACTGTCGTGATATTTTTCCTACGTTAATGCATTCAGTAGAAACAAGTGTACTCTCAATATGCGTATATCCACACTAACTCTGGTTAAGATACATAGATGACATTTTCATTATTTAGAAACTAGATGTATTAGATGAACTTTATGAAAATGTCAACAGTATTTCTAACAACATGAAATCTACAAAGGAATTTGAGACTATTGACCATGGTCAAAAAGAAACAAGATAACTTCCTGAAGACCAACCTTTTTTTCAGAAACCAATGTATTCTGAAAAATACCTTGACTATAAATCTATGTATGCCAAATCAACAAAAGTGACAGTTTTTGGGAACCTGATAAACAGAATCTATCCACTAGTCAAAGATACAAAAGACCAAGAAACTCAATTGAACTTAATGATGTTCATACTAATGTTGAAGAACTACCCTTACAACTTTGTTTAAAAGATACTTAAAGAAAAATATAATGGGAAGAATAAACCGACAGTTCAAACGAAAGAGTCAGTAAACACTGGTTGTACCATAAGAAATGAAACATTCGAAGAGACTAGAAGACTTTTAAATACACATGGTCTACGTGCTTTTTACCAAACAGACAATACATTAAACTCTGTACTTGTAAATACCAAGTATAACGTACCAGAAGAAGAACAAATAAACTGTGTCTGTTAGATCAAATGCAAGGAATGTTTTACAATATAACTAGGAGAAACATTACGACAGTTGAATGTAAAGCTGAAGGAACATATACTTTGTTCAGAGTATAAACCTAAATCCTCTGATGATCTAAGAAAACTCAAAAATAAGTCAGTAATAGTGTTACATTTAATAGAAAAAGGGGGGGGCAGCGTTTTAATTCTTATAAAGAAAGATTAATATATGAAGCTCTAGATATATGGACAGATACTACTGATATAATTCGATGACTTGGAATACTGTTAGCTGTACTATTGCAACTATTCATAAGAAAATTATATTCAAAGACTATCTACTTCTCAAATTTCCAACTTATTTCAACATAAGCATTCCATGAATATAAGTCAGAGAAATATATTTGCACAAATAAATGCAACATGAAACAATACACCCGATGCACAATTTTCTTCATCCACAACTATTCAATATATATATATATATATCAAATTGATGGAAGAGGGAATTCTACCATTGGTTGCCAAACCAGAGGGTTAGACTCTAGCCGTCAATCTGATGTCCCTGGTGCGGAATCTGTGGATGCATTTTGCTGACGAGGTCCACACTAGAACAAGTCAGCTGTCCACTGCTTCCTGGCTTTCAACGGTACCCTACCAACATTATTCTGTGTTATAATCAGTCAAGTTAATTCGATATTCGTTTAGTTATAATGAGTGAAGTAACATTTTAATATTCTTCATACGACTGCTCACTAGTATTCTTCATTGAATTTTGTCCTGAGCAACCATTTTCAGATGTTTTTAGTTGCAATTCATCCTTTTAATGTCTGCTTCCGATTCTCAACGCAGTGTGTTCTTTGGCATTCCTTTTTTCCGTTTTCCAACAGGATTACACGTTAATTCTTGTCTCATGATGCACTCTAATAATTTCTGTAATGTATGTCCTATCCATTTCCAACGTCTTTATTGAGTTCCTCTTTCGGCCTGAAAGTTCGTTTGTTCACACCCATAGTAGGCTGTTGCTGATGGTTTCCAGCCAATGGACATTCAGTATCATGCGTAGACAGTTATTTATAATTACCTTTATAAATAACTTTTCATTAACTGAGTTTATTTACAAATAGATTCTGTTGTTATGTCTTACATATTCTAGACGCCTAAGTTTTATGATTCCTTTCGTTCATTCTTTGGAAGGAAATTTCTACAACACTTTCTTTTCTATTTAGTTCATTTGGATTTCGTAACTTGTGTAAAAACCTTCATCTATTTGCAGTTCATTGTAATTGAAAAAGGTTGTCTGAATTACTGTCATGTTGTCAGTATCAACTTAATGGTTGTTGTAGACAGCATAGTCTACTAGTGTTTATTGTATTTGTAGATTTTGAAGATCTTCAAGATGATTACATAATCGTTTTGTTTAATTTAGATGCTCCTTGACTTCTTCAATATAAAATGCATCATAATCAATACAGACTAGTCTATAGATAACATTTCGCATGAATATAAAGAGAATTGTTTCTTTCTACCATAACTAATGAATATTTATTGTTTTATAGAAAGATTATTTCTATTAAGTTGTATAAACTGGGAACTTGATGTTCTTCTTCAGGAGTTCTATAATGGTACAACTACAGTCACTACATGGGAGGACTGTAGAATAGAGACTGACGAATGAGATGGGGACTTTTTCACCTGAAGGTTATTGAGTACAGTTTGGTTGACAATGATGACGATTTATTCACAGGCTTACTTAATTTAGCAGGAGGAAGGTTATCAGTTAGCTATTTGCTAGAGAAAGGTCCATGGAAAGCGTAAACATAGTCGGAGACGCTGCATACATGCAGTGTGAGTAGGAGGTTTTTATACTAAAGTCTACATTAGATATTTGGTATTTGGAATCGATATTCTAGAATAGGACACTTCTAAAAAGGATTTCTGATCAGAAAAAATCTATCTTAATTCGGATTATTAGAAAACTATGTTAAACGAGGAACAACAATTTACACCGATGATTTAAAGTCATACAAGCGCCTATCGACACTTAGATACAGTTATCAGACGACATTTTGTGGATCCGTCATCAGGAACTCACATGAATAAAATAGGAGCCATGTGGTCTAGGATTGAAAAATTATCTTCATGAATATAAAATAACCCGTGGAAAAATGTTCTCTAATCACATAGATGAGTATCTATGCAAAAATTACTTTAATTGTAAATGTTTACAACGCTTAGATAATCTTGAAACATTCACTAATCATACAAAGTTATTGCCTACATTTAAGTAATACTTTATTTTCTTAGTTTGTTCTTTCAATAGTATCATTCTATTACTAAGCCACTTTCTTATTGGTCAGTTGGTCGCCTAGTCAATATCAAGGTTGCCCCTGTCTATAGTCATGTCCCGTGACTGCAATAATCATTCCATAGCAGAATCATTTAATGTTTTATTTCACAAATGTGTAATTATCTGGACTCAGTAGTTTAGTGGTGAACGCAGGTGGCTGTTTGACACACAACAGGACTGAGTTCAAATCCCCCCCCTCATGAACATCAACATTGGGATACAGTTACATTCAGCAGACGAGTCCCTAAATAAGACGAAATGCGCGTTATGTAATTCATTTGCCATTCACAATCCAACATAAATAATACTTATGAATAATCGCTATATCGAAGGCAATCCTCTCAGGATGCACATATAACAACAGAAACTGATCAGCTTCAGTTTATAACAAATCAATCGGTATATCCAAATTCATCGTAATAGAATCATTCCATTATTTTTTTTCTCTTCTTTTCTTGAAATTATTAATAAAATTGTTAATTGATTTATTTATTGATTTTTCTTTATTTTTCTTTTTTTTTTCCATTGTACTTGTTTTTATTGATTGGAACTTGAAAAATCTGCAAAAAAATCAATAGATTCCATCAAAGAAAAATTTCGATCAATTATCAGCATTAGATATATCGGAACAATTAACATTTTTAGATTTTCAAATATTTCGATCAATACGTAGTGAGTAAGTTAATGAATGCAAAATGTCATTGATTAGATATTAACAATAAAAAGATAATTGTTTATTGAATAATAAGATAACAGGTGTCAGACAACCTACCAGCCAGGTCATATTCTCACTTTAGAATATAAATTTGATGAAAGATAAAGTGTCAATCCTAATATCACGAATTGATCTGTATCAGATAACTAATGATCAACTGGAAGCAATGGACAGCTGTTTCACTCTATTATGCGACTCTTTAGAAGAACGCAGCCACGACAACATCAGGGATCGAAACCAGGACAATTTGGCTTCTCATTAAATCCTTTACTAATAGACCAATAAATTGGCTCCAAACGGTTGATATTTCTAATTCAGTTAATTCGTGATACGTTTGTGCAACGTCATCCATTGTCATCAGTAGGTAACTGCCTCACTCTCGACTCATTAGTCGAATGGTGAAGAACGTCGCGGAGCCAGAGTGTCTTGTGTTCGATCCCCAATAGGGTCGTGTATGCGCACTGCTGAAGTGTCCCATACTAGGACGAAACAGTTATTCAGTTCTACCAGGTGATCAAGGGTTGTCTGTTTCAGATCGATTCGTGATATCAGCATTGACAAATTAACTATTTCACTATCAGTCATCTTGTAGTTGACAGGATTATGAAAACTGCAACATCTCAGGGGAAACATGAAATACAATGGATAACCTCTATGCACCTAGATCATTTCGACTTCACAGATAACCGATTTCACTCTTCTATCCCTCCCTCTCACACAGCAACAAATGCACATAAAGACAACCAATGTTTCACAAACATCTGCAGTCACCAAGATGACTCAACATACACGATCCTTCAATATGAAACAATGACTACCAATGAAATGACACTGGATTAGACCAAGAAGTTGTGAATGATGTTGAAACGTTTACATACGTGCACAGCATTATAGATAAAGAAGGAGGATCTGATGTAGATGTGGAGACACGGATTGGAAAGGTTTAGTAAGGCAAGTAAAAGGTAACATTACTAAAATTGTAGAACATCTGGAAGTTAAACCAAATGTCAACCAATATCAGAGTGAATATTTTCAAAACAAATAACAAAATAGTTCTATTGTATGAAGCTAAAACTTAAATGAAAACTACAAAAAGCATCGTTCCAAAGATGCAAGTATTTACGAGCACTGGTTTGTGCGAGATGCTTCTGATCGGCTGGTCAGATATAATCATTTTCATCATCAGTAACAAATATCTGTGGCAGACTCGAAACCAACGATAATCCAGCTAAAAAGGGAAATAGGACAAAATGCTGTGGATCCATATGACGCCCGTAATCGAAATAAGTAAAAAGTGTGTCACGAGACAAACACTAACCTTGGAATCATGGAAAATAAAGGGAACTCGTAGGAGATATAAACATAAAGAATATCACCTGGAAAGAACTGAAAAGAAGAGCCATGGATTGATATTGGTGTGGAATTCTAGTTGGCGAGATATACTTCAGCATGAGTAACTGAAGATGAATAATTTATTGATCAGTAGTTTAATGCATAACTTATCAAAATTTATTATGATACTAATTGGATATAAACTACATTTATGTCCTATTTCATGTTATCAAATATCAATCTTCACAGAAATCTCATTACTGATTAACTTCAGCATGTTCCGCAAGTTTCGTTGAGAAGTTCCAACTGGTGAAGCTCAAACATATCTGCAGTGGAATAATCATCACCAATATCCTTAACTAATCGTCGCACCATATCATACATTGATCAATGTGTGGATTCTACTGTCCGACACCTGACAGTTAAGTGGCATTAATTAGTAAGTTGTTCACTGAGAGACAGGAGGATCTTCGGCTCGATTTCCTAGGTAAATCTAAAATTCCGACTGCTGATCAATCTCATTCTAGAACGCTACACCTGTCCAACGTTCCATGATTTTTAATGATGCCTATTCGAAATCAACTGATGATTATCAACAAAATTGACTAAATTTAGAAACACAGACCATTGGATACCAACTCGGTGACCTAGTAATTAAACGTGATATGAAAAACCACTGTTAATGAACACTGTTAATGAGTCCTTAGATGCTTACTGCTATTGAAGAGTCCTACACAAGAATGAAACACTTGTGCATTATGTTACCTAATTTTCAATAGTTGATGAAAGCTGACTGAAGTGATAACTCCAGCAAATAATAATTTCAAGTTACTGTTTGCTCATAATCACCCAAATGCTTCTGTTTTTGAATTCAATTATTCTCAATGTAAACGATTTAGTTGATCCTTCTATTCTGACAAATTAAAGTCACCGACCATATTTTCATGATCAAGTCAGTTAGTCAATCTATTCGCTAATACTCATTTAGTAGTCTATTTCGCTAGAGTTTTACGGTCTTACAATGAGTCAGTTCTTTTCAGTAATGCCATTTCTGTTAACATGAGCCAGTAATACACAACTACATCACATCATATCAGCATAGTGAGATTAACGTTACATGATTAATGTCAAGCAAATAAAAGTAGTAACAGTAACGTTGACATTAAAATCAGTATTTAAAATAAAAGACATGGTTCAACATACAACTGATTTCCAATAGGAGTAGTCTGTAGAAATATAAAATTTCAAGATCAAGGAGTAAACAAGGAATTCGATGTGTCAACTCGATTGTTATCAGTGATAGATAAGTCAGTGAAAGGAATGATTAGAACAAGTTAAACACACCACTTTTAACTTACTTCCTGAAAGTTCAATGTACTAGGATGAATTTATATCTTTCTGTTGATTTTTCATAGACTGAAACTAGTCAGTCCCTCGATCTAGAGATAAATCACAAGTATTATTTAAGTTGGATTGTGATTGTCAAGCGGTATCTAGGACTTGTGTTTTGTCATATTTAGGACTTGCCGGTAGTCTATGAAAAATTGACGCGAAGATACAAATACAAACGAATTCTATATACATACCTGTTGCCCAAATATAGCTGTTTGTACTTAGTGGTCTAGTAGTAAACTCGGCGGCGTTTGGCACGAAATCAAATAAGTTCAAATCCCGGCGTAAATCTCAACATAAGAATGTAGGTACATCCAATTGACGAGTCCTGAATGGAATGAGACACGCGTCCGTGATTCTGTTTGCCAATCACAACCCAACTTAAACATTACTAATTACTTTATTTAATATTGTTTTCTTTTAACTAATACCTTTCAAATACAGTTCTATGATAAAGATTTCTGGCAATCGTTGACTTCACTTAGTATTTCGATGGTTAGGTGTCCTTAAAGAGGTGTGAATATGAATCCATTGGCGATTGTAGAAGCGCACTGTAACTGAGATGCCTCACACAGAAATAAAACTGTTGTCTAATATGGTAGTTTATGATTCTCAATCGTTAATCGACCAAAATGAATCTACGATATGAAATTACAAAAGTTATTTGTTATGGCTTTAACTTATTCTATTGTTGTTTTCTTCTCATAGGGAATTACTTAATCAATCATGGATGAAGTTAGACAAAGAAGAAAAAGCTAAACATGTACTTCTTGTTTGTAAAAGATTTAATGAGGTAAATAAATTTTGCATTGACATTCATCCACTCTTGTCTCATTAGTTTACTGTTAAGTTGTTGAAGCTGTGAATGACCACTTATAGAACTGAGAGATTTACATTAATCCCTAACTGAATGATGTCTAATGTACTGCTTGTCTAACAGTTTCTAGTACTTTTTGAATTCTATCCATCAAGTTTGTTGTGAAAGTGCATCTGAGTGTGTGTTTGTTTGTTTGTGTGTGTGTGTGATTGGTACCTTAACTAAATCCACTTAGTTACCGAAATTGTCAGTTTTCCAATGTAACTCCGTTAAATTCAGTTAAATATAATGGCTATGTATATACATAATTCTATTATATCATATGATTTCATGTGTGTATACGATTGAAGGAATATAAGTAGATTAAAAAGTCGATACAGTGAATTACGTTAGACTGCATTTAAAACCAAAATAATTCAACAGGCTAATAAAGTTCAAGCAGCCTAGATGAAAGGATAGAAGTAATTCAATCATACCTGGAACAAGGATACTAGTGAAAAATGTACAATCACAGGGTAATCTGAGTCTCCTCAAATCTAAGGGATTCTTCATTTAGGAAAGCTTCATTTTACTTTTGTTTTGTACTAGTTAGCACTTACAGTATGACAATGATCACAATTGAATGCAAGTGGATAGACGTTCGCCAACCTGAAGGCCTTGTATTCTATTTCTTGGGGGGGGGGGTGATTAAGGTGTGTACACTGATGATAAGTCCCACGCTAGGACAAACAGAAGCATGATACTCCCAGGATTTCATTGTTACCCAACCGATATCAATCCTTGAAGAGTGCAAATAACTTATCTTAATATATAACCATGTCAATTTAATTACATATGACAGACGTTAATGAGTCTGAGTAGCTTATAATTTGAATGTTTTTTCCCGGAGATAGCTCAATTGTAAGGGCTCCAATTGCACAAAAAACTCATTAGATTGTGATTTTCGATATAGTGGGAGCTAATTTAATTCGGCCATTCTCTTACTTAACATTTCTCATCTGTTTTTGTTTCCTATAAGCTTATAATCCATACTACTGAAATATTTTTGTCAATAGTTAAGCACCTTATCGTTTTATCCCATCTCCTTCTACCTATAGGTTAGCCGACTAGTTGTATCTGAAATTATATCACGAACAGATTTAAATGACAGAGTAATGTGCATTGATAAATGGGTAGCTATAGCTGATATCTGTCGATGTATGCAAAATTACAATGGTGTATTACAAATATGTTCAGCATTAGTTAATAGTTCTGTTTATCGATTAAAACGTACATGGGAACGTGTTAGTAAACAAACAAAACAATCAATAGATCGTTTACAAATGCTTGTTGCATCAGATGGACGATTTAAATCAATGCGTGAAGCATTACATAGGTAAGTTGATTGAATTTTCAATTGGGTAATGTTTTCATATTTTGAATTGAAAATGTTATGACGAGGATACTGACTGTTTGGCACGGTTCCAGAATGATCAAGTTCTACCCCAAATGTAGAGAACATGGAAAAAAACACCATCAATTTAGGATAGTGTCAAGTTGTTTAACGAGTAAGAACAAAGGCTTTAATGTTTAACATACTGGACCAAATAGTAAGAAGAAATGCTAATTACATTGAAGACTGAACTAGGTGATTTGAGTACACAAATGAAGATAATGAATTCATAGTCAAATTACTATAACTCGAGAATAAAAGCAGATGTAGCAATCGGTATTGAGTTCATAAATGTTTACAATTCATCCACTACAAATATCATAGTTGGTAAATGTTTATTAGATATAGATTAATAGTGAAAGGTCATGGTACCACAAAGATTAGACTTTATAGGTTAAAACACTATTCAATTGTTTATCTTTTCAATAAAGATCTTACTTCAAGAGTTTCACTTTATTCACAATTGCTTGTTATAAATATTTTCATTGGAGAGTTGTTCAGTAGGTCCGGTTTACAAGAACAAATACCGTGAAAGTTATGGCTTCAGAAATGAGATCTTCACTGAATTCCACACATAAATGACCAAATAAGCTGAGAATAATCTCTATAGTGTGTCAACCTCACTGTGTAGTTTAAGTTGGTGGTTGCATTTGTGGTGCAGTAGCATAACTAAGAAGAGATTGCAGAGTGAAAAACGACCTGTTTGACAGAATGATGATTCTATTTTATAAATTTAATGAAAGTGATAAATTGTGTATACTGAAGTAATGTTGTTTTTCTCCCCCCACCCACCCCATCAACTCAGGTTGATTCTTTACTGCGATCGTTTGCGTATCTTCTTAGATCTTATGCATTCTGCTTGCACCTTACTTCTTCCCTTATCAACTGTCTACTGATTCCATTTTACACGACACTTGTATATGTACTACTTATATAAAATCTTGCAAGTAATATCCTTCACAACAGTTGAGGGGATTCATTTATTCAGACCATATATTCTTCTAGGAACTAATTTCCAGTATTTTTAATACACACCCTTTTATTCTTTCTTCTTTAACTGTATGTAAGACACCGTTTCCCAAACGTGAGCATACTAAATTTGTGCTATGTATACAAATTTTTACGTAGTAGAATCCAAGAAGTGCAACCTGTCACACAACACAATCAACGTATTCATTATATTTAGGTACTTCAGGTGCTTGATGTCAGATTATAGTCCTTCATTAATCAATACACTTCTAATTAATCACCAGATTAATGCACAACACTAGAATGTAACACCAACTGGCTTTTCTACACGTATATCAAGCTGAAGTCGTCCACCTCAGTTGTATAAAGGTGTATTGATAAGTAACCATTTCTGCTAACAGTAACTATCATTTCATCATCTCAATTAGTTAGCATACAATAAGTGATGAACATATAAAACCAAAGTATACACAATAAACTTGAAAGTATAATTAGCTTTCTGAATGTCTTTTACCTGTTCTTCAGTATGTCGCTAGTAATATCTCACTTCTAGCTAGTCCGAATAGCTATCAATTGTTCAGAAGTTGGATTACAAAATGGATAGTTCATCCTTTAAGCTATCAAATGAGCGAATTTTTCTATAGAGAATAAATAAGATGACATTATAGGCATCATTATCACCGTTAAACTTGATAGTTTCAGATAAATTGAGTTATGGATAAGTAGTTTATTGAATTGAGTAGTATATTTCAGTAAAGCGAAAATGAAATTTCGGATACTTTATGATTTCGTGGAAACTGTCCATTCGGTGAGGAAATAACCGAAGGTAACAAAACTAAATCAAAATATTCAGTACAATTAAGTTACAAGTCTAAAAGTGTTGCGATCTTACCATCATTAGGGTGTTTCAAAGTAGGACATGATTTTGTGCTTGTGTGTGTTTGTTAGCTGTCAGTGAGTATGAAGAATGTAGTTTGTAAGGTGAGGTGAATGACTGTAACACATGTGTATGTGTTTAAACATGCAAGAAATGTGAAATCATTTAATTTTAGTTGCTGAGATAGATAATCTAAGTAGGGTGAATAGTGAAGCCTTCCTTTCTACTAAGTACAGTGTAGTTTATTAAACAGTTAGAAAAATCTTTCTGCATGATTTGAGTGCTATTAATGTCAGTTTCATGATTATTGTAAGTAGAATGTACCGTTGTTGCTAAATTGATTAACAGCATATTTTAAAGTTTACAGTGATAACTGAAAGATTACCTTGGTATAGTTTTCATGTTCTTTGACACAAGTCATGATTTCTTGAGACAACTCATTGACATCGAAAGCATCACAACCAACACTACCTAACGTGTAAATACAGTTTTCTGTATAGGAAATGGAAATCTTTTCTTTTATTCTAACTAAAACACTAGAAAGTCTGTGTGGTTGTATTTCATGTTATTTTAGAATCCTTCGAATTCCTTCTATTACGTCATAGTAATAAGGTAGATCGACTTACTAAGTTTGATAGAATCAATTAAAAGATCATCTTAGTGAATAGATGTGTTGAATCTATCTAATGCACAATTAGACTGTGTCGACTTTTGACAATTGATTAGATTGACAGTTTCATCTGAATTTACTTTTACAAATCAGTTTAAAAATAGTAACTCATTAAGGTCACTATCACTATTGACAGTGGATTGTAACGATATGATGTTATTTAACTTTGACAATTACCTCGGTAACGTCTTTTTCGATAATGATGATAATGATGATGATAATGATGATGATGATGATGATGATGATGATGATGATGATGATGATGATGATGATGATGATGATGATGATGATGATGATGATGATGATGATGATGATGATGATGATGATGATGATGATGATGATGATGATGATGATGATGATGATGATGATGATGATGATGATGATGATGATGATGATGATGATGATGATGATGATGATGATGATGATGATGATGATGATGATGATGATGATGATGATGGTAATGAGGATAGTTCGGATGATGATGATAATTTGAGTGATGATGACTTTAATGATAATTATGATGATGATTTTGGTGATGAAAATGCAATCTACACACAACTAAGTCAAGTGAAAGATTCTATATGTGATATAAATTAGGTTACTGACAATCAGAGACATATGAACCATTAAATTTTCAACTATGTTTATTATGTATGCATAGTATTCATTTTAAAGATAAACACCATCAGATGAATGCATAGTTTCTATTAAGTTGTTGCTATGGTTACTGAACTATCAAAAGTTGTCATGCATCATAACCACTTATCCTTAATGATTATTGATCTAGATTGATTATTTATTTACTTTAATGATTGACATTTTTTATTGCATAGATGTGATCCACCGTGTATTCCATATCTTGGCATGTATCTAACTGATTTATCATTTATTGAAGAAGGTGCATTGAATATAACTGAGAATAATTTGGTTAATTTTTGTAAAATGCGTATGGTATGTTTCATATAAATAATGAATTCGATTTGAAGTCTATCATTACATGTTACGTAATAGATTTGAACTGTTTTTTAGTTTTTTTTAGTTGATTGAATATGTCACAGATTGATGTTGGCAGGATACTATTGAAAACCAGGGAGCACTAGGCAGATGTTTCATTTTTTTGTGGAACTCCTCAACGGTGTGCACCCCAAATTCAACAGCAGGGGCTTCAGGGTGATGGCGAACGCCTAACCATATGCAATGCTTGATCGGCATCAGATGGTAGAATTTCCACTTCCATCAATTTGTGATATACAGCATAACGATCATTCATTGTCATTGATGATAACTATCTTTTTTAGTTTAATGAATTCATTAAGTCATAAATTTTTACACTGAAGAAATCCCTACTTCGACGGATTTATTATCAAATTATGCAATCGTAGATGATAATTGTGAAAGAATTTTAATTAGTTGTCATGCGAAATACTCTTTGACTATCAAATGTTCTGAAATGATCAGTTAGTAATCAAAAGGAATACGGAGATAAGGGGGTTTGGGTGATTCGTGAAATATGGAAAATTATGTAAACAGTAGGGTTGAAACATACTAATAGTGCTTATCATTCGATTCATTTTTTAGACTTTAGTGATAAGGATAATAGGTCTTGTGGCCTGCAGTGGCATTTTCAGTGTGCGGTCAGTTTCTCCTTGAAAGGGTTCACCGATGGAGCTAGCACCACCTGTTTAATTGGCGCGTTCCAGCTGACTACTCGATGTGAGAAACTGATTCCCACTCTAAGTTAAGTCGATCATGATTTTCGAAACTTTTTAAGGTATTCTCTGAGATGGTTAGTTCTAAAAGAAGCAAAAAGATAAGCCAAATTAACGTCTAAGTCATTATTTAAGATACGAAATGCCAATATAAGATCATTTTGTGTTCTACGATATGGTAAGTAGAAAAGGTCCAGGTGTTTCAGACGCTAATTGTAAGGAAGGTATGAAAGACCTGCTATTAGCTTAGTACTCAATGTTTGAATCAACTGAAGTGTCTTTTACCATTATTCTATTAACAGTTGCTATTGTTATTTAAGTTGAATAGTGGCTACCAAGCGAAATGCAGGACGTGCATTTCGTCCCCTTTGCGACTCGTCAACCGGATGTGCCTACATCCAAATGTTTATATTTATACCGAGATTCGAACTCAGTTGGTTTTGTGACAAATGCCACCGCATTCATTACTAGACTACTGAGTTCAGGCAGTCACACTATTGCAACGGGCATGTATATATAATTAGAATGTATTTAGATCTTTCCATTAATTTGATATGAACTGAAATTGATCAGTCTCTGATGTTATATTTGCGCCCTAAGCGGATCGTTACAAAACTCTGTGACTTCGAATCACTATGTGGACATTACTACTTGGATACAGGTACATCCATATAGTGAGTTTCAAATAGGACGAAATGCGGGTCATGGATTTCAATTGCCAACCACAATCCACCTCAAATATTAATTGTGAACTATCGTTATATTGAGGCAATTTCCTCAGGATGCACATATGACAACAGTGAGTGATCAGCTTCAGCCAATGACAAATCAATAAGAAGATTTTAATACATCCAAATTTATTATTATTTTTACAATTATTGACTGTCTATACAATTCAATTCGAATATGTTGGCCGGGCACCCTCAGCAAGCAGCCTACTGTTGCAGACAATACACTGAACCAAAATCCAGCTGCGGAATAAAATCAGAAAGAAACGATGTAATGTTGGATAGGACACAGATAAGGAAAATCAAACGGTGTCACGAGACATGTATTAACTTGGAATTCTCAAGCTAAAAGAAAGAGGAAGGCCAAAAAACACACTGGGTTCAGAATCACAGGCAGATACAAATTGTATGAATAGAATTTGAGAACAGCTGAAAAAAAAATCAATAACGGAGATAGTTGTGAAATGCTGGTCAGCTGCATATGTTCCACGTTGGGTAATAGGTCCTTACTGATTGATAGTCATGTGATTATCGGGACTGGCTAATAGTATTTTCGATAGTTATGACCTGATACACATTCTGCTTTTTAGTCGGCTCGATGTTGGAACAATCTAAAACTCTTTCCCCCCACACTAAAGGTAGACAATGAGAAAGAACAACACTTTAAAAAAGTGAGAAGCCTACTTAGTGTCTATAATTTGCCAGTATTTCAAAGATTAACTGAATCTATTACAATGTAATCAATTCAATTCGAAGAAAGAAGCATTAGGGTGAACAACAACAGCCTGAAATGAATATTCCTATAAATGATATGGATAACCTTAGTTGACTGTTAGAAGCCATTAAAAATTAGGTAACATAATGCACAAGTGTTTCATTCCTTAGTAGGGCTCTTCAATAGCAGTACACACCTAAGGACTCATTAACAGTGTTCTACAACAAGTCTTTTTCATTTCGTTTGATAACTAGGTCACCGAGTTGGTATCTAATGGTCTGTGTTTCTAGATTCAGTAAATTTTGTTGATGATCACCAACCAATTTCGGTTAGGCATCATTCAAAATCAAGGAAAGTTGGACAGGTGTAGCGTTCTAGAATGAGATTGATCAGCAGTCGGAATTTTAGATTTAGCTAGGAAGTCGAGCCGAAGAGTTTTCTGTCTCTCAGTGAACACCTAACCATTAATGCCACTTAACTGTCAGGTATCTGAGAGTAGAACCCATACTTTAATCAATGTATAATATGGTGGGATGATTAGTTATGGGTATTGGTGATGATTATTCCACTGCAGATATATTTGAACATCACCGGTTGGAACTTCTCAAAAAAACTTGAGGAACATGCTAAAGTTAACCAGTTATGAGGATTTATGTAAAGATTGATATTTGATTACGTCTTTTTTCAGAGACGAATGTTGTTTTGGTATGAATGGAAACTCAGGACTGTAATTGAACAGCTATTTTCATTCTAATATGTAACTCCTCAATGACGACTGTACATCCGCGACTCCATTATAATCTGTTAGGCTACTAACATGTTGACATTTCTGAGGTTCATTTAAGTTACCAATTGAACTTATCAGTATACTATTATCTAATCAATAATCATTTTATTTACTTATTTCTTCATTAAAAAACAGATAGCTCATGTGATACGTGAAGTTCAACAGTATCATCAAACACCGTATCTTATAACTCATAGACAAGAAGTAAGTGTTATTGATTCATCATTGAAAATAATATTGATTTCATGAATATTCTAACCTACTGAAATGTAGAATGTTAAAATGTTAATTGTCAACTTTACAAATGATGCCAAAATGAAATGAATATTAACATGAATTAGAATATGAATGTAGATTCAATTCAATGACTATCACATTAACTTGTAATAAGTTCTGCAGTAAACTACGGATAAACTGTAATGATGTATTGCGGTTACTGTTGTCGTTGTCGTTGTTGTTGTTGACAATTAACTTGTGTTACCATATGTGAACCTTAAAGGAATCGTATTATTATTGAGGATGATTCATAAGTTTTATAGAGTTTAATAGGTAGGTAGTAATAGAATCCAGGATGGCTAGTTTTTTCAGTAGGTCATTTGGATCAATTTTTACATTATAAGTGTTTATGTTCACCAGTTATTACTATTGGTATTTTAAGTTATATGAAGTAACAGTAAAGAAGAATGTTGTTTTCTAAACTGTCCACTTCAGTATGATTTACCTAAAACACTCAACTGATTATGTCTAGTAAAGAAAGTGATGAACTGAATATGATCATTTATTACTTCAACGTAATGAACCTCACATATTTCATAGACATTTTTATGAAGTTTATAGAGAGCTAACTGAATGTGCTGTTAAGAAAGGGAGAATAAAATAACGTCCATCATTCTTCACTTATTATATTCTTTTGAGGTGATCATTAAAGGTTGATCTTTAGAGGTCAGCAGATGACATGTTTTTACTAATTGTGAATAATAATCCATCTTGTAGTGTTTGTATGCACCACTGATCATCTATTACTTCAGAGACAAAAATGATGCCTATTGTACGTTTAACATGCATTGATATATTAGTAAACGAAGTTGTAAAGATAGATAAATTGTTTGGTTTCACATAGTAAAATGATATTATTTAAACAGGTAGATAGCAAACTAGAAAGCTATAGAACTCCTTATTTCTCGTGTAAGTTCACGACTCTACTGCTAAGGTTCAAAACTAGAACGCACAGGCATCACAATAAGTTCTTAACCTTTCGACTAATTAGTTAGCATTCAATCGCTTACTTATCTGACTTTAGTCATTTAACAATACTGTCTAATAAAGTTTAACTCCGCCTTGATTTCCTCTACGGTTACTGACGGTCCCAAGGCCGGACAAAAGAGGAGAGTTGAGCTGAAACGAGCCTAAGGAAGTTTCACTATGTAGAGCATAAAACAGATATCATGTTAAGTGATTGATGAAAAGGCATCGTCAGTTACATCATAGTGAAAGCTTAGTTTGGTACCACATATTTATCTAAAATTTTTCAATTCATCATAGACACAAGATTCATGAAGTTCTAACAATATTCATCACTTACAACAACTACAATCACTTCCAAATAAGTTTCTTAGTATCACAGTCATTTGTAAGTTTCTAATAATGAACTGCAAGTAAGCTGTCACTCATAATTGTTTATCTCCATTATCTATTATCTTCCCAATGAGGTGAATGATACGCCTGGCGTATGCGTTTGATGAGTGGCTAAGTAAAACGTCGGCGGATGGGCAACCAACCATCATACCTGATAAAAGCGGTAGTTGTATTGGAGGTTTACACAATTTAATGGTGAATAAATGTGTTTATCAAAGAGTAGTATAGGTGTCCACAGTCACCATTTATCACATTACTGGTCAGTCGACTAGATAGTTGGGAAATTAAATAAACATTTGAATGTAGTTAGTCAAACAGAAGAAAGTAGGATAGAATGCGTGGATAAAAAATAGCTGCTAACAAGGAAAAAACGCCCTACGAATCATTAGAATGTATTTGTATCCTCCTGTCACGATACAGGTAACATCCAGCTGACGAGTCCTAAATAGGACAAAACGTACGTCCTGTATTTTACTTGTCACACAAAATCTAACTAGAACAACATCGAAATTTAATGCTAATGACGATATTTAATAGATCTAGTTACATTAACATGGTAGAAAATAGATTCCCTTCCTATTAGTAAGTAGTCATCTAACTTCTTTGAAGTACTTCATGAAGTGATAATGATTATGATAGTAAAAGAATTTAGAAGAAATGAAATCAATTACACAAATGATCATATTCTGACAAAGATTTTCTGATTGAGATCAACATTATCTTTTAGATAGAATCAGTTCATTCATATAAAGTGAACTAGGCAAGAATTCATACATCATTATTAGATCTTCAATAGTATTTCAGTTTATTCTATTATATTTATGATACATTACTCTGACTATCATTTCACTTGAAATAAATCTAATATAATTAAGTTATAAGTATGTTATGATGCGAGAAAATTGGGGGGTTTGGTTGGTTGGCTGAGTGCCAATTTACTGGTCCCTAGTCGGCAATTGTGTGTCTGCCCTGTGTCCACTTAGTCCCAAGCCGAAATAAGAAGAATGCGAGCCAATAGACCAGACAGACAGAATCATATTATATGCCAAGCATTCCTTTATATACACATAAAATCAGACCTCACAGCAAACCAATTAGAAAATTAACATGAATACAGAGCGAGGGAAATAGTGGTAGTGAATAGGAACAACTTGTACACAACTAATTAACTGTAGTCCATAACAACAGACAATATGATAACAGTAATTATGCTAAATGGGAGGATAGGGTAAGAGGAACGTAACAATAATAGAAACAAAATGTTTACATTACACATAGTTAGAATAAATGAAATAGTGTCCTTAAAACACAGTTCTGAAAGTTTGTTACGCTTCTTTGTGGTCCGGTCTAACGAAGTAGTATCTTCATAATTGTAATGTACATTATTCAATTATCATTTCAATTGTATAGATAAACAACTTGTCATTTATTTGTTGTCTATGATGTCATTATGTTTTATTTAATGTATTCATAAATAGGTTACTGATTATCTACTTGATCCATCACGTCTTCTTGATGAAGAACAAACTTATCAAGCATCATTAACTATTGAACCAAGACAATCAATTAATCGACAATCATTATCAGGATTTACATAAAAAAAAAAAGAATACAATTAACACATAAAAAATGTATTGATTTGTTTTGTAATCAATTGTAATTGTTATTGATTTATTGATAATCAATTGACTTGTATATTCTTTCATTTTATTGATTTTTTTCAAAAAAAAATCTTAATGATGTAATCAGTAATGATTTCAATTGATTAATAACTAACTATTTAGTTAGTTATTTATACTGAAAAGTTAAAATTAAAAATAAAAAAGGAAAGAAAAAAAAAATGAAAATAGAAAAAAACATTCCTTTTTACACCACCCTAATTTACATTGTGAAAAAGTAATTTATGCTTCTTTATTTTTTTTCTTCTTGTTTTATGTTTCTATTGAACTGTGAAGTATTTGTGTTTTTGATTGCTATTTGTCAGTGTTTGTATTCATTTCTGTTATATTTGATCATTGTAAACTTTTCTTTTGTTTTTTTGTTTTCATTTATGCATTTACTTCTTTATTTCATGTTATGTTATGTTATGTAATACATGTCAACTATGATGTTTTTGTTTCTATGCATGTCTATGTGTTGATTACAATGACAACAAGAACAAGAACAGCAACAACAACAACAACAACAACAACTACTACTACTACTACTACTACTGATCAATTGTCTATCTCTTCAATCTATCTAATAACAATGAATAAAAAACATTTAACAAGCATAATTCTATGTAACATTCTATTTTTCTAACTTTTTATTTTTTAAATTAATTTCTTTTATTTTCTAATTTTATTTTTGACATTAAAAAAATTGAACGTTACAATTGATCATTGAAAATGTTTTATTTTAATGAATCTTTACTTATTTCTATGTTTATATTTATGTGTATCTATGCTTATTTGTGTGCATTTCTGTGCTCAATATTGTAAGGGTGGTAGTGATAAGAGGATAAATTACAAGACCATGGTGATGGTTATGATGGGGGATCAAGGGGATGGGGGGGGAGGAGGAAGTTAGGCAAGCCAGAACTTATTTCGATTAAATTGTGATAAAATTTTCTGTGTTGTTGGTTTATATTTCTGCTTTGCTTTCACTAATCAATATCATTATTTTGCTTAATTGTTTATTGTTTATTTTTTTGTTGCATAGAATATCATTATTTTTTATTTCTTTAAATGAATAACTAGATAATTTTTCTATAATCACTTCATCTAACAACCACAACAACAATGACAACAACAATAGAAACAATGAAAAAGATTTGAAAAGAAAAACTTTATTTTTTATGTTTCACTTCTTTCTCTTTTTTCTCTTTTTTTTCTTCTTTTGTCAATATTTACATTGAACACATTGAATACAGAATCCTTCTTTTCCATTAGTAAAAACAAACAGTACAATTCATAATGTGTGAATTTTGAACATTCACTGTTTAATGTTGTGCTTATTCAAAAGTTCATTTATGAATGTTTTAATGTTAATGAGTGTCTATGTGTATGTGTGTGTATCTATGAACATGTTTGTTTTGTGTTTATGTTTGTGTTTATCTCTTGGCAACTGGTACTTTTTTCTTTCTTTCATTTATTCTTATTTTCCTTTTTTTTGGTTTTTATTTATTCTATTCATAGTAGACATGAAGAATGTTGCTTAACAACTAATAGATTTTTCATTTTATATTTTATGCCACACAAAAAAATGTTTTTCTTCTTTTCAGCATTTTTTTTAACATTTTTATTTGTTGATTTCATAGAAATGAAATAGTGTCTAATGAAAAAACAGAACAAAACAATAAGACTTGCTCTCATTTCAATGTTTATTATGTCTAAGAGAATAAGATTACACTTGATTATTACAAATAAATTAAGTATTGTCAGTTGTTTGCTTTTTTGATATTAATTCTAATATGAAGATGCAACCAGTTGAGTTCAACTGTGTCAGAGATAGGTGGCAGTTAACCACTGATGGTAATGGATAAGATCAAGTAAAGGTATTACAAATTGATTGATTTAGAAATATCAATTGTTAAGAGCTTACTCAATGTTCGTCCTGGAGACAGAGGGTCCAGGGTTAGGTCACTGACTGGGTCGTGATTAAGCATTGCTGAAGAGTCTCATGCTAGGACGAAACAATCTCACAGTGCATCTAGGTGATTAATGGTTGACAAATTTATACCAATTCGTGATACCGAAATTGACAGTTAACTATCTTCATAACACTGAGATTCAGTATTTCTTCTAAGTTGAATTACGACTCTTAAGTAGAATCAGAGATGCCTATTTACTTTCATCTGAGACCGGCATCCTAATATTGATGTTTACACCAGGATCCAGATGGCGGGTACTAAATATGACTAAACGCTCGTCCTAGATTTCACTTGTTAGTCACAATCCAAATTAGAAACAATACTTGTAATTAAAAGCTAACATCGAAGCATTTCGCTCAGGATGTACATTTTAGCAACATAGACTGACCAGATTCAGTCCATAATAAATTAACGAAAAGATACAAGTTCACTCTAATTAAATTAATAACAAGTTGGATCATTTATGACTGACAATCATATTTATCATATTCACAATGAATAGAAATGGAGATTTCTCACTTTTTGTTGCTTAGTGTAAACCACTTCTTCAGCGAATAAATGCATACCTGAATCAATACAACATTAAATACAACACAATGGAATAAATTAATATCACAAAATAAGTTAGTAACAATACGAGTTTGATTGTATCATGTCGAATCATTTAGGTCATGATGATTTCAAGTGAGAACATGTTTGAACAACTTAGTGTAATGTGAATGAATGTTGAAAATATGTATATTCAGTAGAAAATTGTTTGTGTTTGTTTACATGCATGAAAATGTAACATTTAATTAGCAACCTGACTTCATGCATTCGCCTCAGATGACGAATATTTCACTAGCTCAAATAAGATTTCTTTGTTTTACTGAAATCGTCTCAATGACATGTAACTTTAAAATCCTGGTTCTTTACCATCCCTTTTAATGTCAATGTTTATTAATGTTCAGGTTAATTTAGCGAACACTTTGTTTGTCACTACCGATTTACTTATTGATGAACATTAGTGTTCGGAGACCAAAAGATTGAGCTTATGAAAGTCAAACAATTCAACAGAACGTAACTTATATCAAATGGATAATTTGTCAAGCTTTCTTTCGGTGAGCACTAATTTGACGACTGCTGATGTTCATTTCTAGTTACTTCTGGATTATACACGGCTTTTTTATCTTCAATTATTACTTTTGACCTCAAAACTTAAACAGACGACAGCTTTTAGGAAAGATTGCATTTAACGATGACCTAAGACAACTTTGGCTTTATGTTTGCTTGCTTCAGACAGCACAAAATAATCAATGTTGATTCAGGCATTTATACACGCGACTGACGTTGTTTTAAAACTGATTGTGTAACAGATGTATTATTGCTGAATAATTCATTTCTCATAAACAGGTTGTGTTTTATCATTATCTTGTAAGTCTCAAATATTCGTCTATTTTTATAGAATTCCAGTTTCTACACCAAACTTAAAAACTATCTAAGTTTTTGCTTGTTTTTCGACTCTAGACGAATATTTTTGTCTTAAGATGATTCTTAGGTGTCTATTTTGATCGTTTTATAACTCTGTGTGAGTTGACAAAGTAAATGTATTTAAGTAAATCGATGATATTAAGACTGATGACAGGGAACAAACATATTATAACGAAAACAAAAATAATATGACGAAAGATTTTAGATCATTTAGTGAAGTTAACTTAATGACAAAATTGCATCTACAGGAGATTCAAATATCGTCAATTATGTCTCAATAAAATAATCTTGTTGCATAGCATCAAAAAGAGCTTCTTATGATGTTTGGTGGAGCACAGCTTGTCGTGTCCACTGAAAAATCCATCGACAGTGTCTCTGTCGGAAGACTACACAAGTATTATTTGCAGCTTAACAACTGATTATACCAACCGCCGTGCGATTGTCTGATTGAAAATTGTTAACTTTAAATTGTTGGAATACGTCGTCTAAAGCTTAGGAAACAATACGTTAAGTGTTTGTTAATGTTTAATGCATTTGTACAGAATAAGTCTTTAAATAAACTTTTCACGCTTTCTTTATAAATTTATTGCTGCCTGAGACCACAACGACTATGCGAAATATACAAATTAAAGAAACAAATTGTCATAAAACTCTGAATATTGAATCATAGGCGGAAAACAGGGCGCCACTCTTGGGTGTTACGTTACCTATTCTCGTGACAATTGAGACTGCTTGGAAAGGTTTGAATACTCATTAGCATCCTTACTGTCTTCTTACTCTGCAGGAAAGGTGAATGTCACAGATGTTTAAAGTGTTTTAAGGTATATAAGTGACTCCTCATGTTCTTTATATATTCCAGTCATTATATATATATGTTAATATTGTTAAAATATACTCCTGGTTTCATTACATATCATGTTTATTCCTGTTAGTTTGAAAATTATCACCATGAAGACTGGCTTTTTACCCGATCTTGAGTAAATCCTACACCACACCCACAGCAATATAGTAACTACTATTCTCCTTTCGTTTCTTTATACAGTAATGTGAGGGATTTACGATAAATTCTCGGAATCAGTAAGTTGTTGCATTTCAAATAGCCTAGTGTGGTGGCTTTCTACGGAACCCTGACTAAGCTGGATGGAATAAAACTATAACGGTTGACAAATGAGATTTGGGTAATCGTTTTTAAGGTTCTGGTGCGTTGGTCTTAGTGTGCACTGCATAATTTAGATCCAGACATTCATTTATAATGTAAATTTAATACACCTACTTATCACATTTTTACCTATTATCAATAATACAACCTTGTAGTTTACATTTCTTGTTTTCTCATTAACTAAACTTGCCTCAGTCGCTCTGGTAATTGTTCAAGGCTACTACTATAGTTTAATTCTGTCCTAGTAATAAAATCAAAGCTGCACTGTGATATTCTGTAGTGACAGATACAACTCGCTATGATTTGGGGTGTATCTCTGAGTATCTATTTCTCTCGGAGCTATGAAGTCATTACTCTCAGACGTTGCGATCATGATGTACTGTGGTGTAGTGTAAGGAACACTAATGACTTTTGTTTAGTTGAGGTTTTGTGCAGAGCCCCGGTTAACCGTAATAAGTTGTTTCCCGAGGCTGTTGGTGTCTGTCAATTTGAATTTTATTTATATATTCCTTGTGGGTAAAATCAGTGGCTCCCATCTATTCTCACAAAGTTACAATCCCAGATTTGTATTCGACTTGGCACCTGTTCGTTTATCAAGGGCTTCATATGCATACTTTAATGTTTGCAATTACAGGACTAAAGATATAGAAAACGTAAACTTCTAATAGCACTAGGGGATTCATTCTCAATTAAGTGTTATGTAGTTGACGAGTATTTTTGATAAACTTACTTTTACCTTCTTCCTGGCTGCACGTTTATTCTGTTGATCTTGAGAATCATGGAATAAACCGTCGGTCGTTTCAGCTATATGCTTATCTAACTACTTCTCTAATAAGCAGTCACTAAGAAACGACCTAACAGTATCTGCAAATATAATCGTTAATGGTGTTATATACTTCAAAGTATTTCATTAAATTCTTAATGCATATTCTAGCTAAAGAGCCGAACAAAGTCCCCAACTCCGGCTTCAATAGATACGTCGGAATGTACGGAATCGCCGAGTGAGGTTTGTCATCAGTCATTATTGAGAAGTCGTTACTCATTAAGTAGTTTGTACTTATTATTTAGCAGAGAATAATCCAACAAATCCATCTGTTGTTTGGCGGATAATGGGAAAACAGTTGACTATTTTAATAGATAGCAGTTTAAGATATTCCACGGTGATGAATGGCTTGAAATTGTTGTCTGGACATTTCATCACAGCTTATGTGTATTTACCAAGTTAGAATACTATTATTGCTTTACTGAGTCCCTTAACAGTATTCTTTTCACAACTTGTTCCATTGTGATCTCTAATATGCTTCAAGTATGAATAAGCAGGTGTATCGCAATTAACCTCTACCGATTTGATAACGGTAGATATGTCAAACTTGTCTCAGTATAGTTCGTGGCTAAGAGCTTATAATTTGAAAAGAATGTTTCAAAAATCTATTAAGGCTTCAAGTCACTTCTGTATGTATCGACTATAAATATATCGCTACTGTGAGGAAAGTTTATACGAACTAATATTTGCAGTTATTATTGACTAGAGCTCCTAAACAAGGACAGATCGCTAAAGTTTAGTTGAAAGTCAACGAAGTGAAACTTGAAATGCTTTAACCAAAATTCTACGTATCCTATCAAACTGGTTTTTTAAATCAGGATGGCAATAAACTGATAAACTGCCTTGCGGTCACTGCACTTTCTCGACTCATTTCGAACATTAATTGGCAATTCCGGTACAAATTCTCGAAACAGACTTAAAATTTGACCTATCTTGTCGTAAATTACATCACTATCTTTCTCATTTCTTGTTTATAAGTTGTTGATTTGCAAAAATGCACCATATTTGATGTAATATTAGGCCACAATAATGCTTAACTCTACTAATTAAGTAATGTTACTAACAGATACAACAGGTGAATCTATTTTTTTGCCTGTTGCTTGTGTACTCACTGTAAAGATATACATTAAACAAAGAAATTCGTTATCACACTGGCCCAACACAGCATTTTTCATACGTCTTAGCAACTCTCGTTTCTTTCAGAACTCAAGTCGAATTTTCTTCTATCTTTTGTAAGATGCAGAACGACGACGAAGACAGTTCAGGAGATTACCACCTGATATGCATCTTTTAACTCTCCCACTACGCTTCACAATACTTCTGTATCCAATGTAAAAGTGTTATTGAAATAACCCTGTCCAGAATAATAAAAAGGGTAGTCGCCTCGTTCGATTCACCTCTACAACAAGACCTTTGGATAAAAGTGAATGGATTATGTCTTCTCTGGATTCGTCGTAAAATAATTAAATTATAAAAATAAAATGTTGCACATTTTTGCCATATGTAATCATTAATAGTAAGGAAATATCTCCATTTTGTCATTCTACTTTTCAAATATGATCACTTAGGTTGACAGTTGTGTTAACACTGCTGGGGGTGGGGGGAGGTTAAGACGACATTTTTCCAGATCGTTCCACATATTTCCTTGAGTTTTGCGTAAATTCCCTCAAAGTTGGTTGCTTTGATGTGATAGTGTCGGAGATGCTAGATCCCCAAAACAATAATTTATTCAAAAAATCAAGTTATAAACTGTTATTTTTGCATAAACATTGTTCATTTCGACTTTATAATATTTCCTCAATAGATAATTCGCTCAATAATTTGTTGATGTATATACAAATGGGTTGCATGATGTTCATTCGTGTTATAGGCTACTTGTGAATAGCACTGTTTCTGCTTAGGCTGATCTCCTCAATCTAGTTAGTTGAGTTGGTGCTCAAAGAATAGCTTGAGCACCAGCTCAAAGAATAGTTTCCCGACCGTAGCTGCTACCTTGACGTGGTGGTCGGGCTTGCCTATCGTGATGACCCAACCGAGCTATACTGGCTGGAACATATGTTCCTGCAGGTTCTACCATGCCAGGCAGGTCGACTGGAGAACGATGAGACTGAAAGCAGCTACTCAAGGTCTGAGGGCGAAGTTGTACTGCTGACTGCAGAGGGGTATGACAGCAGTCAGGTGTTTCCCTCGGACAACCAGCATCTGCAGCGATGCTGCCTTCTCACAAGGAAGGAAGGGTTAGAAAAGGTCGGTCCCTATAAATGTCAAACCTCACCCCACCTTACGGATTTTCGTCTCCGGCGGTATGGGTGCCCACTAAGGGCTTTCAAGTGCGGAGCTAATACTCAAAAAACTTTTCATAAAATGGCCGTGCGTGACAGGCCTCAAGCAGTTGTTCCTTGGGCTCTGCGGTCACGCTCTCAGGTCTCTAAGACTAACACTAATCTACCTTCTTTTTCAGGTTCCTCAAGAAACACCCTTCCATGGTGTGGGCAGCCAGGAAGTGAAAACCGCCCTCATACCTCTAACAGCACACGAGATCATCTTGTTCGAAGCCAAATCCCACCATCAACTCCTAATAACTCTCTTATCACCATGCCTAATCCTTCTAACATAATTTTATCGCCTTGCGTCTCTAATGCTAGTGATTTGAGTTCACGAAATGTTATCCCTGGTCTCCTAAAACCGCGCACTAAGTTGTATATTGGAGCTTTCAACGTTCAAACGTTATGTCAAATAGGACAACAGGCATCCTTAGCCATGACTCTAGAATCCCGCTCCATCGATATCTGCTGCATCTCTGAAACGCGTATACAGGATCCAAGCACAGTCATTCGCTTGACCTCACCTTGTGAAAATAAGGAATCTCCTCGGTTCACTCTTCGTGTTTCCGGGGACCGCACTGCTACCACTCGAGGCCTTGCTGGTGTAGGTATAGCACTAAGTTTAAAAGCTGAACAGGCTCTCCTCGACTGGATTCCAATAGACAGTCGCTTGTGCGCAGTCCGTCTAAATGGAACAGTAAGGACTAGCAAAGATAGGGACACACGCCGTTGTCTCATTGTTGTCTCTGCCTATGCTCCCACTGACTGCAGCTCAGATGAAATGAAAGATGAATTTTACAGAAAGCTTTACGACCTGCTATGTAAAGCTAAGCGCACTGATGTAGTAATAGTGGCGGGTGATTTTAATGCCCAAGTAGGTAGACTAGATAAAACCGAAAGGCACCTAGGTAGATCATATGGTGTTGAGGCTCAACGAACAGACAATGGCGACCGGTTACTACAACTTTGTTCAGGTAAGCGTTTATTTCTCGCAAACACCAACTTTTAGCATAAGGAAAGATATCGGTTGACATGGCGGCCTCCGAAATCAACCCAACGCTGGACTCAAATAGACCACATTGCTATTAGCCATCGTTGGAGAGGCTCGATAGAAGACTGCCGCTCGTTTTGGAGCACATGTTTAGACTCAGATCATGCCTTAGTGCGAGCGCGTATTAGTCTGCGACTCACTGGACGTAAAAGATCCACGATAAGGATCCATCTCAGAGTTCAACTTAATGATCTAAAAGTCAAGAATACATTTCAAGAACAACTAAAAAACCAATTAGTAAACGGCGTAAACTGTTCTCAACCTGAGCTAGCCTGGAATGATATCCAAAAAGCTGTCGAAAGAGCAGTAATATCTACTAATAAACTAGACCTAAAGGTTAGGAAAACTCAGTGGATTTCAACTGCATCTACTGAACTGATAGATACTCGGCAACACATCCCGTCTGGTTCTGAACATGATGACCAACGTAGGCAACTTAAACACAAACTAATCAAAAGCTTACGCAATGATCGTGAGCAGTGGTGGGTGGCGAAAGCTAAAGAGATGGAAAAGGCAACGGCAATAGGTAACAGTAGGCAACTGTTCAGACTTATCAAGGAAACGGGTATCAGGAACCCAACTGTAAGTGAAACTATCTGGGAAAAAAGATGGTTCCATTATTCACTGTCAATCCAGATGATTAGACCGATGGGCAGAACACTTCAGGGAACAGTTCAACTGGCCCACGGCATCATCCCTGCTGCCCAACATCCCCAAACAATCTGAATGGCAAATTAACATTGGTCCCCCAAGTCTCAGTGAGGTTGTGAAGGCTATTGGAAACTTAAAGCGAGGGAGAGCGGCAGGACCAGATGGATTGACCCCTGAGATATTTAAGGAAGGTGGTCCAGTCTTAGCAGCCAGATTAACTGAGATCTTGGCTAGAATTTGGAAACTAGACGTAATTCCATCTGACTGGTCTCGAACACTAACTATTCCGGTCTTTACGAAAGGACAGAAGTCCTCGTGTGACAATTACCGAGGAATCAGTTTAACGAATATAGTGTCTAAAATACTAGCTTCAATAATACTTCGACGTCTAACTAAAGCTCGTGAAGAGCAAAATCAAGAAAACCAAGGTGGCTTCAGACCCGGACGTGGTTGTATAGACCAAATATTCACACTACGGCAGGTTCTGAAACATAGGCACACTTTCAGACGCCCAACAATAGCTGTATTCCTTGACCTTAAGGCGTCGTTTGACTCTATTGGTCGTTAGGTTATGTGGCAATGTCTGTCATTGAAAGGCGTACCGGAGAAGTACATTAACCTTATACAAGCTCTCTACTCGAACACTACATGTCGTGTTAGAGCTTATGTCAGATTGTCTTCGGAATTGACCACTTCTAGTGGTGTTCGTCAAGGTTGTCCGCTATCTCCATTTTTATTTAATTTTATCATGGACATACTTTTAGAGTTAACATTGTCATCGTCTGATTTCTCTGGGGTTGACATCCTTCCAGGAGATAAACTTACTGACTTAGAATATGCCGATGATATAGTTCTACTGAGTGAAGATGCTGATAAAATGCAGAATTTTTTGACTATCTTAAACTTGAGCGTAAGCATGTTTGGGATGCGATTCTCCCCATCCAAATGTAAAATGTTACTTCAGGACTGGCTTAATTCGGCACCAAAGTTAGTGATAGGAAGTGGAACTATTGAATGTGTTAACCGTTTTACTTATCTCGGGAGCCTCATCAGTCCTGACGGTCTGGTGTCCGATGAAATCTCGGCCCGTATACATAAAGCCCGATCGGCTTTTGCCAACCTGCGTCACTTGTGGCGAAGGCAAGACACTCGTTTACTAACAGAAGGACGCGTTTACTGTGCAGCAGTCAGATCCGTTTTACTTTATGGATGTGAAACATGGCCTTTAAGGATAGAGGATATTCGTAGGCTCCTAGTATTTGATCATAGATATCTCCGAAACATTGCTCGTGTTTGCTGGGACCACCGAGTAAGCAATGCATGGGTTCGGAATAGAGTACTAGGTAAATACGGTAAGCCTATTGATGAAGTAGTGAATCTTCACCGTCTGAGGTGGTTAGGACATGTGTTGCGTGTGCCTGACCACCGTCTACCTCGACGAGCATTGTCTGGTGTGGGAGTAGGCTGGAAGAAAGGTAGGGGTGGCCAAACGAAAACATGGCACCAATCCATGAAGTCATTGATAATTGGACTGAGCCATGTTAATAGATGTAGACTACCTGGTTGGGGCCCACACGATGATCGTAACAAATGGTTAGAGACTAGGTGATATGGCTCAAAATCGATTGCAATGGCGCAGGTGCATCCACTCCTTATCTTCCTCCAAATTCTAATTTTTGAGCTTATTATAATTTTCTCTTTACTAAATCACTTTTTATCTCAAATCTTATCTCTGATCTCTATGCCTTTCCATTAGTACTTACTCTGTTACTACCTCCCCTACTGTTGGATTTGGTCCGACAATTTAATCTTTATCTGCTAACTGAGGCATGGCAACTTGAACTGATGTACGCATGTACCAAGTTCTACGTTGTAACTTACTGACTGACAAAGAATAGTTTAGCTATGTTCAGTGTAATCGTGTCATTAGTCGTAATTCTCGTTCGTTCGTATCAAGATGGTATCTTAATTCTGGAAAAATATTAGGCAATCATACCTGAATAAATTTAAGGTATCTATATCCATGTTAAGTTGGGTTTGTTTTTATTTAACTAAAAATAGAAACTGTGTGACTTCACTGCTATCTATAATGTACTATGTAACTCTAACCATTCTTATTAATCAATTCTACCAAGAAGTCACCAAACCGATCTACGAGGAAGCCAGTGGGTAACCACACGTACATATTACCGTTTCAGTCACCTAGTCAGTTACAACATAGAACTTGGTATATGCGTACACTAATTCAAGTTGCCATGCCTCAAAGCTTTGATAGAACGATTTAAGTATTCAGTGAATTACAGCACCTCTTTTTATGGAATTCCACAAACTTTCATCATACATCTTAAAGAACTTGTCCTGACAATAGATGGGAGAATTAATAAGTTCATATGCATGTGTACATTCATGATATAAATTTCTGAGTAAGTTAACCTCAGCTCCATATTGCATATATGACACTTCACTTTAAAACAGGGCATCTGTTAAGCCTTGTATGATCTCCTAATCTATTTAATGCTTCTTACTGCTAAATATTTATAATAAGCAGGAAATATTATATGAACATGCTATCCCGTTTGTTAGAACGCTCTGTGTACCAGGTAACATTTACAGAATTATGCATTTGTAGTAATAACTCTTCTTATTATTCTTTAGCTTTGTGAAGTAATTCTTACGTCTGGATTAACTAAAAAGAAGAAATTGCAGTTTGTATAATGACTTGAATTCATCCAGTTCCAACAAGTGTTTTTTTCTAGTTCTACTGTTTTTGTGAAATCAACAGTATGTCGTCATCAAATATTTTGTTGATTACAGGCAGACCAGGTACGTACTGTGTTTTGATGGACTTCATTGATTAGAACTTGGTTGTATAATGGATATAATTTTGTGGTATGTACCTTATACTATCTGTAAATATATGATTAAATAGACTATGCTTATTTGGTTGAGTGATTATGGAAATACTAAATTATGAATAAGTGAGTCAGAATTACATATGGATAAGTTGGTTGTTATTCTTTTACTTTGCGTCAAGCACTTCTCTTTATCTTGGAAGTTTGATCAACCCTGATGCGTCGGTGTCTGATGAACTTTCACCATGGATTCAGAAAATTTGTTTGAATTTTAGCAACTTACGTCATCTATAACGTGGGTGAGATGTCCATTTACCAATTAATAGACGTGTATTCTATCTTTTATGTATAGATTCGAAACGTAGCCATTTAGAATAGATGACGTTCGTATGTTATTGTTATTTTAATCATAAATGTCTTCGAAACATCGTTGACGTTTGCTGGGACCACTAGGTAGGCAAAAATAAGGTTAGACGCAGAGTATTAAGGAAAGATTGTAAATCAGTCAATGGAATTGTAAATTTTCACAAAGTTAATTGTTTACGACATACCTTATATTTGCCCAACCACCTCCTATCTCGATGGGTCATATTGATTGACGTTGAAGAAGGATGAAAGGAAGCGATAGGTGATAAAAACCAAAATGTATTTTCTGTGCATGAAGTAATCAACTGTTGATGTAAGCTGTGTTGTTGGATGCATACTACTGGGTTTAGATTCTTGCTTATATGTTGTTATCTACGGTCAATCACAACGTATAGAAAATAATAATCCTGCTTGGAACCAGATTTAAAGACCATTCTATGCATACACGTCTGCGTCTATATTGCTGGTCCTCAAGCCAGATTGAAGAATCATGGAGATTCGTATGTAAAATTAATGGACGTTTTATTACCAAACGTTGAAAACGTCTCACATTAGAGTTACCATATTTTACTGCGGAGAATTTAAAAAACAATACCTAACTGTCCGAAATAACATGGTAGTTCTTTGTTAGGGAATAAAGTCGTCATGAACTGATATAACCTTGCACATACGAAGTTACAGTGACAAACACCAATGAGAGTACCTAGTCGGTCACTGTATGTCTTCTTAATGCCCACTTAGTCCCCGACCGGAATAGGAAGAACATAAGCTAGTGAATCAACCACACAAATCCTATTATATTTCAAACAATTCTTTATATATACATAAACCAGACCACACAGTCAGGCAATTTCGAAACTAACATCATCACAAAATAAGAAAGACAGTAGCAGTGGACTGAAGTAATGTATTCATAATTCACTAAGTCACTTACTTCGTAGAACTTCGTACATGCGTACATCATTTCGAATTCCCATGCCCCATTTACCGGATAGAGATTAAATTGTCGGACGAAATCCCAGAATGGTGAGGGTAGTAACAGAGTTAATATTAATGGAGAGGATTAGAGATCGGAGATGAGATTTAAGAAAATGTAATCGAATAGGGAGAAAATTGTGATAAATTCAGAATGTTAGACTTTGGAGGAAAACAAGTAATTGATACACCTGCCCGATTGCTAACGATTTTGAGTCATGTCACACGAAGTCTCTAACCACTGGTTACGATCATCAGGCGGACTCCAATCAAGTAGTCTGCACTTATTAACATGACTCAGCCCAATTATTAATGACTTCATGGACTGGTGGTATGTTTTGGTTTGATGGTCCTTAATTTTATTCAGCCTACACCAGACAGCATTGTTCGTTGAGGTAGGCGGTAGTCGGGTATACGTAACACATGTCCTAACCACCTCAGCTGATGAAGATTCACTGCTTCATTAAACGATTTACCGTATTTACCTAGTTTTCTATTCCTAACCCACGTATTGCTTACTCGGTAGTTCCAGCTAATACGAGCAATGGTTTGAAGATATCTTTGATCGAATACTAGAAGTCTACGAATATCCTTTATCCTTAATGACCATGTTTCATATCAATAAAATAGAGCGGATCGGAATGCACACTGTAGACTGACTTTAAATCATTATGTATTACCTCTTTAATGATTCTGTATAGATATAATCAACAGGAAATATCCAGAAAAATAAACTACCATATCCCACATGAAAAACTTCTTCAAGATAGTAACTGAATTAGGAATAAACTTATTGAGTACCGCCCACAGCATCATTGAACTTGACACTATGTAAATTATTCTGTAACATAAGGGAAAACTAACATTATCTACAAGATAAATTGTGTGAATTGAAACAAACACTAAGTCAAACATTGTAACTACTCTGTCTATTTAAATCTATGAGAACGCATACACATACATTTTAGATTTTCCTACTCAGGTCACCCGAAACCAACTAAATCTATCAGTAAATAACACAAAGAACTAAAGACTACATGATCAAACGGGGGTGAGGGGGAACGGATCAGGCTAAAAAAAGACGACAAACCGAATAAATATCCATGCAATTACGGACAATAATCGATTAAATTCCAGGTCAGTAGAACAAGTTGGCTGGTTAATTGTGAAAATTGTCTATTAGCTCACTTCATTTTGAATCATTTACTGACAGGCAGTAAAAGATTCATGATTAGCTTATTAAAGAGAATTTGGGACTCGTCAGCTGGATGTACCTGCATTTCAATGTTCATGTTAACACTGGGACTGAAACTTAATTCATCCCAAGTAGGACGAAATGCGCATGCTGGATTTCGCTTGCCAGTTACAATCCAACTTAGAGTATCGTATTACTTGTTTAATTACCTTTAAAGCATCTCTTTCATGAAGCATTTTATCAGTATTTATCTCTCCATTCTTTTAATATATACTTCAGGTATTGGTAAAACCACTTTAGTTTCTCGTGTCTTTGAAGAGCTTTGTAAACATGGTATACATACAGTTGGCTTCAAAACAGAAGAAATCCGTCAGTCATATTCAGGAAGGTCTTGACGTTTAGGATTCGACATTGTTCTATTCGATTCATCATTAAAATATCCTAGAGCTTCACTAGCTCGCCTAGTTAATCAGTCAAATCAACACCAACCTCGTGTTGGTCAATATTTTGTGGATATATCATCATTTGAAAGTCTGGCTATTCCTTGTCTACAGGTTAGCTTATATTTCATTAATGAAATTAACTTGCATTTTCTTTATATCTTTTTGTTCAACAGTCGATAGTAAACAGTTTGGGAAATGTTTCTTCAAATGGTAACTTACTGAAAAATAATCTAATAGTCTGTATTATTGATGAAATTGGTAAAATGGAGTTATGTTCATGCAAGTTCACATGTTTAATTGACAAGTTGGTTACATTAATCACCAATTTATCTCCATGTAATACGTCTAACATAAAACATCCTACAGTTATTCTGTTAGCTACTGTACCATCACCAAAGAGGTCAGATGGTACACGTGGAATCCCATTTGTTGATCGTATTTGTTCAATGAAACAGGCATGGATAACTGAGGTAAGATGAAAATATTACTTAAAATAGTCATGTTTACACATATGTATGATTTGAATGCACTTGACAATCATCATTTTGCTGTATAACTACGTCTGATTAGGTTTATTATTATAAATATGATTGCAACCCTTAATAACTTATTAATGTAATAGATGTATTGTGATGTAATCTAGGACTGACGATTCATTTTATTCAGTACTAGTTGGATAAATGTTACCACATCTGAGTGTTCACGTAAAACTCATGATTGAAAGACGTTACTGCTGTAATCAATTCTGAGCCATATCATATAAAGTCATTAACTATTAGTTGTGACAATTGTACGAATCTCAACGAGGTAGTCTACAATAGCCAATAAACTTCAAACCAATAGTCATTAATTGCATGGATTAGCATCGAACATCTTATCTTCCTCCCATTTATTTCTCTGTTAGTCATCATCGAGGGTCTACGAACAATCTCAGTGCATTCTTTCTTGCTTTGTATAATGTTTTTTTTTCTCATAATAATTAGTAATTCATAATAGTTTCTCTTCCGTAACATTCTATTTAATGTAAAACATCACTACAAAACATTTTCTTGACTTTTAGATTGATATATCTAATCGTGATGCAACTGTTCAAGAAATCATACAAAGAATACTAAACTATAAATCTTTGTAAATGTAGATTAACAAACTTTCAGAAATATCTTTTAGAAGATTATTTAAGTTACTTTAGTTATGGGTAATGTAAACATGTTATTTCTATCATTGCTACGTTCTCCATGCCCTATTCTCCCATTTCATATAGATTTACTGTTAGTATATCATCTATCATTTGTGAACTATAGTTGGTTGTGTACACGTTACCTCTATTCACTACCACTAACTACCTTGTTTTGTATCGATGTTATTCGCCTAATTGGTTGACTGTGTAGTCTGATTTGTGTATATATAAACGAATGCCTGAAATATAATACGATTTTATCTGATTGATTCATCATCTTGTGTTCCTTTTATTTCTGGCTTGGAATTAAGTCGGCATCATGAAGACATACAGCGATCAACTAGTCGCTCTCATTGTCGTTTGTTGTTGTAACCTTGTGCGCACAAGGACATATCCATTGATTGGTCGCATACATCAATCATTACAGTTTTCTTGTCGTTATGGCTGTAAAGTTCTGTTCTATATGTTTTAATGTCAATGTTGCTATACTACTTAGAGAATATTAGTTCGAAGGAGACCTGACTTCTACAATACATTTATATTAAATGATATAGTGTATTCTTTAACAGAAAGAAATAGATGTGTACACGACTTTCCTGCTTTCCTGTCTAAGTTATCGTGAAAGTAGGGCTTCGGCTTAATTTGTCACTCTGTATTAGCATAATGAGATCAAATAAATACAACTAACTTAGTTATACTGCAGTTCATTTAGCTAGATGGTGGTGTAATTGCTTAACTATCGTTGTCATTCTCAACTAATTCATCGGTTCAAATGATGATAAGATTTTCTCCACAAGTGACTAACAGCTCTGTTCTGTTCACTTTCAACTTGATTGGCTTTTATTGACGTGTGTTTTGTCGTTTTTCGCACATTTATCTCGGTTCTCTTTCTTTTTGGTCTTATTCGTAGTATTGTAATTGTTGATTAGTTTTCGAAGTAGTTGATAAATTAGATCTTTTTATTGATTATCAATTGACCTGTGTGCCATACTTCTTAAGTTTTTCTCATTTTTTAGTCTTTTGCGTCTGTTTAAAGTAGCCACGTTTTCACACCTGTGCTCATAGTTGTTCACATGTATTGTTATAAGAGAAAATATGTTGTGGTGTTACACAGCTAATCGATTTCATGTACGTAAAGTGAAGGAGGTCGATCGCTTTGTCTGATTTAGTGCTCATTACAGTTAGAGCACTTTCAATTTGTAGAGGATGTTTAGTTTGTCTCCTATTTATTATCTTGTCCTTCGGTTTGAATAGAATTGATCGCACTGAATTTGTTGGCTTCTAAACGACATTTATTAATAACGTCCTCAATAGAGTGGTTGTAATTATAGAGATGTCTTTCATATCAAGTTGGATGAGCCGTTTGTTGTTTTTAACGTCTAACTTTATGTTTGTTAGTGATCTTTAAAGACATTTCTTGATGAAATTGAATGGATAACCGTTTCTTGGAAGATGGTCATTAGGTATGAGAACTTGAACCTGTGGACGTATATACCAGGTTGTACGTTGTTAATGATTGGAGCACTGAATCTAATCTTTTCTACAGACAGTTGATTGATTTTTCAGAAACATGGATTTAGGACTTCTGATACGTATATGTATAGCTTATTTTGTCAAGAAGGAAATCTCTATTACAACTTTTGGAAGTGAACAATGCTTAATAACTTGAATTAAGTTAACTTTCATTGTGTATTTAGAACTGAAAAAAGCGTATTCAGGTAATTCATTTAGTTCCTCACAGTGTTTATAGTTGAAATTAGTACAGTAGTTGTTGTATCTCAAGAAAACTACTAATCACTGCCACACTGTCGTTTCTACCTCCACCCTTATTATAGTAACTCAACGAGGCTAATACTAGCTATTCTACTCGTTCCTTTAGGTTTTGTTATCTCAGAAGTAATAAGACTTTGTGATGAAAACCGATGCTCTGAAAGTAGAACCCTACTGCTGACTACTTCAGAGTTTGACTTCATTATGATGTTTTCTGTAGACAGTCAGCAGTTTTAACAATGCTACATTCTAACAATGGAAATTAGGAATCGGTGATAATCGATCTCGACTTATCCTACTAAATTTCAACGCTGACGATAATCCCTTTAAAAGTAAGGTGCCAACAAGTCGAATACTGCTACCATATTTGACTGATCTTCGGCAGTTATCGTTTGGGTTCTGACGTGACGTTGTATCCACCCATAACTCGCTTATTTTCATATACCTCAAGAGGAAGAATCCTTCAACGGTGTAATTAACCTGAAAGCAATAATTGCTCTCATATCTCTGTAAGCATTCACAAATCACTAGATATCTTCTTTCCGTGATATGTAACCAGTTGACACAAAGAAGCTAATTTGGTCAGATAAAAATACGTGTGTCTTAAATTTGGAGTCAATATCATTATGCCCGATACATAACGTCCACACTCTGTATCATGTTAGAAATCGATACGTTTATGGGTGAAATACAATCGATATCGGAGCTTGAAATTGTTATCAAAAATTAACCAGAGTTAAGCAACCATTGAAAGTCCGAGAGTACTGAACAACTGCTTCATTGTAGTACGGGACTTTAGCGGTATACATCAACGATCTCAAAACCTTCGTGGCGAACTCCTAACCGTTAATCCACTGAACCGGATAACTTCCAACGGTTGACGAGACAAATACATCCCTTTATGCGACGAACATTTCTACAGTATACTTTAGGCGGTTTCATAACTGCCGGTAAATATGATAATTGTTTTCTTCAATCAACAAGTCTTATTTCAGAACTATTTGTGTCAATGAATCAGATTGCATTGTATACTACCAAAATCTACATCATAGTTGAAAAGTATATATATTTTCTTATCATAAACATCATTATAGTCAACAACAGTATGTGAATCGAATTCATCATTTAGCTTCTAAGGTTCAAGCATCTATTATCATGGAACTATTAAACTTTAACAGTTCAGTTGATGCATCAAGTTTGTCGACATTGGTAGCTTAACGCTAACTAGCACATAATAACGGGTATTACAATGTCAAGCTGCATTTTTAATTTGTATTGTGACTGGCATGGAATCAGACGCGCGTTTTCCTATTTGGATGTCGCGATTACCGCATCCAATGTGGATGTTCACATTTCGAACTCAGGTCGTGTCAACGCTTACCACTAGACATGAGTCAGACAGTCATTTTGTGCAACGATGGTATAGATGAATTTACAACTGACCAGTTTCATCTATAACAATCAATGGAATATACAATTCAGTTGTTTATCGTTTAAAGGTAAGTCAATGTAGTACGATTTATTTTAAACAAATTTCTGCTTTCAGTTTTATGATTTATAAGCTACAGTAATTGTACTTATGGTTGTTATGTCCCCATCCTACCCTCAGAATGATCTTGGTAAACCCCTTATTTGTTTAATTCATTTGTGAATATTTGAATTTCTGAATTTTGTGCCTTGATGGCGCCCATTCTACCTTCAGTTGGTATTTCCCACTTTATAAGACATTAAACCTAATTGGTCGGTTGTTTATTTTAGTACACTTCCAAGGACATTTTCTGTTTTTGTATATAGACACATGAGTTGAATGCTTGTCATCCGTCTGTTCGGGCTGCATGTGGAATAAAACATTCCTTGTTGACGTTGCACTTCCTCCAGTTAGCTGGGATGAGGAACAAAGGAATAGCTTAGCTCTACCTGTTATTGTGTTCCTGGTCATACGCTCGTTTATTGGTATCAAGGTGTTATCGTAATTCTCAAAAACCCAGCGATTACATTCAATGCATTGAATATTACAACTTGACAATATAGTCAGTGTTATTGTACATGATCATTTGAGTCAATCTCTTCACTTCACGTTTACAATATTCATGCATCCTGAAGAGAATGACATTTGAATTGTAGTTTTAATCACTGTCTTGTATGATTTGTTACTCTAATACTGTTTAACAGGGATGTCGATTCCTTGTCAAACATAAAGTTGATTGTAGATTCTCAACACTTAATAGCTTTAGATCTCTACTGTGAAACATTTGGAAACATCAGTTACAACAGTACACTGAAACTATCAGTTTAGTAAATAGGTAATGTCTCAGACTGTGGAACTAGGCGATATGTGTGTACTCCATTATGAGTAAAATCATATGCTAAATAACACATCACTTGATTATTTGATAGAGAGAATGAGTAATTTCGTTTATGATATACTCGTCCTATTATCTTGTAACAATGACATTTACCAGTTTTATTATCAGCTTATGTTCTCCCTATTCCGCCTTGGGAATGAGAAGGCTGTTAAGCAGACGTACAGGAATCGATTAGGCTCTCTCATTGGCTTTTGTCACTGTGATTTCGTGCACACAAGGTTTCGTCTCACTGATGTGGTATCATAACATGAATCTATGCGCATGTGTTGGATTCTACGTTGTGCATAACTGATTGACATTGGTGAACAGTAAGTGTTATGGTATGATATATTGTCACTGATAACAATCCACAAGGCAAATCATGAGAATGCATTCGATTAGTAAAATGTTAGAAATTCTAGAACGAGAGAACTCTAAGAATATCGAGGAATTCCCAGTAATGTAGCATTCATATCCTTTGGCAATGAATGAATACATTCACATTAACCCAATATTTTAACGTAACTGTAACTAATCATATGGTAAACAAAACAACGTAGTTAACAAGATGAAAAATGGTGATACTGAAATTTACGAAGAGATGAAATCACAGACAAGACAATTTGTGCAATAACTAACTATATGATGTTAAAGCTGATGATATATTTCGTTGACAATGATAATGACAAATCAGCATAATTAATTCTTATTCCATTAGAGAACTGAATAACATTCATATTACCTGGTTATTCGAGTACTTAAAAGTGAGCCAGGCATGTTGCTAGGTGGTTTCTCAGAGTAGAGGTAGTTAGCAGAAATTCCTAGATTTGGGTTTCATGCTATTCGACACTCGTCAGCAAGGCGTACCTATAATCTTTGATTGAATTCATACTCCCTCGAGAATTTGATCGCCAGTAACCTAGTTTTACAGTCTGCGACCTACCACTGAGCTATTCGGACACTTACTAAACCACCCCTCTTCCTATAGGATCGAAATGTATGCAATGATTGATCACTTTGTAATGGTTGCATTACAACTCTAACGACAGAAAACATCTAGCATTATAAAAAAAAAACTTGATTAATATCAAATTGGTTAGTACACAGTGATCAACCAATGTATGTTATTAACTAATTAGCTTTAAATCAGAACAACGTCTAGTTCAGTTATTATCATTATTACTGATTACATAATTAGTAGTTATGTAGAGAAATTTACTAAATCATAAAAGAAATATGTTTTACGGTTTCTTTCCATCGATTGTCTTCAGCGAAAGCGAATGTACCTCATCGATTAATTTCTTGAGTGATGTAATAAATTTGTGAACTTTTCTGAAATAGAAGAAATTAATCATTAGCTCAAATATGTGATGACAATGCATGTTTACAACGACAAATTAAATTTAAGTTGGATTGTGACTGGCAAGTGGGACTCATCAGCTGAATGTACCTGCATCCCAATATTGATGTTCACAGTGGGATTCGAACTCAGTCCGTTTCGTTTCAAACGCCGCCGCGTACACCACTAGACTACTGAGTCCGGACAGTCATGTTTGTGCAATGGGCGAATCGGTAGTAGGATGAATTTGTATATTCCCAGTGACTGACCAGCTTCAGTCTATAAGAAATCAATCGGAATATACAAATTCATCCTGTTACTTATTTCAGTTGTTGTAGTAACGTATACACGTTAAACAAGTTGCATGTGAATGTTATTACGTCAACATTAACAATTGTCATTCACAATACCAACCGAAATTCATAAATGTAGTTATCCATCAGATCAAATTGAGATAGCCGTTATTAAAATGATCATTTGTGTTCATTAATTTTCAACTTCTAATTGTAGAACCTGATGAATATTCATCGAAGTGAATATTTCTTGATCAAAACATCTCTTCAGTGCACACTCTTGATTTTACTGAAGAATTGAGCCACAGTTCCTTAGGCTTTTCGGTAAAACGTTAGCTATACAATTAATAAACTGGCTTTCAATGGTTGGTATTTCTAACTCAGTTTGTTTGTGAAAGATTTCATCAATTCAATCCATCGCTATCGGTGGGTAACTACCTCACACCCAATACAGCTGAATTGCACTGGTTGAATCATCTTATTATAACTCCAGGAAATATTTCATGATGTTAATCATTTTGAGCCGACATATATTGAAAATTTGTGTTGTAGTCTAATGTGTAGGCATTTGTCGTAAAGTTTGAGAGTGCTTAGTTCGATTACCTAATGGGTGGTAGATATGTACCTCCGAATAGTCCCGTATTAAGACGAAACAGCCGTCCAGTACCATCTCGTCACTTTAGATCTAAATATAACAGTCTCCCCAACACACAACTACAATCAGATCACTATTAACTAACTTCCTATATTATTTCCTGGGGTTCTAGTCAGTGGGGTTTCAAACATATCCGGTGTGAAACACCTAGGCCAGAATGGCAAAGAAAGAGGTGTCGAAAACATGTCACGAATTGACTGAGTTAAAAATGACGTCAATTCGAAGCCACTCTTTACCATCACACCACAGAGTCGGCTTCCAATGGATGGTATTTTCAATTCAGTCAATGGTAAAGCCTTCACGGCGGAACCAAAGGTTCCCGGTTTCGGTGCCCCGCGGAGTCGTGGGTGTGTACTGTTGTGGGGTCCCATTAGTAAGGGGAAACAGCTAATCCAATGCTTCCTGGTGATCACGAGTCGTCTAATTCAAACCAATATGTAATAAAAAATTAATATTAAAGATAACCTGAATCAAATGGCATAATACCTGAAATACGTTGTGCTTTAATCACTTACTCTTTTGGTAAATTTTTTATTTGTGGTCTAAGGGGGAATAAAAGTAGGTTAATAGTACTTCATGAATAGATCAATATCATAAGGAAACTAAATGAATTACGTCACTTCTTGTTGAAGTTCCTAAATAGTATTCAACGGAACATATTTTGAAATGTTTTATGCATGTATAAAGTGGTTTCAGCAATACGGTCTATAGATAAGTAGATTGGATAGCAATGTATTCTCATTTAGAGATCTTTACTAGCCGATTTCAGTTAGAGTAAACCAAAGCGTAGTTTGAAATATCTGTACTAAGTTTTTTGTTCATTAACTACCATTAAGACAGTAAATGATTCAAAGTTTTGTAGTGATGATACTATGGATGAACCACAGAGATGACAATAATGAAATCTATTTATCTGACTACAAAGATGTCAAGTTACTTTTCAAAAGAATTGAAATGAAGTCTCACTACAAAAATGCTTGTTCAATCATATGAAATTCTTCATTCATGAACAAAGATCTATTCACAGATGGATGCATATTACAGCGATTCAAACTATAAATATGTGGTTCGCATTCCAAACATCGTTTTACTTTACGTTTCTATGAGGAACATAGTAGTGCTGTAAAACTAGACTAAATTTAATGTAAAGCAGTGTAAAATGTTGTGAAGGCAAGAGTCTTCTATATATGTTTTCTAGTGTTTTATATACTATGTTTCCAATCCTTATGTAACGTGGCATTAACCTTTTCTTCAACTGATTTAGTTTCAATTTCAGTGTGATCAAGTGAGACTACTGGATTGTTAGTGTTAGCCTTGGTTATACGAGTCTCTCAGATGATCTAAATAAATTTCGAACTTGTCAACAGATGAAGCTACAGCCACACTTTGTAATGGAGAGCTTCACATATCGATTATTCTTATGAAAAACCATCTCCTACTTCGAAACCTGACATTAAATTATCGATCTAATACTAAAAGCCTATTTATAGCCTGAGTTCATAATCTTTACATTCAATACTAATCCTAGTTACTATACACTGTCGACGGTATTGATCTTGAGATCTAATTCGCGGTATAACTTTACTTATTGTTGAACTGGGAAATTTCGCCCATTTATCGAAGTACTGTATTTGTTCATTTCTTTGCTATACTTTTGCCATCATCTCAAAATGAACAGAGTCAAAACCAGCACATAAGAGACAAGAAATTCTAGTATACTATCATAACTTCATATACTTTATTAGTTACCATTCGTCGTTCACATTCACGATTAAAACAAGGATTTATATTTCAGTTGAATTGTGACTGACAAGTGGAATCCAGGATGCACGTTTCCTCCTATTTGGGACTCATTGGCTGGATGTACCTGTATCCCAATGTTGATGTTCACACTGGGATTCAAACTCAGTCCGCTTCGTGTCAAATGCTACTGCGTTCACCACTAGGCTACTGTATCCAGACAGTCACACTTGTGCAACGGGTACATATACAATTTAGAATAGGCTTGTATCTTCCCGTTGATTTGTAATGGAGTGAAACTGGTCAGCCTCTGTTGCGATATGTGCATCCTGAGCGGATCGCCTCTATATAGCGGTAGTACACAAGTCCTGGATTCCACTTGGCAATCACAATCCAACCTAAATATAACTTGTGTACTACCGCTATATAGAGGCAATCCTCTCAGGATGCACATATGGCAACAGAGGCTGACCAGTTTCACTTCATTTCTAAAAGAATTGATAGATCTCTACAATGATCAACTTATAAGAAGTTTACATGGAATTGTCAACTAACTAACATTCCCAGTTGGGAAGATTCAACCTAATCCACCATTTTTATGTTCACTTTAAGGTAAAATCAATTCATTAAATGAATTAGGTAAAAAAAAATCTTTCTTAAACCTGTCGTTATAAGAAGTGGATGCATGACACATTTTGCTGGAATAACAAGACGAAGAGAGAGTCCTTGCAGACAATATATTCCATCTTAATAGAAGTTGTATCTGTGAATCTTGAATTCTAAAGAGATAGTCCTGAAGATTTAATTGGAAATCATCTATAGAAGTCGATTACAACAACATTTCATGTAGAAGATTTACGTTGAACTTCTAAAAGTCTTCAATTTCTATGATTCTGGTTAACAACTATGTTTTCATAATTGACTAATGCTGTAGGCATTCACCAATTTGACTACTTAAGTGAAACTAAGTATGTAGGTTATTGGTTAAGGCTATCTCTCAGCCACAACTAAGAGCATTTTACGCCTAGATTAAAAAAAAAGGACAACATCATCTATTCTGTAGCACATAGTAGATTCAGTCTCAGATTCATTACTTAACATAATTTATGAAATGCGGTCAAATACACCAAGAGACCCCAGTCTTAATCTAATTTATATCACAGAAGCTTAGACAGTTCATAACTTGAAACAAGAATTACACATGTTAAGGCAACCTGTTAAACTACCATCATTACTAACAAGTATATTCAAACACTTTCATATAGATTCATATACATTCAACAAATCCATGACTTAGTGATCTACGCTGTTGTCTACTTAATGTAAAGACAGTACTTTGTCCCAAGTAAATCCATCTAATAAATTCGAAGTAGGATAAAACGGGCGTTATAGATCCCACTTCTTGCTATTATACGATTGTACAAGAAACTAAGAGGAGCTACATAGTAACCATTTACTCATGTTGAACATTTGTGAATAGGAATTGATCACTTACACTAATGAGTATGAACTACGAAAAAGAACTCAAACCCTTCAATATAATTGAAAACTTTAATCACTTTACTAGATACAGTATCGTGATCATTAAATACACAAGTTAGTGATACTTGTCAAAAACTGTCAAATTAGATGAAGGTCGGGTTTCGAACCTACTACTTAGTAAATAGTAATCGAATGAGATAATCACTGATTCACTTCATAAATGTTTATCTATTTATAACAAATAAGGAGCTACCTTGTAAACTTCTGTTAATGAGTTAAATTTTAGAAAACACAAATAGACTAAAACAGAAATTGTTTATTTAGATTATGACTGGTAAGCGGTATCTATGACGTGTATTTTCGTCCTACTTAGGATGAACTAAGTTTAAGTTCTAGTGTAACCATCAATACTAGAATGCAGGCACATCCAACTGACGAGTCCCAAAGAGGACGAATAGCGTGTCCTGGATTCCATTTGTCAGTCACAGTCCAACAATTCTTGTGTTATATCGCTATATCGAGACAATTTTTCCAGGATGTACATATATTAACAGAGACTGACCAGATTCGGTCGACGATAAATCAACGATAAGACATAAATACATCTTAATTATAAAACAGAGATATTTTATTACAAGGCAATTATACTACTTACATTTGTGGAACTTTTTCTGTTAGTACTCTTAAAAATCTAAAATTTGTTAGGTTTAAGTAGTATGATGAAGTGATTTTGATTATTTAAAAGTCATTTATTAAAATGTTCTCTATACTACTTAATTCGTTACTTATAAAATTAATGTCGAACAAACATTAGATTAAGTGATTGAATATACCTGATTACATTGTAAGAATGATTGTAGTCAATTAGTTATTAAACGAGGCAAAATATTCTCCACAGAGATTCCCACTGATATCATCTAATAAATCATTTGTATATACATGTAGTTTAACTGAACAAGACAGTGACTGTATTTCAAAGCGAAATTAAAATAACATTGGTTAGTCAGTGGTGGAAACCATGAAGCACTGGATAATTATTCTGTATTAGTTTAGAAGTGCGTATCATCTTCTACGTTTCTTCTAGAGAGTCACACACGGCCTCCAGGTCTTGCGGTAACTAATTAGCATTCAAAAATACCGGGTCATGTATAGCACCAATTAGTCAATGGGATTAGTAATAGCTGTCTAATTGTCAACATGTTTGAGCTCTGTCAAGTATGATCTCACTAGAACTTCTGGAACATCTAGAAGTTAGCCATTAGTGAGCTACTGATTATGGCTGATTTGAGGTGGCTTTGTGGAGATCGACATTTAATTTTGTTTTACATTCATCACGGATTGATCTTGACCTAACATCACTGCTGATGGTTAAATTTTCACTGCGGGACTTAAAGTTCCTATGTATGATTCCATAGTTGAATAGACAGTATAAAGTTCTAAGAAGTCCCGAATCGAGGTAAAATAGTAATCCAATACTTTTTTGGTTTTGATTAATATCCAAGTGGGATCAATCTCTAATGAATACAAACAACCCGATTTAATACCAGTCTCTCTTGATAAACCTACTTTATTTTAACAACAAAAATCTTTATATGAACTAAATGTTCATAGAAGAAATAATGAAATTCATTGGGTAGTCTATTCTAATGAGATAAAATATCATTATCGTTGTATCTAGACAAGAAATCGAAATCACGATTTGTAGAGTCTATTCTTTGTGGCATCGGAACCTACTCCTCCCCACGATGTTATTAACTTTGTTGAAATATTTAACTATGGCGGTTGAATTACCTAAATTGTAAGCGTTCCTTGGATTCATTAACTGATATTCTATTTATCTGATATCACGAAGTGGTCTGAATTAGAAAATCACTAATCACCATAACGTACTGGACAGTTGTTTCTTCTTAGTATGGAACTTTTCAGCAGTGCATATTCATGACCCTATCAGGGATCGAAGCCAGTCTCTCTGGCTTTGCGTCTTACGCTTTACCATTAATCCACTGAGTCAGCTCCGAAATATTTGATATTTCCATTTCAGTCCATTTGTTTGTGAGATGTACGTTTTGTTTCACAAGTTATTTTTATTATGACCTCATTATTCCGATCTCTTTACACAACTCCCCTTCCCTCTAGTCCAGTCTTTAATATGGTTTGTACTTTATGTCACTGTTAAGTTCATAATGTTATAAGTGAAAACCATTTTATTCATTCAATAAACGATGTGATTTTAGCTTTCATTCGTTGATATTCATTCTCACTATCCATTCCTCTGGTGTAGGCTTTGGTCGCTTAGGCAAAAGGTAAACCAATTACCGTCTTCAAATTCTATCAGCTTATGGTTTTAATGTAAGTCCTATTGACTAAGTTTTTCCAGGCAATCACCAAAAACGTCATAACAAATATTTTTTTAATGTTCTTCAACATATTTACAATGTTTGTTGAAGGGTAGGTATGCCTACTAAAGGAATTCATCGGAACAAAATTGCAAATTAAAATAATCCACGGCAACTCTGATTCGACTTTGTTAGTAGGATCTAGAACGCTTATTTCCTCAAAATATTTGGAATTAATTAGTTAAATTTAACTTAACTTTACTTAATTGAATTGTTCATTTTTAAGGAATTAAGGAAAAAAATAGTTGATTGATACACATACTACTTATATACTACTTACTTGAAAAATAGAGCATCATAGTCATTACTAAAAGAAATATGTATTTAAGATGTTATGTTGTTAAAAGAATTGTTAAAGCATTCACTTTATGTTCATGTACTGAATTAATTACATTTGGTTTACTAAGTGGCATTCATAGTAGTATTGGGACTGGGAGTAACCGTCGGTGAACACCAGGCGATGATAACAGACCAGATGACCTGGTGCTTCTGTTTTACACGCACAACAAAAAATGTCGATGTAAACAAAGAGTGTAGCTGCAGCATCTACTGTTTTGAACCTCAGTATGAACAAGGAAAAAAGCAAAGTCTTTATAGATAACACAACAAGCACCAATCCAATTACACTTGACGTAGAATCTCTGGAAGACGTGAAAACATCTGGAATTTAAATTAGCTGTCAGCCACCATGAAAGTCAGAATTTTTAATACATGCAGCAAAACAGTTCTATTGCATAAAGCTGAAATTTAAACGAAGAACTAAGAAAAGCATCATTTGAAACATATAGGTATTTATAAGCAGTTATCTATGCAAGATACTTCAGATCCCTCTGCCAGATAACTTCAGCACCAATATGAACAACAACCTTCTGTGGCAGATAACAAACCAGTCGAAACCCAACTGAGAAAGGAAGTTGGAAAATTCTTTGGAGATGGGTAAAACATCCATTGAAGAAATCACCGAACTGCATTATAAAACAAGCACTAACTCGGAATCCTGAAGACCAAAGATACCACATCGCTTGGAATTGGAGGCATATGTAAAATAAATGAATAGTGCTTGGAAAGAACTTGAAAACAGATTTGATGACAGAGTTGGTTGGAGTACGCTGGTTGGTTGCCTGGGCTTCATGATTAGTAACAAGCATTCATTGATTGATTGAAGTGATTTCGTAGAGTGTTCATCATGAGTTTGATTTTTGTTATGAATTCAAACTGTTGAAATGTTGTGTATTGTGTGTATGTGCAATGACGCACAAATGTTAATAATGTTATAACTTAGATCAATTTGTAAAGAATACCATCGACGAAGTTACATTCATTTTTGATACCGATGAATATGTAGGTGATTGTAGAATACATATGACTTATTAGTAACGTATGATATTCAAAGAAAAAAATCAGTCATTGGAAGGTGGCTTAGTGATCTAATGGTCAATTGTTCGCGTTTGAAGCTTGATGGTCGATTCTCCGATAAGGTCATGGATAAACACTACTGAAGAATCTTATATTAGGATAAAACAGTACTTCTTTGTTTTAAATAGTTGTTTTACCAACGGTAATTCTTGATATCAAATTAAAACTCAACATTCTTCACAACATCCAGTTACAATAGTTTATTCCACTTTAATACGTGAAAACAATCACAACAGACAAATTCATTTAGTTGTCTATTTACCATTCATCTCCTTGAGGAGTTATAAATCGGCAGACAGTCATTTATTGGATTATCATAAGTTGTTTATAGTTAGAATATACAGTCAAGTTTTGGTGTTAAGGTTTAGATGAAGGATTAAACTTGATGGGTAATTAGTTAGTGTAAGGATCTACCGTCTATGGTTTACTTTATGAAAACTTATTCCTTTTCATGATAGTAGTTTTTAGTGTATTGGAAGATATCCTAATGAAAAAGATTTCTGATTCCATGAAAAGTACTTCATCTATATCAACCTTAAGATTACTATCATGTAATCGTACCTAGTTCAATAACAACCTGAAAGATAAACACTTATCTTATCACTTTCATGTATGTTAATCAGTACACTTGTTCCTATGAAGCTTGTTATGTAATTTGTTCAACAAAGATTCCATTCAAAATGATTCAAGAACATCATCCAGTAGGATTGAGTACAAGTAGTAGTAGATTCATGATAATCTCAATTACTGAACAACTTGTTAGCAAAGGTCATTCAGTTAAAACAGATTTTTCATTAACAGTTGTATATAATTGCAACAAAAGCCTACTAAAGACAACAGTCATTCGTCTACTTTCTATTGCTGAATCTAGAATTATTTATTCAACTGAAACTCATCTAACCTCTACTATAAACTTGGCTTTAAATTCAATGCAAACAAACAAGTCTTCTCTAAAGACTTTTACTACTTCTCTCATCTTCTTTATTTAGCTTTACTTTGAATGGATTAACTATCATTTTCGAATACGTGACATTTCAGTTTTCTGAAAAAAATTTCATCTTCACCGATTACGTAACTTTACTTTTACATCCAATAATCGACATTTTCAGATTTTTCAGAGAAATAATCCTTCTTTTATATGTAGTTGAGTAGATTCAAAACAAAATGATTTTGGTAGGTTATCGTTGTAATTCAAGCAGCACTAAACAGCTGATTTGCCCCTAAAATGGGACTTCTTAGCAGTGTTCATCTTAAACTCCGTCCCAGGAGCTTCAAGTTGGTAAATGTCTAACCCTTTGAACTATTGAGAGATGTCCAATGGTAGAATTCTTACTTTTATGAATTTATGATATTAAATGACAATCATTCATTGTCGTCGGTGATAACTGTCCTACACTAGACATCTCTGAAATACAACAGTCACGACTTCTTACGAGATCTTCAAAAACCTTCTGAATTCAGATGAGTTTTGGTTAAAATTGTTAATAAGTTTTCTTTTTCATTGTTGTTACCATGTTCACTCACGCTCTCGTCATAAACAATTATTGTTATTGTCATAGTAACAGAAAATGTTCATAAGAAATGTCTACAACTTACGGCTGGTTACGTTGTTCTTTATGAGTACTAAGATGAATAAAATACAAATTAGAATGAATAGTGTATTAATTGTTAATCAGTTAGTAATTCACATTAATGCCTCTATTTATGTTACATTTATGAATAGATGTTAAAGTGATTGAAGTTGAACGATAGAACACTGTTGAATTAAGGTGTTTTGTACTTGTTGAAACTCATCAGTAAGTTAGTCAGTTACAACAAAGAACTTCGTACATGCGTACGTCAGTTCAAGTTGCGATGACCCAATTATCATTAGGAAATTGAATTGTCTGACCCGATCCCAGAGAAGGGAAGGTAGTAACAGAGTAAGTACTACTGGAAAGGCATAGGATAAGACTTGTGAAGATATGATTCAGTAAAGAAAAAACTGAGGAAGACTAGGAGTGGATGCACCTGCGCCATCACCAACAATTTTGAGCTATGTTACTTAAAGTCTCTAATCATTTGTTACGATCATCACGTGGGCCCTAACCATGTAATCTACATTTATTAACATGGCTCAATTCAATTGCCAATGACTTCATGGATTGGCGCCATGTTTTGTTTCGCCGCCTCTAGGTTTCTTCCAGCCTACCACACTAGACAACATTGCTCATTGAGGTAGGCGGTGGTCAGGCATACGTAACACATTTCCTAACTACCTCTGCTAATGAAGATTCACTACTTCATAAATAGACTTACTGTAATTACCTAGTACTCTATCCCTAGCCAGTGCATTGCTTACTAGATAGTCCCTGTAAACAGAAGCAATGCTTTGAAGGCATCTTTGGTCGAATATTAGAAGCCTACGAATATCTTCTATCCTTAAAGACTATGTTTCATATTCATAAAGTAAAACGAATAGGATCATCAGTAAGACGTATATGTAATCATTTACGAAATGTATTCTCTTGATTGTAGGCATTTATCTTCATTATATGAGATGCTATCAATGAACTGTTGAACAAGAAACTAATCTTCAATTAAACAGAGATCTATACAAATGAGAAAGTGTTGATTAGTGACCAATATCATGTTTGCTTAGCTTTTTCAATAAATAAATAACTATTACATTTAGTTTGTATTGTTACTGGCAAATGTAATCCAGGACGCGCGTTTCGTCCTATTTGGGACTCATCGGCTGGATGTACCTGCATCCCAATGTTGATGTTCACAGTGGGATTCGAACTCAGTCCGGTTCGTGTCGAAACCCGCGTCCTGGACCCCCACTTGCCAGACACAATACAAATTAAATATTACTTGTGAATAATCGCTATATCGTGGCAATCCGCTCAGGATGCACACATAGAACAGTGACTGACCAGCTTCACACTATAACAAATCAATGGGAATATACAAATTCATCCAACTATTACATTCAATGAAATTGTAATGTCAATACAGCTCATTGTATATATCTCATACTTATAGAAGATCATTTGTGGTCAGTAGAGATGACTGATAACGAACGTGAACTATGAAGCTGGATAATCCATTGAAGAGTATCAATTTGTAAAAGATTGAAAGGATTCAACTATTTAATGCCTTGTCACAGTCCAATTGATATTAAGTTACGTTGTATAATGGTCATCTTACAACATGTTTGATGGAATTCATTTAAAATTAGATGAATTGAATGAATGTGACACTAGATAGTGATTAATCAATTGTCTTACATCTAGAAACATGTCAACTTAGCTACCATAGAATGTAGATTTGTAACCATCACCTCATATTGTTAAATGACATTGTGAAATATGCTTACTGGTTGAAACTGTTACATATGATTTTGTAAATGTATGTTTCATACTACTGAATAATCATTCTGTATGAGATTAGTCCCAACTATCTCAATTGTGATTTTTTGAAAAACATAATGATCACGTTTGATCTGTGAACATTTTGATTCCATGGTTACTGTAGTAAACATAAATCAACATTTTTGAATTAGATTATGGTTATCAAGTGAAATTCAGTATATCCAGATACATCCAGCTAACGAATCGCAAAATAGGACGGTATATGCATCCTAAATTTTGCTTGCCAGCTATATTCCAAATCAAATAATACATGTGAATTGTCACTTTATGTAGGCAATCCGCATACGATGCATATATGACAACAGAGACTGATCAATTTCAGTCCATGTTAAAGCAACTAGAAGATTCTGAAACAATCCAGCGAATCACTTGGTTTCTTTTCATAGAATGAAATGCAGTTTAATATAAAATTTGTTACTTTAGCTATTCAAAAAGAACAATTCCTTACAGGAATTGTGTCTTAGAAGACCATTTCAATTGCGTATAAAGAAAACATTCTATTACTATTATTATTATTCAATCCCTATCGCTTTCTTCTCCAATTTGATCTATTAGATGTTAGTATTTTATATCATATTAATGAACTTACTTACGCCTGTTAACCCTCTCGGAGGAGCATTGGGCGCTCACCAGTATTCTCCGTTCAACTCTGTCCTGAGCAATCCTTTCCAGCTGTCTCCAGTTACTGTTCATCCTTTTTATGTCTGCTACCAGCTCTCGACACAGTGTGTTATTTGGCCTTCTTCTTTTCCATTTTCCAACAGGGTTCATAGTTAGTGCTTGTCTCGTGATGCAGTCTGATGATTTCCGCAATGTGTGTCCTATCCATTTCTAACGTCGTTTCCTGATTTCCTCTTCAGCTGGAAGTTGGTTTGTTCTCTTCTAAAGTAGGCTGTTGCTGATGGTTTCCGGCCAACAGACATTCAATATCTTGCGTAGACAGTTGTTAATAAATACCTGTACTCTCCTGAGGATGTTTGAAGTAGTTCTCTACGTTTCAGCTCCATACAGAAGAACTGTCTTCACGTTCGATTTGAAGAGTTTAACTTTGAGGTTGGTAGACAGTTGTTTGGAGTCCCATATATTTTTCAGCTGTGTGAATGCTGCCCTTGCTTTGCCGATCCTTGCCCTTACATCTGTATCGGATCCTCCTTGTTCATCGATGATGCTCCCCAGGTTTGTAAAGGTATCCACTTCTTCCAGAGTTTCACCATCAAGTTCAATTAGGTCAGTGCTCTCTGTGTTGACTTTGAGGATCTTGCGCTTTCCCGTATGTATGTTCAGGTCTATTGATGCTGAGGTTGCTGCTACTTTGGTTGTCTTCACTTGCATTTGCTGGTGTGTATGGGTTAAGTGAGCTAGATCATCCGCGAAGTCCAGATCATCGAGTTGCATCTTACTTGTCCATTGAAATTTGTGCTTTCCCTCAGATGTAGACGTTTTCGTGATCTAATCAACCACTAGTAGGATGAGAAAAAGCGAGATCAGACAGCCTTGTCTGACACCGGTTCACACTGGGAATGCATTCGATAGCTGTCCTCCATGCACGAATTTGCATTGTAGTCCTTCGAAAGAATTCCGAATATATGAACTACAGTTACTTAATTGTGTATGCCTTACTCTATTCACAACCATTATCTTCTTTATCGCGTAATAATGTTAACTTCCTAATTAGTTGACTGTCTGATCAACTATTCTATGCATGAAATATGATTTGATTCATTAGCCTTGGATCTTCCTCTTGCCAAGCATGTATTAAATAGGCATCGAGGCAGATGTTAGACATCGACTACACTGTTATATATCAAACTATTGGTAGTACATTTTCATCATAAGAGTTTGATAACATAACAAAATCAATAGTAAATTTGTTTAGATCAACTTATATTACTTACGTTGTTGTAGTAGTAACCCTAAATGAAATGCATAAATCACATATTAACATAATCATCTAAAATCAATTAGTAGTAGATACACACTATACATCGTATTGATATAAAGACAATTCAAGGAACAATAGTTCCATTTAACGTTTATTGATTGTGTTCAGTCATATAACAATTTACAATTCTGAGTTATAGTTTCCAATGATTACCGAATTCGAACAACGTTTTCTTTTTAAACTTCTCTTAGAACATCATTCAGCATGACTTATCAAAGAAGAAGATAAAACTATCAAGGAATTTCAACAATTCTAGTCTCATTATTTAATCGGAAATCATTTAAAACGTTGAGCTGGTAATGTGCCCATGAATTAATTACTTATGTAATGCAATTTATCATTTAATTTGTATTGTGACTGGCAAGTGGAATCCAGGACGCACGTTTCGTCCTATTTGGGACTCATCTGCTGGATGTACCTGCATCCCAATGTTGATGTTCACAGTGGGATTCGAACTCAGTCGAGTTCGTGTCATACGCCACCGCGTACACCACTAGACTACTGAGTCCAGACAGTCACGTTTGTGCAATGGGCGAATTGGTAGTAGAATGAATTTGTATATTCCAATTGATTTGTTATAGACTGAAGCTGGTCAGTCACTTGCCAGTCACAATACAAATTAAATGATTATTACGAATAGTCGCTATATCGAGGCGATCCGCACAGGATGCACATATAGCAACAGTGACTGACCAGCTTCAGTCTATAACAAATCAATGGGAATATACAAATTCATTCTACTAGTAATGCAATTAAGTTGTTTACATTCATCACAGACTGATTTCATCTGAGTATAACCGTTTCGTTTTAGTATACGACTTCCAGTAGTGCATATCCTTGATTCCTCCAAGAAGTTAAACAAAAGGACGAAAGGCCACACAGTAAACGATGAGCCATCAACTGTCGTAACCAACTTTAACGAATTAAGGGAATAGTATTAACAATGATCTTCACAAAACCACGTCATTTCATTTACAGTAAACAGCTCATTGCTGAATAACTTTAAAATGTTTTCAAAGTTTTGGTGAAAAGTTGTGACTGAAGGGGGTAAGAGTTTTAGCCTGTCAGCTTTGAAACAATTTTAACCAATGCCATTGACTGATTGTTGTGTTTTATTTTACAAATTAACTAAAGCGGTAATTCCATGATTAAACTCCAAATGACCCCGTGACTGACATTAAAATTGTAATTTTGATTCCCTGGTTAAATCGAGGATATGCGTTGTTAAAACTAAACATTAATCCACTGTATCTCGATTTTCAGTGATATTTCACTGTGATGAACACAGCCAGTAACACTGGATACCAATTTCCATCGAGTCATTCCAACTTAACTAAACTTACAGATTAATGATAATGCTTCTTAAATTCTTGAACGTAGTCAAAATCATCATAAGGAAAGTTTTATATCTTGATTATAGTTTAGTATTTGCTTTATAAAAAAAGCGAAAATTGAACGGACGTTGAAAATGGATAGGACATACATTGCGGAAATCACCAGACTGTATCACGAGACAAGCACTAACTTGGAAACCTGCTGGACAACGGAAAAGAGGAAGGCCAAAGAACACACTGCGTTGAGAACTGGAAGCAGACACAGAAAGGATGAACAGTAACTAGAGACAGCTGGAAAGGATTGTTAAGGACAGAGTTGAATGGAGAATACTGGTAAGCGGCCAATGCTCTTCTGAGAGGGGTGACAGGCGTAAGTAAGTAAGTAAGTAAAACTGAACAAATTTCGACTATGTAGGATGACAGTTAAACTGATATTCATTATAGTTATCTTATAAAGAAAGAAATAAGTCAATGAATAATGACGAAGAATTACGTAACCAATTTGTATGATCAAAGTGATAAGATTAATTTAAGTCTATTATACCTCAAATAGTTAATCAATCATGAACAACATAGAAATTGACATGTAAATGCATAGAATGAATTCAGTGTTAGTGTTGCGTAATGTCTTCATCTATTATCTTCAATTTATTGGTTTACATATACCTGACAGACAGACAGACAGATACAACGCAGAACTTCGTACGTACGTACATCAGTTCAGGTCGCCATACCACATCAGCACACAGACGCAACTGTCAGTTCAAATCCAAGAGTGGTAGCGATAGTAGAAGTATTAGTAGTAATTCAGAAAATTAGGGAGCGAAGATATCATTCGAAAAGTATAATTCAGTGAGACAAATTTGAAAGGAGAAAGATAGAGAATTCAGAAAATTAGATTTTGAGAGAACACAAAGAGTGGATGCACCTGCGCCATTGCGAACGATTCTGAGCCATGTCGTTCAAGGTCTCTAACCATTGGTGACTTTCGTCTCGTGGACCCCAACCACGCAGCCTACATTTACCAACATGACTTAGTCCACTTGTCAGTGAATTCATCGATTTCTGCCATGTTTTGGTTTGGCCGCCTCTAGCTTTCTTCCAACCTATTCCTACGCCGCGAAACATAGCTCGTCGAGGCAGACGGTAGTTAGACATGCGTAACACATGTCCCAACCACCTCAACTGATGAAGTTTCAATACCTCATCTATTGATTTACCATCCTTTCCTAGAACCCGTTTCCTAACGACAGCATTGCTCACTCGGTTGTCCCACGATACTCGAGCAATGTTTCGGAGACACCTATAATCGAAGACCAGTAACCTACGAATGTCCTCTACTCTTAACGGCCATGTTTCGCTGCCGTATAGTAGGACAGAGCGAACTGCTGCACGGTACACTCGTCCTTTGGTTAGCAAGCGGATATCTCGCCTGCGCCATAAGTGACGCAACTTGGCAAAAGCCAATCGAGCTTTCTGTATCCGTGCTGAGATTTCGTCAGTCACGAGGCCATCAGCACTTATGAGACTCCCCAGATACGTGAAGCGGTCTACACGCTCGACTACTTCACTCCCTATCACTAGTTCAGGTGCCGATGCAACTCACTCTTGAAGCAACATTTTGCATTTCAAGGGAGAAAACCGCATCCTGAACATGCTTGATTGTTGCTGAGGGTATTTAGAAGACTCTTCATCTTATCAGCGTCTTCACTAAATAGGACTATGTCATCAGCATACTCTAAGTCAGTAAGCGAGGCTCCTGGTAGTAAGTCAACTCCTGAAAAGTCAGACGAAGACATGGTTATATCTAGGAGCATGTCTATGACAAAATTAAACAAAAATGGGGAAAGTGGACATCCTTGACGGACACCACTTGAAGTGAAGAATTCCGATGACAGTTCGCCATAAGCTCTCACTCGACCTGTAGTTTTAGAGTAGAGAGCTTGTATAAGGTTAATGTACTTCTTTGGTTCACCTTTCAATGACAGACACTGCCACAGAACCTCACGATCAACAGAGTCGAATGCGGCCTTTAGGTCCAGAAAGACAACTATTGTAGGACGCCTAAATGTGTGTCTGTGTTCCAGGACCTGTCGCAGTGTGAAGATGTGGTCTATACAGTCACGTCCAGGTCTGAATCCAGCCTGGTTTTCTCTAGTCTGCTCTTCACGAGCTCTAGTTAAGCGTCTAAGTATAATCGATGCTAACAGCTTAGAAACTATATCAACATATACCAACCAACTTTAAACTGATAGTCAACGACTTCATGTAGAAATGTTGCTTTCTTAGTTTTAATGCGTCTAGTTTTCATCTATCATACTCTTACATTAGCATTTAATGGTTAAGCAAAGATAATACACTTCTCAACATACTTTAATCAGTGATTATCTACCTTACGTTAGCAACTAACTCGTCATGTTTCTCTAGTACTATGCGTTTGACTACTGCACTACCTAATCGGCTTTTTTTTCATTATAGGAATCTGTTATTATAAAGTGGAAGGGAAGATAATTGGTGTCAGTCGCTTATGATGGTGTGGTAGTTGTAGTAGTCGTAACTTAAATGGTGTCCTTAAAGTAGTCAAGTATAATTTCATTACCAGATGTTGTGAAGTATTATACACCTTGGAGTACTTGACATTATTAGACATTATGACGTATCCACCTATTCATTAAGCATTGGTCTCATGAACTGTAGACATTATGATGTGAGTTTAACTAGTAAACACCTAAGTGAACATTAAATGATCAACATTTGAAAATTCAGTCAATTTGAGATGCATTATTTTACGACTCAGTCTATCACCCCCCCCCTCCATATGGAAGTTTTGACGTTACACTGGACATGTTTAACCATCACTGATGATGACTTCATAGTAGACTTCGAAAACTACTTTATGATGGGGGAAATAGTTTCAATTAATATTATTAGCAAATAGAATGAATATCTATACAATGTTAGTTTACCCTACTTATACAGGATTCTATGTTAATAATTGGTTTCTTTATAGTTTACAAGAACATTGAAATGTACTTTTCAATTAACATACTTGGGAGGATCTCTTTGACCTAGAAATACAGAATACATATTCAAAGAATAATAATTGATACTGACATAGATTTACAATTAATAAGTGAACTAATCAAATCATTGAATGATGATGCAACAAGATTCGTAACACCAGTTTACGCTGATAAAGTGATACTACGTATGATGATGAAAACTCTCCAATTAAACAATTCAGATCAAGGAACTCAACATAACCAAAACTACATTAATTTATAAGTAGAGATAGATTTTAGTGTAACAAATAACCTGTCGGTTTAGCAGTCATAGACTGAATCTTAACATTGATGATGAGAAAGTGAATGATAATAACGTTGATGAACTAGATGAATTAATGTTCTGGTTGGTTATGCACAAACTAAGGATTGATGACATAATGTCCAAAACATCAATGAAACCCTCGATATATACACATTTATGTCAGTAACTATTAAGATTAGTTAAATGTTGATCATCTCTACGTTAAGTCATTATATATAAATCTCGTCTTTTCAATTTCTATGATAATTTCTTTCTATTCGTTTCTGTGTACTACTGATTTGCGTTATCAGTAGATTTAATACTCATGTTACAAATTATTTAAAGGTAAACGTAATCAATGTTGTTTATTAATGAATATTATAATGGACAACTCAGGAAGTATACTTAAACTTTAGAATGCACTTTTAGAAGACTATCTTATGTGTTTTAAATTCATGTAAATCATTCATTTATTGTTTATCATAATTATGTTCCATTCATTCTACCTCCTGGTTAAACTCATGAACTGTTGTCATATGATTTTGTCATTTAGTAACTACGACTAATTAATTAACTTCGCCCGCAGCTCTTCTAGGGTTGTTGCCGGTCCCAAGCCCGGGTAAAGGGGGAGGGTTGGTCATAGGGCTAGCGCCCCTATCCCGTAAAACACAGGTTTGCTAAAAAAAAATGCTAAAAACTATGACTAATTAATTGTATACCTTTTCCCTTACTCCCTATTCCATTGACCATTTGACAATAATGATTGTCATTATTCTGATAGAATATTACTACCTCTTATTATAGATCAGTTGTGTGATCAGGTTTTGTATTGTGTATAAACGAATAAATGGAATATAATTTATCTCTTACTGATTGTCAGCTTAATTAAGGTGTATTCTTTGCCATCAGTCACGGAGGGAATAACATTTACAGAGTAGATATACAGATATAGAACATTCTGTCCTAATATCTGGTTCTTAATAAGATCAGTGTACAATCACACATTTACAAGTTGTAATAAGCCTAGAATTAGACTCAATAATGAGATAAGTCAATCATTAGTTATTTAATAAGCCTTCATTGTTGATGTAAGGCACTTTGATTATTATTTTATAATCACATTATTCACCTAGATTCCATGAACATTATCCTACTTGGTTACAAAGAAGACAACAACAACAAAGAACAACCATCATTTGGTTGAACAAGATTTGTTTTTAATAGCCTTAAATTCCCCCCCCCCTACATAATGAACAGAAACTTGTCAAGTTTAGTATACATCCAACTGCTAAAATGACTATTGATGTGTACAAAAGATACTGTCAAACTCTTTAACGATTTCATAAACGTCAACAACTTCTTAGTTGTTATCCCTTTCTTCATTAATCAGTTTTTCTCTGTCTGAGATTCAATGGATTTACTCTTGTTTGCATTCACATCTATGAGAAATTGCATCTTTTTGCATATTACCGAGTTTGTTATTGTGTAAAAGTTTTAAGTTTACCTTAATGATTACTACATAATTGAGTTAAAGTAGCACTGTGCATTTATATTCATCTAGTTATGATACCAGTGAAACCCATGAAACACTGAATAATGCACAATTCTAGATCTTTCACCAAACGCCTAACCATCATCATTTGTAAGCTAATGCCCAGCAATTTGTGATATAACATGTCAATCAATATTATTGGTGTTAACTGTCATATTCACAACTATCCAGTGTTCTCTGGTTTTCAATGATACTCAACTAAGATCAACCTGTCGTTAATGCAAATAACTCAAATTATCACACCCTTCCCCCTCTGCACCTATTTTAGTATCAATGTGTCTTTATCTGATTACTATGACTAACCAATAGTCTTGTTGCTATGCTTGTATATTTCATATTGTCAATTGAATTATTCACAATTTTATCAATGAGAATCCACTTACCTTCAACAGTGTTGAATGATACAGTCGTTAGGATAACGAATAAGCATATTAACATTAATCTACTTAACATTTTTCTTGTTGTTGTTGTTGTTGAAAACAATAACTTCAATTGAACTAAGTGATTATGTAATATGTATTTATACTACTCATTAACATGAAATATGATATAAGTAGTTTTCAATGTAAATAAACATAATTCAATTAAAGTTGATTGAATTCATTACAGATTGATGAATCAATATTTACATAGATTCATTTATCAGTTAAACTAACTTAATACTATTTAATGTAGTTAAATAGAATGAGTGAAATATGAGATTGTAAGTATGCCAAAACAATTTCGTCAGCTTATCAAACAACCAAAGGCGTCTGAGTTCATGGAGACGGGGGGTAATCAATGAATTTTTAACGTCTATCATTGAATGATAAATCTGCAGAACAATAAACTTATCATAAGGATTTATGTTACACATGGCAATCATAGAGACTATTTCAATGAAGAAAATTGACGGAGTTGATCCATTAAATAATTTTGATAAGGTATGTAATTGAGTCCTGTTAATGTCATTCTGTTAATATTCTAATATACTGAAAGTGATTAGTCTCTACTGAAATATGTTCGTTCTGTAATACAATGACGATTAGATGTAGATTTTGACTTCTAGGTGGAATATAAGACCTATTTATAACTCAATATCAGTTGCATATACCTGCTTCCATGTTGATGTTTATAATGGCATTTGAATTCAGTTTGTTTCATGTCAAACAACTTGATGTTCACTATTAAGATATTGATTCTATATACTAACAGAGACTGATGAATTTCAGTTATTCGAGCTTAATTACATAGTAGTGAACACGATGCATTTGACACCAAACCAACTGAGTTCGAGTCTTGTTGTAAAAGCTAGAGATTAGTGAATTTAAAACATGATACTTCTATACTTGTAAATTGCAACAGGCCACCAAACTTCCATGCCATTACTGAATACAAAATCCCTATAAACGTAATTGATGCAAATCAAATGATCAGTTATAATCCCTGTACTGGTCACTTGGAACTACTAGTTATCAAAAATGAGGAATCAGTATGAGTAAATAATAGTTTTAATTCCTGAAAGAAGATAAATAATCAATATACCTGTGGAAATGTGACAGATTCTAAGCCAGATAAATTAAATGTGGCCTAGTATCGATTTCTATTTTTGTTCCAGAGTTACTCTCTTTTAATCTTGACGTCTGGGTGAAGTTTCTGGTTGCTAAAAAATAAACTTTCACGCATATTATGTGATAGTTTCATCGTCTTTATTACTATTAGCTTGTTTAGATTCAGTGTAAACTAATCACTTATATTAGTCATTTCGTGTTTACTATAGAACTTGTAAGTTACACTATAATATTAAAGATACATTCATTAAATGAATATAGTCTGGCTATGAATCACTTCATGTAGAACTGAAAGATTCACTTTATTCCTAAACTGAGAGGTTTTTATTGGTATCATACTAAGATCAATCTGTGACAAATTCGATCAACCAAAACTTTATACTGATGTCTATAAACAGTTTCTAGAATTAATCAAAATTTATTCGTCAAGTTAATGGTTTGAGCCCGTTTAAGTGTGTGTGTGTATATATATGAATGATTCTTGAACTAAATCCTTTTATGACCCTTAGTTACAGGAATTGTCAGTTTTGAAATGTAACTGCGTTAATTTTAGTTACATATAAATCCTATATACATTTAATTCTAGTGTATCAATGGATTTTGCGTACATACACGATTGATGAGAGATACGCAGATAAAGTAGGTGATACGACGAATTACATAAGACTGTATTTGGAACCAAGATAGTTCAACAGGATACTAAAGTTCAAGTAGCTTTAAAGGAAGAATCAGCGGAGGTAATTTAATCAGACCTAGGAAAAGAATACCACGAATTGTACAATGTATATGTTATGTCATAAGAAATTGGGGGATCGGATGGCCGAGTGCCAATCGCTAGTGCCTAGTTGGTTATTGCGCGTCTGCCCTGTGCCCACTTAGTCCCAAGCCAAAATAAGAAGAATGCGAGCCAATAGGTCAGCGAGACAGAATCGAATCTTATTATATTTCAATCATGCTTTTAAATATACATAAAATCAGACCACACAGCAAACCAATTAGAAAATTAGCATAAATACAGAACGAGGGAAATAGTGGTAGTGAATAGGAACAACTTGTACATAACTAATTGACTGTAGTCCATAACAAGAGACAATAGAATAACAGTAATTATGCTAAACGGGAGGATAGGGCAAGCGGAGCGTAACAATAATAGAAACAAAATGTTTACATTACAGATAGTTAGAATAAATGAAATAGTGTTCGAAAACACAGTTCTGAAAGTTTGTTACGCTTCTTTATGGTCCGACCTAACAGTAAAAGTTGCTATCTTAACAGTAGAGAGTGGATAATATAGGCCTCTACAAATTATGGATTTCATTCCAAGCGCTTAACTTTTTACAGTATCAGTGTACTTTATTGTATATGTTAGGTAATGATGTAATCAACATGTTCATAATAAGTAGTTTCAGACACTTTCATAATGTCATCAAAGGTTTTAGACAAAATCATAAAAACTTTTTATTGAACTTAATACATTCCTACTACTCAAATCTGCACAAAAAGTAGTAATCACAATATCTAGCCAAATAGTTTGGTTACATGAAATAGTTAATATTACATAATAAGCAATGACAGATGTTGTTTTCAGTGTTTTCATTGTCAACTAACTGTGTTGTAAGAACTACTTTCTATCGAATCTCCACCAACTTAACAGGTAAGTACTGTTCATTAAAGTGTAGCTTCCATAAACAGGTTTCATTTCATGGGAATGCAATCAATCATCACACATTTTATTAAAACGAAATGACGTGTGGTAGTATCAAAGTTGTAATTACAAAGACAGGTGACCAATCGCTTTAGTTAGATGTTGCCAAGTGATATTTATTAATCAAATCCAATGATACCTCCCACTGCAAACCCAATAAACGGATATCATTAGATGAAGACAACAATATGAAATTCTTTTGTTGCCAAACACACCTTAACCACAAGGAATGTGATGATTCTCACTTTAGTTATTCAACATTAATCTTAACCTAATCAAATATTACTGATATGAGAATGTCAGCATTCTAATTCAAGTGAATTTCAATTAAATTTCTCATTTGTTCCCTTCAAAAATTCGAATAATCCAAGAAAGACAACATTTGCAGAATACTATGAATTCAGTGTATTTCGTTAGCAGTCCGTCTCATCAGCTACATAAATGCTATGATTTTAGGTAACTCAAAATATCAATTCGTATTGATTTTATTAATTCGAATTGTTTATCTGATCATCGATCTAATGCTACCAGGGCAATTGAAGATTAACTACTGATTTCTTTAAAACATAAAGGTTACGTTTTAATCTTCTAATTGCAATGGTCTCAGTATATTTTAGAAGAATCGATTTACGTTGTTTATTGATGATTTCAATAGCATGTAGGTAGCTGATGAGACGGAATACACTGAATTCAAAGTATTCTACAAATGTTGTCATTCTTTGCATTATTCAGATTTCTGATTACTTGGCAATATGCCAACTATAATTACCGATCACTTTATGTCTCCATATGTAAACATTTATTAGAAAATCAAGTGTAAGCTGGAAAAAGGTGGAGATTTTCTATGGAGGTATGCTGCTATAAGTTTTAATTTATTGCTCGACATCAGCAATTGAACGCCTTGAACCCTTCTAGTTGTAATTCAGAAGACAAGTAGAAAGAAAACATTATTCCGGTAAATGGGTGAAATTTATAAAATATTCGTGTATTTATAGTTTTTATGAAACTAAGAAATCATAATTATAATCCATCCAATCTATAACCAGGAAGTTTTAGCTCTTACGCAATCAGATGAAGTCCCATCGAGCTTCTGGAAAGTTTGATTGATCAGTGATCATTTCAGATGTCTCCAGCTCTTTCAGGAGTTCTGGAGACTTTATCAAGGTGTTAAGGAGCCGTCCATACAAAACAAAAAGAAAACTATAGAATTTTTAGAAGTTCGGCATGCACTTCAGTCGATAATCATTCAGTATATTGAAACAGATGCAGTTTATCAACTGATTAGAAAATAAGTAAACAACCTTAAAGCTACAAATCATGTCAAAAGAAAAGAGAATAAAAATGAATGTGTAGAAAATGACCGAACTTATGTCAACAATAGTCAATTAAATTCAAGTTCAACAGAATAAATTGCTAGTCAAGTGCGAAAACATTCTCGTAGGTTACTGCCATCAGAGATTTAAGTTGATTATGTTGTCCAGAATGATGATGAATGCTTTTTCAGTTAAACAGTACACTTCAGAGAAAACAATCTGACCGAAAGTAATCGCGAATTCACTGAATATTTTAGCTTCCACATTGCTATGCTATCGTGTATTAGTCATGTAAATTTTATTCATTACAAGTTATAACTTCTATTTTCCTCTTCCTTTCCTCAGCACATGCCAGCGACACTATAAAATCGCATCACCAGCTAACTGTCAACTTGTGTTCTTCAATGATACATGATCAATCAATATCTTGTCTTCTTTAATCTACTGAAGCAACTATAATCAGTCTAACAGATCAAGACCTATGCGTTCTATTCTCACCATTGTCCATGACCTATTGTCGGTCTAGACGATTGGAGAACTTTTGGAAATAGTTAAAAATCCCTCCACTCTGCTCTTTACTTAACTTCCCAAATTACCAAAATGGAAAATTGACTCATGTCCCCCTTCCGATGTTCACAAATCTAACTAAGGTTGCAAAGGTTCTGGGTTATTTGAATCCTTATCAGGGTCTAATAGGTTAACATCAGATGTCTTTAAGGACGGTGGCCTACTTTCAGTAGGTAAGTTGACTGATGTATTAGTCAAATTTGAGAGCTAAACGTCATCCCGTTTGACGGGTTATGATTGCCGATCATTTCAGTTTGCGAAATAGGACAGAAGTCTACTTATGATACTCACTCAGGTATCAATTTGACTAACATGGCATCTAAACTATTAGTTTGACGTCTCTCAGTGTAAGTAAACTACAAACTTAGGAAAACTGGGCTGGTTTCAGACCTGGAGGAGGATGCATTTTTAGCAAATATTTACTCTACGTCAGATTCTAGGAGAGAAGCTTGCTTACCAACATCCAAAAATAGTAACATTCCGTCATTAAAAAGCGTACCTCAAAAGTGCATAATCCTCATAAAGGCTTTCTGCTCGAATACGACAAGTTGAATTAGAACTTATGGCGAGCTATCACGATCATTGTCAACCTATATTGGCGTTTGTCGGTGTTTCCCCTTATCTCTCTTTCCATTTAATACCGTCATACATGTTTTCTTAGACACGTAACTTATTTTATTTAGCTGTTCATAAGTATATGCCTTCCATAAAACCCACGGAACGTCGAAATTCTTATCGATATATTCCTCTCAGGTGAAGACGCTGATAATATGCCGAGGCTTCTGTACATCTTTAGTAACAATTCAAACATATTTGGGATATATTTCTCTCCATGCATATATAAAATGACACTTCATGATTCGTCGGCATCATAGTCTAAATTGACCAGATAGTGATGAAATTGATCGCATTAACCAATTTATTCATCACTCAAGTCTCATCAACCAACCATGATGGGTTGATGTCTGATGAGATCTCATCATAGATTCAGAAGGTTCGTTAAGCTTTTAGCAACCTATATCACATGCGGTGTAGGCGGAATATCCGTCTCCCAACGAAGGGTCAAGAGTACTGATCACAAGTCCTATTCGTTGAAACGTGTATGAGTGAATGGCGATTGATGAAGATAGAAGGTATACATAGGCTGGAGGTGACTGATCATAGAAATGTGAACTAAACATTCGTCCCATCAGCTTCTATCACAATTATTCATCTCTTAAGATCCTGTTCCCCTCATTCGATTGTTTATACCTAGTGACTGACTGATTATATAAGGTGGATTGAAATCGGATGCATCATTAGACTGTCAATAAGACTGATGTTTATTGATTGGTGTACAACATATGCTTCAAGAAATGCTTGAACATACTTAAAATTCCATCAAACCGGATACTGAAGCTAATAGTAGAGATAACATAATTTGATTGTCAGTCAATATCCTTGTATGCTGATGTGAGCCAGGTGTCCAATTCACTTAGCATTCGATTACTTCAAGTTACATTCTACATTATTTGTTGGTGTCTTACGATTTGTATAAAATAACATCAAACTCATTATTGTGATCAATGATGTTTGCTTCGCATCTGGCAGAACTAATAGTGTCATTCCATGTAATATGCAACCAACTTGTCTATCAGGAATCAAGTCTTAAAACACCTAGAGAGATAACAATCGATGAACCAATCAGAAACTATCTAACCATATTCATAATCTTATTAATGATTAATAAGTACTAGAGTTCAAACTAAACGAAACAAACAAAGTTCACTTTTGAGCATTCGTATCTTAACTGAATTCTGAAAAATGTTAAGTGTATTCAGTTATTGGTGTTATTCAAATGCCATTGACAAGCTTATCAACTTGATTATTAATAGAACTGACTCGAAATCATTTGAACTATATTTGGATACTAATTGGTAAGAAGCCCAGGTCGATATAGATTTTGTGTTAGTTCGACCTTATCATGAATATGAATTCAGACGTTTGGATGATATGGTGTTCAGTATAGGATTCAGAACTCTATCATTCCTTTAATAAGTAATCATTAAATCCTTTTATCTTGATACTATGATCAATTAAACATTTATTAGCTCATCTATTAAGGGTTTTATGATATTGATCCTGTCTATGCTCACTGTATCATACGAGTAAACAACGTATATTTTTGTGCCAATGTGATCCACGTTACCTGATATATTGATTGACTAATCCCCATTTTCATGAGAGCAAGAACATGTTCCAAAAAATCTACGACTCACAGGAACAAAGACTTTTAGCAGCGTGATCGTTAAGCATCTAATTGACACAGGACACCAAATTGATATTAATCAACCATTTAAAGTGTTCAATAGACAAAAACTTCAAATCTTCTAAAATATGCATAAGCGATTGCTATTAAACAATTGAAACCAAACTTATGTGTTCTAAAGGAAACGGTTATAAGCCTTTCTTTACCCTGGTAACCTAACTTTTGCGTTATTGTTTTCATTGTAATTATTCTTTCGCTAAGTTTTTTAATACGTCTTCTCTTCTGATCAGATTTAACAATTCCTTTCTCTCCGTTACATCATCGTTTTTCAGATGGTTAGGTTCAACCTTCGTGTTTAATTAGGTCATTTAAAGTTTAATAACTGAGTTTTATTCACTTTATTCTCAAATATATTTCCAACCACCTCATTATTGTGTAATCATTTGACCCTTGATCTCTAGTTTGTCTTCTGGTACCTTCTCTTGGATCGTATATATATTCATAGCATTTTCTTCAACATTTTAAACCATGTTCACATGTTTATGTAATCTTGATTTCAACTAACTCCATCCGTTCTCATGAGTATGTTAAAACTTGTTTCAAATATTAATTTTGTAAATGAGTATCATTCTAGGATTGGTATGCAGGGCTGATGAGAAACCAATCAAATGAAGTTGAATCATCATTTTATTCTGTACAAATACTTGTTCTTTCTCTCATGAAAATAATAAAGGGAACAAAGTATATGAAATCCCCATTTTAGTGCGGACTACGATCACACAGTCTGAGCCTACCAAAATGGGTTAGATTAACAGCCAATGACTTAATGTGCTGATGTTAAATTGGTTGTCTTTAGTTTGCCACCAACATAATCATTCACTATATACGTTGAGATACAACATAATTGGATATATGTAAACAACTGTGATAATCATCTTGGTTGACTTAGCATATATCTATCACTAGTATTTTATGCCTGAAAAAAAGTATCACTTACACTGCAATTTCATAATACGTAAGCAAACAACAGAAATCAGACATACTTTTCTTAATATCATATAGAGTAATATGAATTGAACCATTATACAATATATTCGGCAGAATTCTGGACAGATAGATACGATGCCTAAGTTACATGTGAGAAGTCAGCTGAACTCTGACAATCCATTCTGGTATTATTTCACTTAAAATAAACTTTGTAATTTTTTTCTTTGTTTAAATAACTAATTTACGTCGATGACAACAAGTATTCGTCACTAATGTCAATAGAGGCTTAATTCGGTACCGAAGTTAGTGATAGAGAGCGAAGTAGTTGAATATGATAACGGCCTCACTTATCTTGGGAGACTCATCAGTCCTGATGGTCTGGTGTCTAGTGAAATCTCGGCTCGTATACATAAGGCCTGATTGAGTTTTCCCGATTTGCATCACTTGTGGAGGCGAGGAAATCCGTTTACTGACGAAACGATGCATTACTAAGCAGCAGTTCGATCTGTTTTACTTTATGGATGTGAAACATGGCCATTGAAGGATAGGCTCCTAGTAATTGATCATAGACGTCTTCGAAGCATTGATCGTGCTTGCAGGGATCACCAAGCAATGCGTGTGTTAGGAATAAGGTACTAAGTAAATACGGTAAGTCTATTGATGAAGTAGTGAATCTACACTAGCTTGAGGTGGTTAGGATATGTGTTACATATACACGAACTACCGGCTACCTCAACGAGTCAATGTTGTCTAGTGTGGGAAGTAGGCTGGAAGAAACCTAGGGGCGGCCAAACAAAGCATGGCGCCAATCCACTGAAGATCATTGACAATTAGGGCTGAGCCGTGTTAATAGGCATAAACCATCTGGTTAGGGCCCACGTGATGATCGTAACAAATGATTAAAGACTTTAAGTGATGAAGCTCGAAATTGTTGATAATGGAGCAGGTGCATCCACTTCTTGTCTTCCTTAGTTTTTTCTTTACTGAATCATATTTTCTCAAATCTTATCTTATGCCTTTTCATTAGTACTTACTCTGTTACTACCTCTCCTACTCTGGGATTTGATCTGACAACTCAATCTCTATCTCCTAATTGGGGCATGGCAATTTGAAATGACGTATTCATGTACCAAGTTCTACATTGTGACCGGCTAACTGACAAGAGAGAAATAAACATTCAGAAGATTCAATTAAGAAATGACAGATATATCCTTTGAACAATTAATATTACAAATAATGAATTATACTATGATTAATCAACAAAATGTTCATGTATAGCATATATAAATGATGACATATAAATGCATAAGTATAAATAACTTATTTTTTGTTCATTTACATAAACAATTATTGCAAAACAAACAAACAATCAATTATATCAATTCAATTGATTTTATTAATGCATAGATTGTATTCAATCAGATTGCATAGTGATGACAGTATCCAATGATGAACTATTAACAGTTTCTTCTTTTGGTGCTGTTTCATTAGCTTCCTCGTTCACTTCCTCTAATTTCTCTTCTTTCACAGAAGATGGTATTTGTGTCTCTGGTGGAGATATCTGGGTTGTTGGTGCTACTAGTTGTTGTTGTCGTCGTCGTTATTGTCGCCATCGTCGTTGTCAAAGATGGTTTTGGTGTTGGTGACGGGAATGTTTGTGTAATACTATTATTAATCCTGGCTTTAGCAGCTTTCATAGCATTCTCTCGCTTCGCAATAATTAAATCATCTGATAAACTGAACACCTTTAATATATTCTATAACAGTTGATGTATGAATAAACAGACAAGTGGACAAATGAATTGTAAGTGATTATATATAACATGAATATATAAAACATGTTAGAAGATAACGTCAAACATCATCTACACATCAAGATATTTTTTTATTAATTCAGAAGTATATGAACTCAGCATATGAACGCCTTCTACTGGAACAAAATAGATCAAATTGTAGTATATGGCGAGCTGCCATCTTAACTCGTAATCCTCAGTAGTATTCGTCTATATTTAATTTGTTAACAGATATCTCTTTTAGAAATTGCACATTCCCATCTCCTAATCAGGAGGCACACTTAAAAACTTGGAAGCATACAAAGAGTAGTTTTATTTGGTGAAAACGCTGACAATATGTAGTCCCATGATTTAACCAATCAGTACAAACACGAATAACTAAAATACAAGACTTGCAAAGGCTGCTAGTCTTTGATCACAGGTGCATCCGAAACATCGCTTCTTTATTTTACAAAGACCGAGAAGGCGGAAGTTAGGCATACAGTACTAGAAAAATATACTGAATTGGTTTGAGATTGCGAACTTTGATCAACTGAAGTGGTTGGGACATTTGTTGAGTAAACCTAACTAGTCAATAAAGTCATTGACTGCATGGTAAGAGTCGTGATGGGCGCAGAATTCCTAATGAAGGTCAGCGTGATAATCACGATCAGTGATAGGATGCATGGTCGAACGGTATGGCTAAGAATCGATAGCTTCCTAAATTCATGTAGGTTATAATTACGATTATTCCTGCATATATATATTTTCACTCATTCTTCATGAGGTATCTTGTTAGTTTGATATCGTCACGGTAATGCGATATAGCGAATGGTTCAGGCAATCGGAGAGTAGAATCACTATCCTCCTCACAGTAGCGTATGATTTATAGCTACGAGTACATAAATTCATATACATTCAGAAGATGAATCATATTTTCACATTCATTTTTTCAAATCTATCGTCTCTTTATAATTTGAAACTAATTAGTCTTCTCCTTATTTCATCAAAGATACACCACGAGTATAGGTCTTCTGGAGAGAGCACACGAATACTGGATAGGTTCTCTCCAGGTTAATATCATAAATTCAATAAACGAGATGAATTGTGATTGTTCTCATTCATTAGCTTACACAATAGAAATATATTTTATGAGGTACTCATAAACTAATGATCTTAGTTGTCTATATTCTATAAGATTTGTTCAAGCGTAAGTAAACTATCAATTGAAAAATGATGAATCCTATTATAATTAAATGTTATGGAGGCTGTTGAAGGTTCTAAGTTCGACTCCCTTAATGTATCGCAGATGTGCCTATTAAGGAGTTCCATACTAAAACGAAATAGCTGACCATGGCTTTCTGATTTTCAATAGTTGTCGAATTCAAACCAATTTGTGATATCAAATTAAATTAGTTGATAAGATAATCAAATCAGCAGAGCCAATAATACATTAGTATACAATTTTATCATAAACTACAATAGAGATTAATTTCACAAAACTTATAAGGATGACTTCAACAAGGGTATGAATGTACTATCGTCAATGAAACATATCAAACTTAATTGAATAAAAGGAAGAGATTGAATACAAAGATTTATATTCAACAACATAAAGTCTATGCAACAACTTACTAGGCATTCACGAAAAGTATTCCTATAACTTCTTATCTTACGAGCATTTTCAGCAGCGGCAAACATATCAGAATCTTTTGAAACAGTTGTTTCTGGAAATATTTTTGGATAATGTTTTTTAAATTGATCAAAATTCTTTATTTCATAACCGCAAACACATTTGATAACATCATCATTTCGTTCTAATCGTCTCATTTCCTGTTGGAAAAAATAAAGGTTCAGAGTATAGAATTTGTGAACAATTGCAAAGAAATACAAAGAGAAATTCGACTACTTCAGTATGGGATATTGAGGATGTCATATCGACAGACAAAAGAAGGGTAACGAACTTTCAGAACTGTATTTTGGAGGACAATTTCAATTATTCTGACTGTAGGTAACGTTACCTTCCTCTTGCCTTTTTCTCCCGTTTAGTATATTGTCTCTTATTTATGAACTACAGTTAAGTAGTTGTATACAAGTTACCAATATTCACTGACATTATCTCCTATGTTTTGTATTAATGTTAAATTCTACAATTGATTATTTATATATATATCCAAAATCGTACCACACATTGAATCAATAAGGAATTTAACATTAATACAAAACATAGGAGATAATGTCAGTGAATATTGGTAACTTGTATACAACTACTTAACTGTATTTCATAAATAAGAGACAATATACTAAACGGGAGGATAAGGCAACAGGAAGATAACAATGATAGAAATGAAATGTTTACGTTACCCACATTTAGAATAATTGAAATAGTCCTCCAAAATACAGTTCTGAAAGTTCGTTACTTTTCTTTAGTCTCCCAACATAACAGTATCCTTAAAAAGAGTTCTTTAATATAGTGAGTTACTTAATATGGATCTACTGATATGGTGTAACAAATTGTACTGATGTCCAACAGTAATAGTAAGACTTCCAAGAAAAGAGAAGTGATCACCTAACATAAATGCTAATAATTTAGATCAATCCTAAAGCAACATTTTAGATTCGATTGAATAGAAACGTATTACAACCAAACAGTGAAATGCAATTACGATCAGTCTGATTTTCTGGGATTTGTAGTTCGCGAGTCATAATTAAGCGCCTGATAATTAGTAAAGCTAGTATTTCCAACATTATATTGACCAAACTAATTCCTCAATGGTCACGACAAGGTGACTGGTACTTTTTTATATACTGAATTGATTAGCGATAGACATTGGTTGGATGGGATTACATCCAGTTCCAAACCTATAGCCAAAATATAAGTCAACGAAATTGCTAAAATTCGGCCATCATCCCTAAAGGCCTTTTAAATTAATACAAGTAAACCCGTTACTCTTCCTTGCATCAGATTACCTATGGCTTTTGCAACTTCGGAAAGTCTGGGGGGCGATGTTAATAAGGGAATCTCCTAATTTGAGGTTAATTCATTGAAAAAGTAGAAGTATGATGACACTAAGAAATAATCAATAGAATACAATACGCGACGGATATCCCTAAATGGTTGCTAATTTTATAATCCCTAGCATAATTAACTGGTGTTTGAATAAACAGTTTGAACTACATTACAAATGTAACGGCTATTGATGGTATACAATTCGCTTCAAACTAAAATAGATGAATTGGGACTCGAACCGAAAACTTAGTAGTTAAAAGTTAAATATATTAACCACTGAATTTTTTCAACAGGAAACTACTAATCACTTGTCAATAATGATTTTACTCACTTTTTTATGTTTATCTTTACAAGCTTTCCAAATATCGAAAATAACATCCGAAAATGATAATGATTCGACTTTTTGAATTATCCATTGTGGATCTACACGTGATTTATATTGTTCTTGATGTTCAACACTATGTAAATGATTCTCTAAGTTATCGACACCAATTAGATTTGTATTACATAGTGAACAACGATAGAACTTTTTCTCACGTAATGGTGTCGATTCCAACTTTTAATTACATAATCATAATAATATTAATAAGTAATGATTAGAAATTTATGCATAAACAACAAACAATGTATAAAATAAAACTAAACGCAAAATTTACATCCCATTAATTATACTACTAATAACAATCATGCAAAGTTAAACAGGTTTATACAATAACACAATTGTAAAAAAAGAAAATCATTATTAAGTAAAAGGGATGATAATTGAGATACTTTTGAATAAAGATCCAACGATTTTGTCGTGAAGTTTTAATAACTAGGCTAGATAGCCATGGGTGCTAGTCAAGCTAACATCTAAGACAAATGAAATGTCGCTTGTGTAGATGCATAATACTGGATATTATGCCACATACACAGAAATGGCAGGGAGCTATTGAAACGAACTGAATGCTGAAATTGGAATAGTTAATGGACTGAGCTATGAACCATAGACCACATAATCATAGAAAGACGAACGCTGAAACTGTCAAACACCAGCTAAAGTTGGCTATTATTAGGCAACTAGTGTATGAGTAAGAACCGGTACTCTTAAACGCGAAGTGACTGCTAACTCTACCAATGTGCTTCAAAGCTGCAACATTAGCCTGGTGCTTGATTAATAAATTACAATTATTGTAACTGACGAATGTACAAAAATGTTTAAATATTTTGTCGGTAGATGAAATAAGCGATTCACACAAACTAACAAATTTGCGTACTTTGCTCCAAGTAACACTAAAGATCCGACAGCTAAAACTCGATTACTTGAGCTAAATTAGGTGGATTTAGAAGAGTTCATAACAGGAAATTTAGTGGTTGAAAGTTGAATGTTTTAACCACTAAGCTGGTACGTTAAATAACTAAGTTGAAATGATGCGCAAACAATAAACACGTAGTTTCCAATAACGCAATAATTATTCATTAACTTCAATAAATCACATTAACTTATCCTTCAATTATAAATGAATTAACAGTTTCGACAATATATTCATTGATAACAAGTAGAACGATTCAGTGAGGCTTTGAAAGCAACATCAATTTGGATAGCTAGATACATGTACTGAGAATCTTAATCGACGTTCATATTCGATCTAGCTATCATTATGTTGCCGTTATTTTCTTTATCAAAAATTAAAGTAACACGCGAAGCCATAATCCCTACCAACAAATTACACTTTTACGAAGCATTGTTTGACAAACCATATCGTTGACATCCAGTGATTAGAAAATAGATAACCAGTGCTTTTTGAGGTAAAAGACGGATGGTTGCCATCCCGAGTGATGAACAACACTCAATGCGTTTCCCATAGGAACTTTAAGCTCTGAACATCAGGGTGTAGCCGGCAAGTGGAACTCAGCCCAGTCGTGCCAAATACCACCGCGTTCCCATATTGGACTACTGAGTCCATACAGATGCATTATCCAACGAGTATGTGTAATAATGTGTAGGTAATCATGTTTTACCGGTGATGATGTTAAGGACTGAAATTGGTCCGTCAACGAAAAGATATAAACACATTTCAATTAGATATACATGACTATTGTACAGGTGTGGCTAGCTGAACTCAGCAGATCAGTGGGAAATGCGATGGGGTTTGACAAGAATGGTCGGAGTTCGAATGTCAGTGTGAATGTCGACAGTGGGATGAGGGTACATTCAACTGAAGACAAGTTCCAAAAGAACGAAACGTGCATCTTGGATCCCACTTGACAGCCCCAATGCAACCAATTAGCGTTGCATCGAGGCGATCTGCTAAGAATGGACATCAAGCCACAGGATCGGTAAATCATAATCCTTGACATTAACGGGAAGATAAAAACAGCCGTACTCACTAAATAAACACAAAATGACTTGAAAAGCCTGGATACAGCTAACTGAAAACGTTAGAAGTATTCTTACAGTCCGTTGAAGTGTCAATTAATTGCTCAACAAATGGAAGTTAACTCATCCAATGGTAATAAAAATACCAATTCCGGGTTACGCAAAATATGATTAATCGATTAGGTAACAGATGACATCAACCCAAAATAAATAACTAAATACTTGGATTACTCTGTTTGCTCTGTTTAAAACAGATACCCGGTAGATGAAGCGTATACACCAAGTATTTAACCAAACAGTGTGCATATATATATACAAACTGATGACTAGCACATTGTATACATGTTGTCTGGTTATGATATACGGGTTTGCATAAACATGATATATATATGCATCACATACGGAGAAATTTACCTCATCTATGTATTCTTCACCTGGAGGACCCGGTTCTTCATATAAAATATGTCTTAAGTCTAAGTATTTATACATGAATAAATTTTGTTTAGAACAAGTTGAAATAGTAGACATTGTACTATTATTATTACTATTAGTTTCCTCGTCTTTCTCACCAAACAAAGTGGTATGCGTATCTAGGAAAAGAGTAATTTCGCAATTATTAAAGGAAGAAAGCATGATGATTATGCAAACACCACAATGATTCACATACATAAACATACAGAACTTTTCATAATGTCAACTTTAGTGTTATACACCCACAAACAGGCTACCGCTGACTTAGGACTAATGCTTGTAGGGAAATTGAAAACTGTATACTACGCTATGAAAGAGATGTACCCTCTGAGAATTCATTATGAATGAGTCGAGAGTACATAGATGGAATATATATACACTATTTCAGACAATAACTAGCAATAATCACTTGTCAGATAGTCAAAGTTCTCAAAACAGTGCGTGTTATCAAAATACAGTTACCATGTGAGTGACACATAGGCTTAACAACACGAAGTATTTCAATAAAACAGTTTCGTGTGTTTTGTTGATTGATCAAACCTTGCCATCCACAGCGTACGTGAGTAATTCGTCTAGTAGCCGAAGGGTGAATAAACTGTGCACCACTTTATTCGGCACTAATCTATAAATGTGAAATATGCCTCGCATAATGACGGGACAACCAAGTAACATATGCCGGGGTGGGGTGTTAGGTGCAATCAGAAAAACAATGTGTTCAATGTTGACGAATGTTCATACATATTCTGAAAGATATTAAAGCGACAGGATCGTGGCATGGCATCAGTCACTGAATGTAGGCCAAAACCACGTCAGTACATACATAGTTTCTGATTAAAGCCCCATGGCACAGTCAAAAAACATGGCAAAAAATAGGTAGTAATGGTGTAGTTGACTTATTTCTCAGTCTTCCTTCTTCGGTGTCATTTTTCCCCTTAACCAGTATTTCACATGCTAAAATATCCATTAGAATTGAGATGAACCTCATTTTACTTTGCTTCACATTTTGTTAATTCTAACGTGATAACTTGGACCAATACATATTCGCGCCAGGTCCTCCATTGAATGCTAACTGGACTAGTTGACTATTCTGCCACATAGCAAGAATCAATCAAACGTCTATCATGCTAAATCTTTATGAAAATGTATAGAATAATTGCAAAGTAAGTACGCTGGGGATGTTATTTCAACAGACATCAAATATTATGACGCTACTATAAAATAATCCCTTATAAAGTATAACTAATAGTTGGCACCAGTAAGACAACTTGGAGCTTAAACATAACCGCAGAAGTAACACATACTTCGTCAAGGATGATCGGTAATATACCTGATACAATCCACACGGACAACAATCAAGCCATTAAAAAACTATCCATTTACCGAAACTCTATAGGCTTCTAACAACCAGGCAAATCTTTACCAAGTAAAGGCTTAAGTTTTCCTGCCAACTGTCACCAACCACCTAAGGTCAAAGCATACTGTACACAAAGTAGTCACTTAGATAACGGGAAATGCCACTCACTCACTCAAAGATCCTTCTAGTACGGAAGGTCATTGGGAAACCAAGGAGGTAACGTCTCACATTGTGAAATTGGGTGATCCGAAGTATAGTCACAAAGTGAATATCAGATACCTCCGGATTGTGAGTAGACCCATAAATCACAAAGGGTTTTCTATCGACTGCCTGTAAACATCCAAAACCTTTCCCAAGGAAATTTTGGAGGCCAGCAGAGAGAGGAAATATATGTGTTTTGACAACATTTTTTAAAAACATGATACACACATGTACACACATAAAAAACATACCTGAATTAATATAAAGACAAAACGATCCTAACGGATCACCAGGAGAAAGTTTATTTGTAGCCTGCTTTGTTTTAATTTGTTTTGACACTTGATAGATTCGAGCATTGACCTTATGTCGTCTAAATGTCAAATGTTCCATATAACGCTCTTTATTGATTAATGTTTCATTACAAAGACCGCAAAAGATTCTAGGATTTTTTCCTTCATACTAATATCGGGAAAAGAGGGAACATTAAAAGAAGTGGAGAAAATTTAGGATACTTAAATCACGAGGTTATGCATAGTTATCAGTTTTGCCCTAGTAGCGGACTCGCAAGTGCAAATTCGCAACTGTACAGGAGATAGAGTAAAGAACATCCAGGTCTAGTGGTGAGTGCTTAACGTTAGATCATAGTGTTGACACAATAGTTAACATTTCTAAATATATGGAGATAGACACTTTATCACTAAATTATTGAAGTTGGAAATATAAGCCACTTGATAGCTACCTAGGTATTCAACAAGTAAGACGAAGTCAGTGCAATAAGTGCTTGGAGATATGGATGGCTCCAAACAAAACACAGCCTGAAGAATCTTAAAATATGACAAAAGGGACACTCATTATTCCTAGCTGGATATATCAATGGTTTTCTAGAGAATGTCAGTTAGTGACATATATTAATGTTCGGAAATTTGAAAACAGGAATCTACTTATGAAAAATTGTATATTTTGTAAGTCTGGCTAGAATAGGAATCGGGAAACCTACTAATAACCTGACACTAACTGAACAAATCAGTGGCTCTTTGGTCGAGTAGCTTAGTGAATAACGTTTGGAATGAAAAGTATTCAGTTCGAGTCATCGCATGAACATCAACAATAGGATGCAGGTACATCCGAAGGACCATACTTCTAGATTTCACCGCAGGTCACATGTCAAGCTATAATTTCAGATGATTAAAAACCACATATGGAAGGATAATGAAGTCGAATCATGAGCAACTGTCAACAAGATACATTTGAACAGATGCTCACTGTGAAATTCCGATCCATATATGAATATGATCTAACACATTTATGCGAATGGAAAAATGCATAAATCATATACCTTTCCTCTGTCTTAATTTGTGTGATTGGTTTAATTGATGAGTGGGATTGCTGTTTATTCATAGTATACATATATCTGACATCAAGCGTTATTAGCGTACCTAGTAATACGCATCGGTATATTATGTCTATATAGACCATTAGTTATTGTGTTTGATAAATACCTCCCATCCGCGAAAGAAGAAATCATCATTCACTTATATACAATAGATTGATAGTTTTGTTTCGAAAATACCCATTTCAGCTTTCAAAATTCTAAATACGTCATTTCCTGTAATTTTAGCCCGTTAGCAAAGTTGATAACTCGGAATAAAATGATGTTTTCATTTAATGAGTTTGAATGTTGTTATTTAAACTAAGATAGGTTTATAAAAGTACTTTTAGATAGATCTTTTGGAATGCCTTGAATATAAATTTGACATAGAAATGTAACTCGTGAGGTTATAATCCCAGATGTGTGTGCAGTTTATTCACTAATATTCTAATCAACGAAAAAAATATGCTTCTTCCTTGATTGTACTGCAAACTGTATGAAGTTAATAAGGACAGGCAGTAACTTTAGTTAAGATGTATTTGAAGTAGTTATTCCTTAAAATACTTACCGATTCATCAAAAGCTGGGAAATCATCACCTTCATTTTCTTTAATTTTAGTTAGTGTTTCTTTAAACAAAGCTAAATTCTTACGATGGGCACTCGATTTTAAATGTCTAGCAAGTTCCGGTTTCTTTGAAAATCGTCTTTCGCACACATCACAATAATTACGACGTACGCGTATTCTATTCCTCTGCATTTTATATGAGAAAATCAAATAAACATAAGAGAATAGAAAAAATAACATGATTAATTATATCATATTAAAAGAGTCATAAGGCCTAAGTGGCTTATACGTGGAGTATTCGATCGTATTCGAATAAGGTGGTTTCAAGGGGTATTACAGGTAGCAGAGTAGTTATCACTCAATATTCAGTTTCCCATACTGTGGGAGAGTCTAGTTCTTGATGTACACGAGAAGGTAAGTGAGTTTGAGGTAGTCAGGTAACCGGAGATAGAAACCACAGGGCCCCAGGGGAAATTGATTGAGACCGATCACATATAGTCTTTCGGTGAACAGTTAATGGTGTTTCTTCCTTGATATACTTTTAAAACCCTGAGACAGAAATCTGTGGAGTAAGGTAAGGCGTATGTTTTATGAACCAAGCTTCTCCAACATCTTCCTTCCGTTGAAGAATTGCTGCAATGCTGGTTGTCCGAAGGAAACATGCTACTCGAATTAGACTCTGAACAGTCGGGTACATGACATCAACCTCAGATCTGTGGTTGGCTGTTTTTAGTCTTAATGTTATATAACCAAAATGGCCGACACGGTAGGACCTAAGGGGACAATCTGGATAATCATCACAGCATGACAGGTCAAGTCTCATCTACGGTCCGGATATGGTTTTGGGAGAAATCAGTTTCTCCATCTTTTTCGAGTTCAAGAATAAGAGAATATCATTATTCTGAAAACAGCTCTGAAGAAAGTATGTAATGGTGTGGATCTGTCTTCTATTGAAGAACTAAGTAAGCGGATGAAACTCGACTGTGTAATGATCTCTCCAACTTAATAACAGTTGACAATTAATGTTTTTAAGTGTAGAATATATTATATAGCCCCGAAATGCAAGATATTTTTGCTAAATTAGTAGAAACTGGTATCTGCATATATCCCTTGTGAAGAATCGTTAGGAATAGTTAAATGTTCCATTCACATGGATGGCTATTGTAAGAGCTGATGATGGTGTGGCAGATGAAAGTGGATGAATTACTGTTTATAATAAGTAAATAAATTGCACATAAAGTGTAAAGTACAACTATAAGATTAATTGATTATGCTGTAAGTTTCAAGTAGGGAAATAAAATAGCATGAGTAGATTTTCGCTAGGCAAAAATTGAAAAAGAGAAATCCCTAAATATTTGTTTCGTTCTACCGTGGAACTCGTTAAATGTAAACATCCGGTTCACTCAGGATGAATTCCTTAATACATAGGTAATATATGTAGTAAACCCACGTCAAACGTAATCTGGTGAAGCACAACATCATGTAGTCAAGTTGTTAGCTTTTATGAGCAGGTAATTAGAACTGAACATTGGATAGGTTGTTTATAAAATGTTTATAAAATATATTTGTAAAATTCCAATGGGTAGAAATTAAAATTTCTGACGTTTCGCGGCTTAGTGCAAGTTGCTTCTTCAGAGAAATGAATAACCGAATTAAATTAGCACAAGGTTAAATAATACAATGGAACAAATCAGAATTCAAATAAGTTCATACAATCAAAATGCGAGTTTTCATTGTCATGTCACGCCATTTGGGTCAAGGTGGTCTGATGTGAGACATGTGCGCATGCCTGTGTTAGTATGATGTGAAAGGAGATTTATGTGAAAATAAATTGTATGTTCATGTAAACAAAATCTGAAGAAGCGACTTGCACTAAGCCGCGAAACGTCAGAAATTTTAATTTCTACTCATTGGAATTTTACAAATATATATCACCCATTTTATAGGTGATTAGAACGTTTAGATTCCAACTATCAAACCATAATTTCGAATTCTACCCCATGATTTTTACTGGGAAATCTGGGTTGTATCACTAACACCTAAATTTTTAACCAATCAATCAGCATATGGAATGATCTGGGCTTTTAGCTTCAGTCAATCTGTGCAATCTAACTACCGTATACAAAGTAAAGAAGTTCACCAGATAGCAATTGATTATTGTACATCATTTTGTGTGACAGCAATTTCACATAAAAAACGATTATTCCATAACACACTGAACTTACAACGCTCAGCATTCGTTTAACTTTGTCCAATCTGTCCCTAGTTGAATACCGACTTCCAATCCTTCGCCCTATTCTAGATTTCTTTAAGAAATATAACGGCACTGAGCGTTTCGGACTGTAATCTTTAACCTACAAAAAGTTACAACAGACAAAAAGAGGAAGAGAAAATATACGCTGATACCACATTTAAATGAATAAATCACTGAATTTAGAATTTTATAAACAAAGTACTCTTGTAAAAGTAGTAAATAGTTGTCATTTCAAAGCTGTTCATACTGTGGAAGAATACTTCTTCATGAGGAACCCGGAAGAAATTGGATTGGTGGTGATCATGTGGATCTGAAGCCGGTTATACACAGACATGTGAGTAGTTTTAAATGTGTTTGTGCAGCACTTTTAAGACATTATAGGCAGAGAAAGAGATCTGAGATGTAGAGTATTTATTTAAAGTGACAATCATTTTTAATCACTTCAGATCGTTGCAGGAAGGTTAATTCAGTAAAATGTTGGTTGTTTAAAGGAAACACGTTATGCCATCACACCCCAGTAAAGTCAACAAAACGTGATGGGCCTCCAACCTAACGTTTGTTGCCTTTTGAAGAAATGTGTCTTAACAAATGTACTTCGTAAGGTAGGAATGAAAGCGGCGAATATTTCAACAAGTATCGCTTGATTGGATTATCAAGACAAGATAACACGTTCACTATATCAAGGTGACGGCTGCAACTAAGTTTTAGGGTTTCAAAGAAAGTATAAATACACTCAGATAGGACGAAATGCACGTTCCGAATTCCTAAGTCCGATTTACTAAAGGACTTGATTATTTGTTGGAATGTTATCACACACTGTCAAATGTAAACGATATATAATTGAAATTATAACAATACATTCGCAAATCGATATTTATCATTTAAAATAGAAAGTCTATGCAATAATAAGAGCTATCATTACATAATGACGAATTTAGGAAACCTACCATCAATCGTTCAGGAGCAGGAGGAATAGGAGGTGGAGATTGACGGGCATCTCTTAGGGGAGATCTAAGTTCTCTACGTGAAGTGTGCGTTGGAGGTGGTGGTCTGTAAGGGCCTATATGTAGAACAGGAAGTTGAGATATAAGGAAGTGGAGAAACGCTAATTTAGAATCAACCAATTATTAAAAGTAAAATAATAAATGTCATGCAGGATTATTAAATCAATAACGGCACATTGAAAATAAGCGAAAAGAATTCCGTTGGACTAACACAGTTAACTCATATATCCAATACTGATTAGTATATATGCATTTTCAAGATATACTCTAAGTTTGAGGAGTAGTGATAATACCAGGTTGCCTAGACTACATTTATTATTCTTCGTGCTAAAATTCCAACCCTGCTAGTTTTCATTCTTTTTATTCAGGAAATTGTTACTCTACTCCTAAGAATGTTGTAAATAATAGTTATGCCTAAGAGTTGTAGAAAAATCTTTTGAATACACTTGAATTGGTTAACAGGCATGGGAAAACAGGTTAGGAAGTAATCTCATACATTCTAAGTGAAGTTGGAGTTAAGAATTATTAGCATACCGTGTAAACGCGTCAAACAGATAACATAAAATTCCTTATCTCATAGTAATCACAAAAGTAGTTTAATGGTCAAAAAAATCAAGTTATGTTTGAACTCTGTGCCAACAACATCTGTTTAAGCAGCTTTGTAGTGAAATACTAGCCCAAATCAGATTCAGTACTTATAAAGACTTCATACACAAACATTTACTTTGTATATGACGACGAATAATCTAATTTATTCATACTACCCAGTTACAAGATAGTAGATGGAATGCAGTTCGAACCTAGTAAGGAAGAAAGACAAATGCAGTGACCCACTATTTGATAACCAATTGCTTAAATAATTAAATTATCATAAGATAATTCATTAAAGTACACAAATAAAAGTGTATACATCTTAAAAATAACGGTGCATATTAAACAGAACTCACTAAATACATTAGGATGAATCATACCACTGTCTGGTCCACCTGGCGGTCTTGGGACAACTAATGACTTCGAATCATAACTTGGAAACTAAAAACAATACGAGAATATGAGACAGAAGAATATTGTACAATTAATATTTTTCAAATTCTATGATCTCTATAGTTGATTATATACTGAATTTGAAAAAAATATTACATCGGAAACACTAACTTTCTCAAGAGATTTTCACTTAATTAAATATATTCAGCTTTAAATAATTTAAGGTGTTGAGGGTTGGTGATAAGATAATGATGCTGAGTGGTTTAAGTCAAACACTCAGTTGATTCCAAGTTGAGTGTTTGAATACCTTTAAGGTATATATTCAGAAAAGAGAAAACAAGGTATGCAAAGATTAGAAAATCACCTGGAATTTAGGTTCCCCATCACAAGGCTGACGGTGAATAGGCAAAACGTCACGTATTGGTTGTGCATAATTTAAGCCTAGAAATAAGAAGAAACAATAGGTGAAGAGTATTTACTGCAATTGAAGTAATATTAGACAAATGGTATACTTTGGCATACAACTTACATCTGTAGTTCAATTATTGTCAAGTTTTCGCTAAAAACACAGTTTATGTAAAGTCCTATATCCTTAATTAAACAAACACCTTATTTATTCTCTATGGAGCATAGGATGAATACATGTCACTAGTACTAGAGTTGCTTTAAACGAAATCAAGAATAAAACGTAATAGATATACATCATATGCACTTGCAGTTATGTTATTATTGGGTGTTGTGAGGAGAGCTGTATTTAAAAATTTTATATAACAACTTGATAGAACTCAGACGATCATTGAAAACCAGAAGGAAACAGATACACTTGTCACGCAGAACCAGACTCTGTGGTATGCATCCACGTCTTCATCAAGGACAAAACTCAGGATATAAAAGCTTCACGGAGAATGTACAATCTTTACACCACTGAGTGGACATTTAGTAGACTACGTTTTTAACCTTAGACAACTCACTATATTGAACAACATTAACTATCTGATACAGTAGAGACGTGGATGTGCACTGTTAAAGAGGCCCATACTACGTAGAAAACGCTGTCCTGGTTGTCAATGTTTGTTAACATAAGTTTTGATATTATGCAACAAGTAATTTTTAAGCTAGACTCAATAACAAAATAGATAGATAAGTAACCAATGTTTATTCACATATTCATCTAAATTTGGAAGGTATATTAATTGATCACTGAGTAGTGCCAAGTATGTAAAGTATGTCTAATCTTGTCTGGTATTGATCTAGTTCCATTGTTCAAGTTGTAATAATAGTAATTAAATGAAATATTTCGATAACGAATGTGCTGTTTGTGATATGCGGTTAGAAGTAGTCGACAAAAACTCCGTTTGACCTAGATTTCGTGATGAATGGCACGATGACAGGGTGGCGAAGTTGTGATATTGATGAAAATGAAGTTCACTATAGAGTTTAAAACCTAGTCAACCAGTTCCACATATTTGTGATAAAAACGTACAAATTCGCCTTGCTATTCAGTAAATTGGACGCCAGTCCAATGGTCTAGAGACTAGTCATTTGTCGAAAAGCCTTTAGTTCTTAGGTGTTCGATCCCTATGAGGTCCGTATACACACTGATGGGTAACTCTTTACTACAAAGAAAGAGACGTTTAATGCTTCTTCATATTCAATCATTGTTTCATTAAAGCTAGTCTGTGATACGATTTCAAATTATTGCAAAAGTTAGGTGTCTCACTCATTCGTACGCATTTTAAATAAATATAACAGTATATACCTAAGAACAAACAATTCGAAGAACTCTTGAATAGATCAACACCCCCTTGAACTAACCAGTTATCGAAGCAACATCTACGAATCTCCCTATGAATATCGACTCACCAAAAATCAAAGAAATCAAAATGCCCATCCATGTTGCAAATAAAGAGTGGTAAGTCAGCAAAACCAGAAAACATATCAACTAAGGTACTGGAATCAGGAGTAACTGTAAAGATGCTTCACGCTCTCCAGAAAGATATCATAGGGAATTCTTACGACAGACTACACTAAAAAATTGTGCATGAAGGGCAACTCACAGATTCATTCGAAGTGAAGACCGATGTCAGACAAACCTGCTTACTCTCTTTCCCTATCATTCTGCTGGTTGACTGGATTATGAAAACTGTAACATCTCAACAGAAACATGGATACAGTCGATAACATAGATGTAAGTAAACAATTTGGACCTAGCAGATGATCGGCCTAGCTATTCCACCCCACACACAACAAATGAAAGCGAAGGAGTGTGGTATCAGCCTTTGCAGTCATTAGTAGGTCTCAACATACACGAAAGAAAAAGTAAGAGACATAGACGACGACCACCAACCCAAATAGACTTGACAGGGAATCTCTGGAAGATGTGGAAACTTACCTGGACAGCATCATCGACATTTAGGGAGGATCTGATGTAAATGCTGTCATATCAGGCTATTCAAGAAGAGTAACTAACTCTCAGTACTGTTTTTCAAAAGACTACCTCATTTATTTTGAGCATATGTAAATCGGTTATTTTATTTCTATTATTGTCATGTTCCCAACACTCTAACCTCTCATGAACTGATGTCATATCGTTTGTCATTTAGGAACTATGATCAATTACTCATGTATCTGTACCCTCAGACATTAGTCATAGCATAAATGTTATTCTCCCTGTTGGTGAGATGTGTGATCAGCTTTTATTTATGTATAAATGGATGAATAAAATATAATCTGACTGACTAACTATCTGGTGGTTGACTTAATTGTCTTGTGTTCTTCATTTCCGGGTTGGGGACTGATAGTCGCGGGACAGACGTATTTGGGCACTGATTGGTGATTATCGAGGTCACACTATATTTTACATACGGACTGATTGGCTGATTATATCAAGATATAACAGATGTGAAAGCACGAATTCGAAAGGCAAGAGCAACATTTATACAACTGAAAAACATCTGGAACTCAAATCAGCTGTCAACCGACATCAACATCAGAATTTTCAACACAAACGTCAAAAATGTTCTATTGTATGTTTCTGAAACTTGGAGGACTACGAAAAGCATCATTCAAGAGACACTAATATTTATAAACAGCTATCTGAGTGAGATATTTCGGACCCGTTGGCCAAACACCATCAGCAACAACCTTCTGTAGCAAAGAACAAGCCAACCAAAATCCAGATGAAGAAGGAATTAGATGTTGGAGGTGGATAGGATACACGCTGAAGAAATCGCTATTCTGCATCACAAGACAAGCATTAACTTGGAATCCTCAAAGTCAAAGAAAAAGAGGAAGACCGAAGAACACAGCGAAGGGAATAGGAGACATACAAAAAGAATGAACAGTACTTAAGAAGAACAAAAAGAGAGAGCACAGAAAAGAGTTGGTTGGAGAATGCTAGTTGGTGGATTATGCCCCATGTGGAGTAAAAGGCATTGATTGGTTGACTACTTACCATATCCATTCGTATCCATAAGATCATTTGGTTCATTTCGTTTTGGCCTCATATCATAACCTGGTAACTGGAAATAATCAGATTGCAAAAAAACAGTAAGTAGTGGATAAATCGTGGTTGTAATATTGCGAGTGACATAATAAATATGCCGTAGCTAGATAACCAATAGAAACGAAGGACTGGACAGCTGTTTCTAATTAATCTAAGAGCAAAGCAGTTATTACCGAACGACATTACATGACAGACGGAAAACATAGAAAACTGATTAAGATTAAAAATATGAACTATTGGATGTTGACTTAGTAGTTAAAAGATTAAGTGGACGCTACGAAGTACGTAGGTCCTGAGCCTTATGTCTGCTGAGGACATGGATACGCACTGCTGAGTACGGTACAAGGACAAAACTGCCGTTCAGTGCTTCCTAGTTTTAAATAATTTTCTATTTATAATTAATGTCTGTTATAAATTTCAAAATTTAACAATTTCCATAAACCCCATATGACAGTAAATTAATAGGAGCTAGGTAATATTTAGATATTAGTGATGCAATTAATAGAAAAATATACCTGAAATCTTGATTTCCTCTCAGAATGACGATGAAGTGAATAGCTCGCAGAATCATCAAAGTGAATAGGCCTCTCAAGTGAACGCCGTGATTCTCTTGGACCTATAAGGTGAAAAAGAAAACTTAGCAAATTTGAAAAAAAAATGACTATAGTTGACAGTTTGACTATATCTTGAAGCGCTTTGTCTAACACGGAAAAGACAATCGGTTACCCTCCCTGTCTCAACGTTATCCGAATAATAAACCTTGTACATAATTATCTGATGATGCAACAAAGTGAATAATTGTGTATTAAAATGGAGCCAGGCATTATGTAAAGACCTGTCAAAACCAAAGTATATGGAGTGGGACATACAATGTGGTCGAAAGTTAAACACATTAACTAACACTCTACCATGGATTTATTTAGTGAGAAAACTAGAGATTTATTAGAGCAAGCACAAATTGAGCGCAGATACATTAACAAGGCATACTTTAAAGAAGAGAGAAAGATAAGTGTACTATCTATGGCAAAAGTAAACAATTTTTTTTAATTAACTAAACAAGAGCGTGGTGGTTAGAGCATTCAAATACCAGCTACACAAAACCTGGTATACGTGTGCATTTATGAAAATTGCCACACCCCAGCAGCATAGCAAAATTAACACCAAATCAGTAGAAGCAGTAGTTACTTCAATGATAACAGCAACAAAAAAATGAGTGGACATATAGAATACAGTGCAGGAAGAAAGAATTCATTAGTGGAAAGAAAGCAATCAAATAATTTGAAGCTCAAAATTTAACGGATGACAAAGAGTGAATACACTTGCATCACTTGTGAGCTATTCTGAGTCAATTAAAACAGTCGCCAACCACTGGTCAAGGTATTCATGCAAACATTAACTAGGTAGTCTGCATCGACCAACACGACTCAGAGCAGGAGACAGTGACTTCATCAACTGATGCCGTGTTTTGGTCTGGTTATCTCTAGCTTTTTTTCATTTTACCCCAATACTAGTCAGCACCACGCCTTGTTGAGGTGGCAGGCAGTGGTCCGACTTGTGTAACAACACATGACCCAACCACCACAGTTGATGAAGATTTACAACCTCACCTAATACTCGGCGTCTACACTGATTATTATTTACCCGATGATACCAGCTAACGCCACACATGTTCCCAACACACGATGATCAAATACCAATTACCTATGAGTGTAATCTACTCCTAATGGTCATCTTTCACATTCATTCAGTGAAACAGAGAGAACTGCTACGCATTACACTCGTCCTTTTGTTTAGATAAAGATATCTCGTCTACGCGCCATTGCCAACGATTTTGAGCCATGTTGTAAATTTAAACTGACTGAAAAATTTAATAGGTTATGTACACTCGTTCATCATTTTACTGTTAAGGTAATGATATCTATAGTAAAACTAGACAATGAAAAGCAAGCATTGTAATTTGAGATATACTACTCACCATATTCAAAAATATCTACGCCATTTTCTTGTTCAACTCGTCTTGGAGTTAAAAATGGCTTCATATCATGACCTGGAAACTGAAAACAGACAGAATAATAGAAAAGTATTAAGTAAGGATTTTAGCGGTAACAACTTTTCTACGAACTATTCACTATATATTTAAATTAGATTAATATAAATGTAGAGATTTCTTAAAGTGTTCAGATATTAACACAACGATAGGATGACATTTACCTGAAATCTTGAAGCTCTTTCAGAACGAGGATAAGAATCATCTCTATGAAAAGACCTTTCCAAAGAGTGTCGTCTATCTCTTGAACCTACAAATAAATTAAAAAAATTAGTTAAAGATATTATCCATATCATCATACTATAAATATGAAGAAGAGTTCATCACTGTATCATTTAAGTGTTATTTCATGATCCAACTTCTTTAATGTAAACGCGAATAACAACTAATTGACCAAAATATGAAAATGTAGAAGACAGAAACGTCGAGGAATTTATATTATAAAGAAATAAGTAGCATATTACTGACGATGGGTGACCTGACTGATCCAGATAATGAATAATCCAGTTATAATAGCTTGCCACCCCCGTTTGTACCTTATCGATCGGTAGTATGGTATCGTATGTTTCGTCTGGATCATCGCAGCACACTAGCCATGCGCTAGTAATCTCAAATATTGTAAGATGTATGGGGGACTCCATGTGAAGATGTGTCAAACAAGCTTAATTGAGTAGAATAATCGTTTCATAAGATTCTATCATGCCAGGTGAGTAAGTTGGAGATCAATGAGACTAAAATGAAGAGCGTAAGGCTAAAGGAAACAGTTACACTGCTGGCTCTAATGATGGAAACAGGGAGATAGAAAAAGTCAATGCTAAAAATAGCACATTTTGCCTTGTTTAACCAGTCCGCCGTGGTAAGGTCAGCACGTTGGTAACACATCAAAAGATCAGTCTCAAGCCACTATTCGTCGGCTTTGATGTTAGTTAATTAAGTTACAACCACCTCTAACGTAGTTTTCTTAGCAGACATCTCAAGTATGAGTAGCCAGAAGTGGCTGCCACCCTTTTATCTACATCAGTACGTGAAATAACCATGTTTTACTTTGTCAATTACTGTTCAACATCGATAATCGGATATGAAATGTAAGACCTATCGATTTAATTAGTTACCGAGTAATTCTCCTCTTGGTATGATCAAATATTTAATTACTAGATCAGGCTATCTTAAATTTAGACAGACTGGCTTCTAAACAAAGTAAACGATCCAAAAATGGCATGAAATAATTATGCAACTAGATGGGGGAAAACACCAATCAGAAAACATAACTTATGAATGGATATTACTTCATCAACTGAGATGGTTGACACGTTTTAACATGTTTAGCCACTGATTTCAGTGGATGTAGAAAGGTGGCTGCAAGAAAGTCAACAGCATCCAAACCAAGACGTATTAATCCACGTAGTCATTAACTTTTGATCTGTCGTTAGATGTGGACTACCTGATAGAAGTCAACACGATAACCACCACCAGTTGTTAGAGACACTGAATAGCGTAGTTTAAGATCGCTTGCAAAGGCGCAAGTGCATTCTCACGAATTATCTTCACTTGAATTTCGCTGCGAGATAGCATAGAGGACCCCACCTGAGTTGTAAATCACTATCACTTTATAATATTCGTTCGTGTACATTTTGCTATTACTCTCTTTTGAACTACATTCTCCTAACGTTAAGTCTTTGATATCGTTGTTCCTACATTATATCGATTCATCTGGTATTCATCATTGCCATATGAAAACTTGAGATACCCCATATTTGTGATAGACTAAACGTAATTAGTGACCGGTTAATAGTAGTTGCGGGAAAATCATATATACACTCACGAAGATTATCCATTTCCACATCATCTTCGACATGTTCACTTCGTCTTAACGGCATATACGATCTCATTTCATAGTTAGGAAGCTGAAAACAATAGAAGTAATCAAAGAAATCAGTATCAGGTCACCATTATTCAATCCCTTCAACATTGCTCTGATTTGAGTGATAACAGTATAGATCAAAGATCATACTCAGAATGAAATGATAAGTTATAAATTTACCTGCAACCTAGATATTCTCTCAGGACGCTGGGGAAGATGTCTATCTAAAGACCTATCACCAAAACTTCGTCTTTCTAATGATGGTTGTGCGGTGCTTGAACCTGTAAATTCAAAACATACAAATCGGTACATTCCATATTTGTATTTAAGCGAAAGTGATGATTAGTAGATATAGAAAAGTGTTCTGATAACAAAGCAGTTTTCACTCACTGATCGCTCAAACTAAGGGAGAATACTGTCTCAAGAAATACCTAATTGATGTCTCACCAGAATAAACCCGGCAGTACGGCTCTACCTTCGGGACTAAAGCTGCTGCTCTTAATCTTATCGATCCCCAACTACAATGTCAAACTGCTAAGACCTCAAATAATGAGTTTTACAACTAGTATAAACCAATTAGATTATGAAAGTAATTCGTACGATACTGTTTCATGCTTAATGTGTCCACATTTCAATATGGACAAAACAAAAGCATATTGTTATCAGATACACTCTAAACAAGATAAAAAATATCAGCATGAACTTAATCCATGTAATAATTGATTCTGCATGTGTTACATAAGGTTTAAACGAACCATGACGACGCAGATACGGGGAACGATCCAAATTTGATGGCTGAAAATCAATAAAACACAGTGAGAAGATTTAAAGAAGCAGAGGAGAGGAATGAATTACAAAGCAAACGAAAAATTGTATATTAGACATCACATTCAAAATAGAGTAAGCAATTTTTTTAAATAGTACTGATGAAAATAAATGAAAATTAAAGTCCGGAAGCAGAATTGTAGTTTAACAACTAATGGATGATTGAACTGTAAGTATGTAGAAACAGTTTGTTTGGAGTGTGAAAAAATCAAGATGTGTTGTCCCCCTTCCAAATGCAAAATGTTGCTTAATGAAAAGTATGCATTACCGCTTAAATTGATTATGGGAGGTGGATTAGGTTGACTAGCACTGATATGTCGGGTACTTAAGGAACAATGGTTATCTTTGAGAACTGTTTTTCGGTAGAGTAATTTATTTATTATGGTTGTGTGCAAAGTGATCATTGGCACTCTTATTAGAGATTGTCAATGTAACTTTGTGAGCACAAGGTCATGTTAACTAATTATTCATGCCTTTCCATAAAACACAATTAGTTACTCCCAACTTGTGTCACTTGTTAAGCAGGCAAGATGTCATCATCATCGACAACAACAACGTAGAACCGGGCACATACGCCCATAGGTTTAAGTTGCCATTCCCCATTAGCACTATGAGATAACAGAGGTAACACAGTAACATAATACAAGAGGGGAGAGTGAAGTAAGGTGTGCAGAAACTAATAATAGGATTCAAGATTTAGATGAAGTCAAAGAGTGAATACACTTGCACCACTGTGACCGATTCTGAGCCATGTCTCCAAGTGTCTCCAGCCATTTATTGCGACTATCATGCTGACTCCAACCAGGTAATCTGCATCTACCAACATGGCTTAAACCAACAGTCTAAGACTTCATGGAGTGATGCCATGTTTCGGTTCGGCCGCCCCCACCCTTCTTCCATCCTCCTTCAACCCTAGCCGACATCGCGCGACGAGGCAGACAGTATTCGGGCATGGGCAACACATGTTCGAAACATCTCAGTCGATGAAGGTCAATGACCTCTTCGACTGATTTACCATATTTCCCAAGAACCTTTTGTCTAACCTCCATATTACTTATTCTACTGTTCTATGATATACGAGCGATGCTACGAAGATTTCTATGGTCAAATATACCTGGAGTTGACGCATATCTTGGGTTTTCATGGCCCACGTTTTGAAGCTGCATAGTACACTCACCCTTTCATTGAGAGACGGACACACCACAAGTGGTGTAAATTGGAGAATACCATCTACCAACGAAGGGGATGATATAATTCGAATGAGTTTGCTTAGCTTTACTTCACAGTTATGACATGTGGACTTTCAAAGTAGAGAATACTCATAGGCTACTCGTTTTTGATCATACATATCTTCAAAAAGTTACTCACGTATACTGGACTATTCATTTGAAAAATGCAACGACATGTGTTCAGCATTCACAACCACAAGAAGCCATTATACTTACCAGGGTATAGACTGAAAAGCTGAACAACTTAACTTATTTACCAGTTACTTATTTGTGTACATGGATTTGAGGCACACTCTAAATGTGAGAGCTAGTGATACAAATCTACAATGGCCTAAACCACAGAAGTGGAACAAGGAGTGAAAGCAGAAACTTAGTGGCTGAAAGTAAAATGCCATACCTATTGAGCTACCGATTCACCTTAAGGAGTAAACTAATCGACCTACCGTTCAATCACTCGACTATCTTCAAACAGAGTAAGAACAATCACATCAACGAGAAAAAACAACGATAAAATTACCTGATCGATATAATCGTAAATGATTTCTTCATCATAATTACCACCGAAATGGTTAGATTCATATCGTACTAGTGAGGCAGATCGACTGCTGCGCGACAAATGACCTGAATCTGAATGATTTATTGAATGAAGAAAAATTATATATACATATTTATAAACCGTTAACTATTCAGAAACATTTAAGCATTGTGACAATCAGTAAATTATATCTTTGATACCAATGTTGGATGTATAATTCGGAATGTATATTTCTTTTCCTCTAAGTAACAGTTGGACTGATCGATTGGAGAATGATCAATGTTTAGTATTAACCTGAAAGATAAGCTCTAGTGGCTAACAACTTTCATGTACATTTATCAATTCACCTGCTGTTCTACAGCCACATACATAAGATATTTGATGTGTATTCTATCCAACAGAATTTAAGCACACAGCCTGCAATGATTAAAGAGAGGTAGTAATGAGTAATTCCATCAGAACAGATTAAGTCACTGCAAGTCTGCAAAAAAAACAAGGAACTTATGTCTCGCCAGTTAGGTAAAATTACAGCTAACATTGCATCCTATGATGTAACACCCCCGAATTCTTCACAATTCTAAATCTTTATTAACCATCTATGATATTCCTGACCGATATTCAAGGTCTTAACAAAAAATTTTCAGTTTACAGATTAAAATGCAATAAACATTTGCTTAGCGGCCAGTAGTTTAAAGGTTAAGCGTTTAACGCGAAGAATGAAGGTCTTGCTTTCGGTTAACAGTAGGAAATGGGGTACATCCTTCCACGGAGGATAAAACAGTCATCCAATTCTATATGGTTTTAAGTGGTTATTGTTAGAAATTGTAAACGGATGTATGGATTTGTTCTGGAGGGATATTATTCTGTCACGAACGAGAAGGAAACTGATGGTCTATGCGAATGAGGTAGACCGATGTGTATAAATAAGCACGTTGATATATATGAAGGAGACATAATATCGCATCTATTGAGTATGAATTAGATAAGGGATGTACAAAAATATATTGACACTAATTATACACCAGTATAGTGTACAAACACAATGAAATCCACGAAGTTGGTTATATATAAAAAGGATAAAGAAACACATAAGCAACAGCTCTTTATTCCCTTAACTGTGGTAAGCCAACTGTCTGCAATTTTGTTAACCAATCACAGTCTACATAAGCCGGAAGTATCGGTTATCTAAACTAAATCAGCTTGTGATAACGAATTCGTCCGTAACTGGGATTGTACAGGTTAGAGAAAGAACTCTTAACTGAAAGAAACATAATCCATGATAAATTAATGTAACTCTTTTATCAAGTATGATTTTATGCACTTAACTTCAAGGGATGTTTGAGCTGAAATGAATGGGATATTGTTCAGACTCACAACGGAATGGATGAAAATAACGGAGCGCTAAGCACGAAAAATCACTCCCACATAAGATACTAAAACAAACTACGACTATCATCAATGCATTGATTGTTAAAACTTGACCACCCACCTACTAATACATTCACACACCATTAATGCAAACATACTAAAACAGGTAAACTGTATATAACTTTACGCACAAATCTGTAATTATAGATGATAATGCATACGTCCTAATAATACTTGTTTATGCCAAGAAATAAAATTTTACATTATATGATAAGAATACTAACTTCTTGGAGTTGAAGATGGGGAATGCATCATAGGTAATGACTGGCGATTTACGTGGTTTACTTGCATTCTGTAATTTGGTTCCTGTTGACAGAAATAAAACAGAGGTAAGGAGATGAAATGTATGAAAGGCATAATTTGATATTATGAAAATGTCTGATTAGTACAAAGTACAAAAGAGACTAATGATTCAATAAAAAAACGTTATCTTAACTTTGGCTATCATATTTATGTAGTGATAGGGCTTGTACGTCATGATAACTCAATCGAGAAATGTTAACTGGAGTGCATGTTCGTTTTAAATCTCAACATGTTTTTTAAAGATCGAAAAGACTAAAAACATCAACCCAATGTTCAAGGATGAAACCGTACAGCAAACATCACTCTAGTAAGGTGGGAGTAAGACGTCACTTTCAGACAATCAGAACCTATATCCCATGATGCTTTCTCACAACGGAAAGAAGGGTTTAGAAAAGGTTGATCTTAGGAGTGGCACACTTTATTTTAGTCTACGGACTTGTCACAAATGGAAAGGTCTTTAAAAGCACATTGCATACACATCAAACTAATCACAAAAATACCGTGTAACTGGTTTTAAGTAGCTACCTTTTAAGTTTTCTGGAAGGGTCTTAAATTATCAAACCACCAGTAATCCAGTTTCTTTCTGAGAAGTCTCAAGAAAATGAATCCTTCCATAGTGTGAGCAACCGGTAACTGTCTACTGCCCTCATATGTCATATAGCACCCGACTGAAAGGACGTTATAACACCAAAGGTAATGTGTGTAGGAGTAAAGTGGAAACATTGGTTGCTTTGAATTATTGCTTGACAATGAGAGTTACGACCATTGGTTTAGTGGATGATCACGACGCCGTAGCACAGCTGAGATCACATGCCAGTTAGTCACGGTTTGGTTAGTCTGACTTAATACATTCAGCATAGTAATTATGGAGAGAAAATGAGAACGTAGATTAACCAATCATCAAAATTTACATCTACATAACTAACAGTGATCAAATACATGAAGCGTTATCAAATTAACCATACGGAGCATATACACACTGAAAGATTAATATTAAGTATGGAGTTTGGACAGTTTGTTTACCGTTATATGGTAAGGTAATATCATCCGTGTACACAAGATAAAGAAAACGGATCAACAAAACCGTGTACTATCTTCAGAGTCGGATATCTCGAAGTGTTTACTTTCATAAATGATAACTGACAGATTGACTCATGTACTAAATACAGATTTTATGTACTAAGCATTGAGCTACACTTTTGCTATGTGATGGTTAGCGATACAACCCAATTATTCAAGCCAAGAAAGATACAATGGAGTCCTAACATATAACGTATTAGTGGAAAAACAAACGCTGTAACCAAAATGTGACTGCCCCACACGATATTACAGTGAATGACAGTGAAAAGTTACAAATTTAATTACACTACTATATTAAAACAACATAATTAAATTATTACAATGAAAATAAAAGTAAGATTACTTGTTGGCTATTTGAGCTTTGAAGACCTCTTCCAACAAAAAAAGAAGGCGACGTTGGTGGTGGTGGTGGATGATGAGGAGTATGTCGCTGGCTTGTGGCTAAGAATGAAGTGACAAGTGAAAATGAGTTTATTTATTAGGGGGACAAACTAAATATTGTACTGTGTGAGCAAAGTATTTAGACATATTCAACGTATGGCGCAGTATAAATGTGCGTTACCTTATTTAGTTATATTATATCAGCACGACATGAAATCAACAACATGAATAGGAAAGAGTTGAAATAATGCAATAATTATGATATAGACTAAGAAATGAGAAAATAGTTACACAAGGAATGCATAAAAAAATGTTAGAACTCAAAAACCAGAGGTAGATAAAGGGTTAATGCATTTGTTACTGTGACCAGTTCTTAGACCTATAAAACAAGGTCTCTGAGCAGATAGTTTGCATTCACTAACATGGCTCAAATTAACAATCAGTGATTTCCTAGAGTGGTATGTTTTGCTTTAGCCGCTTCTAACTTCCTTCTTATTCATATTCCGGTTAACTTCACATGTCAAGGTAAGAAATCATTGAGCATGCATAACACATGCAGCAAAAGGTATTGAGATAAACCAAATTCGATAAATTTACAGATTGTTGGCACGAAACGAGCCTGATTAAAGCACGCTCAAAACATGCTCACGAAGCTGTGCTGTGATTGGTCCATTCTTAGCCAACTAGAGCCAACGACCAATCGGGAAGTTTCTAGAATACTAGATACTATTGTTTATATAAACCCTAGTGTAAATCACTTTGCTTGACTTTGCCTTTTGCCTCCTGCCGCTATTTTCTCAATATATCTTGCTACCTGTTCTACTCTTGTTCTGATTTGGGATCCAGTCGCGGTCGTTGTCGAATCGTAGAATACTAAGCGGGTAGGACAATATATAACACAGATGAAATTTAGAATCGTCTAACTTGCTAAACAAGTATTAGTAGATGTCATTAATGAATAATACTTGGATGAGACAAAAGAGGTAAACTGGTTTGACTAAAAGTGTATATATACTGTATGAGTCTCAACAACACAACGAATTCGTAATCGTAGTGGAAAATCTAAATTACTGAACAACAGTTTTGTAGGAGAAAAACGAAAAGCAGTAAATAAAACCCAGTTATGTTCATAAAATTCATAGTTGAGATTGCCGTTGGGTTAAGTCACAGATTTGAAATTCGTTTCGTCTATTCCAGTTCGAGCAACTAAATAAATGACTTAGACGTCACACTTAGGATGTGGTTCGAAGTTAATTATACGAATTTACATCAAAAAGTCATTTGGTATCAAAATGACTGAAGATTGTCACTGGTTAACAGCATAATCTGAGTCTGCAAATAATCCTAAAAACTACAAATAGAATTAACTGACAAACGTCGAAAGTGGATTTGATGCGACATTTAAAACTACATCCATCACCGCTTAAATAATGAAACATCCAAATTCTCATAGTTCAACTTACGATGTAAAAATGGTGGATTTGAGGACCCAGGTGTCATAGGAGGATAAGCATGCTGAAATAGTTCAATAGAATTTAAAATGTATAGTTGATATAAGTAGATAAAACAAAAGTGATTGAAAAAAGCAGTGTCTACAAGACAGACTTTTATATAATCAGTATTAAAAAATTTCAACATGAACTTTTAAAGATACTTGTTCGGATATATGGCAACAGTTCTTCAATCACTTTTCAGTTACCTAAAAATCTTTAGAAATACTAATATGAACTGGTGTAGTAGGTCATATAATGTGTAAGGTTTCTAGTTTAGCACTTTAGGTACAGAGACTGATATAAATTCAACAAGTGTTGCTGGGCTGATACACCAAGAAATGTAACAGATCAAGGAATAAAAGAAAACTATTAAAGCAAAAGTACTCTGGTGAACCAGTAGTTTAGTGGTTAAAGCACCTAGCTTTCAACTGATAAATCACAACTTTGAACTTAACTTCACCTAGTTTGGTTTAGGCAATCGGGAACTACTGCAAACCATTATATGACTAAAGAGTGACCCAAAGCTAAGTATTTAAAGTTGTACTTCGTATATGAGTAAGTTAGTAGTCTTAAAGTAAATTAAAGGCAGTTATGTTTGGCTGTTAAAGAAGAATAACTAACTTTCAGAATTGTATTAAAAGACTACTGCAGTTACTCTAGTTGTGTGCAAAGTATTTATTTCTATCACTGTTATGTTTCCCCTAGCAGTATCCTCCCGTTTAGAACATTTACTGTCAGTATATCAATTTTCATTTATGAACTACAGTTAATTGCTTGTGTACACGATTACCTCAATTTACTACCACTACCTCCTGTGTTTTGTATTGATATCAATTTCTTAGTTGGCTGGTTGAATGGTCTAGTTTATGTATATATATAAAGGAATCCTTGAAATATAATGATTTTGTTTGGTTGATTCATCAATTTTGTGTTGTTCCTATTTTCGGCCTGGGACTGAGTGAGCAATGGGAAGACGTGCAGGGACCGACAGGACACTCTCATTGGCGTTTGTTATCATAACTTCGTGCGTACTAGGTCATATCAACTAACTGGTTATACGCATCACTATATTAACTGCTCTCTTCTGACGTACTAGCAATAAGCAACATAGAGCGTGATACATTCGCTAGTACAAATTTTAATATCTCAGTACGATGAGATGAATACAGAATATATTTTAACAAGAAGGAATGGAAAGGTATGTATGAATAAATGCACATGCTGCAGCTGTGATCAATTCTAAGTTATGTCACTTGACAGTGTCCCTAACCACTGATTGTGATTATCGCGCGGATACCAACTAAGAGTTCAGCAATCATCATCATGATTCAGACTCATAGTTAACGACTTTCTGAAATAATGCCAAGTTTTGATTTAGCCATCTTTAGCTTTTTTCCTGTTTTTTTCATTAATGTTCCCTAAAAAACCTGATCATAGTGAGTGCACAAACAATTCGACAACTCAACATTAATTTATATTGTTCAGCGAAACGGACGTAAGTGGGCATAAATGTCAGATGTTCAAAAGTTAACCAGTTAATAGACATAGGACATAGAGCCTTACTAAGTGTGAATTGATATGTGACCATTGGTAGTGTGTAGATCACTAACATGCTGGAGAGGTTAGACAATCGTACCCAATTAGTTAAAGTATTCGAGTTTAGCTACTGGGTTGTAGCTTTAAAATTTGATCCGCATTTATCTATTGAAACGCATTAAATCTGGTAGAAAATGGCACGAAATATATGTGCTCTACATAAGTACAAAAGTAACACTGAAAAGAGAATGGAGGAAGACAATCAAGGGGAAAATATAAAAATCAATAGGACAAGAGAATTACAAGGCAGAAGATGCAGCCAACATGGAAACACAAACATTTCGTTCTTGTCATCACAGTTTTACGAAGGCTGAAATAAGAAACTGCAGCGAGATCGCCGCTGGTTTTAATTTTATATCATATCCGATAAGGTCTTAAGCCACTGATTTGGAACGTCTCTAGGACCCCAACAAGAAAATCGGGATTAACCGACAGATGCTAGCTTAATATAGCTTCTTTTTATTTCATGGCGACATATCATAAATTGACCACATCTCAATAAGTTCCATCGTTGGCATATAATGCACGATAGTGAAGTAGCTGGAATAACATTCGTAAAACACGACCAAGCCACAGAGGCCGGTATTTAAAAATGGTGATACCATTCGAGTTGTTATCACTGCTTCCGAATAAACGATACCGATGTCAGCACTATTAACATTATCAGTAAATCATCACAGATAACAATGAGCGAACACAGGAGGACACCGAACACCCTAGGCTCGGAAAGACGCAAGCATGAATTAGAACTACTCTCACCGAAGCGTTGAAAACTCGACCTTTTTCAGCCAAACTCACATCAGGATGGTACTAAAGACAGCCTAGTTTAATATAAACCGATCTAGTTTCCACCATCCATAGATTGATCTAGTTGTGCGAGACAATTAATCAAAGGTAAAAACTTTAAAACCTATTTTACGAAGGTTCTATTTATGTGCACGATTTGTATGACTATTAACTTTCCTATTATTATTGTGATTGTATTGCCTTAGTTTCCAGCTTTTATTTAAACCATAAGTTGTTGTTATAGCACTTCTCATAAATAAATTAGAATCAGTTGTTTGTGGATCATTTACCCCGTTTTCCTGTTCTAAATGTTATCATTATATATATATATATATATATATATATATATATATATATATATATATATATATATATAGTGTTTGAAATACACTAAAAGAAGTCTTTGGGTTGATGAATCAAGGTCTTGAGTTCTTGCTTTATTCAAATTGACCTAGCTGGTATAAGGCTGACTGTAATAGGATAGGATATAGATCGAGTGCTAGAATATAACAGATCTCATCTGACACACAAGCACTTACACAACTACCCTGATACAAGAACTTTTCGACTACTTCTAGTAGTTCACTATAAAGAGTAAGAATAGATGTACACTCCAACCAATCTTGCAGACGTACTTTGCACTTGGAAGGTACTAAGTATATGTTACACTTAAAGATACAAATTCCCAAATGACTAAGTGCGATTGGGATGGATTGTGTGTAATCGTACAGTGAGATACTACCATCCACACGCTAAAGGTAGAAAAGTTTTTATCCAGGTAACAACTGCACATCACCAGCGCGCACTTTTTTCAGAGTTGTTTTTGAAAGGTCGTCATTGGCAAAGCCGAAGGAATAATTAGATTAGCCAACCCCGTCTAACACCACTACCGGATTGGGACAATGTAGAAACGGAATCGTATACCTTTGCTATACCTGAGGTGTTTGTGCACAGGGCCTTAGGGTGTTAATAAACTTCCTAGACACAAATTTCCTCGACAGACATCCGGAGTGCCCTCCTGTCCAACGAATCGAAGGCGGCTCTCATGTCAAGAAACACAACGATTGTTGGCCTGCAATACGTGTGACGGTGTTCCGACATTTGATGGATGGTGAAAATGTGATCAATACATCCTCGACCCGACCAAAAGCCAATCTATTTCTAGCGAACCAGTCTTTTAAGCATTTTGGACAAATCACGAAGTATGACAGAAGTCAATAATTTGGAAGAGACCAAAAGTACTTATCCGTCTTTAGTTGTTGCAGTGGTTACGTTAGCCATTTTTAAAGATAGGGACGACGATCGCTTCATTCGAAGATGATGGAACACCAATTTTTTCAAACCTTTCCAAGAAACTTTATCAGATCCCTGATAAGTAGTTGGCTGCTAGGAAAGGGATAAGTCATCTGGCACTGGTGATTTGTTACAACCTGTATACTAAGGTTTACACGACGGGTAGTATCACTAACACTGAAAAGTTTGGATGTAGGTTCAAGCACATAGTTGTGTACAGCTCAATAGACATACATGAAGATCAAGACACTACGCTTTTATTTACGAAAAGTGATACTTAAAGGTATGAGTTGTGGTTTTACAATGTTAAGAAATGTCACAGAAATTCAAAAAAAAACATGAGATAAAATTACTTTTTTTAAAGAGGCTTTAACAGAAAGAATTTGAATAACCATTTCAATCTTTACCATAAGATAAAAATCTAAGTACTTAATCTTAACTCCGCCTGGAACCCCCCAGGGGTTACTGCCGGTCCGAGACTGGACAAAGGAGGAGGGTTGGGTATGGGGTTAGCAACACTATCCCGTAAAAACAACTCAGCTAGAAAAAAAAGTGCAAATTAGAAGGAACCATTTAAACCCTTTAATTTTGCTCTGGGAGTTGGAAGGTCTTCACTTCGAAGAATTATGACGCCTCATGATGAAAGCCGGACTTCTTCGGAAATCATAAGGCTGATACCCCTTTCGACAACCGGAGCAACAACTAATATAGGTGAACGACCTCAAACATCTATTCCCTGGGTACTGCGGTCATACTCTCGGGTCATCAATACCTCCCCTAATCAACCTTCTTTTACAGGTATCTAAAGAAGAACCCTTTCACGATGTGGGCAACCGGGAAGTGATAACCGCCCTCATGCTTCTAACAGCACTCGAGATCAGATTGTTAGCGATCGAACACGATTTCCTTCTCTGGCTTCTACTATTTGCACTTCTCCCATTACATCTACCATGCGTGCCACTTGCACTGGTTGCTCGAGTCCCCGAAATGTCATACCAGATCTCCTGAAACCACGCTCTAAACTTCACGTTGGAGCTTTTAACGTACGTACGTTGTCTAATCGGTCAACAAGCTGCTTTAGCTAAAAGATTAGAATCTTTTACAATTGATGTATGCTGTGTCTCCGAAACACGCATACAGAACCCCAGTGTAGTCATCCGTTTGACCTCACATAATCAATGCGGCGGAACACCACAATTCACTCTTCGTTTGTCTGGAGACCCTACAGCAGGTTCACGTGATATTGCTGGTGTAGACATAGCACTAAGCTAACGGGCAAAACAGGCACTTCTCGAATGGATACCTGTAGGTAGTCGATTATGTGCTATCAGTTTAAATTGCATAGTACGAACTCGGAAAGATAGAGACACACGCCGATGCCTTTTTGTTGTCTCTGTTTATGCCCCCACCCCCACTGACTGCAGTACAAATGGAGCGAAGGACGAGTTCTATATGAAGTTCTCTAGCCTCCTTCAGAAAGCTAAGCACTCAGACATAGTCATTATAGCAGGGGATTTTAATGCCCAAGTCGGTAGGCTAAATCAGAATGAAAAACACTTAGGTGGATCACTCGATATCCCAGCCCAGCGAACGGATAACGGAGATCGTCTGATGCAAGTATGTCCAGACCACCGTTTATTTTTAGCTAGCACAAACTTCAAGCACAAAGAGAGATATTATTTGACAAGGCGACCTCCGTCATCTACACAACGATGGGCGCGAATCCACTACATCGGCATCACCTGTCGTTGGAATAGCTGTATAGAGAACTGCCGCTCTTTCTGACACGTGCTTAGATTCTGACCACCCCCTAGTGAGAGCACATATCTCTATGCGTTATGCTGGTCGCAGAGAGGTCACATCAGGCAAACTCCTTAGATATCAGTTCGAGACTGAAAATGCTATGATTGCATTTAAAGATGGTTTGATTAAGCATTTAGTTGCCAACAACCAACAGATTCATCCCTAAACAGCTTGGAACGATTTTAAAGCAGGTGTACACGCAGTAGCGTTATCTGCATCTAACTTCAATCCAAAGGTTATAAAAGACTAGTGGATCTTCGGAACTTCTAGTAAACTAATGGAGATTAGAAAACTTATTCCAGCAAGCTCGGAGAATGATGAAGAGCAACGACGATTGAAACGTAGACTGACAAAGAGTTTGAGTAAGGATCTTGAACAGTGGTGGGCAACAAAAGCGATGGAGGCATCGGCGGCGGTAGGCAACAGTAGACAGCTGTTCCAACTTACCAAGGACATCAGTATTAAAAATTCGACGGTTAGTGAAATTATCTCGGAAAAAGATGGGCCCATGATTCACTCTCAGTCTAGAAGATTAAATTGATGGGCGGAACACTTTCAGAGACTGTTCAACTGACCGCCAGCTACTCTTAGCTTACGCACTATCCCCAAGCTACCTGAATGGAAAGCTGACACAGGTCCCCTAACTCTCAGTGAGATTAGAAAGGCTTGAAGCGAGGTAAAGCAGCGGGACCTGATAAGTTGTCTACCGATATTTTTAGGATAGTGGTCCAGTTTTAGCTGATAGGTTGACTGATATATTAGCTGACGTCTGGGAGCTGAACATCATTCCATCTAACAGATTTCTTTCGCTGATCATTCCAATTCACAAAAAAGGACAGAAATCCTCTTGTGATAACCACAGAGGAATCAGTCTGACTAATATAGAATCTAAAATATTATCCTTTATAATCATTCGGTGTTTATCCAACGCTGGAGAACAGCAGATTCAAGAAAATCAGGTTGGTTTTAGACCTAAACGTGGCTGCGTTGATCAAATATTCACCTTGCGCAAGATGCTCGAACATAGACCAACGTTCGATTAAGGTTGTATCCCTTGACTTGAAAGCAGCTCTCGACTCGGTAGACCACGAAGTCTTGTAGCAATGTTTGTCATTAAAAAGGTGTACCTTGAAAGTATATAAATTTTATAAAGGCTCTCTACTCGGTCACAACCGGTCGAGTTAGAGCATATGGCGAACTGTCACGAGAAATTTCATCCTTAAGTGGGGTTCGTCAGGGTTGCGCCTTATCCCCATTTTATTTAATTTCATCATAGACATGTTCTTAGAAGTCTTACTCACTTCTTCTAACGCCTAAGGGATCAGTCTCCTGCCAGAAGATCCTCTCGTCGACCTAGAATACGCAGACGATATTGTTCTATTTAGTGAAGACGCTGATAATATGCATAGTCTCCGAAATATGGCATCACTCCATGAAGTCTTAGACTGTTGGTTTAAGCCATGTTGGTAGGTGCAGATTACCTAGTTGGGGTCCGCATGATAGTCACAATAAATGGCTGGAGATACTTGGAGACATGGCTCAGAATCGGTCACAGTGGTGCAAGTGTATTCACTCTGACTTCATCTAAATCTTGAATCCTATTATTAGTTTCTGCACACCTTACTTCACTCTCCCTTCTTGTATTATGTTATTGTGTTACCTCTGTTATCTCGTAGTGCTAATGGGGTATGGCAACTTGAACCCACTGGCGTATTTCTTAGTTGTTGATGATGAAGTACTTAAGTTGGATATCAAACTTTAGTGGTAAATGAATGAAATCATAAATCTGGAAAGGTATAACAAACACCACATGAAACGAGTCATATTGGTATGGACTACCTAATGTTATAAAATTTATAGTAGGCCACATATAAGCATTATTAGAACTAAATTAAGCAAAGAGCAGCAAATACTAAACAGGAAACCTTTTACGACCAAAAACCATATGCACGAGATACGGAAAAGCTACTGTTAACGTATTAACAGATACGCAAAAAATGACATTTTAAGAGCTTATCCATATTGCTGAGGTTGAATTACTATCATTTTACAACAAGTGTGGTTTAAGTCTAAGTACATGTATCTGTACCCGCTTAATGAATAAGGTAACCAGGATAGTTGAGTCGATCAATCAGTATTTTGCAATTCATATTCTTATGACAGAAGCAACAGAGAAGTACATTTATTTAAATACTTACACTTCTTGGGTAATTGTAACCAAGATATGGGTTCTGTGGATGATTATTAACATGATCCAAGCCTATGAGTTTGAAATTCAAATAAAAAGCAATTAGATATCTAAATAAAAAATATAGAAATAAATCAATTAAAAGCTGAGTTAGAAACCAAATGAAAAGGATGACAACTAAATTAGGATAAAAGACGTACCCCAGCGATCTGCATAAGATGCATACCCATATGGTCCCACATTACCACTGTCCATTTTACTTCTGAATCAAACAAACCTAAAATAAAATCGAAGGATTATTAAACATCTAGTATAATTTTCTTTTCACGGTGAGCAATTAACGAACTAAAAGTGCACGTGAACATAATTTTTTTCAAAAGGTTAAAATATAATAAGTTGTACACTATGTTGAATGGATTTTTACTATGTTTGGCTGATATGCTCTTCGATTTTACTCTCACACTTCAAACACAGAATATAGTCTTTAAACAATTGTTGCACGTTATAACTCCGGTTTGTTCATTTTAGATTGAGCAGTCTGTTTGTACAATAAGGTATTCAATAATTGTGATTGAAAGAAAAGTGTAAATTCACTTGATGAGTTGGAATGTATGAACAAGATTAATACAGTAACAATATTCTTTCAAGTAAACATATAAATTACGTTACGAATCATCTTTTGAATGTTTAGTCAATCTCACTACTATTGCTACTATGTTATTTCGGAACATTTGTTATGGCGTTATGTTGGTGAAGTATGGTAGGTAATTTTGGTTGTTCTATTCACGTAGGGTTATACGTTGAATGAACTGATGAAAGAAATTGTTTGAATAACTAAAACAAAGTGTATCCTAAACTATGAATAATGTTACCCGGACAAAGTTTATAACATCCCAATCCGTCCAGATTTGATTACACGGACTAACAAGATGACTAAGAATATCTATACAAGCAGATGAAAGTTAGCAATCCATAAATTGGTGTCATATACGGGTCTGATCAATCATGAATAGCATAAAGATGAACAATCCTAAATGTTTAAATTAACTAAGCAAACGAATACTTATACAAAACACCGAGACTTTTTCGCCTCTCATATTGACTGCTCAGATAAAAAACCTATATTTTTACAAGATTTTGTAAAACCACAAAAAAAGCTATATCCAGTGAAAACGCGAATCAATATAGGTTCCAACAATTTACAAATAAGACGTAAGATTACAAGGTGAAGGGATATGATGAGAGCTGTAATGTTAGTGAGTGGAGTGAGCCAAGGAATAAAGCACTGGAAAAATGTCGTCACCATCTTTATGAACTGATGTCACATTCTCGCTTGACCATATCTAGTTTACATTTAGCTTATGCTGACCAAAAGACATGTTAAGTAGAATCTAAACATACATAACACACGCTTAAGGCCCCTTTACAAGTTAAGATTAACTGACTCGCTAACGGACAAACAATCTTCATTTAGCACCCTAAGTTTACTTCCTGATGTGATGAAACTACATTGTAAGTGAACACTTAGTATTCTTACTTTTTATTACACGCATAATAAATTCGAAAAATCTAAGTGTCTTAGAATTGAAGTATTGCGTAACCTAATAGAAGGACATTGAGTAGAGTGCAACCTAAGATAAGTTGATACACCAGCCTTACATAAGATTACAGTGATCACAATTATAAACACTTAAAGAGCGTGATCACTAATTGGGATGGTTTATCTAATTAACAGCACGAAGATAAGACATAATGGGGAGTTCGACGATGAAAATATTCATTTGCCACTGCTAGAACAATACGGATTGACTGTACAAAGAAACTTAAAACTCCCACATTTATCCGAAAGGTTAAGGATGCGGAGATTTCGCCATCAGTCTTTAGTCCATAAGACATGAAGCAATTTAGTGAAGGCTAGTGATCCAACCTGATTGAATAAACAGAATGAGAATGAATGAGAACAATGGTATTGGTAACGTGAGCGCAATAAAGCTCAACAATTTCCCGAATCATTAAGGATTGTGTATTCCACTAAGCTATTAACACGATACTAAACGAAGTGTGTATAGAAACCGTACTTTGAAACCAATTAGAACTACCAACTCACCGAAAGCGAGAAAATACGCAATGGCCCGCCTAATATTCAATATCTCTGTAAATTGAAACTTCAAACACCATAAATGTAATAAATCTTGCGACTTACATATACGAAGATTTACTGAAAATGAATACTTAAATTTACATATCTAACAAATAAATAAACAGAAATTATCAGATGAAGAAACACGAGTTTACATAATTGCAAGGTCACTTACATGTGACATATTTCCAGCCACTTTATGTTTCATGAGTAGCAGTCGCAATATTTGTCTATCGAAAAGTTATCCTTGATAACAGCGATCATATACCTTTATCTTCCATATTCGGCCGAACAACTCAGTTTAATAAAATTTCCTTCGACTTCAAGGATCATCTCAGTTTAATTCGGGAGTGACGCTCAATGTACCACTTGAATTCACGTCCGCAACGTATTAAATAGGATTCTTTCAGGAGGCTTACATATTGACTTTGGTTCGAGCAAACGAAATATAGAGGTATTTTGGTGTAAATCGTAGATTATGCTGTGGCAAGTAGTGCTTACACTATATTTACATCGAAAAATATTGTAAATTGGCAATATAAGACAGTTGATTTCTCCTTGAGTACATTGTAGTGGTATAGTGTCAGGTCATTGTCGGGGTCCAGTAAGGTAGATATGGCTTTGGCAGTCTTTAATAATTTGTATTGTGAGAACAGAAAGGATAGAGTTGTATGGTGTGATATGTAGAAAACGCTAATCTTTCTATTCGAGTCTGGTTGTACGTTTTGGGATGCCATGTGAAATGAAATAGGCATCGTTTATTTTACAATTGCATACTTGGTTATTTTTCACACAACTCATCCAAAGTGAACAGTATGTTTTTAAGGGAGACAAGAGGTGATGACGCTATAGTTAAGTGTAAAGTAAATAGAACACTTAATCCTACCACAAATATCGTCGTCCATCTTTGTTGTACAGTAATGTTATGATGTTCACAGTACAAAGATAAACGACGGTGTCATGATACTAGTTGCAATCCACAGTGTGCAATTGTTTGTAATTTTCCCCACTCATGTCATCTTAAATGCACCCCAACCACTAACCGGTCTCGCAATAATCAAGAAAGCTGGTCACTACGGTTAGGGTGGACCAGGCTGATAAAGTTACCAGGAGGTACAACTTTGTGAAAGCCAACAATTTAAACCAAAACTCTGATCATGTAACCGGAATTAATTTCATAGTTATGCCAATGGTTGAAACCACTAAGCATAATCTATATATATTAGTGAAAATATTTTTGGAAAGTCTTAAATCCAAGCTACTGACAGTTTTTTTAATAGACCGACAACAAGACACCGTATATCGCTAACAGAAGAAGCCTAGGTTTCATATGAGTTAACCATATTATCGATTCTGACATTTAAAAATGTCCTACTATCGATACCATAGCACCATAAGATATATGTAATTTTACAATCCACCATTAACTCTGCGTTTAGTTTGTAGCGGTAAATAATCCCCAAAATAAATAGTTGCATAAGCACTCGACATTGATGCTGACCATGTTTGTTATAGCGGACACTACTAGTTGAAGGCGCGCGGTCACGCATCTTCACCAGATCACGATTCGAACCACCGTGGGTAGCATCTCTCTCTAGTTTGCCAGCCTAGACGTTGCTATCCCATTAAAGTTCTGTTACGCTCAAATATAATTTCGCTTCCATCCTTTATTGCCTTCTGATTTCTCATTCGTAAGAGTGGGGTCCATTCGATTGAAGTGTCTTTGGTTATACGACAAGCGCAACTTGATCATATATCCGGGGAACCCTTCAAGTTGCATTAAGTCGAAATAACTTCCTAGAGGTCCAACTATGCTTTTTGTTCAGTTATGCATGTAAAATCGTGATATCAGATTAATCTTGTGCTTTTTTTCAAGAAGGAATTTTTAGTTAGGCTGATGGTTGCACGGAGACTGGTAGTTATTACCATCTACCCCAAATATTAACTTATTAACTACTAGGTCAATAATTAGAGTGTGATAGCTACAGATGTAAGCACACTGTCTGCCCTTTCCTAACGAATTCATCCATCCTTTCACATCGTGAATCCGTGACATGCTTCAGTTGTAGCACAAATGTGATAATCCATGTAGGATAATTTGGCATATCAGCATCCAGAAGAATCTACTGACACAGTCGTAAGATATACATGCTACTCATAGTGAACTGGCATAACGATAAGAGTGGTAATAAGCAGTTTTGAAAATAATTTACCTTGTTATATTCTGAAGCAGTAATGCCGGAATGTAATCCATGTAGGCGAAACATTTTTACAGTTATTTCTCCGGAATAATAAAGTATATTCGCTCACTAATAATATTTAGTCCATGTAGATGGACTGATGAATGAGTGAACAAGTATAATTTTACTTGACACACAACAATCAAATGTTTTTCCAATTATACAGTATGAGGGGGAGTGCCGAACAGTGTCCCAAACGCTCTCATTTTTAGAGGATTACAAATCTGTAACGCTCTGTTATTTCGTGTCACTCATACATTCGTAGCAGTCTAAGGCCAGTAACTAGAATGCAGAGGACTCTAATACCTAATGGTATGCCATGCCTGATTTTCACCCTAATTTGTGAACATCGAGACCGACGACGAACTCTACAAACCATATAATGGCTGGTCGGAAACAAAAAAGCAATAGCCTCACCACTACGGATGAGAAAATGTCATTATCGAATGTAATGGGACGATAATTTTCTGTTGAAACAGATATCTGATCTGACCAGTAAAAATAAATTGCTTGTCGAAGTGCTGTCCTACAACATTGTTTATAGTAAAAGGCTTTCCACCTATTATTTTGACTAGGCAATGATATATTGCCTATTTTATCATACTTGACGTGTCTTGGGTATACAAATGAGAAGTAAAAAAGCACCTGCGATTTTAGTCGGTCACTGACAATAAAACCGTAGATATCTTGACAATTTCCACAACCATGAACAGTAGCTGATAAAACAATAACATTAGCCAGAGTGCAGAAAGTAATACCGTAAGCATGGAAGCAGTGTGACTCGAGCGATATACAAAATGAAGTGTACTGACTTCGACAATGAACGAACATGCACATCACCCTTAAAAGATAGGATGGGGAATTTAAGAAGCAAATAGCAGAACAGATTTATATAGCCGGAGATCACTCTGAAAGTTTGAGTTTGTTCTATGAAACCACATGTAAGCATTTGTAAAAGTAACGTGTATGCAGCCACAGACTTGGCATTCAGACGCCATAAACACTAATGTAATCAAGCAGTACTCTGAAAAGCGCTATTGACAAATTAAGGACGTTAACTGTTGCGATCAGTTACAAGGAAGAGTCGAGTACAAACGAAAATGGACCAATTACGGCCATTTCGCACTAGTAAAATATGATCCATGAGAATAACAAAGGAATCGAAAAGCACGAATAATTAACTCAAAGATGACTTGGAATATGGTATGGAGGAACAAACCTGGCAATGTAACCCACGATAAGCAACTTCAAGGCTAAGCTTACCACTGCATAACCAAATGCTACTCGACTACAAATACGAGTCAGCTCGAAGGAGTATATAGTCACACCACATGTCGTCTGGCAACTCGGCATGAAGCCGATTTTAGCTTTTTCGTTACATTTAAAATAGCAATGACTCTAGCTCTGATTCCGCAAAACAAAGGTTGCTGTCCGGCTTACTTTCTATTTATCTAGTTAGAGCTTAATTTCGATTTGGGATTCAATTACATTCGTTTCTCTATCACAGGGTTTTCTTGAGTGACCGAGAGTAATTTACTACAAAGTAGTCACTGAGTCATCCTCTCTTCAGAAATAAATCGGGTGATCACATGGATATACCTTGAGCCGCTCATGAACCTGCCACGAAGAACGTGACCCAAATACAAAAATGAAACCCACCATGATTAATTCGACCTGTTATGCGATATGTACTGGAATGACCCATCAGACTTAAAAATATGTAGCAATGCAATAGGTTGTGTAGACACTAAAAGCAGAACCTGACTTAGAGGAAATCAAAACAGGTATCTAGACATAACTTAGAAATGTAGATTTAATGCTTCAATGAAAAAATTTTCCTACGTGCATTAAACAAATGAGACAAAATGATATTACTTTATAGAAAAGGAAGTGAAGTGAGCACATATAACAAGCATAACAAGCAAGAGTAAGGACGGTAATTGTCATATAACTGATTAATATGGAGTAAAAAATTGTGATTATTTTCCGAATAACTGTTTGAACGTTCTTTACAACTAATGAATAACCACCCTATGTTGATGACGGCTCTGGATGTTCATCGACAACGGGTTCTGCATTTGATGGTGAGTTTTTAATCATCTCATCTTCTCTTGTCAACTTTTGTCCTTCGTCTTCCTCCTCTTCATCATCATTTTCCTCCTCATCTTCCTCATCATGTTCCCCGTGAGTATCATCTGCTGTGGACTCTCCTTTCGTGGAATCCTCTAGCAATTTAGCTTTCGCAGTTTCTAAAGCTTGTTCTCTCTTCATGTCAATAATATGACTAGGAAGTCCAAACAAAGTTAAGATGGTCTGAAAATAAAAACAAGATCACATAAGCTGTTAAAAAAATGTTATACACATGATAATTATGAAGTGACTGGAAATATGTTACTTCAGAAAAAAAAAAGATTGATTCCAACCGAATAATTCCACTATCATCGCATTATTATCAATAAATTTACCAAGAACAAATCCATGTTAAACTGAGGGGGCTGTTGATATCATCAACCTGTAGCCAAAGTCGAGAATGCGGGTAACAATTTCTCCAGCCGTAAACAAGATAGTTTAAAATATAAACACGAAATCGAGGTATGGAATAATTAAGCGACACGGCTAAAAATTCGGCATCTTTAAGCTAGAAATTATGAATAAGCCATAAGGAACAGTGTCAGCACGAAACAATCATGATCAAAACATGCTTCCAAAGCTGTGCTATGACTCATCCACTAGCTGATAAGCCAATGAAAAATCGAGGGCTTTCTAGAATATACTTATACCTATATTTATATAAACTTTCAGTGTAAATATTTGCTTTGCTTTCCGCTGTTATTTCTGAATACATTTAGCTACCTGATCTAACCTTGTTCTGATTACACATCAAGTTGGTATGGTTGTCGAATTGTAGGATACTAAACGGGATTAGTATATAATATTGTCGAGTAAATAGGGACAACTCAACAAACGGCTTTTACAGTGTTAGGCGTTAGAAATGAGTAGAGCTGATTAGAATTATGAAATATGATATCTGGTCATTGATGTATCCTTCCCATCAATCATGTTCAACGCAGAAGCTGGGACATTTGCGCATTGGTCTAGTGTGTAACATACAATATCAGCATAACAAGTAGTGGTAATCATATCAATAGTAGTAAAAGAAATGAAACATTCCAACCGATTTTAGGCAATCGCCTAGTCTTCAATCACTAGTTACTATCATGCGGATCATAAACAAGAAATCATCATTCAAAGAAATGTATACAAATGACAATAAAACATACTGGAAAATATTTACTATAGTTACTTACATAGCAATCACGATAATCAATCCGATGACGATCAGCACGTGACCGAATGCATTTTTCTAAACTTTTCTTCCATGAACGGATTCGTGGATGAATTTCATAGTATTTAATAGGAAAATGTTTACGCATGTCATCATAACAAGTAATTCGGAAACCACAAACGCACAAATGAAAGCCTTTTTCTCCGATAATTCTAGCTAACTCCTTTAATAATGGAACAAGTATAAACAACATCCAAAGTTATGGAATGGATCCGCATACAATGAATATCGACAGAATTTTCAATGCAGATTTTATAAAGGTTATAATATTAAGTGTACAGTGAAATAAGACAAAGTCAATCATAATCCTTCATTCCTATTGTGATGGATATCACCACTGACTACTAAGCATGAGATTACAAAGAGTAACAAGACGAACTGCGTCAGTACTTATATTACACAAGTACATCAACTGGATTACAGTCATTTTACTAGTTGTGTAACACCAAGAAAGCAGTTGTGAGATAAAGAAAATTTGTGTCACACATGACTATTTTGTTTGAGTTGTGTTTCCTGAATTCAGTGGTTTAATTGTAAAGCTATTGTTGTTATTCTGGAAGGTAATCAGTGCTTGCATAGATTTGTGGTGGATGATAACGACATAAATGTAAAATTGGGCAGTCATAATAACCTTGTCACGAACGATTTATCTGTGGATTCGTCAGATACATTATGTCCTTTATATTTTCATTGACTATCTCATTAGGTGACTTTATGGTCATTTGATTTGCCTCTGCAGTAGAGATTAATAATAATGATCTACGTCGATACGTTTGGACTGAATGTTATAGTTCTAGAAATCCTCTGGCGTTCATTAAGTTCCCTCTATATGGAATTTTGATAATCACCTAAATCAAAAGCATGCTCATGGATAAAACTCTTAAAATCAACCATTAAACTACAGGGTCATTAGAACAGGCTGTGGAATTATCAAAATACTTACTTCAACTTAATGATATTAAAAAACTACAGCGAAAGCCTCCCAACAGAAGCATCAACTCTGGAGAACACATTACCGCCGAAGAGAAATTTCAGTAGAATGTAAGAAAATGCACTAATACTTTAAACATATTAAGGTGTAATATAAGGACATGTTGTCTGCTGACGCAAAAGTAACGACAATCTCTGAATAGTCATATTATCTATAGCAAAATTTTGTTTTCTTTTCCGTCAACAAACATACAGTGTACATATTACTGATGCCTAAATGAAACAAATAATATCGACTTACTTTACTAGCTCTAGACTGACATGTTTTCCATACAGCGAAAACTGAATCGGATACAGACAGTTTCATTTCTTCTTCAAATGCAAATTGTTCCAAATTAAATTTCTCTTTATATTTCTTTTGATGATTATGAGTACGTAGATGATTTTCAATATCGTCAGCTCCAACTAAATCCATTTTACAAAGTGAACAGCTATACTCCAAATCTCGTGTATTGTATACTTGCTAAAATAACAAGAGAGAAACGGCACATGTTTGCTTGTTGCCTATCTACAATAATACAGCAAATGGTACGCAGTTATTTAGAAGCAACAAAATCTCCACTACATTACAAACTGTTATCACGAAGTGTTGAATTTGAAGTTACGCACCATGGATTGACTTTAGCCAGACAACCAATGACTGAATTTAAAAGATGTAAATCAAAGGATGCCAATTTAGTGGCTTGAAGATATAGCGCTCATTCTTAGACATCAAAATACCGGAAACGTGCTGCTGAGAAGTCCTATATTGGGACGAGTCGTCTATTCAGTGTCTCCAACTATTTTTGACAGTTGCTTAACCAAAGTCAGTTAGCAGTATGAAGTAACCATTCACCTCAAGTATATATATATATATATATATATATATATATATATATATATATATATAACTATTCTAAATAAATAACCTAAACTGGTAACTTGTAAGTACAATAGTAAGCTATTTCCTGAGTGAAACGAGATAAAAGATAACCCTTCCAAACTTACTAATCCAATATTTTCGGTGTATCAGTCAAAAATTTAGAAGGTAAAAGTAACAACAGATTACTAATAGATTTGGATAAAATGTGTGCTAATGTGGTACGGAAACTTGGACACATAAGCATATGCACCGGGTTCTACGTTGCACATGAATGAGATGAATGGATAAAATGTCAACCAGGATATTTGATGATGAAACATAATGAGCTAGTATTTTACCAGCTTCTTTGTAAAGAGATTTGTTATTCCATAAATTCTAGTGTAATCGAATCGAGTAGTAGAAAAATGTACTATACAAAGTGATATTATGAAGAAATGACTGAGATATGCCCAGTGTAGTTTCAAAAGAGAACACGTGAAGAGAAATAGTACTTAAAATATGTAATTCGGTTGAAAATACGAAAGATGTCTTTTAGATGAGTGAATTCATCCCACTTCTATGAGGAATACAAAAGGCAACTACGGTAGAAACGTCACCGGTTTCTATTTGGAGAAAACACTTAATAACATCACCAGTCACAAAAGCCGATGCCTCGAGGTGGTGAAAGTAACTGAAGTACTATCATCGCGCTAGGAAAAAACACTATTGAACCTCAGTATTAACATAACTTTTATCGATGAGTAGATGTAGTTCTTTCGTGGAAAACTATGATCAAAACATGCAATAGTCAGACATCCTGCGTTTGCAGCCAGGTTTCATAAGAAAAGCAAAATTGCTTTAACCGATGCGTTGTTATTCTAAACTTTTCACATTCACTCTGAATTTTACTATACGTAGGTTAATTTCACATAGGCGCATCACCATTGGTACCTACATAACGATACAGATACAAAGTTTTCCAACTAATTCTAGCGGGTTACCACAAACAATGAATGTAGTCACGAGCTTATTCGAGTCTCGTAGACGTGCATCTTATTACTCACAGACAATAACAGCTAGTTTACGTACGTTGTGTACTATCGCACAATAAAACTGGTGATTCTCAATAACACATTTAGACTACATTACGATTGTGGTATTAATATCTTTATTCATATGATTACAGAGTACCAACACTCATGTAAGCTTTAAATGCATGACTGTATAGATGCCTGTCCACTTATTCTTTAGTTATATTGACTTTCATATTCACTTGACGGTCGTCAACAGTATGTCGACCTATGATATATCCTTGGTCCAATTGCTTAATGAGAAGTTTTCATTAGTTTGTTTGGTGACTGCATTTCTAAATACCGAATCCTGAAGTTGCGACCAGGATCCACAACAGGATTACTACTTAATTCTAAAATAACAATATCACCGGAAAAGTATGTGCAATCCGAATAACTATATACTGACTTTTCGAAAGACATAGTCAGGTCTGACTAGAAGAATAAGAATAGTTACCTATGAGATATCATTTCACTGAAGTTGAACTGTGACTAACGGTGAAATCCAAGACACTCCTCTTATTATACTTTAGACTCATTCAGCTAGTGATTTACCTGCATTTAAGTATAAGTAATCTCATAAAAAGACTCGAAGCCCGATTAAAATACACTAATGCTACTAAAGACTAAACACCTGCAAACCATATATATCAACAGCCGAGAATTACAAACGCAGACAAATAAAGTTTTTATTTTCTCTTGTTTTCTCAACAATAAAAAAATAGTAACTTACTTCAGTATCCAAGGTTTCATATATACGACAATGCAACGCATTTTCATGATGTATGTACGTGAAGAAAGGCAAACAATATGTCGACAGCCACACACACACACATACACTATCTCACCTTCATGCATAGTCTGATCCAATACTTTATCGATACAAAAGGTTAGTTTGTAAATTATGCTAAATTTATGAATATGTTGGCATTTTTGGGATGATTTTATTTTATCTTTACAGAGTAACGCATTCTGTCTGCTGAATGAAGAACAGTAATCCAACACACAAGTGCGAGGATGACCAAGATTCTAATAATAAACAAGAAAAGTTGGTAAGATTTGATGGTAATTTTATTGATAACTTGCAGCAAACTATAAAGCCTATATTTTTGTGTGTGTGTGGATGTAACAATTAAAAATGAAGTCATTGCAAGTCTTTTGGAAGCAACTTTTCAGCACATGACAAGTACAGAAATATTACTAGACGTCTGGTAAGTAGTTAATATTACCGTTAGATCATCGTCTCAAGTAACCCAGGATATTCAGTGAGGCAGTCAAGGATTAAAGTTTTCGGTGAATGTTTTTGTCACATTCAACCTACCTCCTGAATAAATTCCTCGCCAACTGGATTTGGTTCTTGAGAGATTAAATGTTTCAAGTCGAGGAATTTTTGCAAAAATGCATTTCCAGCATCCAATTCGACTTCCTTACAATCTCCATAGTTCCCATATGGAACAGAGCAGTCTGGAAGAAATTTAAAATCAAAAAATTTTTTAAAGTAAATGGGCTATCGCAGCATTATGTTTAACAAAGTTTATTCACAAACCACCACATAAATTGATTTCCTCAAGTATTTTGCGATGACAGTTGAAGTAACAAATGATGAACACCGTTGTACTGAATTTTATCAGTTTATAAAGATCATAGAAATGTTGATATATTAAAAAAAAAAAAACTAATGTCAATCTAATGTACACAAAGATTAAATGGTCTGTATGGCGGGGATACACAGATAAAAAATTTGATTCACGCACGGAATGAAAAGATTTATAAAGAAGACTATGGATGATAAGATATATAACGAAGAATCATGGAATTTCATTAAAAATTCGAAGCGATTTATGAAATATAAATTCAATAGACATTTGTCAACAAGTATTCACTGAAGTAGGCTGATATTCAAATAAGCCTCTTGTGACTGAACTCTATAAAAAAAGTCTATGACGAAGGCTACATTTAGACAAGACTAGTAAAAAAAAACAGTAAAATGAAAACTGATTAGATAGGGATTTATGTTAGTCCTTTTAACGATGCATATACACATTCATACCTCAAAAATATAATGACAAATTTACCTTTATTCATATATAGCGTGAAGGATCCCAATGGATCATTGGCAACCTCTTCCGGTGTTTTCTTCAGCTGTCCTCTTAAGATTTTAGCAACTCGACAAAGACGCTTATGCTTTTTCCACTTCAGATGAGCGTAGAAATGACGACCATTTTGAAATGATTGATCACATACATCACAGTAATCAGTACGTCTCGGGACTTTCTTCTATTTTGAATTTTTAAAAAGTTTAAATAATTCGTCAGTGTATGAAGGACTAAGCAAATAAAGTGATTAACGCTTTCAACCTAGAAAGGTTGAATTTTTGCAAGCTACGCGCTGAAATGCTCCGACTGTAGTGGGGTATATGGACCAAAGCCACGATTACGTCAAGGGTAACTAAGATTGACACTTTAGCCTTCGCCATACGAAGGTTAACTCCACTTATGATAATAAGATTCAAATATACGAACTACAAAATTACTTTTAATGACTGTAGACAGGCTTTTTAAGTGCAGTTAGAGATACTAAGAACGCTGCCACTCCGCAGTTATTTATACTGTACAATGGTCATTTTTCCTGAAGTATTTGAAAAGAAAGCTACGTTAGAGGTTGCCCTGACGACCCGAGAGTTTGACGGCATATAATGCGTAACTCCTTAACATCGGTCGCACACGACCATTTAATAAGTAGTTTAGGATGTGTTACCTCCGTGCCTGTAAACACGGGTTGACTGAGGGAAACATTTTGTTGTACACGTACTTTAGAAAGGTCATATATACATGCATTTACGATAGCTGATATCCAGCTGATCAAACATGATTTAGGGAGCCTGCACATTAATCCATAGTAAGACAATATCGTTACTACGTAACAAATCTATACTGAAATCGATCAACTGTTTCTATAACTGTTATTAGAATGTCATTAATGACAACATTAGAGAGGAGCAGTAAAACCAAACAATACAGTATTATCGTAGAACTTGGTACATGCGTACATCAGTTCAAGTTGCCATGCCTCAATTAGCAGATAAAGATTAAATTGTCGGACCAAATCCCAGAGTAGGGGAGGTAGTAATACAGTATCATGTCATTGGTAGTTTGGTTCAACGGAGAAGTGGTTACACATCATCATTCAACCTGAATTATTCTTGCACAGGATTTTCAATTTATTAATGTTATACATTTACAGTTGCCCCCCTTCCCCCCCCCCACAACAGATAACTGAAAAATACCCCGTACAAACAACAGAGATAACCTAGATGTCAGGAGACACGATAATCAGTCTGGAAATTGCATATTTAAACAGTTAGTTGAGAGTAAAAAGATGACTAATGCACCTACGACAAAAACAGGGTCCGGATTATCTTCGTGAATTAGTTCTCCATGTGATTTACTTATGTACTAATAGACATTAACTCTAACGAATGTTATATAAATTGAGTAAGGATTTTCATAGTTACATAAGACAACTGCTTTGTTATAGTGATGATCAATTCTTAAGTGTCCAAACCAGTTCTATGACTATAAAACGCTATCGGTATGTTTTTTATTGACTTAATATCACGAAATGGTTTGATTTAGACAACCACTGAAAACTAGGAAGCACTAGACAGCTGTTTCGTCTTATAAAAGGACTCTTTAACAGTGCTCATTCACGACCCCATCAGGTAATCGAGTCCCAGATCACCAAGTCACATGACGGACGCTTGACGATTACTACTTATCCGACATCTAACGATTGACAATTCAAACCCAGTCGATTGGCGATATGTTTATGACTTTATCCAGTGTCATCAGTGTGTAACTGCCTCACACTCGACATGGTTTAACTCCATTGGTTATGTCTTCGATATAATCTTCAATTTCGTGAAATTAAGTCACTAAGTACCGGTTAGTATACAAAAATCTAAGATCCTTCCCCCCTTCCTCTCAACATGAGCACTAATTGTACCACTCGACTACCAAGACGTAAATAGAGAAAAAAGGAATCCAGTATTCGATAAATTGATTAAAAATCTAATTATTTAACCATTAAATCAACACTCCACTAACACAGTTCTTTAGGGTCATCTACTAGTTAGCAATTGCGATGGAAATGTGACCTATTAGAGAACAGACAGAGGATAACGTAAATACCTAGACAGAACATTTTTTACATAAACAAGTGGTGGCCAATCAGCAGAAACAAATGTCGTAACGACCTCTTATAAAACAATATTTTCACGAATACTTTAAATATCCACTATTTCCATGAAATTTATATGGAACAAATTCTGAACACTTATGAAGCACAACTTCATAACATAATTCATATGACGAGTTGAACTGTGTAGTGCTCGATAACAAGCAGTATAAACTGTAATTATAACCACAGGCAAATGTTATAACTTAAAATAAACAGAGCGGTTATATTTATCATAAAAACTGATAACAATAAATATTATACGTACAGTTTCACCGTCATCGGATTCATTTTTAATGCGGTCAGATTTCTTCATATGTCCTTCAGCGGTTATATGATCAAGGTATTGTTCTTTTCTTTGAAATGATCTTTTGCAATCTTCACAGTAAAAAGTGGATTTCCTATTTCTATTCTGAAAATGCAATAAAACTGATGCAAACAGTGGTAGGAGTGAAAATCAACGTAGAAAAATACACTATAATGACTTATTCAAGTTCCTAGAGGAATTTAACTGCCTTAAAACAATACATAAAAATGGATGGATAGGAAGTAGATGCAACACAACATAATCATTTAAATGTAAGATAGATGCTGAATACTCTAGAATAATTAAATAGTCATTGAAAGCTAACAGTAAAATTCCACCGAGAGATTTTTGTAGATAACTTAATAGTTGCAGGATATAAATATTGACATTATGATATATGTATAAGTTGCTAACATTAATGCACAAGATTTTAAGTAAGACGAGTGGTTAGGATGCCTATTAATCAATCAATGCCTATTACCCATGTGGAGCATAGGCCGCCGACCAGTATTCTACAACCAACTCTGTCCTGAGCTTTAACCTTCCAGCCTTCCCCAAAAGCTCTTCTCTTCATGTCTGTCTCCAATTCCCCAAGCAATGCGTTCTTGGGTCTTCCCTTTTCCTTTAACCTTCAGGATTCCAACTTAATGCTTGCCTTGTGACACAATTTGGTGATTTTCTTAATGTGCGTCCTATCCACCTCCGGCGTCTCTTCCTAATTTCTTCCTCGGCTGGAAGTTGGTTGATTTGTTCTCTGACATAGGAGGTTGCTGTTGATGGTATCCGACCAACGGATCCGAAAGTATCCAACAGAAACAATTGTTTCTAAATACTTATATCTTCTGAAGGATGCTTTTCGTAGTTCTCCAAGTTTCAGCCGCATACAAAAAAGCTGTCTTTACATTTGTATTGAAAATTTTGACTTTACTATTGACAGACAGTTGGTTTGATATCTACATGTTTTTCAGTTGTGGAAATGCTGCTCTCGCCTTTCCGATCCGCACCTTCACATCTGCCATAGATCAGACCCTCCTTGTTTATCGATGTAAAGGTTTCTATATGTCCCGGAATTTCTCTATCAAGTGAAATTGGGTCAGTGTTGGTTGTTTTGTATCAGAGGATCTTGCTTTTCCCTTTGTGTATGTCGAGGCCTACTGCTGCTACCTTTTCCTTCTTCATCTCCATTTATTGCTGTGTGTGGGATAGGAGAGCTAGATCATCTGCAAAGTCTAAGTCATCTAGTTCCATTGATGTTGTCCACTGTAGCTTAGGATGCCTAGCTATCAGAAAATTAGGTGAAAATATGCCATTCTATTTTGAATATCTCTTTAAGAAGTGTGGGAAAATTGTCCTATCGATCTAATGAGGAGACAGTAGCAATTGATAATTAGAAATATCAGATTTCACAGGATTACAGTTACTCATCGCTCACTGTTTTATTTATAATGTGAGATGTAGCTACATGCAAATGTACCGAGATCTTCATTTTCTGAACTTTTGTAATTAGGTGAAACTCATTTACCAGGCTTTGAGTCATACACTTCGGTACTGACATTACCTAACTGATCGAACCTGAAGTGTTAGCATCAATTAACGATGCAATATACACACAAAAAACAATACAAAAATTCTGAGTAACATCTAGATGAATGTGAAATAAAACAACTTACATTTCTACGGTAGTCACTCCTAGACTTCCCCTTACTCCTTCTATCTTCAGTTGTATTAAAGCTTCGTTTAAAATTACGTATATGCCTTTCAGTATCCAAATGTATGGAATAAGTGTGCTCATCTGTGAATGCAACATCACAGTACTTACAGTATATTCGTAATTTTGGCTTTCGATTCTGAAAATAAATAAAGTAAATCTGTTAGTGCGTGCTTGAACCCTTTACATAGTAAGTTGAATGCGAGGGGTGGTTGAACCACGATATGGTACCAGTCCAGGAAATGTTGATGATAACAATATTGGTAGATGCAGATATCTTGGTTGCAGAAGTGAGATGGCATAGCTTAGAATCAGTTGCAGTGGAAGAGATGCATTTACTATTTTTCTTCAGTTCTCGAGCTTCAAGAGAATTTGAAATTTCTAAATCTGTGAATTTATCCATTCTTCTTGAATCATCTCGACCTATTCTACTACCGCCTATACTACTATTACTACTACTGTGGTATTCATCAAGATGATTGGTATGAATTTAACAATCTCAATATTCTGAACGACTAAGGATTATTCAGCGAAAGAATGAAGTTCATAACAGTAATCTTATGTGATGTAGTAACTTTAATTCATAGACATATGCCAGATCCTATATTGTTAACGTGAGGCTTTTATTAGAAATAAAGTCTAACTACTGATTATCAAGTACAGCATTATGTGCACGGACTTTAAGACACACCATGCGAAGGATAGTGATACTACTCATACATTCAAACAGGAGCAGGTAAAGTTGGTAGTTCCAACCAAAGACTTAATAGCTGAAAGTTGAAAGCTTCACATCAAATCAATTCAAAAAATTAATACATACGTGTTAGTCAACAAAACATGAGATTACTTGATTAAGCGTGGGTGTAGGAGGTTGATATCGTGGTTGACTGATTGATTCACGAGAATTATACCAGTAACTCGAATCATGTGACGGAGTTTGCATTTGACTCGCACCTGTAAAAAAGGTTATTGAGCAGAACGTAAAGTTAATGATTGGAGGTAGAGATGCATAACACTGAGGTTTTGCAAAACCTACGATATGTGAGGACACCTAGACACAGTAAACAGAAGAAAAAACAACTTTCTACACAACACTTTTAGCACACACGATTAAAACATTCCGATCCGCTTCACTTTGAAGTAACTAATCCCGAACCGTCATCATCAGTGAGAAATTAGAAACGTGGATCATTGGGTATGGTTTAGAGGTTAAGCGTTCAATGTTAAACTCGAAGGCGATCGGCTTGAACCCTGGTGGTATCATGGATGTGCGCTCCTACAGGAGTCCCCTACCAGGACAAAACAACTGTTCAGTGCTTCTTCGTTTTCTATGGTCAGTTCATAACGCAAAACTTCAAAAGTGATATAATCTTGACAGTTAGTTTCGTAAATGCACCCGACGGCGACAGCAAAAGAAAATAGTATTTCAACAATCGCGTAAATGCATATAACAACAGGTTCGCAAATACTTTAGTGAATATAGCATGGTAAAAGGGGATTCATGCCATTCGCAAGAGCTAAACTTTGGTAAACAAACTAAACGCACTAATTATAGGGTAAATGCAATAATCTATGGCTGCATTATACAAGAGATGCAAGTATTTCCTTTATAGTTTTCGGGAAACTATTCAAAAAATAACAAAGAATAACAAAGTGCACAAAAACCAACTGATTCCAGAGAATAAAGTCAAAATTTGTTTAGTCGACAATTATTTTGTGTGGTTGGAGGAAGCATGAACTTATATAACTTTAACGAAAATACAATAACGTCCAGCAGATGACATGACTCACAAGAGTTGTATTCGTTGCTTTATCATGTAGTATGATGAAGCTAGATATTGAGTACTTAGATCAAACTGAAGGGGAAGAGATATGAGTCAACAGAGAGTGGAAAACTCTAGTATGAAATAATGTCGAACCTACCACAATACCAAAACATGACATTGAAAACTCCCATAGAGTTGGAAGTAAAGAGGACAGAAATAGCTTACCCCACTGAGCACTGCAGCCAGGTGTAGAATTCGCAGAATATCCATACTGACCATTAAAATCATTTACAGGCGATTCATAATCTTGTACCTGAGTGAAATTCAAAAGTTGAACTTAATTTAAATTTCATTTAGAATTTATGGCTGTTCATCTTACTTTTAATTAGGTGGATGTGGGAAAATTTACTTTATAAAATACTAGATTCGTATTCCAATAACCTCTACAATAAGGAAAGTACAAATAAATCACTCTACTCACAACTGTTATATTCTCTTTCCCGATAAGCCTTATTGTGTGTTCAGGTTACATCAGACCTACTGTGCATGCTAAGGGGAAAAAACACGCCTTCCGAACACATCGTTGATATGATTTCCGAAGGATCGCTAAAATGCATATTTTGTCAAATCTTATAGTAAGAGATGGGAGCATTACTTATGGAAAAAGTTGCACCTATTAAACTATTATTTTCTTGAATCATGGTATGTATGCTAAACGAAGCCTACACATTAAAAAAATTAATGGAAAAGAATGGATATTAGATTCACACTCATAACGTACTTCTGTATACTTTCAAAGGATAAAACCTATAACTTAACGACGGAAACTTAACAGTTTTCAAGCATTGTGAAGATTCTGTATAAACAATAGGTTACAGCTTAGTTATTACAGATTCCTATTACAAAATCGGTTCAACATCCCATTCGTACAAAGGTTGAACAAACTACTGTTATAACTAAGTTTTCTTGGAATTATCAATACAAGAGACATGGTGCACCCGAGGAGATAGTCAATATCATACGGAATTTTTACGACAGACTACACTGAAAAATTGTGCATGAAGGGCAACTCATAGATTCATTTGAAGTGAAGACCGATGTCAGACAGACCTGCTTACTCTATTTCCCTATCATTCTGCTGGTTGACTGGATTATGAAAACTGTAACATCTCAACGGAAACATGGAATACAGTCGATAACATAGATGTAAGTAAACAATTTGGACCTCGCAGATGATCGGCCTAGCTATTCCACCCCACACACAACAAATGAAAGCGAAGACGGAGTGTGGTATTAGCCTTTGCAGGCATTAGTAAGTCCCAAAATACACAAAAGAAAAAGAGACATAGACGACAATCATCAGCCCAATTACACTTGACAGGGAATCTCTGGGAGATGTGGAAACTTTTACATACCTGAACAGTACCATCGATATTCAGCGAGGATATGATGTCGATGTGAATGCACAGATTCGAAAGGCAACGCAAAGACAATATTTCTATAATTGAAAAACATCTGAAATTCAAATTAGTTGTCAGACAACATCGAAGTCACAATTTTTAGTACAAATGTCAAGACAATTCAAATGTATAGGATTGAAAGATGGATAACTATGGAAAGCATCATTCAAAAGATACAATGTTTATAGACAGCCGACTGAGCAAGATACTTCAGATCCGTTGGTCAAGCACCATCAACAACAAACTTTTGTGACAGAGGACTAATCAACTTCCAGCCAAAGAAACTAGAAAAGACGCTGGAGGTGGGTAGGGTATAGATTGGGGAAATTACTAATATGCGTCACAAGACAATAATTAACTTGAAATCTTCAAGGTCGAAGAAAAAGAGCGAGAATTGGACAGACATGAAAATAGTGGACAGAACTTGCGTAGAACCGGAGAGAAGTAACGAGAGAATTAGTCAGAGAATACTGGTCGGTGGCCTATGCTCCACGAGGGGCAACATGTATTAATTGATTCAAAGACCATCACAAATGACATTGAAAAGACGTTGAACCATATCGTTAGCTGATGTAAGTGGGAATTCCGCCCAGTGGTGTTGATGAATAAACGTTCGCTGCAAGACCTGAAAATTTCAGGTTATGGTTTTTCGGTGTAAGGAGTCCCATATAGGAACGAAACACCTGTCTAGTGCTCACTTGCTTTCCCTGATACGCAATCAAGATCAACGTGCAACGAATACAAACAACAAAATTAAATTAAATGCCTATTCCCACAAAACCACTGGCTATATATTTATTAAATTGACCGTTTTTTACGACTTACCTGAGGTCCCATGTAGTCGTTATAAGGAGGGGGTTGCTGGTTGATTGAGTCATAACTATAGGTATATTGTGGTTCTTGGATTGGTGTGTGTGTTTGGTTTGCACCTAAAAGTTATTACGAAAAATAGTGAGGAGACATAGATTACTATCGACAACACGATCACCAAGCAAGCTTGAATACCCGAAACTTCACAAAGTACAACTATAAAATCATCTAAAATATGGTAACAGTCACTATAAACAAACCTCTAAGTAATAGACTAAATTTAGGCCGGTATGAAAATTTATTATCAAATAGCAGTATTGCACGGCATTTGATAGCTCACTACTACACAGTAATTATCAAAACATAGATTCTGTTAATTCTCACCTAATACAACCACACAAAAATACAAACTAACCACTCTGAATTATTTACTCAACCCGGGGTAAGTTAGATTTTGGCATATGAATTGGCTGGAGTTATCAAAACAGAAAAGTGACACGACAGCTAAGGGGTTTAGAAAAAAGATGTGTGATAACATGAAACCGGAGGTAGGGAATATGGTGATCAAAATTTAGACTGAACCGAATGGATGCATATGTGACTGATCATGATAATCTTAGAAATCCCGTTGGGATAACTACACATCGAAACATGGCTGTTTTCACCATATCTTCCAACTTACGTCACCAACAGACTGAATAAGTAAGATATCCATCTATCAATTAAAGGACGAGTATACTACACAACAGCTCGCGTGTGGATGTGAAACATGGCTACATTTGTAGGTTATCGGTATTTGATCTTAAATGTTTTCGAAACACTGCTCGTGTCTACTGGGATCACTCAATAAGTAATGATGAAGGAAGATGGCGGGTATTGGGTAAAGATAGTAAACCATTTGATGTGATTGTGAATCTTCATTAATTGAGGTGGTTGGGACATGTAATACGTATCCCCAGCCACTACCTACCTGGATGCTTAGTGGTAATTGGAGAGGCATGGACGAAATAGAAGAATGGCTAAACCAAAGCATGGCATTAATCAATGACTGATGGTCTGAGCTATGTTAGTGGATGCAGACTACTTGCTTGGCGTCCGTGCGATTGCTGTAACTAATGGCTGAAGATTGTATATGGAATACCTCAGAGGAGGTTAGAGTGGTGCAACTACATTCACTGCATATTTTTAATCTGGGAGATTGGGACGAATTCATCCGATGTCTCCATTATTAGTCGTTCCTGTATAAAGGAGAGTACCAAAGTTATCTTGCAATAACCCTAGAGGGATCAGTTTGACTAAGTATTGTCTAAAATATCATTATCAAATTAACAGATACACTGCATTTCATGTCTACACGTTTTTTTAATATTAATGAAGTAACTACAACTTCTGTTAATTTGGTGTTTATTTTGATGTGTTGCAGCTATGCAACTTGAATTAATGTACCTGAGCCAGGTTTTATGTTGCACATTAGTGCAACCAATGTCTGCGAGAAAACTTGAGTATTCACGTAACGTACAGATACGTTCAGCTTTGGACGAATACAGTAATCCCGAGTGTACAGTAGATAACAAGAATGGATGACAGAGTAAACAAGAACACCAGTATCAAAGAGAAAAAGCAAGGTAGTATGGTAAGTCATATTAAGTGACATCTATAAAAATATGATAGAATTTGAGTCAATTAAGTGATTTCCATCATGATAAAAACTTATTAAATATGAGGCGCACTATACAACTCTGACCAAGTGTCCATACTTTTCATGAAGTGGTACCTTGCTACGGTTTCGACTTTCCTTATTCTATCAGCTAGCTTTGCACCTTGGTATAGACAATAGCTTGTCGAGACATGACACGATCACCTTGATCGGCGTGCATGTTCTTTTCAATGGCCCACTTTGAGCCATTACATTTGGTCTCAACGTTTGTAATTTATTGACTCTCCTTTGGACGTGATTTTAAGGTTAAATGCCTGTAACACATTTCAGTCATTAACAGGTATGTCCTGCAGCCGTCAAGAAATGAAAGAAAAAATTGCAAAGTACACATCAGCACCAAGTTGTCATGAGCATATATAACGGGCTAATCAAAATCTTATTGCAGGTACACTGGTGTTTATAGTATTTGGTTGCTAGTTACAAGGTTGCAGGTTAGAACGCCTCTCCGTCCCATGTAGTTTACAAACTACGCTGCATTACTGTGCGAACAAAAAATGTGTTTAGACAAATGCTAATAAAACAGTATACGAAATGAGCTCGTACCCCAAGCATAATTTGGTTGCATTGGAAACATGTATCCATATTGTCCAGGATAGTTGTTCATTTTAGAACGTTCAATCTAAAAAGAGAATAAGTGGAAACAGAGTATACAGTCACAATTACGCTACCAATAGGATAACTGCTCATGAAGCTTGAAATAGAAGAAAGCTGCATTCTGAGATTTAAAGTTACCACCCAAGAATTTCCCAACTTCAGTTAATCGATAAAAGCCTGGAACTACGTATCGTAATAATAGGCGGTCATCAATTAAAACAACCTACATCACAATGAAACCACTAATCCATTGACCCATTCGGGTAACAACTACTCTAATGAAGGAACGAAATATTTACAAAAATGGGGCATTTAGTGGCAAAAATGTTGTTTAGTAGCATTGATACATCATAAATAGTTGTAGTGTGCCAATATTAATCATAAAGCGGTTTCTGTAGACTAGTCTACTTTTCCCTACTCTGGGACTTGGTCCGACAATTTAATCTTTATCTGCTAATTGAGGCATGGCAACTTGAACTGATGTACGCATGTACCAAGTTCTACGTTGTAACTGACTGACTGACTGTAGACTAGTACCAACCACCTAATATCGAACGATACGCTGAAATGTCGATTGACTAACTACACTGCAATTCAAGTTCCGATCACTACAAAACAGACAGTATGACTTTGATTACCACTGCAACCAGGTGGTGGCACAGTGACCACTTGAAGGATTGAAGCCACCAAAATTGAATAGGATAAGTTGCCTTAGCAACAAGAGACAAGTCGTAGCTTACAACCAGAACCCAAGTTGAAAAACGTGCAGTCTTAAGCTAGAAATGTGAACAGTAGTAATATAGGTAAGTATAGTGTAACGCTAAGGGTTTCTATCAATACAAGTAATTTTGGAATCGATTTAGGCGATTCTTCGGGCATTTGCAGATTGAAATAAACCTTTAAAATTGCCTTTAGGTTTAACGAAGATAGTTAAATAAGGTACATGGACACAAATAAGACTGTTCAGATAATCTGGTCACAAACTACTTTTGTGATTAACGTAATCGCGTAACTTCAGTATTTGAATAAGTTTCGTGTTTAGCCCCCTCCCTCCGGCAAGATTAACTTTTTTGATGCTGCAGATGTAGTATCCGTACAATATTGACCACTAAGTATTACTTTCGTTTGAAGCTAGATGTATGAAAATCCCGATAGTTACAATTGGCGACGACAGGAGACTCGATTACAAAGACACACCTAAATCATCTAGAGCCATCAGGAAGCGAAGTCGTGAAATGAGGCATATTTATAAAATCTAGAGTTTATCAGAATAGGTTCTAACACATTGATTTCTTATTCCCACTGCATGAAAATAATCAGGTGGTACGGCATGTCACAAAGACCTGTATCCCTAATTACCGCCTAGCAATTCGCACCAACCTTTTTTCAAGACCTTGCAGTTTAGTGGGGTTTTTAGAGCATCATATGAATTGCTTTCTCGTCATGTGCAAGAATGACACCTACATATGGCGTTGGGTCTTAATAATTTGAGAAGGGATTAATGCTAATTATGATTGACAGGCAATGACAAAAACGTCTGAAAGATAATTTTGCATAAGTGACATTACATCAGTAGCTTGCTACAAGTTTTACAGTACATCCAATTATAACTAGTTGCTAGTGCCTAAAGAAAGCAGAGAACCTCTTTGGAATTTGTGAGTCTACGTAAGACTTCTAGTTAGACGCAACAATAGTTAACAAAACTAGATACAAAGGCATCAATGATAATGAATGCAACTAAAAGTCGAATACTCTAAAAATCGACTAATATCTTAGTATCAGACAACAAAAATCTTACTGTGTCCAGTATGTATAGAAACGAAAGCAGACCACCAATTTAAAGGCCGTCAAACTTTTCATCTGTTCAATAGCCAATGTGTTGGTTTCAACCTTTAGTAAAATAAACAGTAGGTTAGTTGATCTGTGGTGACTCTTAGAGCGAGCGTATCAGTGAAAGTTCAGTCCATCCTCGAAGAGGTGTTTATCTACCTATATGAGAAGTTTGGGTGCATTCCTTATTTAGTGATTCCTGTTTCACGTCAAGTGTAGTGATGCAACTATTTATCGAATATGATATTATTTTAAGATCCAACCGTATCTCATCTTAATCTACTTTTATAATGACGACTTGCCTTCAGGATAAAAATAAAGCCCATTATTTACTAGGTTAAATTTAAGAGGAGTATGTCAAAGTTGTGAATAAGTCGGATTTACCGCTGCGTGAGCATTTCCAGTGTTACCTATCGCTACTAGTAATCTTGATGTGTTGAATTTAAACAACAGTGGTAATCGCGGATCACCAGGAGGAAGGTGGTTGGCTTAGCTATGACATTTTCCCTAATCCTATGCTGCCCCCATTCATGCAGCATCGTGTTTATATTTACTGCTTGTTTAAAACTGCAAAAGTTACTTATCCACCGTTGTGTTGTGCCTATCGTAAGTCCTCAGTAAGGTTATTTGTTGAGCAACTTAGCAGAATCAATGAATCTAACGCTGACAGACAGAGCAATATATACTGAGTAAGCTAGTCAAGTAGAACGTTTCTTAATAAAAGTTGTATTGATTCCATGTCAATAAATTTTATAACTTTACGTAACTAAGTAACTGATCATAAATTACAATGTCTGATACTTCTGCCAGTATGCCATGCTGACGAAATTACCGACTTGTTTAGGAAGTCAGCTGATTGACACTATATATTAGAGTATGGTCGAATGACCATTCAATATTTGATATCCCCTAATTTTACTATAGATTAGTGGTGGCTCACTTGTAGCAGGGAGCGGCCAGTATGTGTTCGAAAGCACGAAGAACACTGACTTGCCGTCTTTGGAATACCTACTTCTTATAGAAGTCAACAGAATTATATTCGTTGTCTAACACATTGTTTAAACGACATTCATACAGTATACATTTATTCCCTCTATTATTGATCTGTTTTTGCCACATACACGATGGTATCTATTCATATTCATTTCTTAATTTTCTATCTACAGACAACATCCGTTAAAATTGTTTACAAGTCCCAGTCTTTCAGTTTGACTCTATTGTTTCTATTGATATTTTTGTACTACAAATACATTCACGACAAGCTGGGTCTGTTGAATGTGAATGATTCGGTGATGAAACTATATAGGTTTAGCCAAAGCACTTATTTGAGTATAGGTTGTGTATGAATAAATAAATATGCTAGAGACTTGACTGAGTTGGATAATCAGCATCAAAATCCAAAAATGCTACTGCTGTGAAGATGATCAGGGGGATTAAATTAACTAGTATTCTTATGGCCTGAAGTAACTAAATAAAATTTAATATTCTGTGAAATAATGAACACTATCGCATTTTCAACTTTCTCTCCAACTTGATGCCTTGTACCTGATTACGATCACTGGAACAACTCTTCAAACATTATTAACTGTTAAGTACCAGAATAAAATGCCAGCACTATTAAATATACCTAAAATTCAAACGGCTGAGCACTTCATCTATAGGACCTAGGGCTCATCACTGAATCTTTTTTGATTTACTACACAGGCTTAAAGTGTCTGAAAATCGCTTAATAGGTCGCTAAAACATTGGGCGTTACAACTTAGCTTTTATGTAGTAAAAAAAATTACATTGAATAGTTGATTCCGATAGAAAGATAGTAGTCTTTCTGCAGAATCATGTTTACATGGCTCTTATAAACACTCTGTGAAGTTTGTCTTTTGTTTCCTACTATTACCTGTAATTAAAACGCTTAGTTGGTATGGAAAATTGGTTACGATGCAATAGCTACCTTTGGTTATTTAATACGATGATAAATGTTTTTAATGCATTAATATGCTGCAATTTACTTAACCTAGATAAACTAGAAAACACTATTCATTCAAATAAAATTATATTTTTTAAATCATATTTATGAAACAATGGAGTCTTGTTGTCAGTATAACCCAAGCTATCCTCCTAGTTTACAAATTTTCTTTACTAATGCGGAATGACAAGTTGATGAGAACATCACAGTTGGTGTAAATTGATAGTCAAAAGCAGATGTACTAGTAGTGATAAAAAAAATAAGAATACCATCTTTTAGCCACTTGACAGATATAGCCATAAAGTCATATTTTGCAGCATGCTCCACATATAACGATTCGCAAACGATTACTGTTATTACCATTTGAACTCTAAGTGTGTGAAACTTGAAAATCATGAATTTCGGTTCTACTTGTACATATTATATGTATGTCTGTATTGTACCTTTACATTTAATTACTTGCCCATAGATATTGGTTCTAAAATACATTTATCTCTCAGGCCCTCAATATATCATATGTAGTGCCTTCCGTGGTTCAGTTATAGAACCTTTATTAATTACAATGCATGTTAATGGCATAAACCACTGTTTTCAAGGTGATTAAGCCCTTCTATTCGAGGACGACCCCACGGTTGTCTATGCATTGCACCCAGACAAATGTCGAAATGTTAATGACATAATACATAGAGACCCAAACAAATCAAACGAATAGAGTAATGCATGGTTTCTTACCCTTAATACACAAAAGTCAGAGCACCAAAATTTCGGAGAATCTAATCTAGAGATCGATTTACGCCTCAATAAACATGAATTTCGTCAACCTACTAGTTTCTGTGATTTAGGAGTTAGACACCCAAAAAGCTCATCCTTCATCAGCAAGCTTTGTCGCATGTCTCTAAAGCTCGCAGACTTATTGGTCTCATTCATCGTAACTTACATTTTAACGAATCTAAAGTTACTTTAACACCTGTGTTACACTTATCCTACAGTACTGCTCTATTGTGTACAGTTGCATGAGTTCACTAGATCAATAAAAATTAGAGGTGGTTAAGTGGTACTTTACTACGTTACTAACCCTTGATAAACCTTAAAGGTTTGATGCTGTTCTTGGAAATTAGATTTTTTAGGAGTCAGAAGCATTAAACTTAATCTCACTATGCACTATGAAACTTTCATAAAGAAACTACAATATCGTAATACTATAACATGTACTCAAAGACAGAAGTATAACTTACGAATCCACTTCACGTCAACTTTGACGCTAAGTCCTATATCAACTGCAGAAAAATAGGAAGACTGTGCTTAAGTTGTAGGATACTGTACCATACACTATAAATAATGTTTCACTTGAGAAAAACCAGAACTCCTTGAAAATACCTACAAAACCATGCTGGACAGCAAACCATCAAATGTATTCCAAGAAAGTAGACTTTCTGCACCTCACATCAAATACTGGTGAGACATATTTCGTTGCATACAAACCCTGTATACAGTGGAGAACTACCAAAGACAATCGCGGTAAATCTAAGTACCATATCTTTGGTATGGCAGGACACACTCCCAACCCTTTAACAACTCTTCAGGACACGTCTCATGTGTACAGTTCGCATATTCTTTAAATCCCAACCATATGTACTCAAACTTCATACCACTAAACAACAAAAATCAGCATAAAGACCAGGTGAGGCACGCTATAAGATACCTAAAAACCTTTCTCAACAGGCTTATTACACTTATACCAATAGACCTGCACTTTCCTTTGGCAGCCCCAAGCTCACATCGAGTTCGCAAACACCATCAATAAATCTTTCTCAAACTCCAGTGCATCCTAACCACGGGTTGCTTGGTAGTGCTTTTATAGCATACAATAACAACGTTCCACTATATGAGTACTGGCTGCCTGACTATAATTCATTAGATTTTTTTCACATGAACAGCTCTTCCTTACTACAATGGACTCAGATGGAACCTTAACTTATAACATGGCATTTCGTACAAACAACAAGCCTCCTACGTCTGTCTCCTGATTATCTCATCATACCCTCTCCTGTTCAGTCCTCACTTATTCCACCCCACCAGGCGAAAAGTATCCGCTTCCAACCACCCTATGACTAATGTCTCACTGATACCACTCCCCTATACTCCATCTTTTTCTAGTTCAAACAATGTTTATAAAAATTCTTCACTAGTTCAGTTAACTCATTACCTATCTAATTCCATTATTCCTGCACAGTTTTTTTACTATTCTATTTAACTCCCGTTCCCTCTGTAATTAAACCACTTATCTTAAATCCTTAATATACTTAGTAAACCCATGCTATGTCATAATAACCGAAAATTGGTGTAGTCTCTATATTCCAGTACATTACACTTGGGGTGAATAATTATGTCATGTAATGCAAAGATTGGAATTCAGGAAAAGATGGCGGATGCATAATATACGTTCGATCAGATTTTCCATCATCTTTTACCTCTCCGAGAGGTAGTGAAATTTTAGAAGATGCTTTATTTGTCAGTACTGACAACTGTCCCCATTATTAGTTCCTGACAGGTTGTGTTTATAGACCACTTAATGCTGCTCGAACCTTTACCCAACGATTTAGCCATTTATTCGCATCGTTATCTTTGCTACCTGTAACCAAGTTAATCGGAGGAAACTTCATTATGTCTTCTACTAACTGCGACCCTTTACGTACACCTTGATAAACTCTTTGAAATACTTAAAAGGAATTCATGGACTCAAATAGTACGTAAAGCTACATGCGAATCAAATTTATTAGACTTAATCTTTTTACATAATGCCCCCCGACTATACAGAGAATGCTAGCCCTCAATTTCCTGGAAATGATCAGAAGGTTGTCCCTTGCCAGTTAATTGTCAGTGAATGTTCATGTACTAAGTGTGGGAAAACTATTCCGTTGATTTTTGGAAAAACTATGCTCAAATTAAATGGTATCATACCGAAAAATTGTTACATTATCTTAACTATGGCATATTTCTCTCCTCTTATGGGGTTAATAACTCACTAGATGCTTTCTACCATAATATAAATTCATGTCTTGACTGTGTTGCACTTTTTAAAGTGATGTAATCACACATCCCAAACTGGCAAATACATCCCCATTAAATTTAAAAAACAAACTATGGAAGTAACAAAAGGAATTATTTATTCAGCATGACTCTTCATTCACTATTCGTAAATATAGCAGGCTACAGAAAAACAGGAGAATTAGAAGACGAAAAAATGCACCTGAAATTACCTGAACAGATAGCTTATTTAACAGCCACCCTCATAAAGAAACTTTGTGCCCAATTTAGTCTCCCTACTATTTTGAATGTCAAAAATAAAATGACCAGTAAGCCTAAAGAGATCTATGAAGAATTTGGTGAATCCTTTGCACACATTTTTACCAGAAGCAGTCCATGTACAGGAACGATTAGCAGTTTAAACCACTATAAATTAACTAGCATTGGAGTTTACAATCAGTAATGCTAGAGATGCTATAAGATCTCTAACACATTCATTTAGTAGTGAAGAGGATGAAACACTGGTTAATCTGACTAAATATGGTAGCTCAGCCTTTCCAATACTGCTCATAAAAATATTTAATCACTCCTTAGAAGATGGAACTTTCTCTAGACCATTTATATAATTACTCACTTTAAGAAAGGCTCTAGGCTTAGTGTCGAAAACTACCGTCCAATTAATCACTTTTCTCTTTTGTCTAGAGCAATGGAAAAAGTTATTTAAGATTAACGCTCACTTAGTTAAGCACAAACTAATCATATTTTCCCAGCAAAGCTTCATGTCTACGAAATCTTGCATAACTTGTCACCTAGAATATAATGAACAATAGAGATGAGGGGAAACTAGTTGTTACCTTATTGTTCAATCTCACTAAGGTATTTGACAAAGTACATCATTCGTCTGTCTTATATAAGTTGAAAGTCTTCGGAATAACGAGCAAATTGCATGACTGGATAGCCTCATTTTCGAAAAATCGTATTCAATATGTAAAACTAGGACCACATCTCTCACATACTCGAAATATCACTCGTGGTGGTAGTAAACTATTTCAAACAACCATTTATTATCCAAACCTTCCTAGTGTCACGTCTGTGACTCTTTTATTCGAATTTATTGTATATGTCAGTATGTATTCTCTACTTATGTATCCGTGAATACTTAGGATCAAAAATATCTTCTTGCTGATGGTTAACGGTTTTCTTGCTTGCATTTAACCTCCTCGCACAAGAATCTAGTGTTCTATAAATGTTATTGCTGTTCAGATACTTGTTTCTGTAAAACTTTATGTTCCATTATGTGGGACTTAACCTTTATGTATCATTATGACCATCCCTGTAAACTGGCGTGAAATCTGTACTAATTTTCAAAATAATATAATTAATTGACAATTAACTGGCAAATGACAACTTTGTGATTGTTTCCAGGAAATTGAAGGCTAGCATTCTCTGTATAGTCGGGGGGCATTATGTAAAAAGATTAAGTCTAATAAATTTGATTCGAGTGTAGCTTTACGTACTATTTGAGTCCATGAATTCCTTTTAAGTATTTCAAAGAGTTTATCAAGGTGTACGCAAAGAGTAGCAATTAGTAGAAGACATATTGAAGCCTCCGCCTATGATAGTTTGTTTTTCTCGGTCAATGGCTTTTTCCATGCGTATCTCTACAGTCTTGACGTATATTTCTTTCATTGTGACTAGCAACGAAAAGTCTTTTTATGTATGAAATTGGTTGGCATCTCTTCTGAGGCGTCTTCATTTATGTGTTGGGATGAAAAAATCTTTGAGAATTCTCGGTTTTAGATGTCTTAATGATGCATTTATATACAAGGCATCATTTATGTTATGGTATAGAATATCAGTTGATTTGTTAGGGTTGTTTTCAGCAAAGTAGTTTTCTCGATTGGAACTACCGATGTAATTTCAAAAGTTCATTCAGTCAACATTCTGAAAGTATCGACTGAGTAAAGTTGTTTGTTACTTAGTTGCAGTAGTTTTTATATCAAAGCTGAATAAACCTATGTTGTGGTCGCTATCAGGGAATTCTTTCCCGATATGCACAACGCATGAGGAAAGGCCATTTGTGGAAACCAAGTCTAGGATATTTTGGAGTCAAGTGGGGTTACTAACGCATTGAGTCCATCCACTGATTATTAAACTTTCAATTAAGGAATCGTAGCGTTTTGGTGCTTTAGGTGGGGACCACGAGACTTCGGACATGTTAAAATCTTCACAAATAAGCTTGCTAGTGAAGGATAGAGAGGATGCTAATATGAAAATTTTTGTTAGTAAATCTGTATTCTTTAACGGGACGTTGGCAGGCTAGTACACGCAACCAAACAAGATTGATGCAAACCTTGTAGGCTTCAGGAAAACCCACACAGAATCTTGTGTTGCATTTATTCCTGGAATATCACATAGAAGCGAGTTCAGCTTTTAGTGGACATGTATTCTACAACCTCCACTACGTCCATGTAATCTATCACTATGGTATAGATTGTAATTTTAAGAGATATATTTATATCATGGATGCTTAAATTGCTTCATACCATAGTAATCATAATGAGAGATGGTTTGCAGAGTGAAACTAGCATAATTAAGTCAGTCATTTTGTTACATGTCGACCTATAATTTAGTTGACATAAAGTGAATGCGCGACATCCTAAGTACAACTGACTAAGGTTATCATTCATATATGAACCCTACTTAATATCAAGGGTGCAGTTTAAATGAAGTGTAGGTTGTTGTTATTTTCGGGATAGCTCATATTAATAGTTAGGGTTATGACTGGATTCACAGTAGAAGCCGTCAAGTTTATTCGGACTTGTTAGCCTTTTTACTATAGTAGGCAGTGTTGTACTAAAGGAGGGGTGAGGGGCCGCTTTTCGATATGCTGACTATTAGATTTTAGAGGACGCAAGTATACGTGTCCTTAATTTCGTCATTTATCCTTTATGTCATGTTTTATATATAAAATTTGAATAGATCGGCACTTATCGTTTTCCTTATTGAGTACTCATAAGTTTGTTGCAAGCTACCAGAGAAAATCTATTTACGGCGGCTAGCACAACCTTAGTGTTTTGTCTATTTGGACTGCGATGTTTTGTCTGTGTGTGGTTATTAGCCAGGACAGAAATTTGTTGTGGGATTACTTGGAATTGTTTAGTTTTAAATCCAAGTTTAGTAATGTCATCTTTTGGAATAACTCGTTAAGAAATGAGTCTTGGTTGGCTTAGAATATCCATGTTTAGGTCGTTAAAAAATCTGTGATGATTTTCTGTGTGTAGGAACAACCTGAGGTGGGACTACTCGTACACATACATTTATTAGCATATATATGAAGGAGTTCACCGTTGCATGATGTTCCCTCTAAAGACATATCGAGGTCAGTAACATCTGTCAGACGGTGATGGATTTATTTCCTGAGAAATGTAATAAGTTTCTTTCATTTTAGTGAAAGATATCATTCGTTGGTTAGCACTTTTAGGGCGATCATTTGGTGTAAGTACCTCACATCTCTTTATGCAACGTCGGGAAGGGGTACGTCTTAGGTGACTTTTAAATTTTATAGGGTATTAATTCCGCAGCTTTCTTATATGATGTAATGAATAATTTCGCATTTCTAAGACAGTTAAATTTGAATAATAATGGGCAATTTTGTTCATTTGACTTTTTTCTGAATCTTATAATTTGGTATTGACATTTTAGCATGCCATATGCTTTTGAACATGTATCCCTAATTTCTCCAAGGGGTTTGAAGTCAGGAATATTGCATACCATCACATGACACGAGGAAACAATCATTTTATCGCTTGTGTCGCCACAAAGTCAATCAGACACTCAGCCTTTACAAATTTTTCAGCATTTGTGTCATTATTATGATCCCATATATTTGTGAGAGGTGCCAGTTGGTTGAGTTCAGATGTCAGCTCAGCGAGGGATTTTTATAGCGACAGAATATTATAGCTGTTGTGGACCGTATCTCTGTGAGTATCATATAAGATGTTAGAGGTCTTGACTTGAGGGCTATTCTGGGTATTATTGAAAATATCGGACGTCTGTTAGATCTTCTTAGTTGGGTTTACTGGACTATTTCTTGATCGTTTGTCATGGCTTATATGTTCATTTATTTTTACCGTCTTAAAATGATGGGATGTGCAATATATATTTAATAAGATATGCTGTTTAAGAGCACTATGGATAAGGCAATAAGCTAATTATGACACAAAAACCTAAATCTATTAACTACATATATTTTGACTTCATGAACGGCTGCTAAACTACTGATGATGCTGTAATAGTTACTCGTGATTCAAATGTATACAAAACAAAAAGGCTTACCGAGACAGCTGCACTAGTGTGATATACGTAGATGGCGCAAAAATTTTAAGCAACAGTTGCAGGAAGTAACCTTCTGTCATACAGGAAGAGATATCACTAATAAGACTGTCTATGGTTAGTTACTAGTATTTATCAGGCATCCCTATGTATATTCTGTGATCAAGTTAAGAATGTACTATTATTGACAGTGAAGCCGAGGTGTTAATACAAATAAACATATTGGAGTAGACGGAATACTTACGTTCGCAAAAAATCTTTCGATAAACGTTGTGAAAAGTGCGTTATTACCGGGAGCCAGTATCGTTCAGAAGTACGACTTTTTATTTGAGTGTGCACTTCATTGTAGTGTTTTAGACTATATTTTTATTGACACCGGTAAAGTAAACGTTCTTTCGGTGACATGTCGTTATTCAACTTGGATTATAAGAATAATCGATTGAAAAACCATCTGGTTGATTGAAGAATCACACTTTTGACAACGTGCATCTAATTTATACACTACTATAGACATGCAACTGGCGATAGAGCTAAACGTAGACTCACACTTCGTAAAGAACTACATAGAAAACTTAACGCCTCTTTACCAACCACTTTTCAGGTCTCTCTAGTCACGGTCAACTATGTGAGAGCCACGTTTATTAATCAGGTTTATTAATTTTTCAACAATTTTGCTCGACTAGCCGATATATCCCCTTTCAGACATACGAAAGTTTCCATGTGCGATTGTATTGCTCTTTACAGTTTAGAACTTCATACTGAGAAACATCCATTTCTCTGTATCCACATATGGATTAACCTTTTTTTATTTCTGGTTGCCATTCGTATGCCTTCATGCCGCTCCCCCCTTGTAGTTTATCTATCAGTCAAGATTTTTATGCACTACCCCAATATTGCTATAGTCTGATATGCTTTTGTTGATTTTGCCAGCCAAAATGACTTGCTTCCTGAAACCAGTAAATAAATTAATACAATTAAATAACATAGCCATTTCTTAAATGATAAGATTCTAGTGTCATAATAACGTAGAATGAACTGCTCACAAAGATCATAAAGTGAAATAACCCTTTAAATGTTTTACTAACACTAAGTATGTTTATTTTTGTGCAACAATCGTAGATACAGCTATGCAATTTATTCTTAACTAATGCTTAGGAATATATATATTTAGTAAGATGAGCTAACTAGTCAAAATGAGGTTAGAAAACACCACTGGATGTAAATAAATATATTGTTGATGCCCCAAAATGGCGACATGTAGCATCCATAGTTTGCAACTCATATCATAAAACATAGGCCTGATGTAGCTGTCTAAATGTAGAACAGCAACAATTGTGTAATAGAAGACAGGTTTGTCACCACGAAAACAGCGTAGAACAAAATTGAAGGTGAAAACTTTTACATCTAAACTAAATTCACTTGCCAAACGACAGGAAATTTTCGAGCACAACACATTAATCATATAACAGCACAGCTGTATACAACCAGCCATCAAAAATGCTTGAGACAAACATTGCTTTAATGCTCTCCTAGAGGATTGTAAAGATAAATACATTCTAGCTTCACAGATAAGTATGATTGTTCATCGAAGTCATTAAATGTTAAAGCAGTCGAAAATACATCATGACGGCTTTCATTAAAAGTCTGAATAGTTTGCTTTCATACTATAAATAGGATCGAATAAAGCCTTTAAATTTTAGATAGAAATACTTATGATCAGAATTTATTAATTCTAACCAGTAGTAATCATGTTTCAAAGGGCTAGAATATTTTGCTTTGTACATTTTTCTAAAACAGGTTTTAGCTATCTCTTGGGCTTTAAACCTTATTTTAAGCCTTTGAATTTGCGTCTCATACTTTAAATGGATCAAATATTTATTTCATCGTTGAACTCCTTAGGCCGTTTCTTGTTACCGTTGCTTATAAATGAATTTTTGTTTGCTATAAGATATGAGGATTATTTAAAACTTCTTCTGCCTATCAGTGTACACACAGTAGGAATTAAACACAACAGTTTTTCATATTGTTTTCTTTAAACGATGTAAATGAACAAAATGCTCCTTCATAGAGTTTATATAGACGTAATTAAAAATGAACTGTGTGTTATTGCGTAAAAACCGATGTTGATCTCATTTCTCTAGAGGTTACGTCATTGAAACTGTACGGTCGTGAGCCATTCTTAATAAATGTGATTAATGAATGTTGATAGCTTAAGTTACCGATAACAATGAAAGTAACTGTGTGTTTCGACGATGTTAAAGTGGTTGTTCCTTGCGGAAATGGAGACATTCTGATTCGGGAGTTAGCTGAAATGGCTTTATTAAGATTTCAGAAGTCTACGGCTTCCTTGCTGCATGTAAGTTATGTTTTAAATTTAGTATTACACTTGTTTTTAGATGTTTTTAATTTGTTACTTTGCCAAGGATGGGGTTTGAATTTTCTTAAAAACTTTTCATGCACTGTAACATCATCATAAGGTGATTGTAAAAATTAGTTGCGAAACGCAATAAAGAATCCAACTTATAAAGAAAGGCCTAAAAATGTCATTATAATTCTAAGTAATGTGTCATAAATTTTCGTCAAATACAACTTGTTTTCGGAGTTATTTTTGACTCTGTATGACACCTTAAGTTAAATGCAAAATACAGTCCTTTAATTACTTGTTTAGTTTATTTTCTTTACTGCTAAAAATATTCGTCCCTCGTTTACGTCGTTTAAAAACACTTTTCAGTGTCACGACTTTTGGTAGTCTCTTGTCGTAAGTGTTTCACTTTTAGACTTTTTTGTTTATTGTTTTTATTGTAATATTACTTTTGTTTGACAAACCAGTAACCGACGGAAGTAACAAAATGATATACGTTTTGTATTAAGACCGATCTGTATACAGTTTATCCGACTAACCAATTTTAATCTTCAGCTAGTCCATAGTAGTAAAGATAAAAGGATAGGCGGTCTATACTAATCTAAGGCTGTACGCAGTTTTATAAAGGTTCGAGGTTATCATAAAGACCTCTTTGTAATAAGATCATGTTAACCTGATTCATTTTTTTCACTCTATATCCAATCGGTTCAGTATTTTTATTAGTTATTGTTACTAGAAATCGTCTGACAACTTTTTAAATTTCATTTGTTTTATTTTTGACCTATTTTTGATTGATCAGACTTTCAAGGTGTTAATTTATAAATGCTTTTTTAGAAGCAGCTTTATGTCTTATGTCTAACTTTTTTAAAAATCAATTCCATCAGCTGAGATTATAAAGCCTTACCTGCTAGTATTACTATAGTTGTATGATAATCAGTGTTAAAATTAAACACTGAAGCATGTCTGTAACACCGTAGGCTTAAGCCTATCGAGAGTGGTAATACTATTTTCTGTAGCAGCCGTTTGTAGTAGAGCATTAAAGGGGATCAGATTAAAATATTCCATAAACCTTTTATGTCACTGAGTTATAGTTCTGAGTTATATTAAGAGGCGTACGTTCCCTAGTGAACGATACTAAGATATTGTAAATTCGTAATCATGGACTGTGAATAATAGCTTGAAACCATCGAACTTGATTAGTTGCGTCCATATTTGTTATGCCTTTCAGGCAATTTTTAGTAACTGATTATTTGATCCCATATTCTCTGTTGTAGCGAGTGATGTTTTCACCTGCCGTTTTATATGAGTTGAAATATAGTACTATATTTCTTATCACCAGTCTTTAGTTCAAGTATATCAGTTTAGTAGGAACTATTTCTGACATATTTTTAAGCTTGACTGAACACTAAAAGTTGACAATTGTTTTCGTGGGCTAATAACGCTATTTAACCAATTAACTTTAGTAGTATGATATCAAGAAGCCAAATGCATAAAAGTTTTAGAGAGTGCATTTCAAGTAGATAGTGAAAATGAATTAAACTTAAAATAAACTATATGGACTGTAGACAAAAGGCTTTCAACCAATTGTTGTACAAGAAACAAAAAAACGTACAATGTCAAAACATATGATAAAAATGGTTCCAGGTATATTGAATAGGGCACCTTCAAAATTTTTATTTTGTCATATTGTTAGACTGTCTGAATGGTGGTTAGTAGGTTGATGTTGATCATTTTGATGTATTATACTTTAAAATATCTCATATTGTCAATACTGAAAGTCTGTTTGATCTACAATGTAATATACTCGGTAACGTAATTTTAATATACGCATTTTAAGTATAGCAGATGGTTTTAATATTTTTGCTTTTAAGAGAGATAAACGTACCTTAAGAAATTTTATCAAACATTTATCATGCATTCAACTCTTTTTACTTAGATTCGTTATATATGTACATATGTTTTTGTTCGACAAATAAATTAGTGTTCATTGATCCATTTTTATAAATAATTACTACCACTACTGCTACTATCACTACTACTACTACTAGTAGTACTAATACTACTGCTAATATTGATAGAAGAAAGGTTTATTATGACCATAAAGTGAAATGAAACAAAATAACTGAACAGTTGTTATTTTACTTTACGGAATGTAAATACCCAAAAAAAATGCATGTACAAATAAAAATGGATTATAATCCCACTTTCCGTGAATAAATTTACTGATTATGCAAAATATGATGTAGTGTGCATTATCAATTTCATTAATGTATACATAAATTTAGTAAATAATGAACAGCTGCTGTGATAGTGCATAGATTGAACTTGTTAACGGTTGTTAATATTTTTATAAGTCTTAAATAAATTGTTTATTCCAGTAACAATTTTTAATTGATTAATGATTTCTTGTTTTTAGACAGTGTTAGGTTTTATGAATTTTATATCTTTTATGTTGTTAAAACTTTTTGATTTGATTGAATGAAGAAAGATAGATCTAAAGATTTCGCATTATAACTTGAAAAATATTTAAAGTGAAAATTTTTGCTGGTCATTTGAAATGTTTTCAATCTTTACTGTGTTGTGTTCGATGCTTTTGATCACCTTACTGATTTTTTCAACACACATTGTAATGTTGGCTATTAGCCTCATCTAAATAAAACACGTCGGTTTAAATAAAAATCTTATTATTGGTAATTTATTACACTTCTGAATTTCTAGTCTATTTGAATCCACCGTTAAGTAAGTCCAGGAGGTCCTCATGTTAGATGATGTCGCTCCTTATGCTTAAAATTCGTGTTTGCTAGAAATAAGCGACTGTCTGACCACACTTGCAGCAGATGATCATTGTTATTCTTTCTCTAAGCTGAAACACCGAAGCAACCACCTAAATGTCTTTTAGATTGATTCGGGCTACCTACTTTGGCGTTAAAATCACCAGTCGTGAGTACTAAATCTGAGTGTTTAGTTCTGTGAAGAAGTTTAGAAAGCTTTCTGTAAGATTTATCTTTTCCTTTTTCCTGGCTGCAGTCAATGAAAGTGTAGACAGAAACGACGGAAAGACGACGGCGTGTTTCTATCCTTCCAAGTTCACTTAATGTTTGAGATGATGTAGTTAAAGTGTTCTAAAGCGAACAAATACCTTAGTGAGAAGGTAAAGTAACATAAGATATCAGTTATGACTGCATATTTATAAATGCACATGAATGGTCATTTAAAAACAATGAAAAATTACAGAAAGATATAAGGAGCTGACTATCTAGAATTCAACAATTAATAAAACACACTGTATAATAAGGAGGTAAAAGATTCGTAAACATTCAATAAATTGTAGAGAATTAGGTGATTGATTCATAGATGATTATTAAAAAGGCAATTTTGAAGCAGACCAAATTACAATTGGTAAACTACAGATTGTGAAATGTAGTGCAAACAGTAATAATAATAATAATAATAATAATAATAATAATAATAATAATAATAATAATAATAATAGAATGAATATTTATTAAAGGAGAATCAATCAAAAATGATCAGAATAAACATTTTATTGATAAATTTAACAACCAACACATTCCGATCATATAGATTTGCTGTGAAATTTTCGATAGCTGCTATTTCAGTGAAGCACATTGAAATTATATTCATTCTCTTAATTACTTTTTAATTACTTTATAAGATAACAATGAATCACATTTAAGGTCGACAAAATATGATACTAGTCAGTTGTAAAGAAAATTACATAACTCAATTTATTCAGAGCTGATGAACTGGTCTAGAATGAAGATAAAAACTCTGCAATTAAACCATCCAGCTCAGAAAATCCAATCAAACTAAAACTTGGCAACCATATTTGACACTATTTCTACACTTCATTTTGATCAGTTTTCCTTCTCTTTCTTCCCTCTATTAAATTACAGTATATGATAATTTGAATGACATGATGCCTAATCCTGTCTTATCCATTTAAGACATCTATAGCAAGCTGAATTTTAAGAAAGAAATAAAGACAGCTTAGTAAATAAACTGGTTTCGTTTCGACAACACTTACTACAGCTTTACGGTAGTATATGTAGTCATTATGCAGGATATTTGTCGATTGAAAGGTAAAAGGGGGAGAACTATGTGATAGTTATTTAGTAAATTTCGAATATCAAAAAAATCACAAGTATGTTACATAATCGTCTAAATGATGAAGAAACGTTCGACAATTAATCTACAAACTGAAAGAATAAACGATAACTGTTTATTTGACTGAGACAAGAAAGAGACACTTGCCGAATAAACTAATTATGAAAAGATGGAAGATATTTATGAAATTAATTATAAATTATGAAAAGAAATTAAAGCAAAAACATTAAAACAGGTTGAAAGTGATGATCAGGGTGAAGTAAAGAATTACATATACTGTATCTTTACGCATAGATCGGTTTTGAACTATTGAAATGATAGGGCTTCAGTAGAGCACGTCCATTCGTGCCCCTCGGCCGTTTGAGCTCAATCGTTTAACAGGATACATGGTACTGAAGAGAGATTCTGGGGAGTGGGAGGGGGAAATAGAAGTGGCATCATGACCTACCTACAAATTATTTTAATAGTTAATGCTACTTTAATGATTTCAGATAAAATATCTGTTTATTGAGATAAATAAGAATAAAATGGTAATCAGTTTTATTTACTGAGAAAAAAATTTAAAAAATATGAAATAACTAAGATAAAATTTTCTTCATTCTCTCTACCACTCCCTCCACCATCTTTTAATAAACAAAATCGATAGTGGACACGTATAGATACAACAAGGAATAAACAAAATGACAGAGTCATTTCAATCATTTCCAATACATTTTATTTTATTGTTTATTTTCATTTATTCGATTATTTATTTTATCACATTCTTCTGCATCAGTCAGTCAATCAATACTTGTTACCTCATGCAGAGTACAGGCTGCCGACCAGCCTTCTTCAACCGACTCTGTTCTGAGCTTTCCTTTCCAGCTCTTCCCAAGTGTTCTTCATTCTTTTCATGTCTGTCTCCAATTTCCAAAACAATGTGTTCTTAGTTCTACCCCTTTTCCTTTGACCTTTAGGATTCCATGTTAGTGCTTGTCTTGTGACACAGTTTGATGATTTCCTGAATGTTTGTCCTACCCACCTCCAGTGCCTTTTCCTAATTTTTTCCTCGGCTGGAAGTTGGTTGATTTGTTCTCTGTCATAGAAGGTTGTTGTTGATGGTATCTGTCTAAGTATCTTACACAGACAGTTGTTTATAAATACTTGTATCTTTTGAATGATACTTTTCGTAGTTTTTCAAACAGGTTTCAGCTCCATAAAACAGAACTGTCTTCACATTTGTATTGAAAATTCTAACTTAATTGTTGGGTGTCAGTTGGTTAAAGTTACAGATGTCCTTCAGTTGTAAAAATGCTGCTCTCGCCTTTCCAATCTGCGCCTCCACATCTGCATCAAACGCTCCTTGTTTATAGATGATGCTGACCAAGTCTGTAAATGTTTCTACATCTTCCAGAATTTCTCCATTAAGTGAAATTGGGTCAGTGCTGGTTGTTTTATGTCAGAGGATCTTGCTTTACCCTTTGTTTATGTTCAGGCCTATTGTTACCGAGGCTGCTGCTGCATTGTTCGTCTTCAACTGCATTTCATGCTGTGTGTGCGATAGAAGAGTCAGCAAGGTCATCTGCAAAGTCCAAGTCATCTAGTTCCATAGTTGTTGTCCACTGTATTCCGAGAGTGCCTTAAGATGTTGCAGTTTTCATAATACAGTCAATTACCAACAGGAAGTGGAAAAGCGAGCGTAAGCAACGTTGTCTGACACAGGTCTTCACTTCGAAGGAATCTGTGAGCTGACCTTCATGCAGGAATTTACAATGTGGTCGGTCCTGATGTGTTCAAGTTATTGTTTCTTAAATCTCTTTCCAGTTGTATTCCATATTAGTTCAATCTTTTTCTAGTAAATCGTGCAGTGCGTGAAACTAATTATTGACAATCATATTGAATTCGTTGCGTCTGTTAGTGTCCCAGAGAAGGGCTGTGTTTAACTCTTGTAATATTGCTGCTCCAGTTTTCCAGTGCTTCTTTAGCCTTAGTTTCATTTTAGCCACCACCAGATGATGATCTGAAGCTATGTCAGCTCCTATCCTCGCTTTTACGTCTTTCATGGTCCTTCCTAAATTTTTATTGATGCAGATGTAGTCGATTTGGTTCTCGTAATGTGGTCCGGTGAAAGCCATGTAGTTTTGTGAATGCGTTTGTTGGAGAATATAGTCCCACCTATAATCATTTTTTTGAAGGCATATAAGTTTGCAAACCTCTCATCGTTTTCGTTCATTTCTCCACGTCTGTGTCGTCCCATGATATTTTCATATCCGGTGTTGTCCTCTTCAACCCTGGTGTTGAAGTCACTCATCAGAATGGTCAGGTCCTTGGTTAAGCATTTATCGATGGTTGATTGCAGCCTGGCATAGAACTGGTCTTTGTGTGTGGGGCATTTTGTTCTTCGTAGCTTCAGCATGAAAGCATTTCTCCTGAGGATGATCGTTGCTGTCCAGCTTGTAACTAATGAGTTTCCCTTATTCCAAGTATCTCCAGGTTGTATCTTTTCATTTATTTAGCTATATGCATGTTTCTCCCTGTCTCTCCTGTCAAGAAAACATTTAATGTACCTACAATAATTGTTACTCTGGTTGTCAGAAGGGGCATCGGCTTCGTGGCTTCCGACGAAACTCGGCTTTCACCGTGTGGTGTCATAACTTTTCAAAATGAAGATCATCCGACTCTCAGGGCAGAGTTAATATGGTTATAGAGGTTTTTACTAGTTACCTTTTTTAGCAAGGTTGTTGTCTTACGTAATGGGATTTCTAACCCCATACCCAACCCTCCTCCTTTATCTGAGCTTGGTATCGGCAGCAACCCTACGAAGGCTCCAAGCGGAGTTTTTTCTGCATCAAATTTACACATTTCTGTTTATTCGCAGACATTGATTCAATGAATACATTTTAAGTAGTTTGGAATGTTCACTAACTTATCCAAATACATCCTCTTTTGCCTTTTACTTTTTCTTCTTTTTTAATGTATTTTTCTTTAAAATTGTTTTTATTGTTTATATTTATCACTGATTGATGTTAGTTAGGTACCAGTGAAAATCAAAGAAGACTGGACAACTGTTTCATTCATTGTCATATTTAAGTATTTTATTGTAGAAAAAAATAAATGATAAGTATAATCTGAAACTATTCAAAGGGGGTATTTGTATGTAGCATATTGAATTGTCATCTTATTTATTGTATTTTAGTTTGAAATGTATGCCTTGAATATAGAAAGTCATTTGTAAGAAAACTACAGTTCGGATAAACTAAGATAATGACATCTATTCACAAACGTATTATTTTTTTTCTAATCTAAATAATGTTAATAGGTAGTGATTATTTGATTGAATTGTAATTAATGAGTGAAAATGTTAAATAATTTGGTTTAGAATTGATTACAGTAACTCAAATGTACATAATGTGTATCAGTTTTCTAAGTCTAGAATTCCAGTATTTTCTCGTTATGCTAATGTGGTATGACAACTTCAACTAAGATATAAGCATGAAATGATTAAGAATAAGAGTAATATTAACATGTAAAGCATTCTAACCACTGTAACCTGTTTTGCCTAGCAATCTCTAATTGTAAATTAAAATTAGTTTTGGAATTCAAACTAGAAAGTTTGCACCTATCAAATGAGCTCAGAATAACAATTAATGAAATCATGGAATAATGTTACATTTTGACTTGAACGCTTCTAGCTTTCTTTCAACTTATTTTTACACAAGTCGATATTGCTTAATGTGGTAAGTAGTTGCTGGGGATAAAATAACAATATATTTTAGCTACTTCAGTCGATAATACTTTAGAGGCCTATCAATCGATTTATCGTCATTCCATAATACTCTGTTTTAAACCTCATTATTGATCACTCGAAGGTTCCGTGATACGTTAGTGAAACTTCAAAGACAGCTCTTATCAAGAACCTGTAATTTCAGCATACTTTTATGCTTCACAGGTTATATATATTAACGTAGTACACTGATGAAGAACGGATTGGGCAGGATTGTTTTTGCTCGTTGAAAAGTCATCTAAAAAGAAACTAGATTTTCTAAATTTATGCTAAGATATCATTAGATACTTTTATTTGTCAGTGTAATTACAAGTATTTTTGAATATATCATAGTTTTTACTACTAGGTCTTAATGTCTACATTTATGAAGTTCAGGTAGGTAGCAGATGAAACTGAGTTCTATGCATGTATGAACTGAAGTGAATTTATCAACAAATACTTACACATTTAATCCCTGTGTATTAACTAGTAGCATGTTTGTGTAGTCGTTAATACGAAATACATTCTATAGATTAGGTTTCAATATTGCTATTAGTTTTAGTGTCTTGATATAGCGCATATTATGTTTACATGCTAAGTGATATGAAATAGCCTGGAGAAGACTTTGTATTGACCTACATTTTGTTTTACTCTGTATTTGTTAGTAAAACTTGTTTACAGTTTTGATAAGATTGTTGCTCTAAGAAGGATTAAACCATAATCATTCGGCTTCACAGTTCGAAATGTTATAATTGACCTATTCGGTTTCCATACTTCTATTTTGTTTGACCATTAGAGTTAATTAAAACAAACAGAAGCAATTTATCCTACCTGTAAAATACTTTGATAAATTAAATAAGGATTTTGAAAGATTTTCAGTCCCAAATGAGAGAATATCGTAATTGAATTTGACATAGCTAAGGAAATTCTACCACATATTAATGCCAATAATAGAAATAGCAATTAAAGAAAATACACAGATTATATACTTTACTAATCGATTTGAGTGGTATTAGATATCTTTTAGGTCAAATAAAAACAACAAGGACAACATCAGTTATTGGCATGGACAAAGTGAACTAAACGGACATTATCTTTAAGTTACTTCTGTCACTCTCTATTGCAAAAAATGTATTGCTGTTTGATGTCAGTGGTCATATCAAACCCATGTAGCCTTGTGCATGCATTTGTGCGGGGATTGGGAGGATATAGTGTCATCTACAATCATTTTGTCGGAAGCACACATATTGACAAATCTCTCATCATTTTTGTTCATTTCTTTCAGTCTATGTCGCCTCATGATATTTTTATATCCGGTGGCATCCAATCCAACATTGGTGTTTAAGTCACCCAACAAAATAGTCATGTCTCTCGCTAGGCTTTTCTTGATGACTGCAGCCTTTCACAAAACTTATCTCTATCGTCTACGTTATTATCTTGAGTGGACGCATAGCACTGCATGACATTCATTTTAATCCTATTCTTCTTTATCATGAAAGGTGTTTTGATGATGCTAGGCCCATGAGGTTTAAATCCTACGAGTACTCTTCGTGTTTATTTAAATAACATCAATGCAACTCATTGTGTGAAGAGCACTTTCTTCTTTTTAGCGGGAGTATAACAGTATTTCTGTCGAAGTTAATCTTTTTTGTCGAGCTTGTAACCAACAAATTTCACTTATTCCAAGTTTCGTCACTATTTATTTCTTACTTTAAGATTCACATTCTCTGCGTGTGATCTTTCTCGAGTTACTGCTGATGTAATTTCTCTTTATCTACTTTAGTATTCACCTTACTATACTGACAACGTGTAAAAACGTGAACTGATGCACATGTATGCTAGCTTCTAGGTTGCTGTTGGTTGTTAATTCGCATAAACGCCTTTCTTCAAGAAATTCGTTGGTATTTTTAAAATTCTTTTGGTCTAGAGTTTTGACGCTTTCTTAATCAGGTTCATGTTTGCGGTTGTTTGTGTGAATCGATAACAATGATAACGTATAATGTTGCTTGACTGCTAGTGTATGTTCATGTATTCCTAAGTAAAAAAGAAATTCACTTTGTTTGACTTAATTTTTATTATTTGATACAACTTATTTTATAGATAATGTTCCATTTATTATTTTTTTATTGTATCATCCAATCTGCACAGAATATAATGAAGTGATTGTATTGGCTTGTTACTAACAAACATCTAAAGTTTTAATGATACCGTGAACTATTTATTTATCAATTTCATTTTATCTTTTTCAACTATGCTACTTATTTGTGAATGTACGTATATTTCTACGTTGTTGCTGTTAATGCCTTTATTTAACTAGTTACTGTTGCCATCTATGCGTCCTGGATATTTTCGATATTAGAGTTATAGCACACATTTGATTGAAGTTTTGTTGTAACTGTCAGTGAAATACAATACTCACCTTTTATCCCATTTAAGATTCACTGACTGAATGTACCTGCATCCCAATATTAATGTTAGATCTGGGCCTAGAACTCCCTCAATTTACTTCAAGTATTATCACATTCCAGTGTGAACATTAACATTGGGATGTGACAGATACATTCAGCTGATGCTACTTAAATAGGTTAAATTACGCATCCTCAGTTTCACTATCAGCTGTAATCTAACTTTAATCTATTACATGGTTTTCATTGCTACCGCCACTTCTGTTTTGGTTTGTTTGCTTTTTAATTTACTGATCTTTTGTTTTGCTGAATAAAATGTTACTGATTGTAAAGTGTTTATTATTATCATTATTTATTAGTTGCTATCTTTAAAAATCAATCTGTCTAGTGACTTACAATACTTCATCAAATAAAAGCAAATAATGAAATAAACCTTTTAGTCATATTTTACATGTTTTTTCCTACAACTATGATGTAGTTGAGATGCTCATATGCCAACTAAGTAGCGAGTATACTATGTAAATATAGAAAGTCTGTTATTAAGATTGTGGATAATGATCGACTAGAGGGAATTGTGATATATACTTAACCAATAACTATCTCGATGCAGAATGTTTACCATAATAAAAAGAAGATAGTATCGATCAAATCAAAATGTGTCATCAGTTTATGAAGTCATTTACTGTTGATATAGTCCATGATAGTAGACGATGACTAACTAATGTTTCGAGATATTGGCTGGTACAACTCAGAATTGATCACTGTGGAGTAGATGCGTTTGTTCTTTTTCTCCCCCTTAAATCCTGGGATTTGAAGCCTTTGACAACCTTTCTTTCCACGAGTTATTGCTTTCTTGTTGAATGTTATTTCATCTCAACTTACTGAATTTGTCCTTAGCAATCTGTTATAAAACATATTCAGTCTTATGCAGCTTAACACATTGTTTCTATTACAATTATTTTAATTTCCTTGCCACTCTATTTCCTAATTTCATCTTATCGTGTGTTGCTATGACAATATGAGCGGAAGTGCTAACACACATGCATAGCAAACTCCACATTGATTACAACTGATTAAAACATTTTTCTAAACGAATGTGTATTTAATCACTCGATTACGAAAAACGTAGAACCGGGGAACATACATGTATCGATACGATTTACCACACTGCATCATCGAATCAAGTTAATTGCAAAAATAGTAAAAGTAGGAGTAACATCAGTAGTCATGGAAGAAGATTAGTTCGCGGAAAGTTTCAAGAAGACTTCAACGCCTGGAATTTAAAGAAAGACAAATAGCGAATACATTCGTTTCATTGAAGCCGATTCTGAATCATGTTGTCCAGCATCTACAAATATTAGTTATGACAATCTTGATCATGTGTGCGTTTATCGAGATGAATCAGACCAGTGATCTTATGAACTGATGTCATGTTTTTGTTTTGCCAGACAAAAACAGTCCTGTTCGCTGAATCCATATATTTAACTTATTTATGGTGAAGTTGTCTGATGAAAAATTATCTGCCTAAAGATGTCTAGCAAATCGACACACCATCAAAATGATCAACCATCGAAAACAATCAACAGGTCATACTACCCTACATGAAGTTACCATAAAGATTCTAAAGACAAATGCAATATCATCTGCTAAATTAGATTTCTCTAACTGAGAGTAAGAAACTTACTAATGTATGAAGTTAAATTATCGGTTAAATGTGATGTTAAAAATCTTCGTAGTATCGCCCGTGTATCATGGAATGACCGAATAAGTAATGTTAGTGTTAGACATAGAGTACTAGGAAAATACAGCAAATCAGTCAAAGAAATCATAGATCTTCATCGACTGGAATGATTGGAATATATATTGCGTATTCCCAACCACTGTTTGTCTCATCGAACTATTTGGTTGGGATAAGAGTAGGAAAGACAAAAAGGACAGAGGCGGCCGAACCAAACATGGTATCATTCTCTGAAGTCTTTGACTGCTGGTCTAAGTCATGTTGGTAGATACAGGCTACTTGGTTGGGGTTCACATGAGAGTCCTATTCACTGGTTGAAGATGCTGGTTGACTTGACTGAGAATCGGTCATAGTGATGTAAATGTATTTATTCATTCTTTATGTTCTACTAGTTCACAAGTCCTATCAATGTTTCGTACTCTCGTTTGTTTCATTTCTTTCTGTTTAATTATACTATTTTCGTTAATCTTTTTAAACTTAATCTCATCTTGCTAATGTGATATGGCAGCTTCGACTCATGCTCATACGCATCGTATTCTACGTTGTACATGAATGAATCAATGAATAATGTTATAGCATTACCAGTATCAATCGATGTAGACAAATAGATACATTTATTCTATAATGATGATATTAAAATGTTCCATTGGAAGGAAATCTAAAATACCAATCAATGTATAGCATTAAAATCATCTAATTCAATAGTACTAGATACAATCTACCAATCCATATGAAAGAAACAAAGAGGCATTCATATAATTCATTGTATAAGTTCTTTTCCTACTTATAATTCATCTTTTCATTTCATTCTACTTTATCTTTTATAGCCTATTTCACTTCAACTTATCAATACATGCAATCAGATAAACCACTTTCTTTTTTTTTTGCTTAAATTTTCATTTTATTTATTATTAAAGAAAACAATAAGTATACAAATCCATCTTGCATATGATCGCTAACATTATCTTATCAGTAGTAAGTTTGAATTATCAAAAAAAGAAATAAAACAATCAAAAGTAAAATTCATTAATAGTATTGTAGATTCATGTTCAGAATGTTGTATTTTCTAGTGAAATGAATGTCAAGAAAAGAAGTGAAAGAGAATAACACAGTAGTAATGATATAATTCAGGAAGAGTTAAGAAAAAATCCAATAAATGCAGGTTAAAGGGTCTTGATTATGGATCCTTTTGAAACATGGTTCATGCATCCTGAATTAGTACCGAGGAAGAAATGTTGATTTTTGACACAGAATACCAAGTAAAGGTGAAAAATTGGTAAACGTGATTGTAAAACTTTGTTAGCTGAGGTGGTTGAAACATACATACATTACGTGTACTTAACCACCGACTATCGCGACACACTATTCTGACTGGTTTAGTAGAAGGATAGGAAAGAAACAGGGTCGACTAAGTTAAAACATGTCATTATCTCTTGAAGTCATTGACTAGTGGTTAGGAGCATAGTATTAAGTTTTTGGTTATGTAGTTGTGGTCCTCTTGATAATCGAGATCAGTCGTTAGCGAGACGGTTGTGTGACATGGTTTAGAATTGGTCAGAATGGTGTTGGTATACTTATTTCTTACTTTACAATTAAGTCACATTATTTCTTTATACATACCTTTACATCCCATAACGTTAAAGTGTATTGTACAAAACTATTGTCAAACAGACAACTTTCAATCCAATTAATTGCTTTTAAGGTTAGAACGCTATTCAACCTGTGTCCAACTGATTGTGCACAAAGGACATAATTGAGGTGGAACTAAGTGTATTGTAACGTTGTCTATGTGATAATAGTTTGCACCAAAGTTTCATAACTAAGGGCGAGAAGACTAAAACAAAGGAAGTTGTGTATGACACAGTTGAAAAGAAACCTGTCTTCTCAAAACCTCACTTTGAAGTGGGGGGGAAGGGGATAAAATAGTCAGTCACTTATCTCAAAATAAAGACCATATTGTAAGAAACTTATTAGGCTGCTAAACTTATGTCTCCCTGTGATTAAATGCATCACAGATTGATATTGACAAGCCACGATTGAAAACCTCATCAGTGTGTATCCTAGACTCCTCCTCAGGGAGTTTGAAGTTAGCGTAAACCTAATCCTCTGCATGACTGTGCCAGCGTCCAGTGATTAGATTTCACACTTCCAATAACTTGTGATACATAGCACGGCTATCATCCATTGTCATTGGCTAATAACTGCCTCCCTACCGACAAGTGTGAACTCTACCAGTCACGACTTCTCACTAGAGCTTCTGAGATATCCTGACAGTTAGTGACCTAGTGAGCTGATTATTGTAACTGAATTGATATGGTTTGTGGAGATTGGTATTTTTGATTGATTGAATATGTCACAGATTGATGTTCGGCTAGGTACTACTGAAGGCCATCAAGCACTGGACAGATGTTTCATCCCTTGTTTGCATCTTTCTGATGGAAGCACGATCTCAGGATCCCATCATAAATCAAACCCAGGACCTTTTATTTAGTGAGTTAACAAAACCCATTATGTTATTGTACAAAGAATACAAATCAGCCAGTGAAGACAATTTGTTTTACGATGGTGTCATTCACATTAGCTGTGCAGTCATATACCTACAGAGGAATAATACACTTAATAGTCTACAATGAAATAGAAGTATCAAGTTGTTATGACGTAAAAAAATAATTGATTTATCAAACACTAATTAGATGGGCCTATTCGATAACTGCTGATCTGCCGTATGTCCACTTGATCCCAAGCTGGAAATAGAACACGAGCCGATAAACCAACTGGACAGAATCATGTTATATTTCACACATCTCGTTACATATATACACAAAACCTGACAACACATACAACCAATTAGGAATTTAACATTAATACAGAACAAAGAAGATAGTGGTAGTGAATAGGGACAACTTGTACACAACCCATTAACTGTAGTTCATAGTAAGAAACAATATACTAAGAGTAAATGCACTAAACGGGAGGATAGAGTAAAAGGAACGTAACAATGATAGAAATGTAATATTTACACTGCTAATAAACAAAATAATTGAAACAGTCCTTCAAAATACAGTTCAGAAAGTTCGTTTCTTTTCTTTAATTGCCCAACATAACACAAGTCAATAAAGCAACTTGTCAATTTCGCTTGAGAATCAATTAGAACGGGTTCAAGTATCAATTGAGAGTAATGTAATTGTCATAAACTCAAGAAGAATACACAAACAGGTTACGTAATTGTCCAAATAACTGTTGAAAATTTCTTTGAAAGACGGAATTATAATAACTGTCTACTTGAGGAATATAAAAAAACGGCAAAAATTAAATGGAGAAGAAACGAATAATTAATAGTTCAGTTTGGATGGTTTTATTTTTGTGACTCACTAGTGGCTAACTCGAAAATGTTCCTAGTGAGAAGTCGTGACTGGTGGAGTTCAAACTTATCGAAAGTGAGACAGCTATCACCAATGACAATCGATGAAGGTCACGCTATATATATCACGGATTGATGAAAGTGCGAATTCCACGATTGGGCGCTGACCCAGTAGCGCAGAGGATTAGGCGTTTGCCGTAAACCTGAAGCCCAGTGGTGAGGAATTCGGGGTGCACAGTGCTGAGGAGGTTCACATTAGAATGAAACAGCTGTCCAGTGCTCCCTGATTTTCAATGGTACTCTGCCAACATCAATCTATAGCATATTCAGTCAACTAAAGATAAATAATACTTAAGAAAAAATTAGAAATTAGTTATGGAGAACATTAGGACCAGGCTAAAATAAGCGTTTGAACGTGTTTTTTCTGCATACTAAGTAATAGATTGAATTAGTGGATAACTAAGACCTTCTCTGTACATAACTTTCTGATTTTCACTCTTTTTTCAACCTTTTTATAAGCTTTTTTTGAATAATCTGAAAAGATGATTCTGATGAGGCAACATAACCAAAAGTCATGATGTGTTCGAGAACAGAGCTATTAATCAATCTCTATATTCTTTTAGACAATCCACACTTTCTATGACCAATATAACATCCGCCATAGTAACAACAAAAAACAACACTTATCTTTCCTAAACTATAAAAATTTACTCATTGAATAGTTTCTATTGAATTTTACGCCTAATAATGAATGATTGTATTTGTCTACCAATCGAAGTTTTATGATAAATAATAATTATTGACTTTTTCTATTTATCAGGTTAATTTTTTCATGATTTATTCTATAAATTCAATTAGTGATAGAAGAAAAATTCAATCAATAAAATGTTTGACAAATGACCGGAAAAAAAATTTTTCAATAGTTTTATTTTTAGAAAAAATTGTTTCATTTGATTTTTTCACTAATAAAAATAATTGAATAACAGATATATACTTTAAGTTAGATTGTGACTGGGAAGTGGAATCCAGGAGGCGCGTTTCGTCCTATTTGGGACTCATCGGCTGGATGTACCTGCATCCCAATGTTGATGTTCACATTGGGATTCGAACTCAGTCCGCTTCGTGTCAAACGCCACCGCGTTCACCACTAGGCTACTGTGTCCAGACAGTCACGCTTGTGCAACGGGTACATATCTAATTCAGAATAGGCTTGTATCTTTCCGTTGATTTGTAATGGGATGCAGGTACATCCAGCCGACGAGTCCCAAATAGGACGAAAACTGACCAGTTTAAGTCCATTACAAATCAACGGGAAGATACAAGCCTATTCTGAAAAATATACTTTGTGTTTATTTTAGATAATAATTAGTAGAGTATAGTTTAGGAAGTAGTATTTATTTCAAATTGAATTTATCAACTGAACATATTTGAATCTTGCTAATGAAAATCAAATAAGATGACATAATCAACTGTTGTGAAGATTGATGTAATTGATGTTATAATTGAACCTGAACTGGATAGATTTTTCATTATAATAGAGGATTTGTCAGCACTACATATCTACGACCCAGATAAAGTTAATAATATCTACCATTGGTTGCCAATTAAAGGGTTTGAGAGCTAGACATTTTCCGGAAAGCATGAAGGTCTTGGAATGTGTCTATCAATTCGCTCATAAATGCTCTTTGTTTAGAAGTGCCATACAAGAAAGAATGAGCTATCCAGTTCCTGGTTTCCAATGGTTACTTAGCTTGGGTTTATGTGTGTTATCACTTTAAAGTTGATGTTTATTGTGACTTCTTTTGTTAGTAAATAACTAAGTAGTTATTGAAGTGATAAGTTCTGACTAGGTCTAAGTAACTAATTTGCATTATATTGTACGAGTGAGCATGTATAAAGTGTTTGGAGGAAGACTCTTGAACACCTCACTCAACACAGGTTAGCATGTGTTGAGCGTGATGTACCTGTTATACTTAGGGAACTATCCCTTACTACTCGATCTGAGTGTGAGATTTCATGAATGATTTATTATCACTGAGTTTTATGGGCGATGATATACTTGTATTTATCAGTTTACTGAGTAGTAGACAATGTTATGTTTGTTTAGTCCTTATAGGACTTTGAATTTATACTTACTTTTATTATTTTAACAAAATGTTTCCCTTTTCAAGTATCACTGCCTTTCTTCCTATGAGTAAGAAAGCTGTCATCAACGTCATTAGGTGAATGTGAAAGTCTGACCATAGGTGTTAATAGTTAAGACTATATCACCATATTTGAATGTCCTGAGAATGATACCTAGTGAGGTCATATGAGTGCTCCACTGATAAGTCCCGTACTAGGTTCAATCAACAATTGTTCAATGCTTAATAATTTTCTGTTGTATTCAATAGAATTCAATATATGATGAATACAAATAACAGAACAAACGATTTTTATTAGATTATTTTCAATTCACTTATTCATTCTATATCCAGTAAGTAAATAGTGAATGTAAACGACTTTTATCATTTTGTTCATAAGTTTAATATGAAGTGAACATGAATGATTATTGTCATCATTCCTACTAAAATAATCTTGGTAACGGTAATGAGAATGTTATTGTTGTTGATGACAATATTTCTCATTTTCTTTTTTTTTTACTTTTTCTTCTATTTTATCTCATTGTTGGTTTATGCATTTTCTTTCTTTTTCATTAAGGTCAAATAAATTATTAATTCCTTTGAGAGAATATAAAAAGATAAATTGAAATTATTTATCATTTCTTTTTCTTCGTTGTTCTCTTCTTTCTTATCCCTACCTACGTAAGCATTAATCACTAGTTATAAAAAAGAAAAGAGAGAAAGATAGAAATAAGCAAGATAATGCAATACTTGCATTAGACTTGAAAAGAAAGAGAGAATTACTTCTTATGCATGATGATACAATGAAAGATACTTTATTTTTGTCTTCTTTGATTTAACCTTCAGGTTGTACAACTTCTCTTTGTTTAGTGTCATTCAAAATTGCTGATATTTATAAGTTGACATTAGAATTGACATTAGTTAAGTGTCTATAAGAAACTAGAAAGCTGTTAATATATGTTTTGTTGTCGAAAGAAACTTACCGTCAGCTAAGTGCTTCTATGACAATGAAAGAGATTGTTCTCAGGATCTTTAAGTCTTCCTATAGGCCTATAATGCTTAGTTTATACTTCGTGGTCCTGTGTTCGATTCTTGCTAAGGTTATAGATAACCATGGCTGAGAAGTCTTACACTAGCTGTTCTGTACTTCTTTTTGGTTCTCAGTGGTTGTCTAATTGCAATCAGTTTGTTATCTGGGGCTTGAACTCTATCACTATAACAATACACAATGATAGAAATAGTGCTTAATTAATAAATGAAATCAATAATGTTTTTTATTAAAACAAAGTGATGGAAACGTTTACTACTGTAATATAACATAAATTTTACTGAAACCTTAGAATTTCATGCCTTACAGTTAGATCGATACCTATAAACTTTGCAGTCAGAATTTAATGATTAACATCTTCGCAGTCAGTCTTTTCAGAAGCAGAGATCAAACAAAAACACTATTAGTCTAATGTCATTATAACAACAACAATTCAGTCTTCCTGAATGAAAATACATCATTACTCACGCCTGAATGTTTCGAACTTTTCGTGATTAAGCAGACTGAAAAATTAATTGGATCCTGAATACCTAATGGCTTCTTAATTAGACTCTAGTGACAATGAGGTTCCTGCATCGTTGTACTTGATTTCAACCCTATGAAATGATTGTAATAATTGAATTGAGAGTTTTAGCTACTAGACTTTTTCAAGTACCTCAATCAATCAATGCCTGCTATTCCACTAGGATTTTTCAACCATCTCTGTTTTGGACTCCTCTTTTTAATTCTTCCCAAACGTTATTCATTCTTCTCAGTTTGCCTCCGATTTCTGACCCAATTTGTTTTTCCCCTTTCTCTTTGGTTTGAGAATTCAATGTTAGTGCTTCTCTTGTGATGCAGTTTGATGATTTCCTTGTTTCGTGTCTTATCCACCTCCAGCGTTTTTTTTAAATTTTCTTCGTAGCTGGAAGTTGGTTTGTTTTGTGACATAGAGGATTGTTGCTGATAATAGTTAACCAATGAATCCGGAGTATCTTGTGTAGACAGCTGTTTATAAATACTTGTATCTCATGTACCTGGTATGGCGAATATTGTCTATTAACTCATTAATGATATATTCTGAACATTTATGTATACTCTATTATTTTGTATGTTATTGAGAGCCTTATGCTTACTGATTGTTTCTCTATGGAGTGATTACAATCAATAACGCTGTGCTGTAATGTTATTTCATTAAAATAATTCAGTCCAAAAGTAGCTAATTTTGAAGTAACGTAAGAATTACATCATTGTTGTTACTTAGTAATTTGTAATAACTTGATTGTATCTGAAAACTTTTCTGAATTTTGTATTAGTTTTCAGAATATTTAATGTTGTTATTACTATGCTTTCGTATAGCAGAATACTTCATGAATGTCATCTATGAGTTATTGTCTTACCCCTGACCTGATTAATTCAAAAGTTAATAACCTTCAAAAGATATCGTGAAAAGTGATTTTTCTGAAATTGGCACATTTCACCTGGGTAAATTTATTGGTTATTACTTTCTGTATACCCACAAGGTTACTTGAATCAAACTAATTCATCTTGTGAAAAGTTGTTTTTAAGTCAACAGAACTGTGATAATCTACCATTCAAATTTCATTTCCAAGATATGTTACCTATAAATGACCTGACAATTATACAAAATATAAAAAGTAAGACTGTAATTAGGTGTCTGATTTTTTACAAAGGTACTTGATATATCTAGATTATTCGATTCCTATTGCCTCATTTTACCGAATTCAAGCAATATATAGACATGTCAATAACTTTCCATCAACATATCAGTAATAAGCATTATAATGTTGTAATATAAGCACAAAATTAGGTGAAACTAAACTTTGCTGGTGAACTTGCACAACTACCAATGATCTTGAAGCACCTTTTAACCAATGAGAATGCACTAATAGATAAAATCATTATTTATGATGTAAAACGATAGAATCTTTAAAAACATTACACAGGATACATCGTTTTTAGATGATTTATGAACTTTTGAAGGTTGGAGACGGGTTCATTGAGTTTGAATTCATAATATGAGCGATGTAGGAACTTATTCATATGGTTCCATATCATGTTGTTTTTGTAGAGCCTTTATAATTTCTAAGAAACTCCTTCATACGTGATTAGTAATCATCGATATTTTATGTGTGAACACCATTACTTGGGTCCACAAAATATCTTTAATGAACTACAACATGGTGACCATATCCAAGCCTATAAATAGGACGATAAGCTCTCCAGTCGTCAGTATAAATTGTCGATCCTGGTAGAATGAACATCTGGATTATTGGTATCAGCGTCTTTGCAGTTCAATCTGTAACATACTGGAAATATCCCTTCCTTTATGTTCGGTTGTAAATACCATGAACTTACCAGTTAGATTAAAGCAGTTAGTATTTACTTATTCAGTTTCTAGTGATCTTCCTCTATTATATTTCCTCTTTCTAATAGTAGTTTAATCAATTTAAACAATTTTTCCTATGCCTCCTAGCGACAGATTTAGACGTAACAGTATTTCGGAGCATATCTCTACAGTGTTGATACCAATGAACTGCTGACACTTCGCTTAAATTTATAAGGGACGATGCCAGCGAAACAGGAAACTGCATAACCCACAATACAAGTAACATGCAAGTTTTCCTAAGCGTTAGTCTAGACTGGCTAAAGAAGCTTCCTGATTTTATTGATTTCTTTTGCCAGGAACCATTACAACGAATGATGACTCTATTTCGAGTATTTGTGAATGATGCTTGAGCCATATTGAGTCCACAATCACAAATCAACTTTGTTCGAAGTGAACCGACAGCTTGTAGATTAGTATTAAAAACGTTCTCATAGAAAATTACAATCAACTGATCGAATGCAAGCATTTTAAACAAGACTAAGCGCACAACCTTGAAACAACTACCTTGATTCTCAATGGCGATCTCACGTTCGTCAGCAAAGTTTAGTTTTACTCAAAATTGTGTATCTCCAACGAACACTTAATTTACAAAGCTTCTCTATTGAACTATTCATGGATTAATTATTTCATATTTTGAACTTGTTCTAATCATTTAGGTGACTAACTTAAGTGGTTTTCAAAATATCCATACTAAATAATTATTTTAGCCAATCAGGGAAGACTTTAGAAATGTATGTAGGCCAATCAAATTAATAAACCATCTTGTCCAATCAAAAGATAGTATTTGTATATAAATATTTAATTGGCAAGATGATGATATTAGAGATATTATATGCACTTCCATAGATAGTGTATTTATCCAAGGTTTCTGTGGACCTTTCCTCTTGTATACTAGAACAATAAGAATATTTTCACTTCCCTATGCAAGCGATGTATAATATTCATATTTTAGGATCAATTATAGAGACATAAATTGTCTCTTCTACACTCATGAATTAATTCTAGTTGATTATTTTTGGGTTATTGTTATGTTAAGGGATAGTTTAGAGAGAGAACTAGGTTAGATTTAGGTTTAGATTTAGTTCAGCTTAAAGGTTTTCATTCAAGTGTAGTGTTGATTTTTTGGTTTTATATAGTCCTTTAGTTACTGATACTTTAAGCACAATAATTTTTACTCTGTGGCATCAAAAGTAATCTCTTAGTAGTTTTATACATTATGGGCGTTAAACATGGGTGTTAGAATAAGTAATTACTATTTGATTTTTGAGTTCCTAGTTTGTCGCCTATTGGCTTAATTAGTTTCAGGACAGTTTAATAATCTCTCATGGTCATTCCGATTTTTATTTCATAGACTTTATTTGATAAATGAATTATTGTATACAGTGATACTTATACGAGACATTTGGTAATTAAGAAATGAATTACACACTAGACAAAAATCATTTTTTTTTCAGCTGGATGATAAATGTTGCATAATATAAACATGAATAAATTACGTATAATAAGATTTTGCTACAGATGTCTATATGACAAAGTTGTAATTAAATGTTGTGGTAATTTATAAGTTCTAATTTCAAACCATGAATTGAGTTAAATATTCAGTTAAAACCAGGAACTGACACTGGATAGTAGTTTTGTCTCAGTGTAGAACTCTCTGGTGATTATCACCGACAATTCCATCAGAAAACAGACCCTAGAACCTTCAGTCTTTGGGTCTAACTCTTAACCGTTAGACTATTTAGCCGATATTTCTAACAATATTTCCAACTCAGTTAATTCACCATATATTTTTGCGACATTATTTATTCTCATCAGTGGGATGAAATGAATGAGCCCTATAGCTTACGTTTTCTCATTTGGACTCAAAGAGTTACTTTTAAAAGTTAGTTACTAGTGAACTTATATTGATAAAGCATAGCAACTGCATGTTTATGAAAACCGTAATAAATGTGCACACAACAACAAAACATCAGTGAACAACAACTAATCAAATACCCTGTGTTAATGAAAAAACAATCTGTTCATCAATTTTTGAAAGAATTCTAAAATCCTACATCATTCTGATGTGTGTATTGATTATAACGTCAGGTTAGTAAGTTGATTAAATCTTCATGAACTTATTATTCAACACTTCTAATATCTAACTTACATGCATATTATTCTCATGTATATAACTATGTATTTATTAGATTCAGTTGTTTGCATTTGCCACAGATTGGTACATGTTGAGTATCATTAAAAACCCCAGAGTACTGGACAGCTGTTTGTCGCAGTATAAGACTTCACAGCAGTCTGCACTCTTAATTTCCCCAGGGCCTATAGGTCACATTGCAAAACACTTAGCTACCTTTATCACTGGGAACGAGTTCAATGGTAGAATTCTGGAGTCCATCAATTTGTGATTTAGTACCATAATCAATCGATGTCATTAATGATAACTATCTTACTCCCGACAACCAACATCATTCTATGATAAAGACAAACAACTGAACTTAATACTAATCCACCTTCACAAAACCATCTCTCTATCATAAACTGGATAAATTTTAATTATTCCAAGTAGCGTGAATAATTGCAATAAAATTATTATTTTTTTAAAAATAAATTTGTTTTCACTATAAAGAAAATTATGTTTCGTTTTTTTTTCTTTTTATTGTGCAATTTACATTGTTTTTATATGATGTATCTAACAATGTTACTTTTATTCTTCATTCTCAATTGTTTTCCTTCTTGTTCTTCTTGTTCTTCTTCTTCTCCTTCCTCTTATTCTTCCTCTTCATGCGATTAACAGTTTTGATATACTAAATATAAGTATTGTTTATGCATACAGCAACAACAACAACCACAACAACAGTCAATCTAATTTTATATCTTTAGAAAAAGGTTGAAAAAAATATGTTTAGTTCGTTATTTGGCTAATTTAATTTTGAGCTATTGACTGGCAAGAGAAATCCATGACTCGCGTTTTGACCTATTTGGAATTTGTAGTCTGGATGTACCTGCATTCTAGTGTTGATGTTCACATCAAAACTTGAATTTGGCTTGTTACATGTCAAAAGCTAGAGCTTTCACCACTAACTTGCTGAGTTCAGACAACTATACTTGCCTAACGGATATGTAACTTTGAGATCGTTTTTCACAACTACGCACACACACACACACAATGATTTCAGTTGTAAATTCACTGAAGATCACGAAGATGTTTCATTGTTGTCTGAAACATGTAAAGCCAATGATCAAAATGGAGATTCACTAAAGATTAGAGACAACTTGAAATTTAATGCTAAATGCTCTTGAAAAATGTAACCAATTCATAATGTATTTGCATTTGTAATGTGAGACAAGGTCATTTATTATTATAGATTTTCCAGCTTTAAACTTATTTTCACCAACTTATTATTATCTAGTTAATCATGTATTTACTTTCTATCATAAAGTGGATTACTTAAAATTTCAAAAGGTGTTACAATGATTGTTTAATGGTTTTTCTCGTCATTTTTTTCTTTTGCTTTGAAAAAACGAACGATAGGTAGTTGCTATAGAATTTGTAAATCTGTTGTAATCAGTGTTAAAAAATTAGTTATCACGTTAGCAACAAACCTGATTGTAAACGATTATAAATGAATATTAAACACTGACTAGCTTATAAAATAAGAGTTTGATGCAGTTATACTGTAAATTTATTGCTGTAATCAAATACATCGTATTGAATAATGCTAGTAATGTTACTATTGTTGACATCCAATATCTTCACTGATACTTATTTCACCCAGAATATAGTTAAAATCGACCAGTTACTACTTAATCACTTGGATTTTGATAATTCACACTGACGCATGTGTATAAATTACTGTCAGTCGATAGCAGAACAGAACACGGATGATATCACATTACATTTTAAATCTTGTAATGGATTCATAGGGCTCGTTTTTATTTTATCAGCCAACATCTCAAGTAAGATGTTCGTTCACCAGCGAAAATATGACTACACTATTCATCGATCCCCTGTGTCCTACTCTATAGGTTTGAAAAATGACCACAAAAAATAGATGGAATTCGTAGGTTATTGGTGTTTGGTCACATGTATTTTCATAACAATCGAGTACGTTTGTTACAACCACCAAACAAGTAGTAAGGTTCGACTCAGAATACTAGGGAAGGATAGCGAATCAGTTACTGTGGATATAATTCTTCTTCACCTAAGGTGGTTGGAACGTGTTATATATCTTCAACCAACCGTCGCTTACCTCGAAAAGTAAGATGGCTGGTGCAGGAGTTGGATGGTTCGCACTCATGGTTTTTATGAGGGCTAGGCTTGATATAATAATATGGCTTACTTTAATAATAATGCAAACACTTATTCTCAAATAACAATAAAATTATTTGTAAATACTGTTTTCTATTTCAGTCGAGTTAAAACTAAAGGGGTAACTTTAAATCCTAACCTGGAAACATGCATAACGTTAAAACTTATCTCCGAAACGACATGAAGTTTTGCTCAATGTCAGCCTTTATTTTGCCCAGTATGTTTATACAATTGGGGGTTAAGGCTAAAAACAGCATTTATTGAATAAATTAAAATGTGATTTGGAACTTTTGCCTAAAATTAGGCTGGATAAATAGTAATGCAAGATGTAGCAAAACGTAGGGTGACGCTGAACAAAACTTAATGGGAGGTCGAGCGAAATGTTTGGGTGGAACCCTGTAACACGATAAACGTTGCGTAAGGCGTTACAAAGCTCTCTGTTTTTCATATGCTCTTCCAAATGTTTTTCATACTGTTGCCCTCTCCTCAACCTTATGTGATTTTGCCAACGATGTTTCGGCTAACTGGGTTCATTTTAGTTTCAGTGTGATTGGGACAGAAGTTTCGATCGTCTACGTTAGTCGAGGCGATAGTAGTCTCACAGTTAATTCAACTTTTCTTTAAATACATTAACATAGAGAATAGTAACTATGTGTTGAGACTGAGAGTTCCACTCGTTGACGATTCTTATTACAAAATCATATTTCTGACCCAGTAATCTGATTTCAACTAAAATCTTTAGCCTAAATACTAATCTTGACTGTGATAAATTGTCTATTACATGCAGTTTTAGTTTAAATTCACAACAACCTCGATGTTAACAGCGTATCACTCATTCGTTGCGCGGTCATTTAAGTACCGTGTTTGTTCTCTTCTGTAATGGACTCTATCTGAAGTTTTAATTGACCTCTTCCTAATCGATTTCAAATCAAATTTATACTAAATAACAGAATAATTGAAGTAGATCTGATAATGGAGTAAACTTTGTCAGTACTATGACATTCGGTGTTTTCGGCAAATTGTCGTGTTAGACATGCCTTGATTTTTCTTTTCGTTTATTGAAAGCGAAATCAATGAATGTCAATTGAAGTCTATGCATCATTTGACAACCAACTTTGAATTTCTTCTGTAGAATTTAGACGTTTCAAATAACAAAACAAAGCGGATCACTCTATACAATTTGATTGTTCATTTTTATTAATAAGAATGAAGTTTATGCTGTACAATTCAAAGATACTCTATATACTACTTTATAGACTACTGTCAATTAGACAATGTGATTGAAATCACTCTGAATCATCACCGACTTCCTAGACAAAGATTTACAGCCTATCACTAAGCAACTTTACAAAATACCATCGTAATGATGGTTGGTTTATATACCTTTGCTTCATTTATCGTCTACTATTCCTCCACCTTGTTGTTATTAATCTTCGTCTTCCTCTCTTCTAGTGTCATTAGCGAGACTAAGGATAAACCTTCGTGTCTGATCTCTGTATTGAGCTCTTTAGTAGTTTACACCTGCATTTATGGTCAACAATTGACTTCACAACCTTATTGTTATTGTTTAAGTTGAACTATGATTGGCAAGCTGAATCCAAGACCCACGTTTCGTCCTATTTAAAACGCGTCAGCTAAATGTACCTACATTCTAGTGTTGATGTTTACACTGGGATTCGAACTTGGTTGGCTTTGTGCGAAAAGCCACCGCGTTCACCACTCGACTAGTAACTTCAAATAGTCACACTTGTATAACTGGTATATATGTAATTATGATGAATTTTTCTTTCTGTTAATTAATCATGGACTGAAATTGATCATTATTTTGCAATTTCTCACTAGAGTATTTCTTTTTTTAAGATTTCTATAAACTGATGGTCATATCCTTTGCACACACTGGAATTATTTGAACGGTTACAATTTTATACAATTTTTATACGAGGTGAAGTTTATGTATTAAACCATGAATTGATGACAGTAGTTAGAGTTCTTATCGTTCAAAAACACTAGATCACAAGTTCGAGCTCTGTGCAATCTACTTAGCTTTCAGCAACTGCATAATATAACTAATCATCATACATAGAGAGTGATTTAAAGCTGAGTAAATGAATCCATACTTAAAATGTAAGTAACGTCGAAAACGTACGTTGGTTCCTAAACTAACCACAAAATAACTGCTAATGTATTCAGGTTAGAATACAGATATGTGCACTTCAGTTTGAGATAGACTTTGTGTATGAAAGCTGCTGATGCTACTATCTGAAAAGGCAAACTATTACAGATACTTGAACCTTACAAAGTAGTAGTAATTAGTTATGAAACACCTTGACCACTAAGTCACATTTTTAAGTACAAATATTTTATCATAAACAACTTTGTATTAGGTCTATCTCTTATATGCTTGAACCACTGATTTAGTGATCTTAAGATTGTGCACAGTAGTCTGTGCAGAGAAGTTAATCTTTACTTTGATTAGGTAAGTATTTATCAGTTAAATTGTCAAACTACTGCCATACTTAATATTATAGAACATAGTACAGTTATAAGATAGGTAAAACCATTACTATTATTATTAATACTACTTCAACAACAATTTGTATGACTATAACTACGTGTATTTTTACGATGACTAGAATACGTCACTTGTTATTTCTACTGCTATAACAACGTCGTTAATGACGTTTGCCACGGCTACGACTATTACTACTGCAATTACTGATTCCGTGACTATCAATTCTACAACTTTTACTACTATTGCTGCAACATTGAAGTACATAATTTACGTTTGATTCATATAACGTCGTAGGTTGTAAGACTTCCTACTTTAGTGTCAAAAATGGTCCATGTATCCTACTGAAATTAATAACATTATTATAGTTCTCTTCGGAATATGAGTGAATATAGAGTAAAATGTATAAAATCTATTAGGATAATCGTCCAGTTAACATATATATTGTCTTTTGCTGTAGTGTTTTGCAACCATTTGTAATGGAATTTATTCATTAGACATCTTTGAGACGTAATTACCCAACCTCATTGTAAAACAACATCGAAAAAATTTATAGTTTGTATGTTGCAGTGGATTTGAAGAGATTGATTTTTAAGTTTGCTGTTTGTATTTGTCGTAAATCGATGTCGGTAGGGCACTGTTGACCGCCAGATAGGATTGGACAGTTACTTCGTTCTTGCATGTAGATCCTCATTTTCAGTGCAGAATTATGACTTTACTAGAGATTGAACCTAGTGCCTTTGAGTCTTGTGGTAATAATCTTAACACCAATACTAATATGTTAGTATGCATTAGCATGGTTACAGCTTCAATCAGTTTATGATATACAATAACAATCATCATATGACAGTCGTGATAACTATATCACGTATAGCTTGTTTAAACTCCATCAGTCACAACTTTCCACTAGAGGTTGAAGAAAGTCATGAAGTAGGTTACTGGTAAACTGATTATTATGGTTAAAATATATAAAACTGAACTCTTTATATTGTTATTCTATTAATAAATTTCGAAAAACAATCAAAATATTCTTTGACGTAAAGAAACATTCTGTTACAGATTAGACTGACAGATATGAGTTAGAGGAGGGGAATGCAGTGATGGCGGGGGGCGGGTAGGAGAAGAAATAATAGTTGAATAAATCTGTTTCTATATTTGATTATGTCTACAAGTGTCAATATTCTTTTACTAGAAATCCATCAAAAGTGATGTTGATGTGTATTAGGAAAAAATAGGCTAAAGATATTTTGATTAACACTAAGAATAATATTGATAACCATTAGAGTTGTAGTGAATAATCCTCTTGATAATTACTGATACGTAGTAGTGAACTTTGAGATTATGTGATTAAAGTTTCATGTCATCTATTACCTTGTGTATGCATGTATATGCATCAGTTCAACTTTTCATACCTCCGTAGCACAACTGGATGAACACTGAATCAGTAGAAGTAGGAGTTACTACTTTCATTGTAGTACATAAAAAACCAGTATGGAAGTATGGACTATGTTACAGATGAAAAGAACTAACCTATGTAAAGGTATATAATACTTTTATTATCACAATTCATAGTAGGATAAACAATTAATGCATCTGCGCTAGTCCTCACGAATGTCACAAAGTGTCCGTAACCATTAATCACAACAATCGAGTAGACATCAAACAAGTAGTCTGAGTCTACCAACCCAATTCAGACAGTCAGTCAGTAACTTCATGAACTGATGCTATATTTTTCTGTAGCTACCCCTAACTTTATTTTATCCTATTCCAACAACGTGGTTGAACATAGGTTACATATATACCAACCACCTCAGTCGATGATGATTAACAATATTATCAAATGATTTACCGCTTTTCTACAGTACTCTGCGTCTAACATCACCATTATTTACTATTCAGAAAAGATGGTGGATAGTTTAAATTTGTAGCTTACTCTTTGTCATTCTGAACAACTATTACATCTAAATTTTGTAGATAATGCTTCCATTCTACATTGAACTACCGATAGTTAAGTTGCCTAGAACAATTCGCCTCCATCATTTCAGAATGCAAATCATTGATTTCCATATTTTTTGATGTTGCATACATATGTTATAAGTTGTAACCTGAAATTCAGTTTTCTAGTTGCTAGCAGATAGTTTTCAAGTGTATTGACTATCCATAGAGAAACTTTTTCTTCCTAGCATCGTTTAGTTTAGTAATAACAACAACAATCACTATCACCATCACTACCACAGCAGCAACAACAACAACAATAACTATTACTACTAACAATAACAATAATATTACTATAAATTAGTAGTAGTACTAGTTCTTCTGTTACTAATAACCATTACTACTTATCAGTATATATTATTATTGTTAACATTCGTTTTTAAATTGACTAGTTAAATCCATCATTATCTCCTTGTTATATTTTGTTAGTTATCTTTTTGACAAATTCCTTATCAGTCTTCTTTTCTCATATCATAAAATAGTAAAGAAATCTGATATTTATGTGGTATTCACGATTAATTAACTTATCGTTGTTATTATACTTACTTTTGACGATCTCCTTCTCCCCTACACTCTTCCTATTTCTATTCTAGTTTAATACTTTTTTACTTGAAACATTGAAGTGAGGGAGAGAGAGAGAAGGACAGTAAGAGATAATAACAACGTAAACTATACCGAATACATTTGATGATAATTTGTCTCGACACGAAGGAATATGTAAGTAAAGAAAAAGGCAACAATTTGTTTATTTCATTTTTACACAACACTGGTGAATTACTCTTCAGTAATGATACCACTACTATTACTACTACTACTGATAGTAATAATAATAATAATAATAATAATAATAATAATAATAATAATGGTAACTCTGGTCAAACTAAGAGAATGATGCTCCCCCCCCCTTTAATCTAGTTGTCATTTGTTCCTAAAACAATTTCTGTTATGAATAAATTTGAAGTTATTATTATTATTATTGCTAGATATAATAGATTGACTGTATTTTATTCTATTTTTCATTAAATGGAATATAAAAGTCGTATTATTTCCAGTTAGGATGTTTACATTCGACCTATTGAGCTATTTCTGAGAATCTTATAAATAGTATTTGCTTTACATATTGTTATGTTTTACGACTTATGGCCAATGACTGCGTAAGTTGGATTCACTTTATGCCTTGTTGCCAATTGTTATTTATTGTGAAAATACACTATGCCCTTAATGATTGCCAATCACTGTACAGACACGTCTGCTTCACAGCTACCAGTCCTCATACCGGAATACAGTAAAACCAACGACTGCTGAGCCAAACAGACAGAATCGGATCGGATCGAATTGTATTTCAATCAATCCTTTATGTATACACAAAATCAGACCACACAGAGAACCAATAAGGAAACTAAAATCAATACAAAACAGAGGAAATAGTGTTAGTTAATAGGTTCAGTCTGTACGCAACTAATTAACTGTAGTCCATAATAAGAGACAATATAATAACAGCAAATATGCTAAACGGGACGATAGGGTAAGATGAACGTAACAATAATAAAAATGTAATGTTTACACTACTCACGACCAGAATGAATGATTTAGTTCTCTAAAACACAGTTCTGGAAGTTTTTCACTCTTCTTTGGTGGTCCGACATAACAAACATGTCATTATAACCTATTAAATAGTCAAATTCCATTTGCTAAGGCTCATACTTTAATTGTGATCATTAGTCATTATCTATTGATAAAATAACTTTGTTGATTATTTGTAGAGATATTCTCAAGTGTCGCTGCTATCAAAAGTTTGTATTAATGACAAGTTCCGTACATGTGTATGTATGGGTGTGTGTGAGTATATATGCGTGTATGTATGTACAACATAGAACCTGGTCCATGTACATTGGTTCAACTTGCCACACCTCAGTAGCATAACATGATGAATAGGAAGTTAGTAGAAATAGTAGTTGCTGTAATGATGGTAAGAAGAAATGTCTAGACATATGGAACACAATGCATCTGTTAGTATTTCAGACATTATATTTAATCAAACTGATTCCTCTAGGATTACAGCAAGATTACTTTGGTGTTCTCCTTTACACAGGAACGACCAATGATAGAGACACATCGGATGCGTTTATGTCTATCTCCCAGACTAAAAATATCATTTAACTTGAATACTAAAGCTGTACCACCATCATTGAAATCCTCTTGTTTTGATTTATTTGGTCCCGCTGTTCTTCCTCGCTTTTCCGAATTCGGGCTTGTGTTGATTTTACATTCAGTCTGTTTGGCATTAGTGTATAGTTTTAAAGGAGCTAAAGGCCAGATGAACTATTTGTGTAGTGTTACGTTCGCAGTTCTTAGTCTCAGCCGAGGCCAGATAAATATTCTACCTTTTCTGAAGATTATCACACCAACTGGACTTTTAAATGCCTGGTTTCATTTATAAGTCCAAAAAGTTGTCTGGTGTTACTTATTATCGCTGTCTTTTGTTATCCACCACTGCTCACGATTGTACAGCAAACCTTTTTCTAATCTACATATAATTAGCGGTTGCTAGCAATAAACGGCTGTCTGAATATAACTGAATGAGATAGTCACCGTTATTCGTTCTGTCAGGTGAACAACAAAACACTCGTTTAAACATTGTTCAGTCGGATTTAAGATATCTACATGAGCGTTAAAACCACTTGCTATGAATACTAAATTTGATTGTGTAGCCTTATAAATAAATTCAGAAAACTTTCTGTAAAATCCATCTTTCAGCCTGTTTGGGCTTCATTCAGTAGGAGCGTAGACAAAGAAAAAACAACAGCGTATGTCTCTATCATTTCTAGTTCTTATTGAACCATTTAATCAAGCAGAGAATTAGATGTTTGCCAACCTGAAGCTCCTTGTGCAGAATCTAGGGTGCTCCATATTGTTGGGGCAAGAGGAGTTCTACTTTAGAACGAAACAGTTGTGCAGTTCTCCTTAGTTTTCAATGGTACCTTGTCAACATCAATCAATTAAAAATACCAATCTCCTCAAAAATAACCATTTCAATTCAATAAACAAAACACTAAATTGTCTTTTATCTAGTTTATTGAATACCAATGTTATTATAAATTTCCCTTGTTTTCTCCTCTTTTTTTCCCTTTTGATCTAATGTGTTTAACTCTAGTTACTGTATGTTCAAACCCAAATTCTCATATTTTATTTTAAAAAAAAGATCAAACTACAGTTTATATTAGGCTTCTGATGATAACCCAACGATTGTATTAACAATATACTCTAGTTAACAACATTAATTTATAATTCTGTGCTAATAATTAATCATACAGTTAAGTAGGATATTATAAATAGAAATAAAGGTTGGTGGCAATCAAGTGTAAAGCTTTAATTTCTTACTGAATCCGAATCCATTTCAATCAGAATGAATAGAAAAGAAATAATTAATGATTATTACAATATATCAAAAATTAATGGAAGTGGGAAGTCTACGATTGATTGCCAGCCAAGTGATGCATGGGATCAGGTGTTCTACAACCGAAAGCTCCCCATGTAGAGTTTGGGGTGCGCAAAGCTGAGATGTGCCATACTAGGACGAATCAGTTATCTGGTGCCCACCTGGTTTTCATTGGCACCCTGTCAACATTAATTTATGGTGAATTCATTCAACTAAAACTTAACACTGATCTCCACGAACCTTCTCAATTCAATCAGCCCACTAATGACTAACTTCTCTAGTGAGAAATCGTGACTGATGAAGTTCAGATTTCTTACTTTAGTCGATTTTTGATTTTTCTGTATGTTCATCCAATATTATTATACAAAATAAGTTAATTTACTTCCACCATCATTGAAGTACATTCCTTAAAGATTCTCATAAGAATGTCATCAGTAACCACATGATTATTAGTAACAAGATTTCAAGCAAGTCATTTAGCTATTCTGTTCTATAAGCTGAATGGTTCAGTCGTGAACTGCCTGTCAGTAAATGATTTAAAATGACGTAAGCTAATAGAATATTTTTTACAATTAACCAGCCAACTTGTTCTACTGACCTGAAATTTAATCGATTATTGTCCATAATTGCATGGATATTTATTCGGTTTGTCATCTTTAATCCTGACCCGCTCCACTCCACCCCCGTTTAATTTCGTAGTTTTTAGTTCTTTGTGTTATTTACTGATAGATTTAGTTGGTTTCGGGTGACCTGAGTAGGAAAATCTAAAATGTATGTATGTGCGTTCTCATAGATTTAAATAGACAGAGTAGTTACAATGTTTGACTTAGTGTTTGTTTCGATTCACACAATTTATCTTGTAGATAATGTTAGTCTTCCCTTATGTTACAGAATAATTTACATAGTGTCAAGTTCAATGATGCTGTGGGCGTACTCACTAAGTTTATTCCTAGTTCAGTTACTATCTTGAAGATGTTTTTCATGTGGGATATGATAATTCATTTTCCTGGATATTTCCTGTTGATTATATCTATACAGAATCATTAAAGAGGTAATACCTAATGATTTAAAGTCAGTCTACAGTGTGCATTCCGATCCGCTCTATTTTATTGATATGAAACATGGCCATTAAGGATAAAGGATATTCGTAGACTTCTAGTATTCGATCAAAGATATCTTCAAACCATTGCTCGTATTAGCTGGAACTACCGAGTAAGCAATACGTGGGTTAGGAATAGAAAACTAGGTAAATACGGTAAATCGTTTAATGAAGCAGTGAATCTTCATAAGCTGAGGTGGTTAGGACATGTGTTACGTATACCCGACTACCGCCTACCTGTCTGGTGTAGGAGTAGGCTGAATTAAAGCTAAGGACAGTTAAATCAAAACAGAACACCATTCCATGAAGTCATTAACAATTGGGCTGAGCCATGTTAATAGATGTAAACTACCTGATTAAAGTCCACGTGATAATCGTAACCAATGGTTAGAGACATTGTATGACATGGTTCAAAATCGTTGGCAGTGGTGCAGGCGCATTCATTTTTTTTTCTTCCAGCAAATTCTAAGATTCTGAGTTCATCATACTTTTCTGCTGAATGAATTATATTTTCTTAGATCTTATCTTCGATCTCTAAACGTTCACATTAATACCAACTGTTAATGCCTCTACTAGTCTGGGATTTTGTTCGGTAATTCAATCTCTATTTGGTAAATGGGGATTGGCAACTTGAAGTGATTTGCATACGTACGAAGTTCTAAGTTGTAACTGATTGACTGCTATATTTGGTTTCTAAATAGTTATATTCTTGAATTATCCAACACTTTCTCCTTTTTAATAAATAATAATATTAATGTGTATAGGGTTTTATGGCGACTGACTACATTTACATTGTGAATGACAGTTATCCCTAGTAGGCTCCAGATAACATTGATGAATTAATAAAAGGTAAAATCTGATTAGGCATGAATTAAGCATTGAACCAATGTTACTAAAATGCTTTATAAAACTTCTTTCAATCCACCTGAAAACAGGTTAATTTCCTTCTATTCCAAGCTGATATCCTTAGCTAAGAGTTGTTTTGGTTTGTCTGATTCCTACTGCTTTTGGCTTTTCTAAATCAAAACTGCCCAACAGAATTCATGACATTCATTTTCCATTCCTATTACATCTTGTTTTTCCATCTTCTCGTTGTATGATAAAGTAACAAGACATGAACTAGGATCATGATTCATAGCCCCCCCTATTCTTTTGACGTATGAAGTTTGACGGTTACAAGTATCCACAAACCTCTTAGTCTGCCCGTTTGACTAAGGGTAATACGATGGTGAACGGATCTGTTGGATACTAAAACTGTCACAGAAATCAATGAACACAGTTGAAGTGAATTGAAATATCTTCAACCTACCATCACCACTAACAGTTTTCTTTCTGGAAAGCATGTACTGTGGTCCCATCTGGGCAACATTATTATGTAAGAAATTAAAATATTTACATATTTATTAAATTGTAATAGAATCTCCTATTGAAAGTAACAAAACTTGTGGGCCATTAAGAGTTGTGTGATGAGTGGGAGGGAGGCAGTAAAATAGTCTTTATTCTGTTTGCAGTCTTATCTCATCTCTCACTCACCTTACTTTCATCATGATTATAGATAGTATCACTTGATAGTCTGAGATAATTGAAGTAAG